>OY992516.1:18545315-19235375 GCA_963921215.1 Scoparia ambigualis | reverse complement strand
TACAAATACATGCTCGTCGGTTTTCCTCATGTTCAATTTGTAATAAAGCTGGAGCTAGTGGAGAAATTCCATTTGTAGGGCATCTTGGCATTTCTTTGTTTTCTCATTGGAGGTTGCATCCATTAGTTCTCATCTCCAATGGATATGACGTAACGACCTTGCATTCAGCCTCGTTAGTACGCTGGACACGATTCGCACTCCGTACATACTGGTATGCTTGCTGCGGGAATCCTATTCATTTACTTCATCTAAAAGAGCCTTGACATACATTTTTCTTTATGGAAATAGTGTGAAGATATCTTCATTTGTATTATGTGTAGAATTTACGAGTGTAATGTAGTGATCATGACACATATCACTGTGCTAAAATTGGATATACATGCAACAAAAACATCTTAATAATACGGTGAATGATTGCTTTTACGTTTTAGAAAAAAAATGTATGGATTTTGATTAAAAAATCCAACGAAAATGAACACTCAATCGATTCAAATGAACCAAGCTAAAATTTTTATTTGTTAAGTTATAAAAAATAAAATTACAATTTAAGAAACACCAGAAAATTTAAATTGAAAGGATTAAATACGCGAACTTCTCTTTCATTTCATAATTTAAATTTAAATTGTTGTGTTCCAGTTTGAAGGGTCTACTGGATCCAGGGAAATTACAGAGCAAGCTTGAACTGAAGATTTACGGTTGGCGTCGCGCGCGATATAAAAGTCCATAATATGTTATATGGCTCACTTTACGATATTTACGTTTTTTTAGCCTTCGCTGTCCCACCGTAGTGCTACACAAAGGCCTCCTCTAAAGTCCTTCCATCTATCTCTATTTTATATTTTTACTTAAACCTAAAATATTAAAACGCTATTATGCTAATTACAAGTCTTAACTTTATTAAGAACTTTGAGGTAACATTAATTAAAAAAAGATTTCGTATTTGTTTTCCGAATATTTCAAAATGAAAATATAAATTCGACAAAGTTGCAAACTCCAACCGATGAGAAAACGTCGGCAAATTCCGGTGCGCCATTAGATTACTTACTTTGGTTTGTTGAAGAGTCCGCGTAACATTTATTTTGGGGATCTGACATGAATCTTTAATATTTTAAACCTTCAAAATCTGCATGTTGGTCACCTGCAATCACAGACCATAAGTGGTCTGTGCCTGCAATTTACTGACTTTGATATTGGCCTACCATCTGAAGACGGGCCATTATGAAGGCTACATAGTTTCTATTACCATTAGCTGCTAAACTGTCTCATTCAAAGTCTTATAGCCGTGTACTTGGAGACCTCAATAAACTTTTAATGACAATACAAAAATTGTTCAATAAATAATAAATTACGATCGTACTACTAGGACTAGGAGTAAACGTATACTTATACTATTTTGCAATGACGGAGTAAGTAGCTACTTACTTATTTTTTAGGTTTTCTATAAAGAACAGTTTTAGTTTTCTTTTAATGTTAACTAAAGTAATTAAGACAGCGCCTTAAAATGTAGCCCAATATCTGTTGTTTTTTAAATGTACATGGTGTTTGTTTTGTTGGTTGTCCTTAAATAAATAAATAATGGGCTGAACATGTGTTGTGTAGTCGTTACAAGGTGAAACATTACTGTGGCAGGGGACTGCTTTTACGGTCCTCGTTGCCTAGTCTTAGACTAACCCTAACTTAACTAACCCTTTTCGAATATAATAGTCATGAACGTGTATGTATGATAGTTTCTAAATGTGCTATCTTCAGTAGTTTGAGGGTTAATGCTTTGTTGGTCCCATTGAGATTCGTCCCACATAAAAAAATTCTGGTTGGTCCCAAACAATGTGCTTCCTTCGTCCCAAAATATTATTTAAATTATTTTATGCTTGTTTCGTCCTATTTGAAATTCCTTTTGTGGCCCATATTTTTTTACATGCTAAACTTACTTAAATTTTATTGTATGTATGTACAATGAACAATTTTTTAAAACTTTACTTTTAACTATCGATTTGTAATTTGGGACGAAGCACAACTTCAATAGTGATATGGGACAAACACAGAATTATATGGAATGTGGGACAAAACTTCGAGACGAACGAAGCATAAACCGATTTGGGTTTATGATTCGTTCGTCCCACTCTGAGGGCACACACTAGATCAAATGACATGAGCTTGGGAACGTGAGACCTAATTGGGGGAAGCTTTTACTTAGGATCGGTAAACCTAGTTAAGAAAAAAATGCCTTTGTGGTCTAGTGGGTAAGCCACCCAATTAGACTCAGAGATACTGGGGTTCGATTCCCAGCGCGGGGTTACATCTTTATGTACTTGGTTTGGTTGGTGGTAGGGCTTGTTAAGTCCACCTGGCTAGCTCCCACCATCTTATCTAAAGATTGGCGCAATAACAACAATGTTAAAGCATTGTTGTGTTCCAACAATTTACTAATAAGATAGTCAGTTCCTCAGTGGTTGATAATTCCAGGTGAAGCATGTTTCCATTTTCGGCTTTATCGTCATTTACCCTATTACTTTAAATACACATACACACAATCACTCACACACACACACACACACAGACAAACACACCCACACACACACACACACTCACACTCACGCACATACACACACACATATACATACACACAATTCAGTTAGTTTGTATAATTTAATTATTACAAGTTCTGCAGAACGAAGATGGGTCGCAGTTCACCGGTTGTACGTATTGCTCGTCTGTACAACGATCTGACTAAAGAGTTACCAAAGCTTGACATCCATTTTCAGAGCCTTTCTACGATTCTGAAACTCCTTAAAAGTACTGATGCACTTCAGATTGCATGTAGTTATTATATCTGTTTTGTTTTTTTTAATATATAGTTTTTATAGTTTAATTTGCTGTACTTAATTCTTGTTGATTTTATTTTATATGCATGCTGTGGTTAATCCTAATTGAAAGAACAGTTAGCTAAAAGCAACCTTAATTTTAAGTACGTAGAATTTAAATGCTGTTACTTATGTCGGTGATCCAAAATATATAAATAAATATTCTTAAGTTGGATTTTAACGTGTTTATTTGTTCATATCATTTGTCATTTAAAGTACCTTTGTTAACGAAGAGGGCACTGGCCTCTGTCACTCAGGTGATAAACCTAAAATAGTGGTCAGAGACTTCATCACAGATATGTAACAATTATGTGACAATAAATACTTCTCGTTTCTTATTATTTCTTGTTACCATCAGGTGTGAAGAAGGCCAAGTGCAAGTACTTCTCAGTAAGTGGTAAAAAAAGACTTAACGTATTATACTGGCCCATTTACTTTTGAAGAGATTCATGCGTTGCCGCCTTCCTAAGAATATTCATGAGGGATGAGCGCTTGCTCTATCTCCTCCATTGATGTTGTTTTGCGAAACAAAATCTAATGATCGAATTTATTTTTGTACAGCGCATTTTGAGTTTCGTGTAATAGGAAGCGTTTTTAACTTTGAAGGATTATGTTCAATTTAAAAAATGAATGTTGCAAGACATACCGAAATAAGCGTAATATTATTAAAAGTAAATTTTTCTTCTTACGCTTTTCGTAGAATTTGTTCTAAAAGTGTTAGAAAAAAACGGGTTAGTGGCGTTTTTCCCCAGTTTCATTTTTACCCGAAAATATTACAAATTTGAATTACCATGAATTAGTTTCGTTTTCACCCGAATATTTACGTGTGCCATTCTCATAGATCTGCCTAACTAAACTCATACAAAAAAAAGACAGGTAAAGGTGAATACAAAAGTGTTTTAGTCTTTATTTACATTAATATTATTAATTATTTTATATTTAAATGTACATAATTACATTAGCTAAAGTTAAAAACTAATTAAAAATGTATCCTTATTACATTTTTTACTTGTTGTAAGAAGTAAGAAATTGTGATTTCATGGTTTTTATATTCTTTTGTGAGTCGATTAATCAATATATCATTTTGTACACTTTTAGGTTTTTTGTTGTGCACTCATCTATTTGGAACCTGACAGGAGGCAAATGTTTGTTAATTCCGTAAATATATTCCATTGTTTATGAGTTTTATGACTGTGTTATATATGTACAATAAATCGATAGATACTGTTGAACATGAATGCATTGGTGTGACATAATATTGTTTATTATTGGGTTTTTAACTTGGTATACTTTTGTTGTGCAATTTCATGAGTAGTAACATCCATGGCCAAAGTTTGCAGGAACAGCATTAAACTTGGTTTGTTTCCTGCATACCGGAAAACGAAATATAAAAAAACTACAACGTTACAACTTTAACATCGGAAAAAACGTCTTAAACATCGGAAAAAACATCTTAAACATCGAAAACAAAACATCTTAAACATCAGAAAAAACATTATAACTAAGCAAAACCAGTGGCGCGACGACCTCGATGCCTTTGACGAAAATTGGTTAGAGCTGGCCAAGGAAAGAGAGAATAGGAAAGAAATGAGGGAGACCTGTCCCTAGCAGTGGAACACTGTTGGTTATGGAAAAAAGAAAAAAACAATACGGATAAGCACTTGGCCTTCGTCTTCCCTAATGGAAAGTGACGATAAGACCAAAGGTGTAAGTGCGCCTCAAAAAACGTATGACATCCGTGACTTCGTCCGTGTGCTCCTTGTTTCGTGCGTGTCTACCTACGCGGACGAAGTCGCGGGCGGGCTGCTAGTATATTATTAACTAATAAATTATTTCGTTATAGTTTTAAAAGCGTCTGTACCATTAAACAATTCGGGTTAAAACGACACTAGAATTTATTATTTAAGTTTCGGGTGAAATTGAAACTGGGGAAAAACGAAACTAACCAAAAAAAACCTACTAACATTTTTGAAAATCTAGAGAAGCAAGTGGTTTAAGACATACATATATATATAATCACGACCACCATCCTCGAAGGGTTAGTAGATACCAGGCAGTGAGGACCGCAAAAGCAGTCCACTTTTCACCAAATAGTGACTGCATATGTGCTCAGCGTGACAGATGGTGAGCCCATCGCCGCTCTATGCTGTTGGATGTATGTGCAGTCTTAACTTAGTTCCCTTTTACGACAACCAAGGGAAGAGAGGGGGTAGTAGTATTCTTTCACCGTTACACGACACAGTTTAAGAGCATATAGTTTATCATCATCAGCCTATAAACGTCCCACTGCTGGGCACAGGCCTCGCACGTAGGGATATTAGGCCATAACACACCACGGTTTTAACGACGTAGTCGTTCCTCTGTAAGACCATTCGGCTTTGGAATTCTTTGCCGGCGCATGTGTTTTCCAGCTCCTATAGTCCCGGGTCTTTTGAGTGGGGCGTAAAACGGCATTTATGCAGGCCATCATGTATGGGTGCGTTTACCGTGCTTATTCCACGGTGAGGAGCGCTCTCATTATTTTGGTCTGCATCGGCTGCTTACTATCAAGCAGGATGCAGTCACTATGACGAGTCAATATAAAATATAAAAAATAAAAAAGACTGACAGACTGACGTCTTACGACAACAACCGCGACCAACGGCTTAACGTGCCTTCCAAAGCACGGAAGAAATCGAGTTGATTCGGTCACCCATCTAGTAACCCGGCGTTGCGAATGTTGCTTTGCGACGATTGTAAACCAAACGTCTTAATCACTGCGCCATAGAGCTCCTCACTATAAAATTAAAATTGTTCTTATTGTGTGTAAGTATCTTTGAATAAATATCTTTATTATTGAAATTTTGCATTCACAATGCTATATACGAGTAGATACAGGATAAAATATTTACTAGAAAAAAAAACCAACCAGTCTCAGGAAAGCTAAAACGGGATTCGTTCGAATCCAGTTCGTTCACGGGATCCCGTGACCTTTGGATTGCCGGTCCCTCACTTTTTTTTCTAGTAAACATTTTATCCTATATCTATATAGCATTGTGAATGCAAAATTTCAATAATAAAGATATTTATAAGCAATTACGATTTTATCGATTGTTAAATACTTGCAATAGTATTTCTTTCGAATATGAGGGTAGACTTCACAGTGACGTAATACCGCTGGCTTGCAGCGTATCAACTACTAGAAAAAAATCAACGAGTCTTCTGGGGTCTCGGTAGCTTAGCGGTTAGAGCAGTGGACCGGCAATTCAAAGGTCACGGGTTCGAATCCCGTTCGAGCTTTTCTGAGACTGGTTGCTTTTTTTCTAGTAAACATTTTATCCTTTAAATAAATATTTATGTTCGAACATTTATAAGTAAAATGATCACTAACACACACGTATAAACTTACATATCAATATGTACTGTACGCTTTCTGATAAACCAGTTCTCCAAACAGCCAATGATGCAAAAACATCCTTACCCCAAATAATAAATCCAGACATTACCAAACAACGGTGTTATCTCCACTTGGACCAACAGATCGCGATTTATTACTATTATATTTCACCGAAGTTGACGCCGACGAAAAACAACCTTTCATAATAACATCTGCTTAGAACCTTCGCTACGTCTTGGCCATGACTTTTGAGGGTAAGCCACAAGCGAGACGAGTTTAGCGGACGACGGACGCCATTTTATAATTTACAGAATATATACAAATATGACAATTATAGCTTTTGTCAAGGCAAATCTAACAAGCCTAAATACGGCGGGGTTATCTTGTTTCGTTGCAGAGTTCCTATGACCACCTTCCGACAGCATTATCAGACCAGCTCCAAGTATCATAATATATTATTGTATTGTCATCAAAGTTACGTAGATATACCAAATTTCAGTTTGATCGGTCCACGGGAAGGTCCTCGGTCATCGGTACACACATACATTGTAAGCTAAATAAATATTAAAAGCTTGTTAAAAGCGGCAAATGAGCAGGCTAGCTGCCTAGTGGGAAATAGCTGCTCATGGACATCTGCAGAATCTGTAGAGCTGCCTATGCGTTACAGACTTTGAGAGCCATATTTACACGCTCCTTGAAGAACCTCAACTTAATTAAAGTGCACAGGAAACACCTATAAAGGAACGGAAAGGGATGTATGCATTTATCTCCATTCCGGGGCGTTGGAAAGTTAGCAATAGGAGACTGGGTTAACTGGAATTCCGTTTAAATGCAAGTAGCGTCGTCATTTTTCAAAAAAAATCAACCATTTAAAAATCATTCTCTGCTACGACGATCGTAGCTCCGTCTCGTAGCTTCCTTTTCTCGTAGGCGGTTATATCTCTACAGAGAATCGTAGCACCAATAACGCTTGGAAAATCGCTACGCAAGCTGTTACGTGGTACGGATCGTGATGTTTTTATTTATTTAACTAAGTCGAGGATTGAACTTTAAAGAAATCCTTTAACGTCCCAACCATATTTTTTTTTGTTTTTTATGTATTTATTTTGTTCAGCACATTGCTTTGTAACGTTACTGAACGCAATTGATCGTTGATGCTAAGTGTGTTATGCCAAGTGAAATTCGAAGCAACACAATTCTACCAGATAGATCGGGTTCCCGATCGTTGGATGTGTTTTTCTTGCAAAAGCGATGTGTCACATGACTCATGTGCGAGCAAGATAGAAGACAGACGTAGAAATTGGCGAAAGCAGGATGTTTGTTTTAATCGGTTCATCACCTTTGACTACGATATCCTGATACGCTTCTTTCGATTCATTTATCGTAGCAATTGGTTGTTGTCGTCTACGTCTTTATGACAGTGTGTGGAGGTGGTGCTGTGTACAGACCCCTTTTAGACAAGTGGCGAACACTCCATGTCTATTCGTTAGTGTTGTCAATAGTAAATTGGTATATAATTGGACAAATCTTTGGCGAATGCCAAGTCTAGTCGATAGCTACAACAGAATATATTTTTGATTATGAAATTGAAATAATAAGAAATATGTTACATAAATTGGTTACCCTTAAAATTAACAATTTAACTTTCGCTAAATGACGTATCCATTCACATAAGTTCACTAATACGTTCAGTAATCTACTCCATAAGTAATTAAGCCATTTGTCTAGCCCCTGTGAGCAGTGTTCCTTAATTTGCTGTTTTCGTTTCCGTTGCTTTGAGCAGCCCGTTAGTCGCCCGTCGCGACGAAGTTGCGGCCGACCGGATAAGCCGGCCAGGGGTTACAAATTGCCAACCATGAATATTAATCTTACGTTTGATACTCTTCTAGAGTGGTTTTATGCAAATTTGCGATAGCTTAGAATGGATGGAAATTTGTATTCTCCAGTTTTTGTTGTTTGAGTTACATCAAAAGGTGGTTTTAACAGCTTGGTGAAGTATTGAGGAAATGGAGAGGTATTGCGACTAAAACATTATCTCTTGCTATAGAAAAACTAAATTAAAGGGCACCAGCACTATCATATTATGGTGATTTGTCTATAACCCATCACACGAGCTTAATACAGTTTGGAGTGTTGTAAAGACTGCCATCTCGGACTTAACATGCCTTCCAAAGCACTGAGAAGCTGAAGATGTTTTTAATTGGTCACCCATGAATATTTTTTGTCAAATTCCAGTGAAATCCCACATCCAGTGATATTGTAAGTCGAACGCGCTAGCGGCTGCGACATCGAGCTCCTCAGAACAACTACATAATGTAATGTAGTGCGCCTATCACCGCTTTTTGCTGTTGGATATTATGTACAGTCTTTAGTCCATCAGTAAGTCGTTAGTCGCCTTTTACGATACCAAAGAAAAAATATGTTTTGTTAGTATTCTTTAAACAATGCGCTATTACACAGCTCTGACATAGGTAAATAAATAAAAAAAACTCTTTTAAACCTTCGCGTTTCATTACGCACACATATATAAACGAGATTTAACGGAAATCTACTTAGCAAACTGTGCAACTCGGTCGGGACCACGACCGCCGGGCCGGTGCAAGTCGGTCGAAACGTCTGGTATAAATGGTATGCCTAGGATAGTTTTACTAAGTATTTTGCGTTATATGACGTCTAAGTTTGGGCGCATAAATAAAAAAAAAGAATTTAGGAAGAACATACAAATCTCAAAACCGCTCGGTAAGCACGTTCTCTTTTTATTGTTCTGCTCAACAGATGCTGTGCGAAATCTGGCACAGTGTAGGCACTTCGGCTGCGAGATTGTAAAACAAAATGATTTTTGACAACGAAACCCAGTTGTGCTTTGTGAGCGTTTTGCTTTAATGTATCACAGGAAACAGTGGTATTACAACCTCGGTCATAAAAATCCCTACGAGATGTGCGGAATTTAATATGTCGACTGAGACGATATTGCTCAACAATTAATGGCATTGGGTCACCTATAGTTATTTCGAATGACTCTTTGTTTTATTGGAGATATTGGTTTAAGAATATTAAATGACTACCAATAAAACGGGTTTTTAGAATTAAAAAAATAACCTTATTAAAATAACTGATGTTAGGTGATGATAAGGCCAAAGTTGGAAGAGCTCTTTACTCGGATTCCTCAACTTCTAAGGTTTTCTTCAACTAATGTTCCACTAATTTACAATTTTTTTTAAATGTATGTAAAAGTTTTGACAACTCTACTTATCAGTATAAAAACGACCCACTGCTGATCATACATAGGCCTTCTCACCCTGGCCCTGTATTGGATAATATTATACTCGATGAGAATCAAAACCGGGAGTTGCGAGAGCACAAAAGCCACTTCCTTTCAATTTGTGACCTGGTTTGTGGCATCTTGCACATTAGTTTTATACTGGCATGATCGTTATTAAAATGCAGTCTATAAACCTAAATGCTTGGGCAAAAGCCATCACAAATATGCCTGCATGTGTGCTAAGGTACTGTTCAAAGAATTCAGGAAATACAAATAAAACTAAACGAATCACTTTTCACCTGTAATACGCACTAAATTATCGATATAACTTGCATTTGACTAATTATTTTATTAAATCGCCGAGACATGAGCGGCGGCCATGTAGAAAAGTAGCAACCTAGCGCTGTATGTTTGGATTGTTCAGAAAGTCGATAAATTATTGTTGTAGCGCAGCAGCGCACTTTTGTTTCAACTTTTTAAAAAGTAGAACAAGACTTTTGCTTGGGATAGAGCCATTAGTACGTAGTACATTATAACTCAATGGTCTATGCATCACAAATATAAACACACACTTTGCCCGACTTGGGAATTGAACTCGGGACATCCGGATATCGAGCCAAGCACCGGCATTATCATTATAGAGATACAACTGCATTCAAAGCATCTAAAGTTTGGCCGCTCCTATAGTCCGCCCTAATGATTATGCAACGAAGTACCATTAAGATTCACTAATGACGTGGCCTCAGTTGCTTATTATTTGAAACGGGGTCAAGGCCTTTGCTAGCATCCATTCAACTGTTTCATCTTTTAATTAGAGCCATTTTGATGTTGAAGATAATGAAGGTGGTATATAAAAAATCTTCTCGTATGAAAATTGCAAAAAGTTTTTAGCAACCAATTTAATACCTATATTGTCTCTTTTAATGTTTATAATTTTTTTCAAAGTTTTTTACTATTTTTTCTCACGTTTAAATCCTTCTTGAACTTTCACAAATATTTCAAGACCAAAATTAGCCAAATCGGATCAGTCATTCTCGAGTTTTTGCGAGACAAACGAACAGCAATTCATTTTTATATACAAAGAAAACAGGGTAAGCAATACAATTTGGTCACAACATTTATTTGTGAATGCACTTACTTAACAATCATTCACAATCATGTATGTTTCAAAGTATTTCATCGCCAATCTCTTTGATTACGAGTACTGGATATTAACACGCTAACCCATAGTTTGAGCTTGCATCGCACAAATTAAACCTAACTGAACTATATTCTTGTTGAAGTTGTAACATGTAGATCTTACACGAGTTGCAGCTTAGTAGTGTTAACTAGTTTAGTATTTGAAACGTTAGATATTTGGATCAGTATATTCCATATTTACTCTAATTGGATTTAAGCTCAATACTGCAGTTAGTTAGTAGTTTAACCAAATCAAAAGAGCGACTGAACCAAATGTAATTTTAGCACAACAGTAAGTATGTAGGGTTACTTTGTAACAAGTCTAAATGCAATTCCCTTGTTTACTTAAAATAAGAAAATGAAACATAAATCGCTATGTCGTATTCTATCGTCGTCATCTATGGTCTAAACGGTTCTCAGAGTCAAAGAAACTGTTCTCAGAGGTCCAAAGTTTAAATGCAAGCGGCGAGTTACTACATTGAAACTAAAATCCCTGCAGACTAAACAAAATAAAAATTTGGTGGCAACGGCAAAAGTAATAAAATTAATATTTGAAAATGAAAAGTACTTTATTATGTTATACTTCGTATAAGTTTTTTATCTTGGTTCTCGGGTATCGTACGTAACCTTAGATCAAAACAAAGTAACTCATAAAATTACTATACCTCTAGGTATAGTAACTATATAACGTAGGTAACTACCGTCCAATTATGATCTATCATATAGCGGCTCAATAAATTAATGCCAGTAAGTCCGTAGGTACGAACTACATATATACTTATAATCACGACAATTATCCCTGAAGGGTTAGTCAGAGACTAGGTAATGAGGACCGCAATAGCAGTCCTCTGCCATAGTCCACTTTTCACCAAATTTTAATAGCGTTTGAACATGTGCTCAGCATTATTGGTGGTGAGCCCATCGCCGCTCTAAGCTGCTGGAAGTATGTGCAGTCTTCAGGCTGCGTACGCATCACGGTTGAGGTACGAACTATTTAATTTTAAACGATTCTCGCGATGTCTAGAAAACTTTATAGCTCAATTTTGTTTCTGCAGCCACTTAGAGTCCTGTCAAAAATCTCTTCTGGCTACCCCAGGAGAGCAGGCAGTAATTTCCAATATTTTAGCTGCCGCTGAACTACTTCATAAATGTTTGACATTAGTAGTACTTGTCTTTACAGTTTTGTTTTCGTCCTTGTTATTTCTGAAACTTTCGACTTCGCTCGTCATTGTCATCCAAAATAATAGGTATTCAACTTCTTCAACAATAAATAATAGATTAATGATTGACATTTTTGCATTCACTATGCTATATAGATATAGGATAAAATGTTTACTAGAATAAAAGCAACCATTCTCAGGAAAGCTCGAATGGGATTCGAACCCATGACCTTTGGATTGCCGGTCCATCACTGCTCTAACTACTAAGCTACCAAGACCTTAGAAGACTCGTTGAATTCTTTCTAGTAGTTTGTGATTTACGCTGCTTAGCGGTTAGAGCAGTGGACCGGCAATCGATTTCGGTTGGGTTCGAATCCCATTCGAGCTATCCTGAGACTGGTTGTTTTTTTTCTAGTAAACATTTTATCCAATAAATAATATATCAGAAGCGTCGGTATACAACTGAATGGATAGGTTTACAAGTGGAATGCAAGTAACCGTGCTTCAAGCTCCGTTGGACTACTGACGTAAACCCATTCAATTCCGAAGCGCTAAGGTACTTTTTTTTGTTTCATTCCACTAGCTCTACGTAGATGCAAAAATATTCTTCGAATATGTCACGACTATCATGTGTAAGCTCACAATAGTAGCCACAGCTCGTGACCTGTGAACTTCATATAGTATAGCTATTAGTAAGAAACTATTTAATCAATTGTTACCAAATAGTTTCGCCTTTGTTGTAAAGCACTAGTGAAACGTAGACTAGTTTGGCTAGTGCTCCACTTTCACACACAAACCTCCTTTTACGGAACTACTAAATGCAATAGAATTTGCTATAAAAACGTACCTAAGTAGGTAATATCATTGACGACCTCCTTGGTCTAGTGGTTTGTACACCGGTTTTCATGGTGTCGCCATCTCTGAGGTCCCGGATTCAATCCCCGGTCGGGTCAATTTAGAAATTATTGTTTTTCTAAATTGTTTCGGGTCTGGGTGTTTTCTATGTATAATAAGTATGTATTCAAGTATTTTACGTACGTTTATCCGTTGTCTAGTAACCATTTAACAAGTTTCATAACGAAGCTTCTCTTGGGCTAGATAATTGGTGTGAGTGTAGGAAAGCTTAAGTTTAAAGTTTAGTTTAATCCAGCAGAAAGACTTAGAACGTGGCTTTACTAGACACAACAGAAACTCTATTCTTTCAGCACTGATCAGGGAGTGGCCGCAGATGAAAGGTTTAAGGATTTCCACAACGACCACTCGTGTACACCTCATTCAGCAGCTTCCGTCGACCTTTACCAGGTCGTGCGTCCGCTATGCCATTACTTCTGTAAAAAAATAAAGCTGTGCACACATATTTAAACGAGATTTAACGCAAAACTACTTCACTACGTGTGCAAAGCTGTACAGTTTCGTACGCCCGTTCTTCAGGTACGGATAAAACAGACACTAAGGTAAAAAAAAGTTTAAGAAAAAATATTTAAACGACCTCAGTGCAGGTGGAAGATTCCGGGTGAAGCGCGCTTCCGCTTTCGGCTTTTGTCATTTACCATCAGGTGGAAATAGGCCAAATGTTTACCTGTTGTGGATAAACAAATGCTAATGTAATCGTAGATAATCCCTGCCTCTCTTTTAATTAGACCAGACTAGCTTATGTTCTATTTATAGTCTAAGATCCGAGTATAAAACGACCTTCACCGAGAAGGTTAATGGATGAAAAGTATTTTATATCAAATTTAACATATAAATAATATATCGCGAGTGGGTTGGCTGAAAAATTTCAGTCCAGTACCATTAATGATTAATTTAATCTTTAAATATTTTTTTTTTCATAGTTCTGGTTTGGTGTGTGTGTGTTTGTAATGAGCTTATCTTTATATTAACATATATTTTATTTATTTAACCAGACGGTTGCAAATTACTAATATTGACTTGCCTGTTTATACCTGCCTACCCAGTGTTATGACAGGAACAAAACAGTCAACCTAACGTTTGCATATTCTATAGGCTTCATACTTTCGATTGGTACCTATTTAATTTATCTATTATCGAAACAAGTGCAATATTTAAATAAATATTTTTAAATACTTATTTAATCATACACTGGACTGAAATTTTTCAGCCAACCCACTCGCAATATATTTTTTAACATATTATATAAAATAATTTTTATCCATTAACCGCTCGGTGAAGGTCGTTGTATACTCGGATCCTCTACTATTAGTATCTCTCAGCGCCTCGGCGGTAAAAAATATTGTATGTTCAAGTTTTTTCAATGATAGCAAACAGTAAAGTAGATATAATAGATAAGTATACATATTGATTTATTTTAATAAATAACAGTAAAAAATATAAGGTATAGTCTTGTATCGCTGTACAACAACATGACAACAACCTACTGTAAACGGTAATTTCATTAATATATAAGTAATCTCTTTTTTATCTGTATTTCAAACTAAATTAACATTATTCACTCAGCGAGTTAACTGAACATTTTTTTATACAATTGTGAAGATTTGTAATAGCATATGTTTACTTACTAACCTTAGCTATAGATGTTATTTGTCTGTAAATCTTTCTAGAAACAAATAAATAAATAAAATAGTACCTGACCGACACATCAATGTGACCAGAGCAAAGTAATATTAGTTCACGTCACATATTATGCAGGCCCTCCCGTGTAAACAAATACGGTGCTGCATTATTCATGTGTCAGTGCCAACCCTGGCCTGAAAAAGTATCCTCTCACCAGTGTAGAGGAAAATTAAATTGTTTGCGGGAATGATGCGGGGATGTTCCCGTAAAATATTAGGCACGTGAGCGAATATTTAAATTATAAACGATGCTCCCTTCAGACCGTGCGCTCTGTGTGGTTTTAACAAGCTTTCTCTTATGACTCTGTGTTGTTTAAGATTAGTTATTAGTTGGTTGACTCGAATGTGGAAAGATCATGAATAAGTTGTGGATACAGTGACGGATGTGATGTTAAACGTCGAGAAAAATCATAATGTGGTAAGTTAATTACAAATTACAAAAAAAAAAAAGTTAACCTTTCAGTCTTGGAATCGAAATGTCTAAAATTTATGACAGCAAATGCGTCATAATTATTCTTGGCGGAAATCGGAAGTTGGTGGAAAAAGAAAAAAAGCAAAGAAAAATCGAACACTGAGTATGTTAAATTTTGCGTTCACGATTATCAAAAAACTTAAATCATCGAACTTGTTCATACTAAAGTAGTCTGTAAGTATCAAAACGCTGTACAAAGTCAAGTGGGAGAGCGCGGTCTCATAAGACCGCTTGGGGTTAGACGGAACGGCGCGGCGGTCCTCATGAGACCGCTTGGGGGCTGAGGTTAAACATCAAATCTAAGCTTGAATGAAGAATGTTATGAGAGTACATCAAGCAAAAGAAGTGTGTCATGATAGTATCAAAGGGAAAGCTGTTGTCTCTGTCTACACTTCTGAGAAAGGGCGTGAAATATGACGTATTTTTATAAGTACGTAAATAACTGTATCACGTAGCGGTGAAAGAACCCTCTCTTCCCTTGGGTGTCGTAAAAGTCGACTAACGGACTAAATACTGCACATACATCCAACAGCATAGAGCGGCGATGGTCTCATCACCTGTCACGCTGAGCACATGCGCAGTCGCTATTTGGTGAAAAGTGGACTATTCAGGGGGACTGCATTTGAGGTTCTTATTGCTTAAACTAACCCTTAGTAGACCCTTGATTATATGTAAGTATGTAGGTAAAAGCTTCGATAAGCCTTCACTGCACGAAACGATTATGTTGTTGTCCTAATAGCCAATGGCTACATAGTGAGTTAAACGAATGGTGAATAAAGCTACGCTTCATATAGCAGCGGAAGGTTGCCGACTTGGGTTCTGTTTTGCGTAACGCGAGATACCAGCTCCTAAGTACGATTATGATGGAAAATGATGTAAAGAGTAGGGTTTGGAGAAGAAAAATGTCTTGATCCATACCATCAGGGAATGAATCGATATCAAAAGCGTACTATAGCGCCCCCTTTGATGGGAAGTAGCGAATTTAAAGGCTGTGACATAAAAAGGCAATGTAGGTTATCATTAGCAGATTATAAAAAAAAATTAAAGTGTTACCTATTTACAACAAAAAGTTGTAGAAAATGAATAAATTATGTTTAAACCGGGCCGTATATCATGGCGGCTTACTTAAAAAATATCATAATAACACCTCTTTTCCCTTGAGTGTCGTAAAAGGTGACTAACGGATTAAAGACTGCACATACATCCAACAGCATAGAGCGGCGATGAGCTCACCACCTATCACGCTGAGCACATGTGCAGTAGTTTTATTGGGAAAAATGGACTATAGCAGAGGACTGCTTCTGCGGTCCTCAATGACTAGTCTCGGGGATAATAATCGTGATATTTTAATACATTTGGAACTCATAACTGTTATTAAATATATCATTCTTAACCAGTGTGAATACACGATTCCTTTCTAGCCCCATTTGTTACTCGTGCCATCGTTTTGTTGTGGATAATGTCAATTGCTAAAATCTATTGCCGAATAACACAATAAATGTCGACAATAAAACACATCGAACACGCTTAGACGCACCGAAATATTTCATTGTGCGTGAAATAAGATTGCATGCTCGCAGGTAGAGGCTGAAAAAGGTAAAGACTGATAAATAAATGTGTCTAGACGTAATTATTATATTACTTCGGTAGCGAAAGGTTGCGAGGTGATTAAGGTTGAATGCTTTTATATAATGTAATAAAAAGTGGAGTTTTATTGTCTGATGAGCTTTGTGATTCAGGAATCACATTTTTTTTTTTAATAATACTTACATCTTCTCAGCCTTTCTCAACCACATGGAAGTAGGCCTCCTTCAGTTTATACCACTGTGTACGATCTTGGGCGGCTTCTATCCATTTCACTACGACTGTTCCTTTAACATCGTTGTGCCAACGCATCTGCGGTCGTCTTTGTGGGCGTTTCTCGCCCCATGGTCTCCATTCCACTAGCGCTTTGCACCACGAGCCCTGCTTCCTGGCGACGTGTCCTGCCCACTCCCATCAGCTTTGCTACCACGTTTGGTGATACCTATGACTTTGCTCTGATGTCTTAGCCAGTCGTTTCTTCTTCTGTCCCTCAGTGCAATACCCACCAGTTTGGTTTCTATTGCTTTCTGGGCCACTTGGAGTTTGTTGAGAATCTCTTTCGTGAATACACAGGTTTCCGCTCCATAAGTAGCACTGGCAGGATACACTGGTTATGTATACGTGCTACTACATACGTACTACATACATACTACATACATACGTGTACTTACATATATACAAACATAAATACACGACTATTATCCTCAAAGGGTTAGTCAAAGACTATTAGCCAGTGACGACCGAAGAAGTAATCCACTGCCATAATTTACGTTTCACCAAACTACAACTGCACATGTGCTCAGCATGATAGGTGGTGAGCCCGTCGCCGCTCTATACTGTTATATGTCTTTAGTCCGTTAGTTTAATAATACTTACAGATGAAGATAAAACTGTGTAAAGCTAATAAATTAATGCGTGATCTTGACTGCGCTTCTCAGATACAGAGGTCCCAGGACTTATAACTTCTTTTAATTCATTATGTTGGTAGTAGGCTTTTAATTTTTTTCTTTTATACACTTATGGTAAGTACTTCGTCTTCATCTCACCTGATGGTGAGTGATGATAAAGCCGAAGGTAGAAGCGCGTATAACTCGGAATTCTCAACCACTAAGGAACTGGCTGTCTTATCTCTAAACTGTCGTAAAATAAAAATGCTGTTAGCGTTATTATTATGGAGTCAGACTTTAAATAAGATGGTGGTAGCAAGCCAGGTCGACTTCACAAGGCCATCCACCAACCAAACCAAGTACCTACACAAAGATGTACCCTACGCCACGAATCAAACCCTGGCCCTCTGGGTCTGAGACTGTTAGCTTAACCAGTAGGCCACAGAGGCGATCAAGAGTCATTTAAGATAGGTGCATAGTATTGAGTCAGTTGAATGACTCTTATCTTTAAAAGCAGACTAGGCATAAAAGATAAACATAATTACACAACAAAATAAACTTGAAGTGGCTCAACTAACCCAAATCTAAAAGTGTTGACACGTAAAGAGATGACGCTAGATCCGGAGGACCTTTCCAATTTTCCGGTTCCCACCCGTAGTCCGGTCCGGATGGGCACATTGTTATCCCGTACGTGATATAAAAATCATGTGACAGCGAATGGCACGGCAGCGTCGCGAAAATTTTGTCTGTCCTTAAAGTAAAGCGCGTGTTTACATTGTGAACGTGTAACAAAACAAATTTTAATACATACATACAATCTGACTATTTATCCCCGAAGAGTTAGTCAGAGACTAGGTAATGAGGACCGCAAAAGCTGTCCTCTACCATTTTCCACTTTTCACTAAATAGTGACTGCACATGTGCGCAATGAGATATGTGGTGAGCCCATAGCCGCTCTATGCTTTTGGATGTATGTCCAGTCTTTAGTCGGTTAGTCGTCTTTCACGACGCCCGAGAGACGACCGACGAGGAACTACATTTAATTTACAGTTTATACAAATAGTAATAGAACATTCATCATTCTTAATAATGAGAAAAATAATATAGAGTATCTTTACTGCCTTACTGTTGGGTAAAGACTTTCACAACAGGAATCAAGTCATCTCTACAGTTAATGGGTATTGGCTAACGGTTGGTGATCAGAAACCCGGGTCGAACCAGTCTCGGGTGTTTTCCGCTGGTTAGTTAGTTAACTATCTCGTGTAGCGGTGAAAGAATACTACCACCCCTTCTCTTCCCTTGGGTGTCGTAAAAGGCTACTAACGGACTAAAGACTGCACATACATAGAACAGCATAGAGCGACGATGGGCTCACCACGTGTTACGCTGAGCACATGTGCAGCGCATTCGCTATTTGGTGAAAAGTAGACTATGGTAGAGGACTGCCTTTGCTGTTCTCATTGCCTCTGTTTAACCCTTCGGAGAAAATAGTCGTGATTATATTTACGTATGTATATACATAGTTAGTTAGATTGAATGAAAAACACAATACAAAATGAAACTACATTAAGGTCTAGATCTCGTAACATTACGTATCCTTTAATCGACATATTTCAATTCGATCACTAAAGTAGACAGACACACCCTAAACAATTCGGTTTTTGTAATAGTATCTGCTTACAACAGCAAAAGATTACAAAACTGTTTTTACACATAAATGTTATTTCTTGGTTAATAATAGACACGTTTTTTGTAAATGCTGACTCACTTTAAAACATTATACCATCATGTTTTATGCTGTCCCACTGCTGGGCAAATGACTTCCATCATAGTTATCAAGCTATCGCTACAATTTACAGGTATTAGCTTAACCGCACTTGCCAAATGCGTCCCGATGCGGAATGGCGATCACAAACTCGGGATATGCACCGAAATATCCGCAAAACTTTACTTAACCTGAAAATTGATATCAAGCCCTTCTTAAAACTGGCCAGGAACTTCGCCACTTTATAAGTGCTAGCTAAGAGACATATGTCATGTGACATGTTAGTTCGACGTTTCAAAGCAGGTCAGCTTTCCATTTCCTCGACAACGCAAAGTACAGTTTGCGGAATACTACGCGCGAACTATCCGCAAACAGTGAGTTGTTTGCGACGTGCACTGTACAGCAACATGACGTGTTCACAGTCACAGTTAAAGCTGTCAACTGCCGTGATGCCAGATACAATCCTTAAGAGGAAACCCTACGTCGCCGTGGCATGCAAAATTCTCATACAAAACACAGAAAAACGATGTTTCGTAGTCCCCTGATTCCTCCGTCAGAACTGGAAGTATTTTTGTTACTTTTTCAGCATCGGTTAGAGAAAGAGATTTTCTATGTCTGTATGTTTGATTTTTTTTAATTAAGTCATTTATTTAATAACCAGGGACCTTCAAAATTGAGCAAAACTACTCCGTTTTAAGGCGTCTTCAGAAACATTAAGTGTCTGGTTTAAAGAAAAAATCAAACATACAGACATAGAAAATCTCTTTCTTTAACCGATACTGAAAAAGTAATAAAAATTGGTCCAATTCTGAAGGAGGAAACAGGGGACTACGAAACGTCGTTTTTCTGTGTTTTGTATGAGAGTTCTGCATACCACTTAGACGTAGTGTTTCCTCTTAATTCAATTGTTAGTAGGTTTTAGATAGATAGATAGACAACATTTTTATTGTAACATAACACAAACATTTACATTAGACATAAAAGAGCAAAAATACAATGTTACAATGTGGCGGTCTTATCGCTTAAACGCGATTGCTGCCAGACAACCAGTCGGATGGAGAGAACTTATACACTCTGTGTTCGGAGGTGCAAACATTCAAAACATGGTTACACAATTAAATCTAAAAATAAGTAATTAAATAAAATAACATTACTTATAAAATAAATAAATAATAAGGTGTAATATATATGTATATATATACATACTTAAAAATAATAGTCTCAGGTAGGAAGTAGCGGCGACGACAGCTATGCAGTAGGATAAGGTTAAATGGGAAGGTAGAAATTCTTCACGAGCTTCTTAAATGCGTGAATGGTTTTAGCTCGCCTGAGCGCAACTGGTAGCGAGTTTCACAGACCCGACTAGACTTTTCTCACAGACGAGAAATTAAGGCATACGCACATACGAGTACATAGGTTCAAGACTATTATCCTAAAAAGTGTTAGTCAGAGACTAGTAATTGGGGACCGCAGAAGCAGTCCACAGGCTATAGTCTATGTTTCATCAAATTAACTGCACATGAGCGTGATAGGTGGTAAGCTCATCGCCGATTGATGCTGTTGGATGTATGTACAGTATTTATCTTATCTTATCTTATGTAGTGGGGCCTGCAGAAGTCTCCCTCTTGCAGCAGCACATCGATCCATTGGGATCTTTTGTCCAACCCCGTCCTATCACTCTGCCTCCTCAGTGAAGATGAGGCTCAGAGCTTAGCAATGTCTTTAAGGGCAAAGAGCCTAAAAAGTAAACCACTAGATCTTAAGCACAATATTGTGTTGTAAGGTAATTCAATAAAGTTTAGTTCCTATGTATATTTATTATCTTTATTGCCTTAACGAGCACTTGCAACAAATCATGTGTTATTATAGAATGTTTTTTAACATATTATTATGTTCTATCTATGATCAAGGACACGTTCGTTGGGGCTTTGATAATAAATAAGCAAAGGCAGCAATGGATAAGTAAAGCAGGAAAGTTTATTTTCCTAATTTATTTATCAGAAACTAGCGTCGCGTAACATTTTAAGGGGTTTCTTGTTAACGAAATAAGCGACGTGGTACACTGGACTTGAATAGAGCCAATGACACCCTCTTCTTATTGACTTACAAAGAAAGTTTACACGCCTACGTTATACGAGGTGTTCTAAAAACGTCAGACTGACACGGGAGAAAGCTTATAGCTTCAGACATATCAGATAAACATTTACGGAGTAATGTGTATAGTGTTTTATATTTCAAGCGCGATCGGCTTGCGATCTTACCCGCCAAGCAACTTTTGCAATGCCGGGTCGCTGGATGGGTGACCAAATTATAAACATCTCGAGCTCCTCCGTTCTGCGGAAGGCACGTTAATCCGTTGTTCCCGGTTGTTGTCGTAAGATGACAGTCCTTAAAACCCACCAACCCGCATTGGGCCAGCGTGGTGGGTTATGGCCCAATATTCTCACGTGGTCAAAATCTACTTTGGAGGCCTGTGCCCAGCAGTGGCACGATTATCGGCTGATGATTAAGTAACGTTTACAGGTTACAAGTTTATGTTATAGTCTCCAAAATTTAAGTTAATTAATGTATAATTTTAGTACTTGGATTTAATTGCAAATCTTGCTGTTTAAAAATAAAAATATATTGAAATTACTATTTGGTTTATACAACCACTTTAATGGTTAGTCGTAAAGTATCCAAAACGTAAATGAAAAACAATCAACTGATGGTACTACTACTTCAAAACTTGGAAAAGAACTGAAAATGTCTATAAGGGTTTTTTGGATATCCTGTATATTCTATTAGTAACGGTATGTAGCTACCGTTCGTTATAACGGTCAACAGACATCCCAACAGAAAATCAGACGACAAATAAGGGTGTTCCGACAAGGACTTGAATTTGGAAACGCGCGCCATTTTCGATTGTCAATTGTCAAGTCAGCCATGTTGGAATCATTTGGCGGAACTAATAAAAAAAACATTATGAAAATAATGAAATCGTTTGTGTGTGTTAGTCAGTTTATTTATTTTGTTGTAAGTATATGTGTGTAATGTAGATATATAAAAATAAAATAGAACATTGGTAAGTTGTTGCAAAAGTTTTAATGTAACTAGGTAAAAAAACAATACGAGATACTTCTATTTAGCTTCGATAAACTATACCCTAGATACACCTTATCAAACAATGTCAACACAAAAAGTGGCTTGAGATGAAATATCCGCTGAAGTATAAGTATGACGCAGTGCAAGGGTGGGCACCCTTGCACTGCGTTTTCGGTCTTCCATATAAATTGCAATTTTGCTTGACATTTACGTTCCTCGCTGTAAATTCTACAATATGAGGTCAAATTTGGAAAGCATTTTATTCTTTGCGTGTTCAGTTGATGACCTGAAGGCGCTGTGGCTTGTGCAATCTTAAAAGTTAAGCAACTATTGCAATGCCGAGTCACCGCACCGGTATATCGACTAAAACAATCGCTAGCTGGACAAAATAATTTTCTGTGATATTTCGCTTTTAATAGGTAAGACTAATTTGTTTAATGATCTTTATGAACATTGTTTTATGAAAAAACAAAATCGGAGATGGACTTGGCGTTCTCCAAATGGACAATATAAAAACGAGATTGACTACATCCTTTCAAACCAACCAGGATCATTCCAAAACATTGGAGCTTTGAACCTGAACTACTCATCGGACCATAGACTTATTAGAGCAACAGTAAAAATAGTCAAACGAAAGATAAGTAGAGCTAAATTTACGAACACAATGAACAAATTAAAGAGCGACGAAGAGGTAACTAAGTACAAGGAAAACTTAACATCAATGGTATCCGACTTAATAATAGGACAAGAAAATACAGAAATACAATAAAAGGAAAGACGATCAGAATCAACATAAAATATTATCTACGCGCACGGTAACGTTGCTACAAAGAAGAAGAGAATTGCAAAAAACTAAAAACAAGTCCCGATCGATGAAAAATGAACTTTCTGCTCTGTACAAGTTAGTCAATAAATATATAAAAAACGATTACGTAAATTTTCGACTACAAACCTTAGAAAAACATTTACAATACACTGGAAGCGCCAAAAAGGCATTTAAAGAACTCAGAACTAACAAAACTTGGATTGAAGGATTGAGGAAGCTAGGCAAACAAGTATATCAAAGAATTGACATTATCAATGCTGCAACCGAATTCTACGAGAAATTACATAGCGACAGTACCCATACAACCACAATCTTAAATAACAAGCGCGAATACAACAGCGACTGTAACATCAAACCCATAGACGAAAACGAAATTATAGAAGAAATAAAGAGACTAAAACCAGAGAAAAGCCCAGGTTCGGACAACATTACAAATGAAGCGCTAAAAGTGGCTCACATTGTCGTGAAGCAACATTTAAAAAAGAAAAGATGATAAGAAATTTACAAATATTTATAAGAGAATAAATTAACAAACAAAAGTTAAAAAAAAGTGAGTGAGGATGGTGAGTATGGAGGTGATAATGGTTAAAATGTAGGATGATAATATAAAAAGTGAAGGAGTAGGTGCAGCTGACGTGGAGGCAGGCGAAGGTGTGGAGGCAAGCGCTGAACTTGGCAGACGTCGAAGGGCGCAGGCAAGTGAAGACAGGCAGGCGCCGGTAGGCAGGCGCCGGTAGGCGAAGGCAAGCGAAGGCAAGCAGGCGCCGACAGGCAGGCGCCGACAGGCAGACGCCGGTAGGCGCAGGCAGGCGCAGGCAGCAGGCGCCAGCAGGCACAGGCTGGCGAAGGTGCAGGCAGGCAGGCGCCACCAGGCGCAGGCAGGCGAAGGTGCAGGCTGACAGGCGAGACAGGCACAGGCAGGCGTAGGCGCGCGCGATGTCTGGAGGCCGTAGTCTTTCAATTCGGAAGCTGGTGTTTGTACTTGAAGACTAGTCCTTCCAATTTGGAAGAGGCAAGTAAGGAGTCTTGACCTTCCAATTCGGAAGCTGGTGATCGTCTCAGTAGAGTAAACCTTTTGAATCCAAAGCTAGAGATGTAATGATTAGTCATCGGCTGAACTTTATAAAGAAACCTCGGTTTCTGAGTTCTGCATAATTTTCAAAATAATATTTTTAAAACGAGAAATCTAGATGGCCAAATGTATAAATAAGAAAGTCAAAAAGTTTTGATTGGATTATGTTGATAAGTTGCATAGCAACGAAGCAAAAATAAGTTGTCAGATACTTCAAAACGTAACCAAAATACAATATTTAGTAAATAGAAAACAATTAAAGTGAGATAAATGTAAATATTACAAGGAAAAACGCATAATAAGATTATCGAAGTGATCCGAAACTTGTGGGATACGTCAAAGTGTCGAAAAATAGTGTCCGAAGTTTCGTGATTTAGATCACGTAAGTAAATGTGTTTAGATAAAGGAATTGCGATGTGTGTAGTGTAGTGTGTAGTTACTAAAACATTATGTATCGTTGCAGAAGCGAGGAAAAATAAAAGCAAATATATAAGACGAAGTTAAAATATGAGATGATTACATGAAATAATACCTAGGAAGTGGAAAAGGTAAGTGGTTTCACCACAACATAATATTAGCTAGACCACTATCCGATCTATTTAATCTGATACTACATCATTCACAAACATCTTCGCAATGGTCAGAATCGAACATCATACTCATCTACAAGAAAGGTGACCCAAAGGATATTGCCAACTACAGACCCATAAGTCTTCTACCAAGTCTCTACAAACTTTTCTCCACTATAATAAACACAAGAATCGGTACGACTTTAGAATTAAAACAACCTGTGGAGCAAGCAGGATTTAGAAAAAGATTTTCTACAATTGACCACATTCACACCCTTGAGTTAGTTATAGAAAAGTACCAAGAGAAACAAAGACCCCTATATATAGCTTTTATTGACTACAAAAAAGCTTTTGATACGGTATCACACGCAAGTATATGGGAAAGCTTAAAAGAACAAGGAGTAGAAGATATATATATAAAGGTCATTCAAAGTGTATACATCAATAATAAAGGGCGAATAAAACTAGAAACCTTAGGTCCAAGCTTCCCTTTGGAAAGGGGAGTAAGACAAGGCGATCCGCTATCCCCAAAAATTTTTACAGCCATCCTCGAATCCATTATTAGTAAGATAGATTGGAGCAAAACAGGACTAATTATACAAGGCACCTATCTAAGCCACCTGCGATTCGCAGACGATCTGGTGTTGCCATCAGAGACAGGCTCGGAGCTGGAAAGCATGATTCAATCTCTACATACAAACAGTGTCAAGGTTGGACTTGAAATGAATCTCACGAAAACAATGGCAATGACAAATAGTTGGAAAAGACCTATAACAGTTAATAATAAACCACTGGAATATGCCCAAAACTACATTTATCTAGGAAAGAGAATAAGTTTTGATAGAAACAATAATGAATTAGAAATAGAGAGAAGAGTTCAACTTACATGGAACAAATACTGGAGCCTAAAAGAAATATTTAAAAGCAAAATGCCAACCGCTACTAAAACGAAAGTTTTTAACATGAGTCTTTTACCTTGCTTAACATACGGATGCCAGACTTGGAAATATACTGTCAAAACAAAACACAAAATCAACACCTGTCAACGAGGAATAGAGCGTAGTATGCTTAACATAAAAAAGCTAGATAAAATAAGACACACTAAAATAAGGGCAATAACTAAAGCAAAAAATGCTTCGAATTATACACATAAACTAAAATGGAAGTGGGCAGGCCACGTCGCAAGGCTTGAAGACCAGAGATGGACCGTAAAGCCAACGTTGTGGAATGGCCCACTAGGTAAAAGAGGTAGAGGGAGACCCCTGACACGGTGGGACGAGGATATAAAAAGAATAGCCGGCTCGAACTGGACCCAAGTAGCACAAGACAGAGACAAATGGGCATCTTTGGAGGAGGCCTTTACCCAATCTGGGGTTCTTACAGATTAAAAAATAATATAAGAAGAAGAAAGAAAGCAATCACATTTACTTATTTAGATTCTTATTATTTAAATTTAATTATTACCTAGCATTGTAAACTGTAGGAAATAAAAGGCTTTTTTATTTTTATTTTTATTTTTTTATTTTATTTATTTATGAACATTGTAAGTTTTTGAACGGGTATTAAGTGGTACTTCATGACAACAAAATGCATAATTATATGAAAAAAAATATATATTAAAAAAAGTTTTATAACTAATAGATGATACTATTCTTCTGAGGATGAAGCTGTTGCAATATTTTATTTGTCGTCACTATGTTCATCTCCAATAGAATCATCGACACAAAAATCTTCTGAATTATTCCTAAAGCTACTAGGTATATTAACAGGTTCAATAACAGTGTTTGATAAAATAATAAAAAAAAAAAATTTTGGAAGGCAAGGATTCCGCTTTTTTTTGCGGAACATCTCAGAGTCTATTAATAACAGGATCAGATGTGATCGTTCACATGTTAAATTAGATCAGTATTTGTTACAATACGTGACCTTTTGCGGGTATTATTCTCTCGAAATCTTCCGCGATCTTTATTGCGAGTTTCCTGGGCTTCTTCAGAAAGCCGCCAGATTGGCAAAAGAGCCGATTGAATAATCCACACTATGTACAAGAATTCGAAATTTTATGTTCTGTAGCAGCATGTAATACCACGAATACAGACTGTAATAAAGTTTTCTTGTTTCTTGTGCAAATTATTTAAATGATTCTACATTAATATCAAATCCAGAAGACAAAGTCTTAGGTAATGTGTCAAAATATTGAATCAATGTCACATCTAATCCTGTAATTTCAGCGCTCAACTCAGGATTTCCGAAAAACCTTCTGGACGTATTCCTATCATTAAGTGTTCCCAAATCCTGGTTTTGGTTTATCTACAACTAAACCCATTTCCTTTTTGAAACGGTCTTGAATTATTTTCGAACGTTGCTTCACGCTTTTGCTTTGTCTGATGCGTATCTTAATTGTTACTTTTTGACGTCAAGACGAAAACTGATGTAAAGCAAACATTCGAAACAACGAATCTAAGCATGTAGTATAGATGTACCAAGACCAAGATTATCTTGATCAGTCAAAAAGTCCCTGGTCTCATCATTCATGAGTTTTGACGTTTCGCCACAAATGTAGCATTTTTATGCCGAAGAAGTTTCTGTTAAAGCGTTACAAACTCAACCATTGTCAAAACTAGCTAATGCTTGATAAAAAAAACCATCAACACTACAGATTATTGGCAACATTTTGTTCGTCTCGGATACAGTTATATCGGTACTTTCTTTAGCAAACATAAACTGAATTAGCTGACAATACATAGTTGATGACGGGCGAGGGTTTTGCCAAATAATGTTACTAATTTTCGTCGCGTAATGACCCTGGTACTAGACTAAATACAAACAAAAAATCATCTGTATCGTCAGCGTTAGAATTTTTTTGTTTGTAAGTGCTATGGCCGGAACTTCCGTCACAACTCCACTTACTAATTAAAGTTAAAGATGAGTTTTTACTATCACTAGAAGAACATGCTGTGATAACTTCATTTTGCGCCAAAACTAAACGCTCAACTGTCGTATTTAACAATGCTCGAAGGTTAATTTCAGCGCGCGTTTCCGTAATCATAACGTGTTCATCCAGTGGTAGACAGGCTTTCTTGGCTTTTTGCAGGCTATATAATGATGAAAATACTTAATAGCTAGCAAGCATACTCCACTTCCGAGTCTGCTTGTACGAATGAGAAGTTGATTTTGAGTCCACGTAGTAGGCAAGAGCTTCATCACTACTTAAACACCTTTGCTGCTTATGTTCACTGGACTTTCGCTCTTTCAACTTGCCAGGACTTGCATTGATTTCTTGAATAAATTTGGCCATATTTCGTTTTCCCGAGAGTCTACTGAATACTTCAGCTGCAACCATAAGTACATCTGAACTTCAAAACTTAAGACTTGCACTTGTCTTCTTCGTCTAACGTCTTGGCACTTGCGTTTGCAACATCTATTACTGGCCTGCCAGGGCCAGGTTGGCCTGGCAAACATAGGTACATCAAATTTTAAATCACTCTGGAACCCCTCAGTGTTAGCTTCTAAAAATCGGTCCAGGATCCTACAAGATTTCTCAAATTTTTCAGAAAGCTTTGAACTGAACCGACTAATTACTTCTAACTACTTACTATACTACTTCGGGGATAATAGTTGTGTTTATATGTATGCATGTATGTATCCCAGTACGCACCTTCATCGCCGCTTTAAGCTGTCTGATGTGTGTACACACGGCATCAGATCAACCTACCCTAAACTGTCAAATTTCTCCAATGAATATTGATCCTTAGACCCAAGTCATAAAGTACAAAATTGATTGTAGAACTTTGACAGTTTTGGGTAGGTTGAACTGACGCCGTGTGTACAGGTTTTGGGTATTCTTTTAATAATAAGCCGTCACCGCACAGCATAAATTAAAAAAAAATGTCCACAGGAAAAAATTGTACACCGTCACAGATAGAGTCATCACCGTTCCACAGCAGGTGTCTACCTTTTGAAGAAGCCTCGCCCAGTTTTACATTTTTCGGTTGTTTTTATTATGAAACCCTTTTGTTTTCATTTCCCGTAACGAGTGTCGTCAAATGTACTGTGTAAACAAGGTAACGTAAACAGGCAGTGGGGGGGGAGAGTATTTTTTCACTCCCCTACCCTGTTGTAAATGAGCGGGAAAATTCCAATGGCTGTGTTCTCAAAGTAAAATGAAGTTCCTGTCTCGTTGATGTTTTCGGAAGTCAGGGTTGGCAATAAACATATTTAAGGATATCTTTTTTGTTTTTTTAGTAGTTTTATTATAGCATACATACAAGTCCTTTAGTGGGATAGTCGTTCATTGTAAGCTAAGACTTCATGGTGTAGTATTTCTTTGTTTTTATCCTTTACGGTTAAGCGTTTAGCCTCGATCTCACCCAGTAAGTGACGATAAGGCCGAAGGTGGAAGTGCGCTTTACCCGGAACCCTTAACCACTGAGGAACTGGCTATCTTATCTCGAAACACAACAATGCTATTAACATTGTTTTTATGGCGCCAAACTTTAGAAAAGATGGTGGTATCTTATCTAGACAGGCGGGCTTAATAAGCCCTATTACCAACCAAACCAAGTACACAAACATGTATAGTCACGAGCACCAATATACACTATGACTCTTATTCCAATGCCTTAAAAGTTACAAATGTTTACATATTTTTGGTCGTGACACTCCCCGTTAGGAATCGAAGCTGGGACGTCTGGGCTTAAGACCGGTGACTTAGCCACTAGACTACAAAGGCGGTTATTATTACGCTAACTCTGTTATTTACAATACCCGTGTCGCGTATAGCGGTGAAAGAATACTACCAACCCCTCTCTTCCCTTGGGTATCGTAAAAGGCGACTAAAGGACTAAAGTCACAAATCCAACATCATAGAGCGGCGATGGGCTCACCACCTGTCACGATAAGCACGTGTGCAGTCGCTATTTAGTGAAAAGTGGACTTTGGCAGAGGACTGCTTTTGCTGTCCTCAATGCCTAGTCTGTCTATCCGTTTGAGGATATAGTCCTGAATAAATGTATTTAAGCATGATGTTTACAAAATATTTTGTATGCTGTCGGTGTTTCTACTATCTACATAAGTAAATAACTGTTCTCCGCTGCGGCATAGTTATCCAAGTTATGATAATCGCTAGCTCACTAAATACCTAAAGCGGCGGTGTCATAAATAACTAACTGGCTTTGAAGCTAACGATCCTTGCTCTGCACTTAGTCAAGGACTTAGATAGTCATGCAAATACTGTTAGTATATAGCTCGTGTTTCTTTATACATATAATCACGACTATTATCCCCGAAGGGTTAGTCAGGGACTAGAAAATGAGGACCGCAAAAGTTCTCTACCATAGTCCACTTTCACCAAATAGCGACTGCACATGTGATCAGCGTGAGAGGTGGTGAGCCTATCGCCGCTCTATGCTCTTGGATGTATGTGCAGTCTTTAGTCCGTTAGTAACCTTTTACGATCCCCAAGGGAAGAAAGGGGTGGTAGTATTCTTTCACCGCTACGGGACACGGTTATTGTAAATAACAGAGTTAGCGTTATAATAACCGCCTTTGTAGTCTAGTGGCTAAGCCACCAGTCTTATACCCAGACGACCCGGCTTCGATTCCTAGCGGGGAGTACATGTTCGAGTACTTGGTTTTGTTGGTCATAGGGCTTGTTAAGCCAGCCTGTCTAAAACCACCATCTTATCTAAAGTTTGGCGCCATAATAACAATGTTATTAGCATTGTTGTGTTCCGACAGTTTAGAGATAAGATAGCCAGTTCCTCAGAGGTTAAGGATGGATCGATAAGGATTCTTTCATCGCTACGCAACACTGTTTTTATTCCACGATAATAATTCTTTACCTTCGTCTCACCTGACGGTAAGTGACGACCAGGTCGATGATGGAAGTAATTTAAATTTCAAACGTTTATTGCAAGTCACAGGTTTACAAAGATGTTACAAAATAAAGAAAGTACAAGTGACGCCCAGCAAGGGCACAGCAACCTTGAGAGGCAACTATTGCCATCTCACTTATGAAATAATTGACAACATATTAATCACATATTAGCATTCAAACTTACAAGTTTAATTAATAAATTATTACATAATGTTATTGCACTATATTATACTATTTTATTATATTAATTTACTTATTCTATATTTATAAGGTTTTTTTACAGCCATTACAAAATCCTTTGCAAAATCTCATTTTCAGCAGGGATAGTGATATTAACAATCATTTTTCATTTAATCTGTCATTAAAAAAATCTGAAATATTAATGTTTTATATTTTAGCGTTTTATTAACGCTTAAATATACTTAAGTAAAATTTTAAACACTGAAAAAAGACGTTTCCCGCCAAAGGTTGTCGTCTTTTTTCAGTGTTTAAAACTTTAATCTGAAATACATTATATTATTATTACTATAAATATATAGTATTAGCCGTACTTCACCTGAATTCCTCTGCTACTGAAAACTGGCATGTGCTACGGAAAGTACGTGAAGCCTTTGGTCCTGATTGTTGTTGTAAGATGGTAGTCGATAAAAACCACCAACTGCATTGAGCCAGGGAGGTGAGTTGTGAGGTTATGGCCTTCTCCCGGATGTGTTTTCAACAATGTGAAAAGGGCTGTGTCCAGTTAGTGTTATGTTGATATGCTGATGACGATGGTGATGTTGAGACATTTCATTGCTATGGAACGTTTGCTTATTATGACGATGAGGAACTGGCTTTTTCATTTCTATGACCCGATTTCTCTGTGTGCCACTGTTGCACTCCTCGGCAATAGGTTATTTAAAAGCTGATAATTATTATAGTTGTAGTAGAGATAGAGATTGGTGAGAAACCCCAAAAAAACAGAAGATCGTGGAAGGGTTTGGGGAAGGCCTTTGCTAAGCAGTGGGAAATAAAGGCTGAAAAAAAAAATGTTTAGTCTGCAAACTCATCTGATGGTAAGCACGCATGCAGTGGCACACATTTAGCACCACCCAGGGGACACGTGTAGGGTCGCAAGGGTAAACTTACGAACGCTAGTGATATTAACCCTAAAATAAGAAAGAAATTGGAAGTACGCTTTACCTGAAATCTTATGCCACTGAAGATCTGGCTATTAAATTCTTGTGGCATAGTCTCCCCATCCGCCATTGTTGATATGGAAAAACCTGGGGGGTTACTCTTGAACGCAAACTCAATCTTAATACAATTCCAATGCGATTAATATGTGTCGATATTGGGTTAAGTAAAGATAATTCCGGAACGCCATCTCAATCAATTTCCACGCAATTTAATTCCAATGTGGCGCCTGTTGCGGCTTACAAAAGTGCCATTTGACCTTTTTTAGATTTGCGATTAAAAATTGATTAATGCAATTGTGTTTCAAGAGTAAACCTACTGAAGAGGCTGGCCCACTGCTTAAACTTTTTAAGACTGATGATGATACTCATAACAGTGAGTCACTATACATTTTTTGAAGTCTCTTCTAGTTACTAGTAAAGAAGTAAGTAGATAATATGTGCCGTCATAACTAAGCTCGTATGATGCACTGTGTGAATACATGAGCAGAGTGATGTGATTAAATGTGACCTAAATATCAAACGAGACGGCAACATAGCGGTTTCAGTTTGATAAGTTTGATATTATGTTTTTCAGAGGTTGCTTTTTTGAGTATTTTTTTCATTCTTTCTATGCTTTTATAGATACATAACCACACATTTCCTGTAAAATTAAATTTGACGTAATGAATCCTAACCAATAATATAAATGCGAAAGTGAGTTTGTTTGTTTATTGATGCGAATACCTGTTAAATGCTAAGTAGATTTATAGAATACTACTACCCCCCCCCCTATTCCCCTGGGTGTCGTAAAAGGCGATTAACGGACTAAAGACTGCACATACGACATATAAGATTGCACCACCTGTCAATAAGCACATGTGCAATCGCTAATTGGTGAAAAGTGGATTATGGCATTGGATTGCTTTTGCGGTCCTCATTGCATAGTCTTTGACTAACCCTTCGGGGATAATAGCCGTGATTATATGTATGTGTGTATGTATAAGTAGATTTATAAAAATAAATTCATTTAATGTAAAAGTGCTGTTGGTGTTTTAAAGAAAAAAAAACTAAAAAAATAATTTTGGTGCTGGCCTTCCCACATGGGTTTTGACGATGGCCATCTTTCGACATCAACCAGGACCAACGGCTTTAAGTGCCTTCCAGAGCACGAAAGAGCTCGAGATATTATAAATTTGGTAAGACATCCAGTGAGCCGTCATTACGAAAGTTACTTAACTGGCAATATTGCAAGCCGAACGCCGCTGCGCCATTATCGTTTCTGTTCGTTTCTGCTTATAGTTTTCGATTTTCAGTGAGTTAGGTATAAAATAATAGCCCTGAGAAACGCCGCGTGTTATGTTATACTTACTTAAAGAATAAACTCAAAAACTACGATATTTTACTCTTATTACTAAATTAATATGAGTTAACCACTCACTCGTGGCACTTTTCTTACAAAAAAATTGGCGCAACTGTCAACGTCAAATTTGACAGAATCGAGCATAGACTATGCGATATTTTGCATAAGATAACAATGCATAAGATGTACCACAGAACCGAAATAACCAAACTTGTTCATACTAAAGTAGTCTGTAAGTCTATGAAAACACGGTACAAAGTCAAGTGTGTTTTTGTAGGTGCGGTCTCATGCGACCGCTTGGGGCCTGAGGGGTATTGAAAAACTTTTGTTTTCAACAGTATTTGCTCAAGAGTCTTGTCCAAAAGAAATCATGACATAAACAGTAACTACGAGGGCAACGCGGCCGGGTGCAAACGGGAATAACAACTTTTTCAGTGTGGGTGCATACCGGCCGGGGCAAACCGGACTGGGACCACAACGGCCGGACCCATAAATATTAAAAACAACTGAAAAAAAAACTGCCTATTTAAATTTACTTTGCCGCTATTTAGAAATCTTTTTGATCAATTCCGGTGCGACCAACTTAAAGCTGACCGGACTTGGAAGCTTTTTTACGTATCCATTATGTATGTCACTTACTGTAAAAAATGAACACATTTACATACTTTTGCACACGAGGATACAACAGCTGGGGCATGCCTGACTTTTATCTTTCCAGAGCGTATATACAGCAGAAATATTCATGACTAGCGACCGCACCCGACTTTGTCCTCTTGTTTTTGGGAGTTCTTGTGGGAATTTCGAAAAATCTTTTTAAGTACCTTGTCTACATCGTAAATGGGCTCTGTTCTAAATTTCATTTTTCTGGGTTAAAGGTAGACTGTGCGTATATTAGTTGGTCCTTGAGTAGATCAGGACTATATCAGGACTTCCTTTTTTCTATAATAATAGCTTTTCTGCGCTTACTCTAATTATTTAGCCAAAGTTAAACTTCTATTCTACCTTTTCTTTGAGATATCTAAAATTCAAGCTTAATTAAATAGGTACTTTTATACGTAAAAAATACAAAAACCTAGAAAATGTTGAAAAGCAGTTACGTGCAATCAGCGTGCTGATCATTCAACCAAGGAAAATGTCACATTGTGATTCGTGATCATCATGTCATATCAGAAAGTAAAAGTTGTGTTCTTTCATTTAAATCTAATTTTTTCAACTTGAAATGCATAAAAAAATCCACGAGCAAAATTTTAACCTTTCTAATATTCTGGATCTAGTGCACTCGTGATCTATCCAGCCCTCACCAATTCATCATAGCATAGTTGTCAGAATATCAGCAGGTTCGAATCCTGCTCGTGTTTGTCGCAAATTGTAATTTGTTTACAACAAAATATGCGTTAAATTATAATATAAGTATATAAAAATATACTGCCTAACTTTTACTTCAAACTAGTACTTATTAAATGGCGAAATTCCACTAGCAATATGTCATTTCCGACAACGTGCCATGGGAATGACACCCTCACACTCGTGTAGCGGATATTAATTCTGAACGTCACTGGTGTGTAATTTATGGGAATTAATTATCACTTGCCCCGCCGTTATGTGTTAATATTGTATACTTGACGACAGGGTAATTCAATTGGATCTACATAAATGTAGATATTTATTCGACAATGCGGTGGATCATTTCAATTTGTGGGCACTTAGAAACGGAACGTAGCAACAGGATTTGCGTACCCGTAATACCTTACTGTCTTTTGTTAAGGCTTAGGATCCCCGAGCGCAGAAACTAGTCGAAGACTGATTGATTGCACATCGCGATTCGTGACCGTCAACTTAGCAAAATAGGTAGGTAATTTTGAAAATCAACAATTCTTTTTTTAATTTTTTAACTTATAACGGCCGGAATGCCTAGATAAAAGACTGTGGAATACGAGTAACATATATTTTTTCAAAATTTTGAGTACTTGTGATTTACGAGTAATCCATAATTTAAAATACCCTATTTTCGGGGAATTTCAGGAATCCCAGCCTTAATGTTATTTAGTTGTTAGCCTATAGACTGCCGCATTGGTAGACATAGACCTTCAATAATATAATCAAGTTATTAGGAGCCGTGTAGCGGCTCATCAAAAGAATACTATCACCCCCTCTCTTCTCTTGGGTGTCGTAAAAAGCGACTAACAGACTACACATATATCCAACAGAATAGAGCGGTGATGGGCTCACCACCTGTCATATTGAGCACATGAGCAGTCGCTATTTGGTGAAAAGTGGGCTATGGCAGAGATGACTTTTGCTGTCCTTATTGCCTATCTACCGACCCCTATAGATAGGGTATCGCAGCTGGAACTACAGGTTCGGCTGTGTTTCTCAGGGGTACTACGGGGTTCCGGTTCATGCCCCCCGCTGGTTGTGCCTTGACCGGCGCCTCCGGTGGGATCCAGGCATGGGTTGGACTCGTAGTGGCTTGTGGTTAGCTGTAGAGTTTGGGAATGTTCGTTTGTCCTGGTATTGTGTGCCAGGACTTCCAAACTCGCGCACATGCCTAGTAGCGGTCTCTGTGAGGCCAGCAGCGAAAAGTCCTACGGGGAACGTGAGTTTCCCTTATAGTTGGCAGCTTTGTCGGGTGGTTCTCATTGGACATTGGTGTTGACATCTCCGGTACTAGTTTAGAGAACTAGTAGAGGCGGCCTCCTAGATGCCGTAGCCTCCGGTCCAGCCAGCCGCGTAGGACGTGGTAACTGGCTAGGCGCCCGGATGGGTTCCGAGAAGTGAGTGTGCTTACTACTCCGCGACCAAGGTGGACACTTGGGATTCGACTTTAAAGTCGACGACCCGAGCAGTGGCAACTGCGAGTTGTGCCCTTCGTGCAACGAGAAGTGAGCGAGCTTGACAGCTCCGGTTACCTATCTGGACAATAGGCATTGAACTACACGTGTTAATAGTCAATAGTCAATAGTCAAAATATATTTATTCAATAAACTCAATTAATAAGTACTTTGAAACGTCCAAATATTTTTTAACCTACCGCCCATTCAGGACGTCATTTTTTAACTGTGGCAAAGAACGGGCGCAAGAAACCACAGCGCACAGAAGCAACGACATTTACAAAATATATATATATTATATGTCGTTACCAGGTAACAAAATACAAAATATGAATTTGAATGTAAATAGTTTAATTAAATATGGTGCTCTATATAAATTAATTATAGGCAATTAGAAATAGCTGTTGGAGTAGGTACTTGGAGCATTTCAGACCCAAGCTGTTTTGTCTTCTGTATAATCCGACACTTTATAATAAGCTTTTTTATAAAGCTTTTCTTTGATTTTGATTTTAAATTTATCAAGATCTAATTTCTGAATATCATTTGGTACTTTGTTGTATAATCGTACACACAGACCCTTAAAAGAATTATTTATTTTATGGAGCCTAGTATAAGGCACTGCTAATTTGTTCTTACTTCTAGTATTTAATTTGTGAATATCACTGTTTTTTGAAAACATTTCAATATTTTTATGAACATACACAAGATTTTCATAAATATATTGTGATGCAACTGTCATTATACTTATATCCTTAAATCTCTCTCTGAGAGAGTCACCAGCCTGTAGGTTATATATTGCTCGAATAGCCCTCTTCTGCAGCACAAAGATAGTTTGAATGTCGGCAGCATTTCCCCACAGTAAAATGGCGTACGACATTGTTCCCGACGGGTGTAGTCGCCGAACAGTTTAGCCGTTGTGCTTCGATGTGGACTGTATGTTCTTCAATAAAACTCGGTTCTTGATTAGTGCTTCTTTATTCTTCAAGGTGGGGTCCGGAGAGCTTACAAATTCTGCTCTGACCGGCCGTGACTTAAACACATTATGGGTTGGCAACTAGCAGCCTTGTGGGACAGCTGCCGGCTCATGTGAGCAGTTTTACATTTTACCATAACTAACTACCCACATGAACCGTCGTAATTTGTGCAGCTGTCCCTTTCGTTCGGACTTCTCTTTTTATCTTAAATTTATTACCTACCCTACGGTATCACTCGTAATCTGGATACCCTACTTATTTATTTTCTTAATTACATTGATATTCCTAACAATAGAAACCTATAATTACGAAAGCTAATCTCTTACTTTCCTAACTTTAATTACCTTAGAGAGGTGTAAGGCCCCTGGGCACGTATACTTGGCCCTTACCTTGTCAAAACCATTACCTGTTTAATAACTTTTACCTTTTGTTAAAATGAAACGCAAAAAATTAATTATTTATTATCAAAAAACCTTTACACATATGAGACTTAATCTACTTATGCAAATACACATACCTAAATTTAGCCGTATTATATCTAACTATATAATATCATAAAGTCGAGACTTCTGTCCGTAACAGGCTCCCCCCGGCGCAGCATCCGCGTAGCCTCTTCACTCCATCGGCAGGACAGCCAGTCTCGTCGTCGGTCGTCGGAACGTGCCGCCTTTGGTGCGCACCTCCACGTTGCGTACTTCTTTGTCAGGTCCAGGAAATGTCTTCGTGACGACGCCTCTAGGCCATACATTGCGGGGTAGTGTGTTATCCACAATTATGACCACGTCGCCCTCTCGTACGTTGCGTCGCTCGGAGTCGCGCGTGCCGCCGCGCGGTATGAGTAGTGGTAGATACTCGCGCAGCCAGCGTCGCCAGTACTCGTCCGCCAGCGCCTGCGCCGCCCGCCATGTGTTTCGGTCGGCGCGCTCGCACGGCCCAGTGGTGGGCAGGCCGCTCAAGCTACCCAAAAGGAAGTGATTGGGTGTCAGCGCTTCCGGGTCGTCGATGCTCACAGGGACGTGTGTTAGAGGCCGAGCGTTGACAGTGTGCTCGGCTTCGGCTAGTAGCGTCATAAGTACTTCTTCACGCGGTGACTTCTCGTTGAGCGTAGTGCGCAGCGCCGTTTTGACTGTTCTCACCAGCCGTTCCCATGCGCCGCCTTGGTGTGGCGCGCCTGGCGAAATGTAACGCCACTCTGTGCGTTGCGTTAGCGCGTATTCTCGTAGCGCTGGCTCCCATTCTTCGTATGCGGCCTTTAATTCTCTGTCCGCGCCTTTGAAATTTGTAGCGTTGTCACTATATACAACGTGGGGCCATCCCCTCCTGGCCGCCATTCGTCTTAGAGCCATAATCGCTGAGTCGGTAGATAAGCTCGCCGTAAGTTCTGCTGCCCGCGCGTAGTTTGCGGGATGTCGTCTGCGAAGCTCTCTCGTTGCGATTCAATGGTTAGTAGGCGCTCGGCCTCGTTGATATGTTCAATTGTCATGTTACTAGCGCGGCGGCGGCATCTCTGAGTGAATAGTAGTACGTTCGCTATCGTTCTAACTAAACGCTCGTAGGAAGAGAAGCGTTTAGCGTCTGGCACTACGCTACTATCACTCTGCCACGTGTGCGTGTGCGTCACGCAGTGTTCACTCTCCGCGCTGTGTTCGTTGTTGATGACGTCACTCGTGGGCCATTCGGTTTCGTTTTCGTATAAAAATGCCGGTCCGACAAACCACCGATCATTCTTCGTTTTCATAATCTCACTGCCGCGCGTTACGTCGTCCGCGACATTGTGAGCCGTAGGGACCCATCGCCATTGTGACGGCATCGTCGTTTCTGTGATCTCAGTTAAGCGATGCGCTACATAGGGGGTGTAACGCACCGTGTCGTTATTAATCCATTTCAACACTGTTTGTGAATCGGTCCAATATACGACTCTCTCAGGTTGCCATCTTTGTTCATTCAATACTGAGCTTGCTAGTCGCGTAGCTATCAACGCCGCTTGCAACTCCATTCTCGGAATACTTTGTTGCTTTATCGGTGCCACTCTGGCCTTAGCAGCGGCGAGTGCGACTTGTATTTCGCCATTTTCACCCTTCATTCTCCAATATACTGCAACGCCGTAAGCGACCTCGCTGGCGTCACAAAAAACATGTAGTTGCTTTCTCGTCACTCCCCCCGTGTGTAGACGCCGGGGTAGACGCAGACTACGTAATGCCCTCAATCCGTTCAACCATTCATGGAACTCGCCGGCCTCGTAATCGGGTAAGACCTCGTCCCATTCTATTTTTAACCGCCATATGCCTTGTAAGATGATCTTCGCTCGTATAGTATAATAACTCAACAGTCCGAGTGGGTCAAATATTGACATAACCGCACTCAGCGCCTCTCGTTTAGTAGGAGCGCGCCTCATTTGCTTCACGTCGTCGTGCACGCGAACCATCTCGGTGTTAAACGCCAACTCGTCTGTAGCAGCGTCCCATAGTAAACCGAGCGTTCTGCCACATTGCTGAAGACTAGCGCCGAGCTGTCGAGGTGATGTGTCACGGCTTTCTGCTGGCAGCTCACGCAACACGCACGGTCCGTTAGAGTTATAACCGGCCAGCGTGAATCCTGCCTGCGCGTGAACCTTCGCGACCTCCTTTATCGTTTCAATCGCTTCTTGCTCGGTGTCGTAGCAGTCGACGTAGTCGTCCATATAATGGTTTCTCGTAATTGCCTCGTATGCGCGCGGATACTCAGCAGCGTGCGTTTCAGCGTTCAAATCTCTCACGCTGTGCGCTAAGAAAGGTGAACTCTTAGCTCCGAATATCATTGACGTCATCTTGTAGCGTGTAGGTGGCTTCGTTCGGTCGGCGCCCCTCCATAGGAACATCTGAGCGGGTTGGTCACCTTTAAATATCTTAACTTGAAGAAACATCTCCCGGATGTCGGCCGTAATTGCGATAGCTCGTTCGCGAAATCGTAGTAGCAGGCCCGCCAGGTCGCGTAGTAAGTCGGGACCCTCCAAAAGCTCGTCATTCAGACAAACTCCGTTTGCTTCGGCGGCCGCGTCAAAGACAACTCGTAGTTTTCCGGGCTTATTCGGATTTGTTACGGCGAAGTGAGGTAAGTACCATAAATGCGGGCTCATCAAATCGCTCTCGCTACTTTCCTCGGCATAGTGTTTATCAAATAGATTCTCTATTTGATTCGTATAAGCTCGTTTGAATTCGTCAGACTTGTCCATCTTCCGTTCTATGGATTTCAATCGTCTCAATGCTGACTCGTAACTTGGCGGCAGCGTGACGTCATCACGTCGCCACGGTAATCTAACTTCGTATTTTCCGTTGACTTTCTTTGTCGTCGTTCTAAACGATTCCATGGCGCGTGCATCACTCGGGCTCACTCGCTCCTTCTTTGTTATTCCCAGTGAGTCAATTTCGAAGTGCTTCTTTACCATAGCATGGAGTTCGTTGTCGGGTAAAAGAGTGCGCGAGATCGTCGCGCACTGCGGCGTGTTTACGTATAACACCGCAGCCGTATTACTCTCCATCAGCACGCTTGACCGTGGCGCTGATCCGTGTATTACCCACCCCAGCTTCGTGAGCGATGCGATCGGTTCGTCTCGCTTGCCCTGTAGCAATCTTCGTGTGACTATGAGATGCCAATTGTCTGCCCCAATCAGTATTCGAGGCTTGACATGTCCGTAGCAGACGTTGCTGTTTGATAACTCTTTCATATGAGTGTATCTCAAACAGTCGTTGTGCACCGTCTGTCCGTTGAGTGATAAATCTTTCATCGTTCTAGCTTTAATGTCGAATTGTCGTTTATTCGTAGTTGCAATTAACTTTAAATTCACCGTCTTGGTTTCGCACGTCGTTTGTGTATTCACGCTTCGTATTTTCAAATCGTTCGCCGGCCCGTCCGCGCCTACGTAGTCCGCCAGGTCTTGGTCGATTAGCGTAACAGTCGACCCCTCGTCGAGTAAGGCGTATGTGTCGATTGACCCCTTTGGTCCCTTGATGGTAACGGGACATACTTTCAGTAACACCTTGGTAGCATCGGTCGAGTGATTAACCGACGCCACCATCTCGGTTTCGTTCGGCCTGGTGCGGTGTTCGTGTAGCAAGGCGTGGTGGGGATGGCGGCAATCATCAACTCCGCACAGATCGCGTTTATCGCATTGTAGGCGACGGTGTTTCTTATTCGCACAACGGAAACACACTCCGCTTTTCTTTATCCATTCCCATCGTTGTTTAACCCTCATGGTTTTAAAGCGATCACATTGCGGCACGTCATGGCGTCCTCCACAACATAAACATTCTTTGTTTATGACGTCATCACTTGTTGCGTATACAGCCGTATTTTTCTTTCGCTCGATTCGTTGTTTCACATTCGCTCGTGTTTCCGTATTAACGTTCTTTCGCGTAGGGTTGTAGCTCACATATGTATACTGTAGGGCTCTTTCGGCTTCTCTCATGAGGAAGTGGGATAGCGTGACGATCTCAGGCTCGGCATAGCTTCCGTAGTCAGTTGCGTAGTCGCACCACCTTGAGCGTAGGTGCGGTCCGAGCTTGTCCACCACTTCTCGCGTTAACATTGGATTTCGTAAGTACCCTCTGTTGTCGATATTATCGAGTATGCACACAATGTTCTGCAGTTTGATCGCGAACGTGTTCAACTCACTGGCCGTCGTGCCGGGACGCGGCAGTCTCTTAATGTCGTCCAGCGCTCGATCAATTATTACTTCTGGCCGTCCGAAGCATTGCTCGAGTGTTTTCATAACCACTTCCGGGTCCACGGCCGTATATAAAAGAGCGGACACCGCTTCCTTTGCTTCATCTTTAAGACAGCTTCTTAATCGTGCCAAGTTCTCGGCTTTGCTAAAGTTAAATTGTTTAGTCGTATCGCGCATCGCCGCTTTAAACGGCAACCATTCGGCCGGCGAGCCGCTGAATATAGGCAAATCCAGCGCCTGTCGTGGTACCGGTCGATTATGCATCATTTTCTCTAGTGTAAGTGCGAGCTTAACCATCCCCGTGTCGTCTATGCTCGTTTGATCACGGTTCGCTGCCTCTTTCACTACGTTTTCGTTTTCAACATATGGCGAATCAGTGAGGTGGCGACCTCTGTCCATCTCACTTGCGCGCGCATCCTTTTGTCTTTGTCGCACATTTCCGACTTTATCTGTGTCGGGCTCATGCACGTTCCGACGCCGATCCAACCATTCATCCACTCTCTGTTGGGCAATATCGGCGGGTAAGCTCTCCGGTTCTAAATCCGTTTCTTCTTCAATAACGGCGATTTCGTATGCAAGTCTCTTCTTAATCATTTCCGTTTCCAATTGTAACTCTCGCCGACGTACTTCGGCGAGCCGCTCCTCCGCTTGAAGTTGCGCTTGTTTCACTCGTGAGGCGACGCTCGTTGTCGATCGTACCGACGGCGGCCCGGCTCTGGGCGCGTCGGGTGGGGGTGCGTCTTCGTTGCGTCTAACTTCCGTAGTGGCGGTGATGCCGCGTTCAGCGGTCTCTTGTTGCGGTTCCATTGGCGTCACGGTTGAGGCAAGGTTTGAGGGTGATGCGGGTGGTCTGTCGAACGTTCGTAGTCCCGTTGTCGTCTCGGCTTGGCTTTGTCTTCGGGTGGTCGGCATCTTCTTTCTTGCTGCCCCTACTCCTAACAATCTCAAACGGGCACGCTATGTGGGGAGCCCGTCCAAGGATGGAGTTCGTGCGGGAGTGGAAAGGTAGGACCTACCCAGCAGAGAGTCGACGTGGACAACGGGGCGCTCGCGAATCGGCTGGAGTGTCCGACAGCTTAGGCAGTGCCTACAGAAAGGACCCCCGCTCCACGACAAACCGTACTGGCGTAGCCGGACTCTTAAGCTTGCCCTAAAAAGGACAAACTGACGACCCCGTCCGATAAGTCGTCCCGCCTTGAACGGCGTTTACTCAGAACGCACACCGTTTGGCACCGTTAGGTGATGTGACGTTTTGAGCCGCGGTCCGCCCGCGTTAGCACTTGTTGCAGAACACAAGTGGTGTGGTTACAATACGTTGGTGGTTACGTTGGTGGTTACGTTGGTGGTCACGTTGGTGGTTACGTAGATCTTCTATCTTCAAATGGACGAAGGCTTCAGTTCTTCAAATCCGGCTCCGAAGGTCCAAAGAAATTGTTCCCGACGGGTGTAGTCGCCGAACAGTTTAGCCGTTGTGCTTCGATGTGGACTGTATGTTCTTCAATAAAACTCGGTTCTTGATTAGTGCTTCTTTATTCTTCAAGGTGGGGTCCGGAGAGCTTACAAATTCTGCTCTGACCGGCCGTGACTTAAACACATTATGGGTTGGCAACTAGCAGCCTTGTGGGACAGCTGCCGGCTCATGTGAGCAGTTTTACATTTTACCATAACTAACTACCCACATGAACCGTCGTAATTTGTGCAGCTGTCCCTTTCGTTCGGACTTCTCTTTTTATCTTAAATTTATTACCTACCCTACGGTATCACTCGTAATCTGGATACCCTACTTATTTATTTTCTTAATTACATTGATATTCCTAACAATAGAAACCTATAATTACGAAAGCTAATCTCTTACTTTCCTAACTTTAATTACCTTAGAGAGGTGTAAGGCCCCTGGGCACGTATACTTGGCCCTTACCTTGTCAAAACCATTACCTGTTTAATAACTTTTACCTTTTGTTAAAATGAAACGCAAAAAATTAATTATTTATTATCAAAAAACCTTTACACATATGAGACTTAATCTACTTATGCAAATACACATACATAAATTTAGCCGTATTATATCTAACTATATAATATCATAAAGTCGAGACTTCTGTCCGTAACAGACATTACACTATGAAAGTAACTGAAATAAACTAATCTAGCTGTATCAACGTCAGTTAACTGACGGATCTTCATTACTGCATAAGCCGCAGAGCTAAGTCTATTCGACAATTTAGCTATATGTGGGCCCCACTGAAGCTTGGCATCCAACGTGATGCCTAGAAACACAGTGGTGTCCACAGGATTCACATTCTTATCTTTAATTTGTACACTAGTTATTACCTGCTTAACATTAGGCAATACAAATCTTACACATTTGGTTTTTCCCTCGTTTAATAGCAAGTTATTAACACTAAACCAGTGAACAATCTTTGAGACCGCATTATTCACATCGTCATAATTTGGGTGTCGTCGTTTCACTTTGAATAAAAGTGAAGTATCATCAGCAAACAATACTATCTCATGACTGTCTTTTACAAAATAAGGTAAGTCATTAATATAAACCAAAAACAAGAATGGACCAAGTATTGAACCCTGCGGAACTCCCATTTTAACCACTGATCCCGGAGATCTTTTACCGTTAATGTCGACCTTTTGAATCCTGTTCCTCAAGTATGAGATCAGAAGGCTCAAAGAAGCATCCCTAATTCCATAGTGGTTAAGCTTCCTGACCAAAGTTTCATGTAAAACACAATCAAAAGCCTTGGATAAATCACAAAATACCCCTAGGGCATCCTGTGATTCCTCCCAGGTAACAAATATTTGGATTAAAAGCTCAACACCGGCGTCAGTTGTAGAGCGACCCCTAGTAAAACCATATTGTTTACAATGTAAAAGTTTATTTTTATAAAAATGAATTTGCATTTGATCTAGCATTAACTTTTCAAAAATTTTACTAAATGTGGGTAGCACAGAAATAGGTCTAAAGTTAGAGGGGTCAGAAGTGCTACCTGATTTAAATAATGGAATTATTTTACTATATTTCATGAGGTCAGGAAAAACACCACAGTCAATGCATTCATTAAATATGCAAGCTAAAACTGGAGCTATTGTCATAATTACAGATTTAGCGACGTCCACGGAATTACCCCACAGATCAGCAGTTTTCTTTTTATTGAGAGTGTTAAATGTTTTTATTATATCTATAACACAAATTTTTTGAAAACTGAAATTATTTTCACAATATTTAACATTCTCCTTCAAAACAGATTCAGCTACAGTGGGGGAGGAAATCAAGGCTTTTGTAGTTGAAACTGGAATGTCAGTAAAAAACCTCTCAAATGCTGCAGCAACATCAGCATCAGAAGTCAAGGTTTTATTATCACAATTTAAATTGTACTCATTATTACGACTTTTGACCTTTCCTGTTTCACTATTTATAATATTCCATGTCATTTTTATTTTGTCATTACTATTCTTAATCTTAGAACTCAGATAGTTTGCCTTGGCTAATCGACATACTCTTTTGAATAACTTTGAATAATTTTTAACATATAATTTGAAGTCATCGCTGGTGTTATAGTTGCGTTCACCATAAAGTTCATAAAGGCGTTTCCTACTTCTGTGAATACCAATTGTAGCCCATTCATTAAAAGTTACAGTACCACTAACTGAGATCTTTTTTGGAATAAAAGTTTTATTAAATTCTGAACAATAAATGTTAAAAAAATTATTATAAAAGACATTAGGGTTGTCATTGTATTCTAAATAATTTAATTTTGTATCTAGATTGCTTTTAAAGCGTTCCAGCCGACCTGCAGTTTTTGGTACAACAGTGATATTCTTTTTCGTCACTTGTTTACGCTGGTGTGGAAAGCTGACCATTTGGCCACAATGATCAGAGTCCAGGTTATTAATAATTTGCTTAGCCAGTGGTTTTACATTTGTATATATGTTATCAATACAGGTGGCCGAAGTGGCAGTTATTCTTGTCGGCTCCAAAAATAAATTATTCAAGTTGTATGATAGAAATAGGTTTTTAATTTTAGTTGACATCGTGGAATTTTCTAACAAATTAATATTAAAATCCCCGCAAACAATTATTGTTTTACCTACATTACGGACTTTATGTAATGCCTCATCCATAACTTTTTCGAAATAATCATATGATGCTGAAGGAGGTCTGTACACACTTAATACAACAAACTGCTCCAACTCCACACAAGCTATTTCTATTGTTCGCTCAACCGAGAGGCTCACTATGTCTTTGCGTTCCTTTAATTTAAACTTCTTACTAACAATAATTAAGGAGCCACCATGTATTGCATTTCCTCGACTGAACGAACTTCCTACCAAATGATTCTTAAAATTGAACATGAACTGATGGTCTTTAAGCCAGTGTTCTGTTATGCAAAGAATATAAATTTTATTACAGTTCATGAACAATTCAATCTCCAAATCTTTGCCCATCATTCCTTGGATGTTCTGGTGGACAATGTTTAAAGATTGTACATTTTTTAAATTTAATATTTGACATGGGCTTTTGCTAAAGCTATTTTACATTCATTTAATTTCATTTTAATAACAAACATTTCGCAAGAGTTTTCCTCTTTTGTCATATAATTTAATTTAAATAATTAATTGGAATGTCAGTAGAAACACTACTGACGACTATGTCAAATATACATTGCTCAATAGAAGCAACTTGTTTAGCCAAGTTTTTGGCTGACGTTTGAATACAATAGGATAGCGATAAAGCTATTTGTCGCTTAAAATAATTTGGCAGATAATAACTATCTCTTGTCAAATAAAAATTACTAACATAATTGTTAGTGTCAATTAAATGCATTATGTCATTTTTGCAAAATAAATGTAATGTCAGGTTAAGCTTATGTCTAATAGAATTTTCCTCCTGTGGCAAACTACTACAATAAGGTAATGTAAACAATATAATTTTCTTTACAATTAACTTATTCAAACATTCTAAACATTTTAGAAGGCTTGTTTTGTTCAGATTACCTCTATTACCAACAAATAATAATAAGGTGCTATTGGGTTTATATTTATGTTCTACAGCTTTTTTCAAAATATGTTGATAAGAAGCACCCGGTATACAATAATTGATAACTGAATGTCCCAAGTCAGATAACAACCGACCCATGTTTTTACCAAATTCATCACTAAATATTACCAAGAAACAATGTTCACGGGGAAACTCTCCCGAAACACTAGTCTTATGAGTACCGAATGAAGAGCGCACTTCGGCGGGCACTGATTTGGCGTCAAGACCTAACGCAGATGATCTCCTGCGCGAGTGTTCTACTGGCGCAGGGACGTCAGGCACTTCTTGCATAACCTAACGGTTGGTCTCGAGGTGCCAGTACAAATAAAACTTAGTGATGTAAGGAGAGGGGACCTCATTGCCTAGTCTCTGACTAACCCTTCGGGGATAATAGTCGTGATTATATTATGTAGTATTATTGGGTATTTTCTTAGGAAGGACCAAAGCTTTCTATTTTCCACGATCCTGATTTTTTTTAATTCCTCTTCACCACGCTTGCCTAATGCAACGGTTGATGATTACATACTCGGGCTATGCATCAAATACCCGAACACATCCTTTGCCCGACCTGGGAACTAAATACAGAATCTACGGATGTAAGACCGAGCGCATTTGCCACTCGGTAAGAGTAGAAATGTGAAAAAGTTTAAAAATGTTTTGACCTATTACAATAATTGTTATCATCATCCTATAAACGTCCGACTGCTGGGCACAGACCTTCTTACATGGATTTGGGAAGGTTGTGCCACAACCCACTATGCTGGCCTAATTCAAATTGGTAAGTTTTAACGTCTACCATCTAAGAGCTCGTTCCCACGGATCCGGTCACTTACGGCCAATTACCTGAACGAGAACTTTGTAAATTCCTACATCGACCATTTCCTTATTAGGGCTTTTCCTAGTTCAGCCATTTCCCTGAAAGACCACCATGCAAATTCCTACCTCGGCCACTTCCTCCCACTTGTCGGGTGTCGGGCCCGGATTTTAATCGGATGTCGGCGCCTCATACGAAATCGGTTTCGAGAAGTGTGGATAGCTTCATATAAAATGTTCTGCCACTGGAACATACGATTAAAATCCGGGCCCGACACCCGACAAGTGGGAACCGGGCCTTACTACAACAACTGGGACGTGCCTTCCGAAGCACGGAAAAGTTCAATATGTTTTCTTCATTTGGTCATCCATCAAAGTGTAATCTGTACAAACTGGATATATATCTAACTAACGATCAGGTTCAAAAGCTTCGATTGCTATCTTTATGCCACAATTCCATTTCGTTGATTATAATTTTTAATTTCCGCAGCGAAATATGATTTTTCCAATTGTAACAACCTACCTGGCTTGCGATAGATTTCCATATTGTACTGACAGAGAGGCGCGAATGCAAAGTTAAGAAGAAATAGTAAAGAGAATTTTCCGGTGGCCACCGTCTGCGTGTCTCTGCAACAACTTCCTGGCTTTCACGATTCTCTGTGGTACCCCTCTCCATGTTTACACAGCAATGTGTTAGATCGAAATTAATAGTTTAGAACCTACTTAGTATAATGATATCTAATAATCATACTACCGTCATATTATTTATTTTAAAATACCCTCATTTTAGTTGGGACTGTACTTATGGCAAGACTAGGTAAAATGTCTTTAATAAGATGGAGAAAAAAAAAACGTTCTGATTATTGTATGACAGCAAAAATTTGTATCTATCTATTTACCTCGTACAGAGTAGCTAAAGGGAAAAACACGATGACACAGATTAGTAATTACTTAACTTTGAGAACAATAAGTAAATCAATTTCTAAAAATTGCTTACATTGGGTTGATTCTCTGTTACTAGTTATAAGAATTTATGTTAGTAAAAACATTTTTATTTTTTAATTAAAATAACTGATAATATATCAATAAAGTTAGTTACGCTCACACGAATTATCTAGCCCAAGATGAGCTTATTTTGAAACTTTTTAATATGATTAAACTAGATAACGGAAAAATTAGGGATGGGCTGAAATTCGTTTCACATTCGGTTTAACCGAATTTCGGCAGCTTGAACCGAACTTCGGCATTCGGCCGACATTCGGTTCAAATGCCGAACTTTCAGTACAAGAAAAGTATTGAAATAACACTTGATCTTTTCTTATACTCATTGTATTTGCAACACGAAAACATATCTATTACATTACCTCGTTAATTCGCTTAAAAACACGTAGATAATAATGTAAACAATAACCCAATTGTCGTGTGGATAACGTATTTGCTAATGACCGGCGGCGGGCCGGGATAGGAGACAATGGGATTTGTCGCGGGTTGCGGGCGGGATGCAATACCAAGAATTGAAGGTAGCCGGTAAACTAGTTAGAAAGTGTTGTAATAGAGAAAGCGCCGTAAAAAGAACCGAACTTCGGCCGAAGTTCGGCGGAATTTTGTTTTTTTACCTAATGTTCGGCCGAAGTTCGTATTCGGTTCAAACCACTATCGGCCCATCTCTAAAAATATGCATAAACATAGAAAAACACCCAGACCCGAAATCAATTTAGAAAAACTGAAAAACCGACCGGGATTTGAGCCCGGGACCTCTGAGATAGCGCGACGCCAATCTTGACTTCAAAAAAGCCTGATACATGCCCCAAACAAGCCGTAGCTCACTGACCAACACGCTTTTAATTTGCTCGTGACCGTCGTATTGGGAAATCAAGCAGTGGAGGCGAGTTCAGTTCTCAGAAGTGTGCAGAATGTGTTTGCACGGTAGCGAACGAAGGAGTAGGGTCTACAGGCAGCCTGGAGAGCGATTGCTCAGTGCTGTTTTAGCTAAACAGATTTCCCATTTAAGATGAGTGCGAGCAAATTAAAGGCGTGTTTGTTTGTAAGCTACGGTTTGTTTGGGGCATGTAGAAGGCTTTTTTGAAGTCAAGATCGAATGTTTGAGCCCTCGCCGAACTGTCCACTCATTGGCAGCTACCCCACAAACTTGTCTGAGCTGTTGCTGGACGTCGAAGCAACCTATGACAATTTTGAAAAGAAGATGACATGATAAAACGGTCATCTCTCTCTTTGTGCACCGACGAGAACCAGAACTTGCTCTCGGGACAAAGCCTCTGGTCTCCTGAAACCGTTCATAAACTTTCGAGACACAAGGCTGCTTTATGTGAAGCTGACGTGTGATAGCTTGCTGGCTATGCCCTTGTTGTAGCGGGGTGACCATTTGTGGTGCTTCTGTAGGTGTGGTATCTATTTCTGAGGAATTCAGCTTAGATGTGTACTGGTCAACGTGTAACAACCGTTTGATAAAAAAAACCGGACCATTGTACATTTGTCGCGCAACTCTTGAAATTCAATCATGTCAGTTTTCTTACGCCTTCACTTAAAGCAGGACAGCTCACTAATATACAATACTCATTTAAATTAGTGTAACTTAAATGAGTATTGTATTAATTTCAAGGTCAAGGTATAGCCTTTAAAATAATACCATTAGTTTAGTTCTTAAGATGGTACAGAACAAGCAGGTGATTCCATACTTTTGCACGTAAGTGTACTTTATACACATACAATATTGTTTGCTTAGCGTATTATTACATCAATTACCAAACAACCAGTACAGTGTCAATGTAAGTTAAAATATCGAAAGTCCCATCGCAAACAGAGTCCGTGAACTAACGACTTAGCTCACGATACCGTGGAGCCCAGCTTTTAGCCAATAAGCCCTGTATCGGTGTCATTCGCATGCTTTTTGATGAGCGCGCGGTGAAGCGGAAAGTTTAAAATGTATTCCGCCATCGTTTCCAGATTTAATTTGAAACTCGCACGCGAATGCTTTGAAAACAAAAGCGGAACAGAGCTCGTTTATAATTTAAAAGTTTTCTGCCGGGTAGCGGGAGCGACAAGTTCTCGCCAGTTTTTTACTGACTATGAAAGATATACAAACAGATACATTATTACTGTTATTGCAACAGTTTACATTAAACACAAAAAAATAAGTACAATACCTACTTACAATTTCATGGTGTTATCGTTATAAAGTGATTTCTTTCACAGTCGAATGAAGAGAACTTATACATTCTATTCGGAGATGAAAACATTTAAACATATCTACATGTTTACGAAATATTACTTTATTAGTTTTTTTTTAAATTTCGATCTTGCTGCATATAATTGTGGTTTTGTACCATCTGTTCCATATTGAAGCTTACTTACATTAAAAAAAAACTTATACAGTTTTGGAGATAATGTTAAATTTTAGACATTATTGAGCTTTTCTCAAAATTTGATTTTCGAGCGGTAGTACTTTTTCTTAAAACGCTGCTTTAGTGATTCTTCCCTTTTCGAGTCATGTACCAGTCACCCTGTTAATATCGTAACTGGGTAATCATATTAACTTTAACTGCAAAGATTAACTGTTAATTGCAAAAAGCCCTGAGGCACACTTATTAAACCTATATCTCATGTAACTTTGCCGGATGTTTTACCCTTCAAACCGAAACTCAGAAATAAAGAACCCGCTTCGTGGCAGAGAATATGTAATTATGAGGGTGTTAGTCATGGAAACGAGTCGTCGTATATAAGTTGTATACAGGACGTATACAACTTATATACGTCAACCTCCGTGGTCGAGTGGTTAGCACGTCGGTTCTGGCGTCGCGCCATCTTTGAGTTCCAGGGTTCAAATCCTGGACAGGTCAATTTAGAAAAAACTGTTTTTTCTAAATGAATTTCGGGTTTCTGACTTCTATGTTTATTTATGTTTTTCTGTTTTAACCATTTCCAACGAAGCTTAACACGGGCTTGATTAGTATGCTGTTAGAACGTTTTCTTCTTATATTTATTTGAATAATGTCAGAGGCATGCCTCAGTATTCTAATAGAATAAACGAATACATTATAGTGTCGTAGGCGATGCACGTTTTCTTTTACACAGTATTCATATCTGATGCAACTTTGCTTGGAGCTACGAAAGTTTAATGTGCTCCATTTTGTAATCTTAATATTCAAAGCTGCAACTGCGCTTGCGAAATTTGAAAGGTAAACCAATGCCTCGGTACCTTAGATGGAAGAGCCGTAGTCAAATTCGATGAAGATGGTTTAAATAAATATATATAATAAAAAAATAAATTCTTTAATTCAGGCAACATACAATGTAAATGGTAAAAATACAATGAGGCCCATATAATATATACCTTACAGACTAACATACATACAAAATAAACAATTGTTGTTAGTTAATATAACTTATAACTATGTTAGTATTTAGCACTGGCTTGTGCTGCTCCGGCGGTGTTGGTGGGCAATCTCCCGCGGAAACGCCGGTACATCACGCCCTTCAGCCAGAAGTCTTCCTTCGTAAAAGTGTCCAGATTGGCTGTCGGGACTCGCACCACAACAATCGATCGATTAAAACATACGATCACGACTATTATCCCCGAAGGATTAGTCGGAGACTAACCAATGGTGACCGCAGAAGCAGTCCACTGCCACAGTCCATCATTCACCAAATAACAACTGCACACGTGCTCAGCTCGATAGGTGGTGAGTCTATAGCCGTTTTATGCTGTTGGATATTTGTGCAGTCTTTAGTCCGTTAGTAGACTTTTACCTCACTCAAGGGAAGAGGTAGTGAAAAGTTTTCAGTACCAATTCTTTTAATGATTAGCCATTACACAGTTCAGGTTTAAAACAAATGGTTTACTATTCTTAGTGCACGCACATAATGTTAAAATGTTGTCGAGTCTTGAAAAAAGACACCGTCTTTATTAGTTTTATCATTAATCGCTCTCAAGAAACTGTAAAAATCAGATTGGCGTTAAATGTATGCACAATTTCAAAACGAATTGTGAATAAGTACTTTGTTTAAAAATTCTTCACAGAAATTGAAATAATTAAGTACTCCAATTTACCCACTCCAACATATTCTCAGATCTTGTATTGACGATGCAGATTTGTCTCCTGTCGCGTGTCCATTTCTCTGAGGTGTCTCTAGTTTTGTTCGTTTTATATTCACTGCAACCACTGCATGTACACGGGTACAAAAAACGAATAGATACGTATAAAGCTTATATGTTTGGACATAAAAATTCAGACCTTTTAACGATTATCTGGAGTCTTCTGCAGAAAAAATCTCGTGATTTTCTAACAATATACACATAAATATGATATAGTGTTAGTAGACTATCGCTTTTTATGGAACCAATTAATAAAACGCAGGTATAAGTGACGTTTAACCGCCCATAACTTAGGGTCCCCGCACACGGGCCACCGGTCACAGCTACAAAACGCCGCCACCGGCATATTTCCTGTAGTTTTCATACATTTTATATGGACTCGCCGCACACGGTTGACGCCGGTGGCCACCACACGCTACAAATCGTCGCTGCTGGCTTCTTGTGGCCCGCACCGGCCACTAAACACCGCCACCGGCATATTTTCTGTAGTTTTCATACATTTAAGAGACTCACCGCACACGGTTGACGCTGGTGGCCGCCACACGCCATACGCCACACGCTTCAAGATTCTCGTGGCGGCGTTTGTGGCTGTGGCCGGTGGCCTGAGTGTGGAGACCCTTAGACCGCATAAGTACCTGTATCACGTGTATCCATAAGAATTTTGAAAAATCTGGTCTTATTCCTTGTTAATTTTAATCAAAACAAAAAAAATACATTTAAATGATTGTTTAATTACCAAAGAAATATTGTTTTCTAAAGTTAACGCATACACTTTGAGAATAAACTCGCGTATAATTTTACAAACGATTTTATACTGACAACGTTTAGAATCCTTTACTGCGTGCGTTTAGTTTCACGATAAATTATTGACGGTATGCAGATTAGAAATTAATTATGAGGCGCCCAACACCTAAGTCTATTTGTGACCTAAAACCCTGTAAATTAATAAACGATATTGTTAATATCATAGTTTAGCTACTTTTGTTTGTCAATCAATATTGTTTATCAATTTACAGGGTTCCAGGCAGAAATAAGTGTTGGTCGTCTCATAATTAATTTGTAAATAATGTTATGAGTTGAAATTCATGAACCAACAGAATCAAACAGCTCACTCTTAATCTTTCAACGAATATTAGCCAACAAAAGGATCGAATGGTTAATTGAAAAAATCAATGTTACACAAAAGAAACTCCACAAAAATGTTTCCATAAAGTCGGATGAAAAGTTTTAATGAAAAATCTTGTTACAAAAGATATCGTTTCCTCTTTAACACGGGCGGGCTAGCGTGAAATTTCGCCGAGAACCTCCCCACCCCACCTTCGTCTCAATGTATCTTGGTTTAAAAATTACTTGTTGTTATCGCTAGCAAAGCAATTTTTATGTCAGATTTGTCGTTGTCTCCCAACAACGAAATAATAATAAGCTTACCGAAGTAAAGCTCTTTTAAGTGGCTTCGCCTGCGTCTTTGGTGAAATTTGTTTCGATCATTAGAAAAACAACTTCAGCGTTTTACCATGGAAATAGCTGGTTGTTTCTTTACGAAGACTTGTGAGAAGCACAGAGATTTAAGACTAACGCGTTGCGTTATTATAACAAAAATTGCTGAATGCGTGAATATAAATATAATATTGTTATCACCAGCCAATAAAAGAAAGAAAAAATATTTATTTAGGACAAAACAGTTCATTTAATACAGACAAAAATAAAAAACATACAAAAGAATGTCCCAAAACGGATTGCGACTCAGCAAAATGCTGGCCTTACGGTCAGCGCTGATCTTTCGTCGGAACCGGTTTGGTAATGCTGCAATGGGCAACGTGTACGTAAAAAAAAACAATTATAAAAATAAAAACAAATAAAACTAAAGGAGTTAAACACTAACACTTAACTAGGCTGTATACAAACAAACCTTTCCGCCTTATTTATAAAACAGAATTTTACAGACATTTAAAACAACAACACAAGGAAATAAACGTGTGATATAATGGCGGCTCCACATTAGTGCCGTGAAGCTTCGTAAACAGGCGTGAACGTTCGCGGGGTTCACGCACATTTACGCCTGTTCCGCGATCTGCCCCCTTACTCTTGAAACCGATCGCTATTGGATCGGATTGGTATTGTAAATTTTCGTATTTTTTAGTTACGACACCAGCGCTAGTTTGGATTCATATTGGGTGAACTAAATGGCATTGAGTTTTGTATTTTTTTCACTTCATATCCACGCAATATGAATCCATATTAGCTCTGGTGTCGTAACTTAGAAGTACAAAAATTCACAATAGCAATCCGATCCAATAGCGATCGGTTTCAAGAGTAAGGGGGCTGATCGGGGAACAGGCGTGATCGCGCACGTGTTTTGTCCCGCAACAAAGACTTCGCGCGGCGTTCACGCGCACAAATCCACATTCACGGCCCCGTGCCAGTTTACCAAAGAGGAAATTAATCAGTTTACTGCTGACTACACTTTGATCGGTTACGATGTATTTCAGTCATCCACCGTCTTTTTTTTCCAACGCTTTCTAATAATGTTTTGGACGTCTAAATAGTATGTTGCCACAGCAAACAAAGTTATTGCAGCAGCAGCTTCTACGTCCATTTCGCGGCGAGTTTCACGAACGATTGTGAGCATCCCGTGAATGTGGAGGGCACGACTCGTGCCGTGAATTCGAGCGTGAATTCACGGCACTAATGTGGAACCGCCATAACAGATGAAGAATTACAATAAAAAAATACACAAATACTTTGTAATGAATGAGACAGAACACAATTACAGTACCTAATGAAATTAATTTATATAATTTTGAAAATGAGATTTACAAAACAATAACATTTAACAGAATTTAACAAGGACATAGTGCTAGTGAACTAATGTGCTAGCCAGCACAACATAAGACGCCTCACAACCAAACATACATACGGACAACACAGACAAGGTAAGAGTTTTATTATAATGCGCACGTATCTTTATCAAAATCTCTTGTGTACCCTAAAAATTGCTTACAACCAATTTCAATGCGATCTGCTCGTTAAACCACACACTGTCTCAGATCTCAGATCGAAAGGAAGAGGCGTTTGATGTCTTGTGGGGGGGGGGGGGGGGTAGATAATTATATTGCGTTTAGGTGTTGGTATAGTTTATCTTAAATCATCATCCTACTTGAAAATGGGTAACCTATCATCAATTGTTCGAAAACGGTACGCTATTAGCCGATTATCAAAACTACTTTTTTTCTTTTGGTAGATGTTTTGTTTACAATAATTTTTTTATCTAGAAGTATTAAAATTCGAAGTAACTTTTTCTCTAAAATATCATACTCATACCCAGTTTCTTTTGTTTTTTTATATATTCACATTATTAGGTGAATAAACTTAAATGTTTTAAAAAGTTAATACTTTATGTTTCCGGTAAGATTGTGTTTCAAAAGTCAGTGACAGAAACGAATCGCGGCAAAACCGACTCCACGTAGTCTTGTCTGCCCTACGCCAGAGTGTAATTCAAGCCCGCGTAGGCGCAGAGGGGCGAGGCGTCCCGCGAGCTGAGGAGCAGGTGGGTTTAACCCGAGCAGGCGGGTTTAGCAAGCCGAAGCTGCGGTGGTGAGCGTAAGCCATCTGCGACGATAAGCTTGCGTGGGACCGCCGGAGCCTCGCAGCGCCGGAGCCGTGACAGAAACCATGCCTGCTGCATGCTTGGTTGCATGCTGCATGCTTGCTGCACGCTTGCTGCATACTTGGTTGCATGCTGCTTGCTTGTTTGCATGCTGCATGCTTGCTTGCATGCTGCATGCTTGCTTGCATGCCGCAGCTTGCTTGAAATCTCCAAGCTTGCTTGCTTACATGCTGCATACTTGCTTGCGTGGTGCATGCTTGCTTTCATGCTGCATGCTTGTTGGCATGCTTAAACGTTACTACGATTACAAGTTGTTCGATGATATTATGGATTTCAATTATTTAAAAAGTTGTATTTTAATAATATTGAAAACGTGTTTCTGGAAAATGAATCGTCTAGCATTAATAGCTTCGGCCAAACGATGAGTAGGATTTTAAAACATAGAGATTTAAAAAAAAATAAAAATCGATAATCGGCATTTCAAAACTTTGTAAATTGTGTTTTCGGTAAAAAGAAAATTATGGAAACCAAAAATATACAAATCGTTTTCGGCCAAATAAAATTCGTACAGGCAAATTTCGAATGTATGATAGGTAACCTAAAAATGTTGGCTTAACATCAATTATTAATTGATTATAAAATTCCCAACATCCCTACAGATGCGTAATACGCATCTGTAGGGATGTTGGGAATTTTGCGTATATATAATAATTCCTCGGTAGTTAAAGATTCCAAGTAACGTGACGACCTTATGGCTTGGTTTTGTATTGATGCTCTTTAAAACGTGGTATTTTTTTGTGATGGTGCATCATTACCCTAAATATTCCCTATTTTAAAACTTTAAACGGGCAAGCGACATCTCACAGTCAAGGTTATAGTAATTTTCTTAATACAGTAGAATTTTCAATGCTTAAACACTTCTTATATAAGTTACTCTTTAGCATAATGTAGTAATTACATTAATACATTATACAGAACCGTGAAGTGTAGCGGTGAAAGAATACTACTACCCCCTCTCTTTCCATGGGTGTCGTAAAAGGAGACTAAAGACTACACATACATCCAACAGCTAGAGCGGCGATGGGCTCACCACCTGTCACACTTAGCACATTTGCAGTCGCTATTTGGTGAAAAGTGGACTATGGCAGAGGACTTCTTTTGCGGTCCTCATTGCCTAGTCTCTGACTAACCCTTCGAGGATATTAGTCGTGATTATATGTATGTATGTATGTACACATATAACGCTTATTTCCCCGAGGGGTAGGAAGAGATTTGTTAAATCCTGGCCCTCGCCCTTTGTTTCTTTTTACTGTTACATTCTTCATACATTTTTGTCGATATTCTTGACTTGACCTAACCCAGAGAAATGAGTGACTCTGTCTGAGTGGTAGAGCCACGTTGCTTTGTAGCACGAATTCCTACTTCCTCGTCCCTCCTCAAAGCCGCCAACGCATCTGCGACTCCTCTAGTTTTGCGGGTGGATCTATAGATGGCAATGATTACTTTCCATCAGGTGGGTCACCTAGGCCACCGTGGGCCTGTTCGTTTGCGCCATTTTAACATAAAAAAGTTTTCAATCTGTTCGCATTACGTTCGCCGAAGTCCCCTTCAAATTGTCTCATTCACTAGTATTTATATTTTTTTAAATTCTGTTTCGTAAGCAAATTTTGTATACTAACTTAAGTTGTAAGTATGATGGAAAATAAATATATTTTTAATTATAATGCTAAGGACAATCCATTTGTGTCTACGAATGAAATCACCAGTCTGAGTCGTAGCCACAAAGAACCATTAGTGACTGAGTGAGTCATATTTAATAACACTTGTTGTTTTCTAAGTGTAATGTAAGTACGTACTAAAAACTATGGAAATGTTTATTTTAAAATATTATTCAGATAAGGATTTGAGTACTTATCGAACAAAGCCTATAGTGAGGCTTAGGAGTTACATTGTTCTTCGTAGTCAAGAGTCTCGATGGCCTAGTGTTGCTAATCGCAATATCCTGCGGTTCTGGGTTCAATTCGGATTTTTCGATGCAAATTCACCACGTTGTTGACAAAAAAAAAATTAATTAAAAATTCACTTTCATGTTCGCCAAGGTCTTAAAGTGGTTTCAAGCACGAGCTGTAGAAATAAATCCTACTAGATAATAGTTTTGCACAACCTATACATTGGGATTAAGAGTATCTTAAAAAGTAAACCCAAATACACAAGGTGGTAAAATCAAGATCAGCTGTCCGGGTCGAAGGTCCAGTCCATCCAATAACTTTTATTGGGCATAGAGGCATAATAACTAAGCCCTTATTGGCGATAAAACTCAAGTTATACACGTAATGTTATAGCCGCCAATAGGCCGCAGTCCCATCTGGAGGACTGTGGCCATTTTGTCTGATCAGTTGGAAACGAAATCAAAGTAAAAGAAAAAATATCATTTTTTTATGTCCATTTTACGTTCAAAACTTTTTGTCGGGAATTGTAGACTGCTGTTTGCAGTGAACATTGATCATTGAAACGAAAGCATTTATTGCCAATAATGTATGCTCGCGCCTCATTTCAGAATGGCTGCATCTATTTGGCTAATTATTATTTTTTGTGTTTTCTTACTGCTAGGACAAGGATTGTATTATACGAAAATTTTAAATTGGTCACGGGGTGCGGAGTGTTCATGCGGACAAAGTCGCAAGTGTTATTATGAATAATGTTATGAAAGTAAATAAAGCAAAAGATATCGTAGAAAATGGAACAAAAAAGCTCTGCCTATATCTGATAATGCCGACCTATGTTATTTTGTGTATTTCAGATAATAGTAAGGGCCTGTCCACACGGCGCGTTGCGTTGCCGCACCGCAGAGATTTCGCGGCGTTGATTGGTGGACACGCGGTCGCGTCACCAAAGTCACCAATTAACGCGGGAATTTGTTGAGATTTAGGATTGCATTACGATCATAATATTAAAAAGCAAATTAAACTGTTTCTGTGACTGTACCAAAAGTTATGTTTTAGTATTCATTGGGAATAGATTATGTACTTCATTGAAATATTTAAAATTTGGTATTCGTTCGGAATAAAAAATGAATTACGATAATAATAAATACCATTAGTATTAGTTGTTGATATTAAAAAGGAATAGATCGAGATCTCGCCGCAACGCTGTCGCATTTGCTCCGTGTGGACCGGCTCTACGGCAGCGGCTAAGGCGTTCGGTTTGCGAACTTGTAGCTTAAGTAACTTTCGCAATTCCGGGTCACTGGATGGGTGACCAAATAAAAGAACATCTCGAGCATCTCCGTGCTGCCGTTGGACAAAGTTTTTTTCGTAAGATGGCATTCGTTAAAACCCACAAACCAGCTTAGGGCTAATGACATGGGTTATAAGGCTATTTCTAGGCTTATTATGCCATTAGATAACATTGAGTTATAATGTACTACGTACTAGAGAAGACGTCACAACTAGATTGTTTGCTACACGCGTTAGAGCCAGCTCGCTTCAACTATATTAGTCTATGCAGGCGCTAGGCTCAAGAATACGTGTGTATTCTGTGTTCTATTTTAATTAATTCAATTTAAGTGTCTTCATGTGTGCTAAGGTACTGTTTAAAGAACTCCGGAAATACAAATAAAACCAAAGTAATCACTAAGTACACACATTTAAATACGCACTAAATTATCGATTTAACATGCATTTGACTAATTAATTTATCAAATCGCAGAGACATGAGCGGCGGCCATGTTTCGTCGCTTTGGACCTTTTGGTCGCGAGAAAACAACATTCTAGAAGCGGTCTAGCGCTGTATGTTTGGATTGCTCAGAAAGACGATACATTATTGTTTTAGCGCTGCAGCTGCAGCGCACTTTTGTATTAACTTTGAAAAAATAGAACAAGACTTTTACGTAGTACATTATAACTCATTGTTAGATAATTTCTTTTATACATTTTAGTACATTATGAAAAGTTACTCGTTAAAGATTTTTTTTAAAACAATGCAATAAGGCAATTTGAATAAACTTATGGGAAATTAAGAAGATGTAGAAAGTAAGTAGACAACTTTAAAAATGTCCAACTGAATTGAATTCGAATTGATATTTTTTGTTAAGAAGTTAATCGAGTCTGCATGACATACGAGTAAGTGTAATAAAGTTTTTTTGGTCTCAATTTATTACAGGTATTTTGATGCCGAGCAACGTTTCAAATTTATCAATATTCTAAATGTTTATTTTGCGTATTGAAAGTATTAAGACATCCTAAGCATAAGTTGAATATTTTTTATTTCCACCGTCCGGCCGCGAGAGCAGTAAACGGACGTTTATTGAAAATTTCAATCTTCATTACAGCCGCTAACAATATTACGAGGCGAGTTGAAATTTATTATTAAAACAAGGTTGCCTAGCCGTTAAAGCAACAGCGGGCGTTCGAGCTTTATTTTCAACTATTTTCTATGCCGTGCTTTGTTTTATTAACAAACGTAGGCTTTTTATTAAATTAGCATACGCCTCGTACGCAGAACGCCTCGGTGGACTTTTTTTTTTTTTTACTAGCGGCCCGCCCGCTCCTTCGTCCATGCTAACTTAGAAAAACCGTCATACTTCAACGTCATAATTTAAAAAAGTATATCTACATAATATAAACAAAAACCATCCTCAGTTAACGCTCTGTCTTTTAGTAAAAACCGCATAAACCATTGCGTGGTTTAGGACAATAGTGCGGTGCCACAGACAGAGGAAAACGACGTCTTTACTTAAAATATGTAATGATAATGATCTAAAAAGAGGCAAACCACGTGATGAAGAGCGTTCACCGCCGCCCATGCAAACCAAATTGATAGAGGATAGGATATAATAGAATAGATAATAGATATAAATTATATATATAATTATATATTATAATATTTTAAAAAATATGATACAAGAGGATAGGATAGAGAATATTCTCGTTTCTTGAAGAAGAAGAAATATACATACATAAATATATACACACATACATACATACATACCTACATACATACATACATACATACATACATAACGGCCGCTTCCCAGAGGGGTAGGCAGAGACCACAGATTTCCATTTTCTACGATCCTGACACAACCTTTGCTTGACTTACTCTCATAACATTATTCATACATGCTCGTCGGTTTAGGGTAAGTAAGCTAAGTATGTATTTCCCTTTGAAACTCGTAAATATGGTAAGATAAAAGATAAATATACTTAAACATAGAAAAAACACCCAGACCCGAAGAAAAAAAACAGTTTTTTCCTAAATTGATTCGACCGGAAAAACCCGGGACCTCAGAGATGGCGCGATACATTATAATATATCTCTATAATTATACAAACACCTTAACTGCCCTTCAAATAATTTATTTTCTATCCAGTCCAACATGGTTGCTTAGAAGAAATTGCATTTTAGCGATAATGCTGCCAATTGTATGTACTTTGTGTTTCTTCTTTTAATGTTCTGTGGTGTACAATAAAGTGTATCAGAATTTATTTTTTTATCTTTATTCTTAAGTCGTTACGCTCGCTGAGAGCTGTTCCACAGCACTGTGGCCAAGTCGCTTTTTCTTCTTCTTCAACGTGTCATCGTCTACTGCAGCACGTACGCCTTTCTAGTCCTCCTCCAATCAGCCAGGTCGCAAGTGTATTTGGTTTAGCACCAGCGGACGTACCTACGTATCAGTCCACCGCTTTCCAGTTCTCCAACCAGCTTGGTCGCCAGTGTTTTGCCCAGGGTCTTTACCACAATGCTCCAGTACTTTGTTACTCACTCCAGTATTACTTTAATCTTACTATGCAAATTCCCCAGTTCCAATTTGTAGGGCCCCAGATCGACCCTGCGAATGCATTAATATCGTGGCTACTAGGTTTGATGTACCCAGAAGTTGGGGTCATTTCTGCTAGTCGGTTAAGAGTGTTTATATTTTTTCAAAACCATTTGTGGGTTCATAATAATAGTGTTCTTCTTTTTTCTTCATCATTTTAAACAAGTAACAATTCGCCCTTAGGATGAAATACTAAGAAGCCATTATACTGTGTTTTTATGGGCGGGCGTCACGTCGTTTAGGCCTGGTTTTGTTCCTAGATTTAGACTTATGTTTGCACAATGCACTTAATTAATTATCTTATAAATGGTTTTGCTGTTAACGCATTAAGCCAATTTCAAATGTACTTTTTACAGTGAAATCAGTTTTGTACGGTAAATTGAATTGAAAACGGAGTGTCACTACTCGTTTTGTTTCTAAAAGAACTTGAGTGAAACTCCTACATGGTACTATATAACGTTTTTTGGCTTTAGAAAACATTGTGAAATATATCCTTATGACGTAATTCAATTAAATTGTCAACAAAACCTTTGATTCATTTCATAATTTCTTTACTAAAACTTTATCATAATGAATTTGCCAGCCACAATTTCAAACTGAAAATGTTTCTTCAGTCAGAAAATGTAATTTGTTTCGGAATTCGTCTCATTCCGAATTTATCACATTCCAAAATAATATCATACTTTGAATTTGGCAAGGAGCTGTGTAATCTATAAACATTTAATTTGAATTATATGTTTTAAAGATCTATACAACTTATAATATTTTTGAATAAGGACCAGAATTAGATTCTTAATTAAGGCGAGCTACGCATTCATTTTATGACTACAAGAATATTTTAGTACTGGTCCATACCTGGGAACCATATTATCTAATTCTGGAGATAATAAGTGACAAAGTTAATTTCTTTACGATTTCACAAAATCATATTTATATTACGAATACCTTGCGTCGTCGACGTCTCTTTTGCACGCCTAGCATTACTTTGCGTACTGCAAATAACAGCTGTTTTACGATAAATAAAAATAAAGTTTGTTTCCCTAAAGTTATTTCAGCTCATGTTACTTTATTTTGATGTACCTGTTTATATTAATGTGATAATACATGTTTGTTTCGGCTTCGTAAGGATCTTTTAACACCGTGTGTATAGGGTTCAATTTTTCATAGATAAGTCGCTAACGATTAATTACTACAACGTGTTGTCTTTTAACCTCTTGTCTGTCACGAAGACTCCTAGAAGTTGCTAGCTATTAAATTTATATTGTGTCTGTATCTGCTAATGCATGTCGCTTCTGTAACGCTCGATCTTAAGCTCGAGCTCACTTCGACCCATAATTGGTTTACTATTGTTTAACAAAAACGTATCACAAAAGATCATTTTACAAACAACGTTTGAAAAACTAATCATTTGACAAACTTTCTATTCGCAAACATATTACTTTAAAAATAATCATTTGACATAATACAGGTTTCACAAATGTTTTACTTAAGAAATATTTCTACAAATATTATTTTACTAATATTCACTTGACTAAATAATTCGTTTGCCAAATTGATGATTTTACAAAAAGTATGATATATTAGGTATGATTATAAGCAAGGATGTAAGCAATTTCTAACCCATCAAGTGACCTACAGGAGTAGGGCAGCTAGTATTTCTGTTGTCTAATAAAAAAATTACCTTGTAATATAGGACAATCACTACGCTGCGCTTCGCGATTGTCTTAAATTTTTAACCTATCACGTGATCTACAAGAGTAAAGCAGCTAGTTTTTCTGTTGTATTATAAAAAAAATAACCTCGAAATTTAAGACAATCGCTACGCTGCGCCTATATCACGAGACCTACAGGAGTAGGGCAGCTAGTATTTATGTTGTCAATTTGTTAAATGATATTTATGCTTTACGTTGTTTTACCAACTAACATGTTTAAAAAATAATCAATTTTTGAAATAATGTTTTGTTATAATGAAATTTTTTTTAGTAAATATATTGTCTAATGAGTAGTTTATTAAACAATAGTTTGTAAAATGATAAATTTATCAAGTATAATTTTGTCAAATGTTATTTTTCAAATGAAAATTTGTTATTTGTTTTTTGTCAAATGATTGGACACCCCCATAATTATCAATAGTGACCCTTGTGACGTCAGCGTATAGTCGAATTTAGAGAATGCAGATTTGACATCTGGCTGCGTCTCTGACATCAAGCATGTCGTCATCGAATCCGCTTTCTCGAATTCCGACTCCACGCTAATAACGTCACAAAGGTGTCTGAGTGGCCTGATTATGCCATTTTCCCCATAGACTCAATGTGGAGATCAGACCACTGGCACAGATACACGGATTAAATTTCACGATTCAGTATGTATATCTATGTCATTACAAAGAATGTTAACGTTGCAAATTGCGTTGCGTTTTATTTCCGCCATAAATGACAAAGACATTTAAAAGAATGGAAATTTTTTAAAGTCGGATATACTACTACATAGTTGCGTGCCGGCGAGAGGCTCTCGAGCAAATTGAAAGCGAATGAAGAATGCTTCGCGGGTGAGCGAGCCGATTGCGATTGTCAATACAATGCGATATAACCGCCGCGTTACGTTTGTAGGACTGTGTTATATTGACTGTGAAGCTTTTGTACAATTTGAAACGGTCGCGTTTTGTTTTTAAGAAATAGTTTTATATTTTTTTCGCAGCGGCTGAGACGTCGGTTTGTTTACCAGTTAAGCGTCTTTCGCAATGGCGGGTCACGGGTTGGTAAAATGGCAGTCGTCAAAACTTAACCCGTATTGAGCCAGCGTGGTTGGTTATGGCCCAATCTCCCAATGTGCTTTTGTCCGGAAGGCTTGTGTCCAGGATGTATATAGGCTGATGTTGATTGATTCCCAAACTTTAATAATTCTGATTTTTTAAATTCGTAATAAAACTACGAATTTTTAATGAGTCTGATTATTTATTATTTAGGAATAATTTAATTCGAAAACCTACTGATTTTCGTAATTGTAAACGTTCGGTGTTATGTAATGTAGGATTTATAAAAATAGGATTTAAGAAACATCGGAATTGCGGTATTCGGAATTCTAATACATTGGGGAATTATAACATTCGGAATCCATTTTGAAATTGGTGACTAAGTTTTTCTTAGTAATGTACCTTATGACACCTTTAAGTAATTTGAATTCAAGTCTATTGCCAGTCCGTCTCTAGTCACCCGTTCTCTACTACAGGGGCCGTACCATCAACTTTTATAGCAGTATAATTGGGATAACTTTTTTTCGCCTAACTCTTTTTGTCCTAATTTAATTGGGCATAACGAGTTAGGTATATATTTTTTGTCATAATAATATTTTGACATAATTGTTTCCGGCACACTATTTCAGTAAGCATAAATATGGTTTAGGCTAATGTTTTTTGCCCTAATTTTTATTTGCATAAGGTTAAAAAGCATATTGTTTATTTGTCTAATAGTTATTAGGCATAAATATAGTCTGGTAGATTAGACAAGACAGAGATTGAGGTTATAGTTTCAAAATCCGCTATAATTTAGATTGTTTTTTTTTTGGAATTTTTCTTTGCAATATTTTTTATTTTATTGATAGCTATTTGAATCTGAAAAACCAAAAGTAGATAATAGGTATATCAAATTTGAATTGGTTAACGTAGTGTAATAGTAGGTTAGGGTGCGGCGGGGGTGGGACCCCCCCTGGGCCACCTCTAAGCCGCCAACATGTTTATTTTATATACGGAAAGTATTTTATTAAATGCAAACACAAAGTTTCCAAAACTTACTTATTCCCTATATAATTAATATGCCTATCAAAATTATGTTTAAATATCATTATGCGGCAGCAAATTTAGGCTTTAGGATAGTATGTTTAACAATTATTATGCTTAAAGTAGTTATGCTTTAAATAAAAATTCCTAAAAAGTTATGCCTAATTAAATTGTGCGTAACTTTTATTAGGATAAGTAAAAGTACTTATGCCTTGTTAAATTATGACATAAAATTTTATGCAAAAAAAATAGGGAACCGTATTACTTTAATATTACTATGCAAATACCCAAACAAATTGTGCATGGTAAGATTAAAGTAATACTGCTCAAAGTGGTGACAGTAGGGACCCTGGTTACACAACCATCGCTGCGAGTTGCCGTGAGTCGGTGCGAAGTCGCACGACATCGCTGCCCAATCCAAACGATACAACCGCTAACCGTTTTAAATTAAACTGAATTCTTTCGATTGCTACGTAAAGGATTGTACACGAAGGGATTGAGCGGGGCAGGCGAAGTAAGCCTTCGTCGGGACATCGTCGAAGGGACACGATAAGTGTTTTTATTTCATTCAAGAAAAGATTGCAACGTTATTATCTGTACGCGATCTGAAGTGCCTTGGGCTCAATGTTATAACCGTTTATTTTCCTTTACAATATCATAGCTCTTTCTTTGGATGTGATGATAATATTGTCTTTAGCTGTTTTTATTAGCTGTTAAAGTTGCGTGATAAAAATACAATAATATATACAAGTTAAAAGTAACATTACATACGTACGTTTCTGACTATTATCCCTTAAAGTTAAAGTCAAACTCAATTATTTATTCAATGTAAACCTTTACACGCACTTATTGACGTCATTACTAATAATAATAAAAAAACAGTTAACTAACTTGTAGTTAAGACCTAACAACTAATCAAACGAACTATAGTCTAACCCTAAAGGGTTAGTCAGAGACTAGACAATGAGGACCGCAGAAGCAGTCCACTGTCATAGTCCACGTTTCACTAAGTTACAAGCTGCACATATTGTACTCAGCATTACTAGCTGTGAGCCCATCGCCGCTCTATGCTGTTGGATGTATGTGCAGTATTTAGTCCGGTTAGTCGACCGTAGTAGTTAGTCGTCCTCCGTGGTCGAGTGGTCAGCACGCCGTGTCTGGCGTCGCGCCATCTCTGAGATCCCGGGCTCAATTCCCTTTCGAGTCAATTTAGAGAAAAACTATTTTTCTAAATTGATTTTGGGTCTGGGTGTTTTTTCCATGTTTATGTATATTTATCCGTTATTCCGTTATCTTGCCATATTAACGGGTTTCAAAAGAATACTCATCTTGGTCTGGATAATTGGTGTGAGCGTGAAAAATTTAAAAAAAAGAAAAAAAAGTCTGGAAAAAGAAGGATATTCTGGTTGTATTTAAATTAATTAATTAAGCTTTATAAATCTCCACACGTACCTATAGTTGTCCATTTGGGAAGGCATGTGCCCAGCAGTGGGACGTTTATAGGCTGCTTGACGGAATAGAATAGAGTAACGTTTATTGTTACGTTTAATGAGCCACACAACAGGCTCTCAATATTATTACGAACGATTTTAAAAGTGCGTATGCATAATTAAATTAATTTGAATAAAGGAATTTTCACTTTGACTTTAGTTTATGCATATACTAAAGTCAAAGTGAATATAAAGCCCATAAATTAAATTCAGCCGCGACCACTAGCCCGTCAATGTTTCAACCAACGTAATTTAAACAGTCATTAGATCGCTTCGAATTGCCTCACCAATGTATTTTAGATAAAATAATATTAGGGTTTGAATTTGGTTATTATATTTTGTGTACAGCTTTTACTATAATTTTGTGCAACAGTATTATTTAATAGTAAAAACTTGAGTAGTGATAAAGACGTGGTGATGACTGCAATTAGTTGAAGATAGTATTGTATATTGTATAACCACAATGAATGTCTGTCGAAATATAAGTTTGTTCTAAGCAATAAACAAACACGCATTAAAAAAATTTAACTGTCATTTAGGAATGACAATTGGTTCTCACTGTCTCTTCTCTGCACGATGGTCATTGCTGTAAGATGGACATCTTAGTCCACGAACGAGTAAAAAAATAAGGACTTCGTGTCACTTACTTAACAAATAAAACGCATATAGTAAGCCAGTATTATTGTAATTATTATACAACACACCCTTACACAAAGGTAAGCCGATTAGCCGTCATTGTGAAGTCGACCGTTCTCGAAAGCACACACACACCAGCATAAAGGTTGCTTCACTTGTAGGTATCGCGGTGCGGAGTCCTTATATTTTTCGTGTCTTAGTCATGAAAACTAAATAAAACTAAAAAAAAACAGATGCCCTCCAACTGTGGGCAAATGGATGCGGTCCCAAGAATGCTGGCAACAATACCTCTTTGGATTGCCAGGTTATTATGCTGGCAGCTAGATTTCTTGTCTCCGGAGGGAGCACTAAATTAATTAAATCTATAACTGCTATGTTGTGTTCTAAAATAATAAATACATACATATAATCACGACTATTATCTCCGAAGGGTTAGTATTGACTAACCCTTGGCCAGGCAATGAAAACCGCAAAAGCAGTCCTCTGCCTTAGTTCACTTTTCACCAAATAGCGACTGCACATGTGCTCAGCGTGACAGGTGGTGAGCCCATCGCCGCTCTATGCTGTAGGATGTATGTGCAATCTTCAGTCCGTTAGTTGCTTTTTACGACACCCAAGGGAATAAATAAGAGAATAATATGTAATGTGGCCAATATTAAAATGTATTAAAAAAAAAAGACTGGCTTTATTATTAAAAATATTTTTTTAACAAATATTATGTAACATGTACCTTTTTACCAAAAAGTTACAACTTACTCAAGTTTGAAAACGCTAAGTAGGTACGTATTCGAAATCGCTTCACTGCTTTGTCTACTCGAAGGCTAGGCTGACCATAAATTCCAATCCACAATTAAGTAGTCCAACGTTGGCCCAATAATATTAAACATTGAAATTTATATGGTAACGTCAAACCGTCTCGTCTGACTTGCCATATAAAAGGCACTTACTATTAAGTCGAAATTAACGCAACACTAAGCCACTCACGTTATTGAATTAATTTTCATCACCGGCGCGCCTGCTATGTGCCAGAATGTATTTGAGTGTGTGTTCCGGCCATATTGCGTGTCAGCGGCGTGTTAAGTAAATTAGATCGCTATTGCCTTGGACGATGCGATATTATTTTTGGAACGAACGTTTCCTGAAACACTGTACCGTTGTGGGTCGACATTTTAATGGGATTATGCGCGGCTTTGCAGTATTACGTTGGTGATTTACTCACCTTACATAGTGTTCAAGGTTACGAGCACCAATATGTATACACTTTTACCCCTAATTCATTGTAATATGAGTCACAATTGTTTACATATTTTTGCTCGTGACTGTACATAGTTATGTAGGTCTTCGTACATCAGTAAGTTCTTTATTAGTACTGGCACGTCGAGACCAACCGACCAATTACCGTTAGGTTATGCAAGAAGTGCCAGACATCCCTGCGCCAGTAAAATACTCCCGCAGGAGACCATCTGCCTTAGGTCCTGACGTCAAATCAGTGCCCGCCGAAGCGCGCTCTTTATTCAGTACTCATAAGACTAGTTTCTCGGGAGAGTTTCCCCGTGAACACGTGTAGTTCACTGCCTATTGTCCAGATAGGTAACCGGAGCTGTCAAGCACGCTCACTTCTCGTTGCACGAAGGGCACTACTCGCAGTTCCCACTGCTCGGGTCGACGACTCTAAAATCAACTCTCAAGTGTCCACCTTGTTTGCGCAGTAGTAAGCACTTGGCTACATTTTGCTTATGAGTCGCCACCAAACAGGATTTACTCGTATATCTACTGAAAAAAAAAGTTCCTCCTTTGATGATGACTCAGACACCATCGATGACACAGGTGGGATAAAAGGAAAGAGATTCTTCGTGCACAATGAAAATTAAGAAAAATACAACTAATAATTAATTTCGTATAAAATATTATTAGATTTTCAATATTTTTCTTACGTCTTCAAGAAAAAAAGCAAATTGAAGTTTAATAACATCTTAATAACTTTTCGCCAGACAAAAGATCAAATAACTCCGTAGGGCGATTTAATAAATCAATGTCTAATAATACGGTGGGGAGGTATTGGGAAATCCGAATTTTCTGTTTCCCATCCATTTCTTTTTCACTTTGAAGTTTTGAACTTGAAAATTTTTCTACGAAGTGGGGAAAACTAAATGTTGGTAGATAGATATATTTAAAATCACTTTTGGTATTATCTAATTTAAAAGTTTATACCAAATTTTTATGGCACAACAAGGAACTGCTGCAGTAAAGTAACCTAATGTGAAGGATTTTTCGGGAATCGGACTGTTTTCTGCTTCTGTGCTTTTATTTACACAAATAAGACACAACTATGCTTAAACCAGTTTTAACTTAGGTTCACGTCAGAAATAAGAGGAAAGTTTTAAAACGCAGGTCGTGAAATAAGCTAAACGCTGTTCCCCGAATATTTATTTATACGCAATAACATTTAATATTATGTGAAATATTTACAGATTTGACATCTTTACAATTTGTATGGATGTCAAATCTTAAGTACCTACTTAACACTTATAAATTACATTTATAAGTAAGGTCAAACATATTTCCACTACAAATTAGGAATCATATAATGATGTTTAAACAGAAAACGAAGCCTTAATAAGCGAGCTCAAATTAATTAAGCTTCGACTCACAAATTTTATTAATTATATATTACATTATTCGTGGAATTTAATGAGTGAAAATGGATTATTCTCAGACTTAGTCTTATACATTTTTGGCGGGACACTAACCTATAAGTAATGTACTTTAAAAAAGATAGTAACATTTGTACAACATAACTGAGATAATTATTTATTCATATTGTCAGTATCTGCTCATACAAAGTTAAATATAAAACTTTTATAGATAGCTAATTTATAAAAGTTTAGCTATCTTACTTTGATGAAACAGAGGCTATTAATTACCGTGTCGCGTAGCTATGAAAGAATACTACCACCTCCTCTCTTCCCTTGGGTGTCGTAAAAGGCGACTAACTGACTAAAGACTGCACGTGGACATACATCAAACAGCATATGAAAAAAATGAAAATGAAAAAATATGCAAGCAAAGTGGCAGAATGGCTTAAAACTAGATTTAAAACTATGGAATAACATCTTTGCATAGGTACAACGCTTATTAATAATAGTTCATATCTATCGGTTCCTCACTGGGCAAGCCTGCATCGAGGTAACCTGGACACAAAGTTACATAATCCTTAGTTTAACCTCAGTTTATACAACCATCTTATCAGGAAGACAAATTCACAAATATTTTTAATCGAACGCCAGAGCTTTCTTGGATTATTTTTATTTTCATCTATTTGTTTATTTTCTTATTCTTGTTTACACTTTTGAAGAGTGCCTGTGAAGAAGTTTTGATAGCGTGAGTGAGTAATTTGAAGTGCACTGTTTCCTGGATTATTTCTAGCACCTTGATGTAGGCGATCTAGATGTCGCATACATCGCATCAGCCCTGGGGTAATCCACGGCTTCAGATTATACTTAGATCTAGATATTTTAACCCGTTTTGTATCATCAAATAGCAAATTAGTAAAACCATTAACAGCTTTGTTAACTTCAGTTAAATAATCAATAATCGACCAATCAATTTCTGCTAGATCTTGTTTAATTGCAGCATAGTCTTGTTTTGTTGTGTAACGATTTGGCCTTATGGGTTTCGGTTTATTGAGAAACATACCAAGCATTACTGGATAGTGGTCTGTGATATCCAATTCACATACAATTCCAAGAAGGTTTTGGCTGTGCCCTACATTTTTGACATAAATATGGTCAAGACAAGTAGAATCTCTTGTAGGCAGTGTTATAGGCGGAAAAAGACCATGCTCTGCCATAAAACATTCATATTCTAATGTGTGTGAGTTTCCCAAAGTATTCATAATATTAACGTTAATGTCACCGGCAATCACCAAAGGAAGTACGTTAGATACAGTTACAAGAGTTTCCATTGAAGATAAGAATTTATCCAAGCTTTTAAAGGACGGAGAGCGATATATGCCAAGAATATCCATAATTTTAGGAATATGTATTGCCAAACAGTCAGCTTTATCTATCACAGGCTCAGATGCAGTGGCGACCCATATATCCTTTACATATGCAACAACCCTACCATTCTGATTAATAAATTTATTTGTTTTAAATGAACTATAACCGGGTAATTCTGGAATAATTACCGAATCATTAATAATAGAGCGGCGATGGGCTCTCTACCTGTCACGCTGAGCACATGTGTAGTCGCTATTTGGTGAAAAGTGGACTATCGTAGTTGACTGCTTTTGCTGTCCTCATGCCTAGTCTCTGACTAACCCTTCGGGGATAATAGTCGTGATTATATGTATGTAATGAATGTAGGTACTACTAATTAACAACATCATATATTAGAAGGAGAATTAAAATTATTTAAAAAGTATGTAATTACGTTCTGTAATAATGAGAACACACTTCATTGAAACTGCGTCCGTTTCTAACTTACTACTTAATTTTTCCGTAAAATCATCGATTGCAACATATCCTAACTAAAATGTTTTAAACACAAAAAGTTTGTTTGTTTGTTACGCTTTCACACCTCAACCGCTAAACCGATTTTGATGAATTTTGGTATATAGAACCCTGTAAATATTTATGGGCTACTTTGTTCCGCATAAATTTTATGCAAACGAAGCCGCGAGCAAAAGTTAGTTCTTGATATTTATAAAAAAAAACTGTGAAGCGTGTGGTTGCATAGACGACGAGATGATGCTCTATTCCTCAAAAAGCCGCCATGTTTTTCAGTTTAATTTGAAAATAGAACGATGTCAGTGTGGGCTAACTATTACGTAGAAGCGAAAAGTCTACGCGTAACACACGAAACACACCGAATGATACTTATTTCTTTGCACAAAGCACCTACTTCACGGTTCCTTTTTCTATTTAAAAGGGGCAATTGATAGAAACCGTAAAGGGACCTCGCACAAAGGGACGCGATCGCGTGTAAAATGGGCTTATGCGAGCAGGTGAGAAGGTTTTACTGATTTCTTTTTTCTGTTCGATCTTTTTTCACTTGAAACTTTTTTGTGAAAGAGAAAGTTTTCTATTTGAATTTGCACTTGTTTGTTCTATTGTTATTTTTCGCTGACATTCAGATGCGCGTCTGTCCTTAGCCATCTTCGATCGACAATACTGTTTATTGTTGAAATTTTGCATTCACAATTCTATATAGATATAGGATAAAATTTTAACAAAAAAAAAAACAACCAGTCTCATCTCAGGAAAGCTCGAACGGGATTCGAACCCGTGACCTTTGGATTGCCGGTCCACTGCTCTAACCGCTAAGCTACCGAGACCCCAGAAGACTCGTTAATTTTTAGGGTTCCGTAGCCAAATGGCAAAAAACGGAACCCTTATGGATTCGTCATGCCTGTCTGTCTGTCACACCAAAATAGAAAAAAAACAATAAATTTTGGGGGTTCCCCATACTTAGAACTGACACTCAATTTTTTTTTTTCATCAATCCCCTACGTGTGGGGTATCTATGTCTTCAAAAATGATATTGAGGTTTCTAATATATTTTTTTCTAAACTGAATAGTTTGCGCGAGAGACACTTCTAAAGTAGTAAAATGTGTGCCCCCCCTGTAACTTCTAAAATAAGAGACTGATAAAACTAAAAAAAATATATGATGTACAATACCATGCAAACTTCTACCGAAAATTGGTTTGAACGAGATCTAGTTAGTAGATTTTTTAATACGTCATAAATTAATTAATTAAAAAAAATACTTTATTATAAAAACATCGATCAAAGATACAACGAACTACAAGAACTTTTATATGATGTTACTTTCTGCTACGGAACCCTTCATGGGCAAGTCCGACTCGCACTTGGCCGGCTTCTTTTCTAGTAGTTGATACGCTGCAAGTCAGCGGTATTACGTCACTGTGTACATTCGAAATAAATATTATTGCAAGTATTTAAGAATCTTTATTATTGTTTTTTTTTTAATTTTCAAAATATCAATAAAAAGATATTTATAAGCAATTACGACTTTGTCCGTCTCGGTAGCTTAGCGGTTAGAGCAGTGGACCGGCAATCCAAAGGTCACGGGTTCGATTCCCGTTCGAGCTTTCCTGAGAATTGTTGTTTTTTTTCTAGTAAACATTTTACCAATACTGTTGATTGAAGTTAGCCATTTAAACTTAATAATATGTCGGTCTTGGACACAGAGATCCCAGGTTTGTTTAATCAGTAATGTTTAATGTTGGCAAAAAGCTTTCTTTAAATAACTTACAAAGCTACACTTCTGGGCAAATATTCCATTTCCTTCCATTGATTCCGTGTCTCAACGGCCTAGACGTAAAACTTAAAGGCCTTACTTATAAACGCTACTTAAATTGAAGTCTTACTTAAGATTTAACGTCCATACAAACAGTATGTACTTAACAAATCTTAAGTAATGTTTAAAAAGAAAGAGGGTGTATGCCTATTATCAAGTATAATTTTTTTCGCAAACTTTAGAAAACAAACATTATACTTTCCCGTTCTCCCTAAATCAGCCTCGTGACTCAGACATGTTTGATACATACTTCAGTACGTAATAGCATTAACGAAATGGCCCTGTCTGCCGTACAAAATAAGGGTAATGCTAACTAAATTACTGTATTACAGCCATTCGGGCCTTCATGCGACTTGACGTGTGTAAAACCATTAGCAGGAACGAGTTTTGCTTATGTGTAACCTTTTTTTGGTGTTCCGTTGTTGTTTCATTAAAGATTACTTTACGTAAATGTTGCTTGAAATTGTTATGTTCAGAGTGTCAGGAAAAAAAATTGGAAAAAAGTAAAAAAAATCATGAGCAGGATTCGAGTTACTTACCTAATTAACAATGACCTTTTATTTATAGACAAGTTATACGTGAAGAAATTGCATTTTAAAATGGCGAAATTGTTTCTATGGCGTAATACACGTCGAAAGGTAAAATCATATCATTAGTCTATTGTTAAAAAGAAATAAACAATTATATTTTGACTTTTGGTAGTTGACCAATGAGCTCACAGAATTTCTGCGCTATCTAGGCCGCCATTTTTTTTCTCTTTCTCTCTTACAGAAATGTATTCTGTACACGCATCTCACTCATGCATATCGAATTGGCAACATGGCAAATGTCATCACTAAATGAAAATTTCTATTTTTAATTTATATTTACAATACTTACGTTACGAATGAAATGAAACATTTCTCTTGTCTCTTACGGTTGCAGTATAATTTTTACAATTTCTGGATACATAGAAAGGCATTTTATCCAATTAACAAAACAAAAACTTGTAAAGGTAACGATCGTGTTGACGTGACACTGACTGACGTGTGGTGTGAATTTCAGGCAATTAGGTACCTTCATTTGTCCTTGCCATTACGGATGCCAGGCAACGTAGCTAAACATAAAATATCATTGCCTACTTACTTACTCATTGTCTGGTATCTGATTAATCCTTCGGGGATAATGTTAGTGTGTGAATATATGTTAGTGTTTTTTTTTAGTTTTTCAGTAGTAGGTAGTAGCTGATTTATGGAGCAGAAAAGTGACACCAGTAGTTAACAAACTTGGGAGTGAGCCGAGCTCTATGGCTTTTTGGACTGGCGTTGCCAGTAACTCGTGTGAACGTCGAAACCATTTGATCCAGAAGTTGTGCAATCCTTCCAGTCCTGGGTACACAGATACATACCTACTTACATTTGCAGGCGAGGCCGCAGGTGGAAGCCAGTGTTGTAAAGTAGCAACACAGCCGGGGACTATGACACGCTCATCCACAGGGAAATCTAACGGGTCTCGTGCCAAGCGGTTTAATCAGTGGAAAATTAAAAAACGCCACCGTGAAATGTAGTTCTAGATGATAGAATGTATTTTATCCAACCAGCAACGCCTGGTTACGGTGTCGCGTAGCAGTGAAAGAATACTACCACCCCCTTCTCTTTCCTTGGGCGTCGTAAAAGGCGACTAATGGACTAAAGACTGTACATACTTTCAACAGCATAGAGCGGTGATGGGCTCACCACCTGTCACGCTGAGCAGACGTGCAGTCGCTATTTGGTGAAAAGTGGACTATAATAGAAGACTGCTTTTGCGGTTCTCATTGCATAGTCTCTGACTAACACTTTGGGGACACGCATCATCATCATAGAATATAAACGTCCCACTGCTGGGCACAGGCCTCCCATGTGGACAATGGCAGGTGAGGATGTTGTGTCATAACCCACTACGCTGGCCCAATGCAGGTTGGTGGGTTTTAACGACATTGCAAAAGACCCGGCATTGCTAAAGTTGCAGCGAGCAAGATCGCAAGCTGAACGCGATAGCCGCTGCGCCATCGAGCTCCTCATGCTTGGGGATAATAGTCGTGATTATATATGTACCAACCCGCTTTGGGCCAGCGTGGAGGGCTGTGGCCCGATCTTTCCACGTGCTGTTGCATGTGGGAGGCCTGAGCCCAGCAGTGGGACGTTAATAGGCTAATGATTATTGTGGTGTATTTCATCCTAACAGCGAGCTGTGTGGTTGCAGCTCAATAATATAATACTAGCAACTCAGTTCGTTGAGTGTCGTAAAAGGCAACTACAAGACTTAAGACTGTATATACATACGTCTAACAGCAGAGAGTGGCGATGGGCTTACTACCTATCACGCTGAGCACATGTGCAGTTATTGTTTGGTGTCCACGCACGGAAGGCGTGCAACACTGCGCGGGGCGCGGGTTTGAGCCTTGGCCGCGCATTACCATATATGGTCATTTTTCGATGCCGGCCACCGCGTGAATCATCAAGCCCCGCCTGCCACTACGTCCTAGCCGAGCACTACTCCGATGGCGCCACTTCCCTCCAAAACACACCACCGAACAGTTCTTGGTCTCTAATCAATAATTATTTTGATAATATTCACCTTGCATTATAATACAGTCCGCTTAAATCTAAAGTTAGTTTCATTAAAATTCAAATAGTTTTTAATAACGTAAATGCTTCTTGGTAAAAAAAAAAAAAAAAAAACAGTCAGTTTTCCGTTATTTTCTCATAACGAAGAAGCGTCTCGTGGTACCTAGGTATGTGGTAAGGCCAAACGTGGAAAAGCACTTAACTCCGAATCGTATCTCATAACTGTTGGAACACAACAATTATAATAACATAGTTGATAAAGCAATAGACTTTTAAAAATAAAATATTATTATAAATGTGCCTTTAATACATTGATAAATAATAGTCCTGTTAACCCATCTAATCTAAAATGACTGTCGGAACTGTAGGAAGTCCAATGCCCACCAGTAGGACGTTTATTGGCTGATGATGAAAATAATGGTACCTACCTAGAAGTATATAAAAAAGCGGTGTCAACAAACGTAATAACGCACCCCTGCCTGGGAATCGAAGCCGGGACACTAGGTTGGAGGTCCGGTAGCATCTAGACCACGGGGGTGGTAAAAGTGTTGTAAAATCAAGACAATATTTATTTACGAGTAACTACTACAATATTATTGAATACCTACGTATTTTATTGTTAACCTATAATAAACTTTAAGTACCACTTCCACCAATACATAAAGTCTTCGCTCTTAAAAATGTCAATTATAATAATAAAACTTATGGTGCACTATATTGGCGGGAAAGCGAAGAGCCGTGTTTGCAATTCAGTTTTATTAGCGAATGTGTGTTTTTTTTTCAATATTTATTATGGAAACATAGATTATTTATTAACCGTTAAGTGTTTGTGGACGTACATGAGTGAATGAGACTTTGCCATAAAATTCAAAAGGATCGGGAAAACATCATTAATAAATAGTTTAGAACCATTTTATTTATTAACAAACAAAGGAAACATTATTGAAGCCCAGGCTAATTATTCTCAACTTTTAAATTGAAGAAGTACAAACAAAAATAAATCTTAGGGTACTAAAGCATTACATGGTTAGGGTACTCACGAAAATACGGCGTGAAATAACGGCACTTAGTGCTGTTGCGTTTCGTCCGGCCAGTGAGGGTTCTGGAGGTTTTGTTTATATCATGTGCAGATAATGTGCCAAGTTCAAGTAAAGTAGCCAAACACTAAGATGACACGAGAGATTGACTAACGTCCCGTCAAACATTAATAAGTTTATTACTTAACTGCTTATTACTAACCTGCCTTACAAGTGTCAATGTCGATATTTATCACTTTTCTTCTCTTCGTATTATTGTGTATTATTATATAAACCAAATGTTTTATTATTTATTCAAAATAATGCAAATGCAAGAAGAACATTTAAGATAAGATAAGATAAATTTTTATTGCTATAAAATTGTTTAAATACATAGCAGGTGTTATGCATAAAATAATGGGATCAAACAATTTACCCTAGTCGGGCATGCAATTTTTAGTATGTAGGTAGGTACATGTTACATAGAAACAGCCACTATGCTGTTTTGTACCAAAATATTCAGTCAAACTGTAGAACGCCTTATCTATAAGCCATCTTTTTAATTTAATTTTAAAACAGCTTAAATTTACTGAAGCTTTTTGATCTGTGGACAGATGATTGAATTTTTTTTTGCAAATGTTGTGTATGCATGTAATTGGTATATATATAAGAACTTAGATTGTAAGCTTTATAGTATTTAACAATGTACGATATATTATACTGTTGGTGTACCTTTTCCATTAATAAATAAATAAATACATAAATAAATAAATCAATCAATCAATCAATCAATCAATCAATCAATCAATAAATTACTTCGATCATATTGTTTATAACCGTGTCGCGTTGGGGTAAAAGAATACTACCACCCTCTCTTCAGTTGGGTGTCGTAAAAGGCGGCTAACGGACTAAATACTGCACATACATCTAACAGCATAGAGCTGCGATGGGCTCACCACGTGTGAAGCTGAGCACGTATGCAGTCGCGATTTGGTGAAAAGTGGACTATGGTAGAGGACTGCTTTTGCTGTCCTCATTGGCTAGTTACTGACTAACCCTTCGGGGATAATAGTCGTGATTATATGTATGTATAAATATACGTACAGTCACGAGCACCAATATCCACTTTGACTCTTATTCCATTGTATTGAGAGTTACAATTGTTAACATATTTACATACATTTTTGCTCGTGACTGTACATAGTTTTTATAAGTGATCGCAAGTTTATCAACCCACAAAATAGTAATGATAACATCGTCTACGTACACAACAACTCCAGCTACACATAATACATTATGTAACCGTTTATTTCCCCGATACATTTCCATAATTGCTTGCTTATTTACTTATTATTCAATATGTGACAGTGCGGCGTACACATCGATCCTACAGGGACCATTAGCGAAATGACAATTATGTTAACAATACGTATCTATTTACTTCGCAAATGGTATTAGCGGATACATTCGCTGTGACAACATAAATTAATCTACGTATTGTACGGGCGGCTGAAAGTAGCTTCGCGCTATAGTACTATGTCACTCCAACTAGCTCGGAACGATCGCTCTCATTCAACCATATATGAACGCAGTAGTTGGTATGACATGGTACTATTGTGTTAAGCTACTTTTGAGGCCGTCTGTACCTACGCCAAGCGTAGGACATCGAACGACAAATATGTTTTGAACATTAATAGGTTTTTGCATACATACATAAGTTTATGACTGTTATCCCCAATGGGTTAGTCAGCTTAGAATAGACATCAAATGATAAAGGCACTATGTAACTTATAAAATGTTCTGAGTTATCATGCAATTCGCTAATAATGCTGTATTTTTTTTAAATATATTATATTAATCAAAGAATGAGACTGGTATTGAAAGAAACATTAAAACATTTGTAAGGTTTAGTTCACATAACGCCTTTAACCAGTTAATAAAATTTATTTTTTATTAAATGTTACATAGTGCCTTTACCAACTGATGTCTTCATTATACATACATACATATAATCATGACTATATTATCCCCGAAGGGTTAGTCAGAGACTAGGCAATGAGGACCGCAAAAGCAGTCCTCTACCTTATTTCACTCTTAAGCTCGACATTCACGGTCAGTTAAATAACTGATCAGTTAAAACGATCCCCACTCACTGGCTTTGAACCGGCCTTCATTTCTCGATCGAAGGGCAGTGTGACCATCTCAAAAATGACAAATCTGCCTGACATTAGCAAAAAATCTGCCAAAATTTGCCGCGTTTTTATCGCAACTTCAAAAAGATGATTTCTCGAATGTACAGTCACGATTAAAAAATGTGTAAACATTTGTAACTCTTAATACAATGTGATAAGAGTCAAAGCGTATGCACATTGGTGCTCGTGACTGTACTTTTATACTTCTTACGAAAGTTGCTAGAAAAGTAGTTAAAAATTTAGCTGCAATTTTTATAAAATTGTAGCTGCTTGGCTCCCAAAAATAGCTAGATCAGCTATAAAGTAGCTAAGTTGGCAACACTGGCTCCGACTGATGGCAAACGGATGTAAGCACGCGCACTCACACATACACAAACGAACTGAAGCTAGCGGATTACGGTCCGCCCGGAAATATACGTGGGTTGTCGTTAGTTAAAAATTTCAACTTAAGATTTCACACTCACGGTCAGTTTATGGATGTACGTCAGTTAAACTGACCGTGAATGTCGAGCATTAGAATTATGTTTCAACAAAAAGACAAATTGAAATTCAATTGCAAAGTACACTATATCAGTATATCAGTATACTACCAGTATATCATTGTAAAATGTTCTTAATTCAAAGGTGGACTGTATGGATATTTCTTTCATCAACAATTCCTTTTTCATGAGTATATTTAAATAAACTAATTTGCATTCGACGATCAACTTTTACGGCAACTGATTTTGCACTACACTTTTAAAACCCACTTGATTATTCCACATGCATTTACCCAATTACCATCAATAACCAACTTAATCGCTTCCTCCCTCCACGAAGAGAGGGGATGGAGTTTAATATTAAACGGCACGTGCACGGTATGCTTCGACGAAGCCCTACCATGAGTTTGCGCTAGCTAACTGGCCACGTATACATAATTATAGAAGCTTATTGGGAAATGTTGAATAACATTGCACGAGCAGGATTTGTACCTGCACCCTTCCGACAATCAGGGTCAAGTTCTTACCGTAGACTTCCAGCCCGCCGAAATTAATCAAGACTTTTTATTTTGAAAGCCAAAGGAGCTCATTGAATTGAAACCGTGTCGCGTAGCGGTGAAAGAATACTACCACCCCCTCTCTTCCCTTGGGTGTCGTAAAAGGCGACTAACGGACAAAAGACTGCACATACATCCAACTGCATAGAGCGGCGATGGGCTCACCACCTGTCACGCAAAGCACATATTGTGCAGTCGCTATTTGGTGTAAAGTGAACTATGCCCATTGGACTGCTTTTGCTGTCCTCATTGCCTAGTCTCTGACTAACCCTTCGGGGATAATAGTCGTGATTTTATGTATGTATGTCAGCGATTTATACGTTACACTAGGCCGTTGCGAACACGCACTATGTTCCATTTCCATTCCATTGCGATGTCTGGCTGTTGATTAGACTTTTTGCGGGTACTTTGGAATAGATAGAAGCTTTAAAAGTTGCTCTGCAAAGTTTTATTTATTTAAATATAATAGAGTTGCTTACAGTCCTATATTTTACTCAAATGTATTAGTTAATATACCAGTGAGTGTTGGCAATAACATTTTTCACTCCACTTCCACTGCAACAACAATCTCACACCACTTCACCTATTCTCATCTTCTCGGCACATCAACTTCAGTCCTAGAGTGCTTGCTTGCTGAACATGGACACTGTCAATGTCAACGAGACAATTCAAGACCTTACTACATTGTTTCACACCCGCATGGAGGAGTTTGAGAAGGCACTGCATCAGCACACGGTATCGTCAGTTCCTGGGGCGCAACTACAGACCGTCAAAGCTTTATCTGCAGACTACCAGCAGTTTAAAACGTTTGTGGTGAAGGCGGTGAACACGTTGAAGATGCAGCTCGATCTTCTCAACAACAGTATGGATCGTCTGGAAACACACTCTCGGCGTAAGGTATTGCTGCTCCATGGTTTGCCAGAGGACCCCAAGGAGAATGCCTCAGCTAGAGTATTCGAAACGCTGAAGAAAATGAAGCTAACTCAACTTCAGCCAGACTGCGTTGAGACTTGTCACCGTCTTGGAGCTGCCAAGAAGGACAGGGCTCGACCTGTGTTAGTTCGTTTCTCAACATATGGACACAGATCCACTGTGTGGAACGCTAAGACGGCACTGAAGGGAACCAGAACATCACTATCGGAATTTCTTACGAAGGGCAGGCAGAACATATTTGCGGCTGCTCGTAGGCATTTCGGAATGAGAAATTGTTGGACGTCGGATGGAAGTATAGTGGTGCTGCTGCCGGACAAAAGTAGACGCAAGATAACGGCAATGGCAGAATTACAACAACTACAGGCCAGTTTTCCATCCACGGCAGGCAGCTAAGTTCTTTTTCTTCCTTTTCTTGAAACATCACGGTTATATTTAATTTACGCTGGTATTCGAACAATTGCAAATTGGTAGGGTATCATCATTTTAACATTCACTTTTTGCATTTCTTTTTAAAGGTATTCCTATTTTGTCATAATAGTAATTATTTTTACTTCTTGTTTTGTATTCGTACCTAATCGTATTAATGTACCGTGTCGTGTCAGACTGTCAGTGTCTGATAAATGTCAATGTCATTCATTAGTCAATGTCAATATAGTGCGTCGTTCAGAAACTGTTTGAAACAACACATAAAGCACATAAAGCCTAGTTCGCACCTGTCCTGGTAGTTTGGTTGGATGGTGGTTCACTGCTTCGCTGCTATTTTGGTTAATTTAAAGTATTATTTACGCAGTGCAGTGGGGCAGTGTGTATCGCTGCCTGGCTAGATTGCTGGCGTGGATGTGAACCTTAATCTTTGTCGACGTTCTGTTACTTTATTGTTTTTGTGTAGTGCATTTATGTCTGTGGTTTGTACTTGAATATTATATTGATTGCGTTTTGTTTGATGTTTCGCCAACGCTCGCCGGGGTTAGTTATTTATTGTTATTTTTGTTTAAGTTTTTATATATATATTTTTTATATTATTTATTTTGTAGTTTAGTTATATTTTATGTCTATTTGTTCTGATTATTTTACTGATGGCTCATCCGATGAATTTGAGAGTGCTTGCAGCGATATTTCTACATCATCTGATAATGATGATCTTTCTTTGGATGTCAAGCTACGATCAATATTTCACAATAAATCCAACTACCTTAACCTAGTGCATATCAACGCGCAGAGTGTCCCTGCACACATCACTGACCTAAATGTATCATTTAACAGCGGGCTAGTCGATGGAATTTTGATTTCCGAATCCTGGCTCAAACCGTCTCTTCCGTCCCCTCTTTTCACGCTAAATGGGTATAAGCTATTCCGAAACGACAGAGTGGGTGCTGGTGGTGGTGGTGTATGTATCTACATTAAAGACCACATACCATGCTCTGTTGTCAGTCAGTCTCCAAGTACTTACAATGGATCATTGGAGTACTTATTTTTAAAGCTTACTTTACACCATACTAGTATTCTAGTAGGGGCTGCTTATAGCCCTAGCATTAATGTTAACTATTTTGACTCTTTTGAAACCACTCTTGAATCCCTTAGCTCTTCTTACGAACATGTAATATTGATGGGTGATCTCAATACTTGTTTATTGAAGGATAACTCTCGCTCGTCCCGTCTTAATTCCATTGTAACTTCTGTCAATTTTGTGTTGCTTCCACTCACTGCCACCCATCATTCTCCTAATTGTCAGCCATCTCTCTTAGACGTACAGATAGTTTCAAAACCAGATTCTGTCCTTTTACATGGACAAACTACAGCTCCATTCTCCTACCACGACCTCCTCTATCTATCTTATCGTGTACGTGCCCCCAAATCCAAAACCAAAGTAATTTTCCGACGTAATTTTGGTGGTGTATGTGTGGATCGCTTGAGGGAAAGCTTTTCTGGGGTGGACTGGTCTGGCCTCTTTGTGGCCGACTCTGTAGATGAGAAGGTTGCAATACTAAATAAAAATTTAACACAACTTTTTGATTTGCATGCTCCTCTCAGACCAGTCCGCGTAAGGCATCTACCTGCGCCTTGGCTGACTCCTGCGATAAAGAGAACTATGCAGCGTAGGGATAAGGCTAAATCAATATTAAAGAGATTTCCAAGTGATGTCAACCTGCTCACATACAAAAGGCTGCGCAATCTCTGCAATCGACTATGCCGGGATGCTAAGAGGCGCTACATCCACTCTGCTATAGATGGCTTACCTCCGAGTCAAACCTGGAGATTTTTAAAATCCCTCGGCATTGGTGGGGACCGCAACAGTTCGGTGGATTTACCTAATCTTAACCAGCTTAACAGCCATTTTACAAGTTCACCGATTACTCTTGATGACTTCATCAAAGCGGATACGCTTATTTATTTAGAAGCGGTGACTCGTCCTGACTGTGAGCCCTTCTCATTCCGCGAAGTCACTGAGGGGGAGGTTAAGAAGAATATCCTATCCATAACTTCCAGGGCCGTGGGTGAGGATGGTATTTGTCGTGATATGCTGATGCCTATCCTGGAAGATGTTGTACCCATAATCACACACATTTTAAACCATTCACTGACAACCAACGTCTTCCCTTCCGATTGGAAATTAGCCCACGTCATTCCTATTCCTAAGTCCGCTTCCCCTACTGCTTTCTCTGAATTCCGTCCTATTTCTATCCTACCATTCCTGTCCAAAGTCCTGGAAAGCGCTGTTCAAAAACAACTATTTTCATATGTATCTCAGCACAAGCTAATAGGTCCGTACCAATCTGGTTTTCGTCCTGGCCATAGCACAGTAACAGCCTTGTTAAATGTCACAGATGATATCCGCTACGCCATGGACAACCGGTTGTTTACGATTCTTATTCTACTGGATTTCAGCAGCGCTTTCAATTCTGTTGACCATGACATCCTTCTTGCCATTCTCCATTCTCTTAACCTTACCCCTGCGGTACTCGGTTGGTTCTCGGACTATCTACGCAATCGCTGCCAGAGGATCAGGAGTGGGGACTCGCTCTCAGATTGGTCTCCCATTACAGCGGGAGTGCCACAAGGTGGGGTACTTTCACCTCTCCTCTTTTCAATTTTTGTTAATGAGCTCGCTAAAGTTCTATCTTGTCCGTACCACCTTTATGCGGATGACTTACAGATGTATAGGCATTTCGATGTATCCAACACTCACACTACAATCGAAACAATTAATAAGGATCTCCTCGCGGTGAAGGCTTGGGCGAGTGCTTTTGGATTGCTAGTGAACCCTACCAAATCACAAGCTATTATTATTGGTAGCAATAGGCTGTACGACAGGTTGGATTTAGATGGACTCCCCAAGGTTACGTATGATGGAGTGAATCTTGCTTATGCACAGAAAACCAAAAATCTTGGCCTCGTTATTGATCGCAATCTGTCCTGGAGATCACAGGTAAATGAAGTGAGTAGGCGCATGCATTATTCTTATCATTCTCTCAAGCGACTCCAGTTTTTCCTACCATACAACACCAAAATTATGCTCGCTCAGTCTCTTCTTCTCCCTCTTCTCGACTATGCCGATGTCTGTTATTTAGATGCGACTGAAGAGCTGCTTAACAAACTGGAGCGCCTGCAAAATTTGGCCATTCGGTTTATATTCGGTTTGCGAAAATATGACCATATTTCCGAGTTCCGGTTGCGGTTAAAGTGGCTCCCTATACGCCTTCGCCGAGATATGCACATCCTATGCCTCCTTTACAAAATCCTTCACTACCCCCAGCTCCCACATTACCTACTTTCCCGTTTCACCCCCTTATCCGCTTCTTCGCGCCCCAAACGGTCATGTGATACAAGAACCCTATCCTATCCACAATCGAACTCCAAATTTTTTCAAAATTCCTTCACTGTTTATGCAGCTAGATTGTGGAACAAACTACCGGCTAGCATTCGTGAGAGGTCATCGGTAGAGTCGTTTAAACACCATCTCAAAGAGCACTACCTATCAAACTTATGTGATAATCAGTAACATAATAATAATGTATTATGTAAGTATAAGTAATTTGTTTGTTATAATATTTTATATGTGTATGTCTATTTATTTCAATAAATATATTTAATTTATGTATGTACTTATATAAGTTTAGCGCAATAAGTCCCGCATATTAAATTTTTATCACCACAGCTAGGGTTGGCTGGAAGAGATCTCTTCTAGAGATAAGCTCGCCTTTGTATATGTCCTGTGTAACGTGTGTCTTAATGTAATTTATTTGTGCAATAAAGTATTATTATAACATAAATGTTTAAGCGCTGCAAGCGGCTGCAGCGAACTTTAGGTCTCTCATTCCAGAATTAGAACAAATGGTTCGTATGAACGTTCTTGTCATTATCTTCGTGATGTATGTATGTTTAATATGTAATGTTTTTACAAATATTAAAAAGTTCAATTATAAATTAGGCAAGCTATGTTATAAATATTTTTTTACTTATTTAAGTAATATTTTTTTATTGTTTTCTTATTTTTGCTTTAAATTTATATAGAAGCTTTCAAAACGTGGGCATACAGCATGATGTTAAAATACTAGACTCATAATAGTCACCAATGAAAGTTCTGCGACGGGACAACTAGAAACGTAGGCTTTTGCATACCATCAAGCAAAGAAAATTGGCGTATCTGGGCCACGTGCTTAGGCACGACTGATACGAGATTTATTTTCTTTTTTTTAAAGATTATTTTAATGTGCGTTTAACACATTAATAATAGTCCTGTTAATCTAAATGACTGTGTCGGATAGGGTTCACGTCAGTAGTCTAACGAGCTATGGGGATTAAACCACGAATTCTCGCGTAGACATTCGTGAGTGGACAGATATAACAAGTACTGCTGAACTCGTTGCCAAAAACAAGACTAAAGATGTGGAGCTGACTTTCAACCTTCATGGTGAGGAGTCCTAATAAGAAAAACCTTGCGACAACGAGTAGTTTGATCTTAGGTGGCCAATGATCATGATAGTAAGCGGCCGCCGCAGCCTATAAACGCACGCGACACCGAGGGTAAGATACCCTTTGACCCTGAAGCTTTAGTTCTTATGATTCTTCTCTTCCATGATCCGTTATCCTCATTGCTGAGGGTTGTTACCACCTTCATCATTTATGCAGCACTCGATGATAGAGCGCCATCTGGACCGGTTACCGGCAATGTGCAGAGCATCAAGGACAGAGGTATCCAAAGCGGTGCGGATTTGATCGGAACAACCCATCAGGTTGCGATCGCGAGCTTCCATCTGCTTCTTTTCCTTCTGCTTCTATGTCTCGTAAATTCACTGGTATATTTACATGATGAGAAGCACAATGGTGATTTTTAACGACTGCTGTCTTACGAAAACAACCGGTCCCAACTTAACATGTCGTCCGAAGCACGGGGGGCTCGAGGTGTTTTCAATTTGATCACCCATCCAGTGACCTGGCATTGCGAAGTTCTTAATGGCAAAAACGCCGCCGAAAGCAAACCGATCGTCTTAGTCGCTGCTCTATCAAGCTCTTTTTACACTCATGGTAGGGCTCAAGTCCTTATAGACCTGACGGGAATAGTGATTCGATCTATGCACAATCGAGCGGATTAGCTGAATGTGTGAATTGGATGAATCTAACGAATTGCATGCAAATGTTTAATTTTATAGCGGTTGATTATAATAGTTTGTATCACCTCTTAGGCAGTTGTCCCACCAACAACGGCGAGTAAACGACAAACTATCGGCTATTTTCTCGCTCAAGAAACGTACAATAGATATTATACATTCCGTGTAAACAAAAGAGATGCATATATAAATAGTTGATCGCTGACTGTTCACACTGCCGGAGAGGACTCGCTCCACTAGTTCGTCGCTGACCGACAAGAGCTATCAAAGATAATTCTCGCTTAGCGATACTCGCTCAGCGATCTCGAGAGACCAACCAGCGGCAGCGGTCATTTCCCGCCAAGAGGACTGTACCCTCGGCTCGGCCACCGCGAGCGAGTGGCGCGTGTAATCGCCCGTCTCACTCGTACACTCGCTTATCGTGATCCGTCAATATATACTGATGGATCACGATAATTATTGACGTGTAGTGTAGCGTATTGACGGATCACAATATTTATCGCAGGATTTCTGGAAATCCAGTGATCTGATCCGCGATCCTAGATCGTGATATTTATCTTGCGTGTAGTGTCGCGCGTCAATATTTATCGTGTCAGTACGCAGCGAGACGGCAGCGATGGAGGATCCGAAAGTAATTTTAGTAGTCGTCTTTTCACTCTTTTGTATAAAGAAAGGGCTACAATTATTGCCACATAAACAAGCTCTAAAATTATAAAAATAATAGTTTATTGTAAACATTTTTAAAAAAACGTTTACTTAACTGAGTTATTGCGATTTTAAACTTTCTATAGTGGACTTTAAATCGCAATAACTGCGTAAACCCACTTTAACTCAGAGACAAACAGTAAACTATGAAACAAGTTTATGGCTATGTAGTGGTGGAGTATGAAAATTATAAGAATAAAGTTAGCTGAATTATTTTACTTTGTGTCTAATTATAAACCTTGTGCGGCAGGATAGATGCGTGGGGGGGGGGGGGGGGGTGCGCAAATCAGGCGCACAGGTTTTTGGTGCATTATAGAAATAAAACTAAATGCTTACCTACTATTACATTTTATTTGTCTATGCTATTACTAGGAATCTGATCACACTTATTTCATGGATAAATACCTATTTCCAAAACACCTCTCACAAATAAATTTTTAAAATAGTCCTATTCCACTGCTGTCACTTGTTGTAAGTATGATTATTTTGATTTTTATAGACGTTTTATTTACCTAATTAAGATGCAAATGTCATTGTTTGTGTCTTTATGTTACTTAGATGTATCTTAGAGTAAAATATCATGGAGAAACAACAAAACCAAGTAATTAAATCATGTGAATATCAATAAAATGTAAGCAGCCGTTTTCAGCCGCTAGTTATCGCTAGAAATGATAATAAGCCAAATAAGCCGTTTCTAGGCGCTAGGCTAGAAACGTTAGTAACCAGCTTCACATCTATCCATCACGTCTGCCTCCATTAAGATATCTCAATGTCTGCCTCGTACAAAAAACGCTTCAGTAGGTACACACGGCGTCAGACCAACCTACCCTAAACTGTCAAATTTCTCCAATGAATATTGATCTAAACAATAAAGTTCAAAATTGATTGAAGTTGAAGTAGTTTGACAGTTTTCGCGTGTAGTGTCGCGCGTCAATATTTATCGTGATTCGTGTCAGTACGCAGCGAGACGGCAGCGACGGAGGACGACGGCGATACTGCGCCTGCGGGTTCCGCGTCCGCCGCTATCAACCTGTGCCACGAGCAAGAATCCATGACAGGCGACAAGATTGTTTTGAAAGACTTTATTCTCAACTTAGAATCCATGCCAGAAGTTTGGAATAGCGCGCATGTCAATTACAGAAACACAATTTTAAAAAACGAAGCGTTGAAAAAACTACTCACCGTATATAAAAATATTAAAAGTGATGCAACTATTGATGACATCAAGAAGAAAATCAATTCACTAAGATCAAACTATAGGAAGGAACTAAAGAAAATAGTTGATTCCAAAAGGTCTGGAGCTGGGAGTGGCGACGTTTACCAGCCCCAAGTCATGGGTTTTCCACTTACTACATTTTTTAAACAAAACCGAGCAACCGGTAGCCCCAGTAAGTGTTTAATTGATTTTTACCACATTTTTACTCATACAGGTGCAACCAATGATATTACAATGAAAAGAGGTTACAATAAAAAGAGGTAGATGCGTTATATGTGCCAAAAAGTAGCACCATAAAACTATGCTAATTGGCTTACCTTTGGGCACCAACAACATTATCTGTCTCGTTTACGCTATAGCTAGTGTCATGCTATCTTGCTCATACTTTCGTACGAGCTTTGGTCCATTAATGACATCACATTAGTATACTGACATAACCTATCTACCTTTTTATTATAATATCATTGGGTGCAAGTGCAACCACTGACCTTTTTTATTTTATTTACAGACAAGTTTAAATGAATGAATTGCATTTTAAAATGGCGAAATTGTTTCTATGACGTAACATACGTCGAAAAGGAAAATAGTATCATTAGCCTATTGTTAAAAGGAGATAGACATATATTTTGACTTTTGGTGGTTGACCAATGAGCTCATACAATTTATGCGCTATCTCGGCCGCCAATGCCGCCATTGATTTTTCTCTTTTACTCTTACAGAAAACGCTTCTCACTCATGCATATTGGACTGGCAACATGGCAATGTCATCACTAAATGCAAATTTCTATTTTAATTATTTTATTTACAATACTTACGATTGAGATACTTACGACATTTTTCTTGTCTCTTACGGTTGTAGTATAATTTTTACAATTTCTGGATAAATTTGAAGGCATTTTATCTAATTAATAAAACAAAAAGTTACAAAGGTAACGCTCGTGTTGACGTGACACTGACTGACGTATGACTGAGTGAATTTCAGGCAATTACCTGATTTTGTTCTAGTCACGACGGAGGGCAGGCAACGTATCTACACATTTATTATCATTGAGTGCAACTGTAAAATTATTGGGGTAATAAGAGGGCACTATGAAAAGTTAAAACATATTATTACACATACCCATTTTTAGGGTTCCGTAGTCGAATGGCAAAAACGGAACCCATCTAAATTCGTCATGTCAGTCTGTCTGTATGTCCGAGTATGTCACAGCTAACTTTTTTTTATCAAACCACCGTGTGAGGTAGAAGAGGTGTGTATAATTATATATGGTGATTGCTAGAAATCGCAAGAAACTTCAAGGGCTGGTCAGGTCAAGTGTTTTGAACATGACAAAATTACTTAAAGACTATCCAATTAAAAACACATGAATGATTTAATTTTTAAAAAAACACGATTTCCTTTGTTGTCATTTTTGTCATGTTTAAAACAGTTGACCTGATTAGCCCTTGAAGTTTCTTGCGGTTTCTAGCAGTCATCTTATTTATGCGATAGATAGATAAAAAGTAAGTAAGTGTCAGTTTAAAAATTTTACTGTATTCAAAAATTACCTGTCAACTGAAAAGGATATCTTGGTACAATCTACACCAAAAATTAAGAAACAAAAAGTAATTTTTTTTTATTATTTGCACTACAGTATTGATTTATTACGTAGGTAATTATTTAAACAAAATTATAAAAATGTGTAAAAAGTAAGTGAGTACTTAGGTTTATCTACTTAATATGAACCTTCATTGTTATAATAATTGCTGAAACTATCTCTTATAACTTTCGAGTTACTAGATGCATTTCGAACGTTTGTCCGCTGTAACTCCATCAGTTGATGATTATTATCGTCTTCTGAACTTGACGACTGGTAAATCTGTGGTATCTTTTTCATCAAATAATTGTGTAAATAACAGCATGCTGTTGTATCTTTGTCGCCTTTTCGGGACTGACACAAAAAGCTTTCTGAAAAACTCCAAACTTCGTAGCTAAGATGCCAAAAGCGCACTCTACAGTAGATCTAGCTGTAGACAATCGTTTGTTAAATACTTGTTGTTCCATAGTAGCAGACTTTTGTGAGAATGGTTTCATTAAATAAGGCTTTAATGCAAAGGCCTCATCTGCTACAATAACATATGGCAATATATTATTGCTATTAGGCAACGGTGACGGCTGTGGAAAGTTCAATCGGTTTTGTTCCATAAGTTCCCAGAATTTCGTGTAATATAGAACTCCACCGTCAGATACTCGCCCATTACACCCAATATCAACCATTATGAACTCTTTCTTGGCATTCACTAAAGCCATGAGAACTATACTGTAGTTTCCTTTGTAATTGTAATATAATGAGCCCGAGTCATGCGGATGTCTGATCTTGATATGTTTTCCATCAAGGGCACCGAGGCAATTATAAAATTTATGCAACGTTCCGAAGTCATCAGCAATCTTTTTCCATTCTTCTGCTGTCGTCGGAATCTGTAACAAATAACAATTTTGTTTTCAGAGTGCTGGGGCATCATCGGTGGGGTCACAAGAAGTAGAACAATCTGATCGACAAGAAGGCGATATAGCAGAACAACCTTCAGGAGCATTTACTTCCCTCAATGTGCCAACGCCCGCAAAACCAAAAAGGAAAAAAGGACCGATAGCAAAGCAGAACGAACTTCTGGACAAAGCATGTTCTTTTTTATCTCAGAATGTAGGTCAAGCATCGCAAGATACTCATAGCGTAGATCCAAAAGCTTTATATTGGAGTTCTAAACTGAATAAAATAGAGCCTATTCAAAGATTTTACGCGGAGAAATTCATAAACAACATTTTATAAGAAGCTGAGCTTGGAAATTTAACTAGAAATTCAGTACATATTAATACATTTCTACAGGATGATATCACGACTCCATCTCCCACGCAGTCACCATATGCATTTAACCCTCCAACTCCATCGCTTATTTCCAACTCATTGATTAGGGCATCATCTTCATCACCATCTTCGGTGAATGTTGACTCATATTCACGTGATCAAGGTACATCTCAAGCAAGTACTACCTTGGCACCAATTTACATTGTCAGCCTTTTAACTTCCACTGATCCATCAGCAAGTGTAACAACTGGTTTTACATCACAGTTGTTGATGCAAAAATCTGTCAATCCTGATATATCACTACCACAAGAAGACCAATCATTTCGTGCAAATAATGTAAATAATGATACATTACAACCATTTCAACGGCCACAAGAACATACAAGTGACCTTCATGCAAACAACATCGCTGAAAATGCTATCCACCAGGCCGATTACAATGATGCTCGAGAAGGAAGGCAACCCTCCAAGCTAAATGTCACATTATCGTTACTTTATAAGGTCTTTTACAGATTTCTAAGTTTAACCTAAGCTTAAGTTTAACATCTAAGTTATATGTATGTCTAAAAACCTCTAAATTTAAGTTTTCAATTACGTAGGTACCTAGGTACTAAATAATTGGTTTCATAAAATGACTTGTTTATCAACTGGCGAGCGTGAAACTCGCGAGTGCGCGCGAGTTGACACCTTTCGATTTAACCTATTTTGTTGTCGTCAACTCGCGCGCCTATATAAGATGACTGCTAGAAACCGCAAGAAATTGCAAGGGCTGGTCAGGTCTAGTGTTTTATACATGACATAAATGACAAAAAAGAAATTCGTGTTTTTCGTAGGTACTTATCGCCCAGCTTACGGGGGCAACGGCCGGCCGGCCGGCCGTCTGTTGACCCGTCAATGTAGGTACTTATCGATCAGCTGACGCGGACGGGTCAACGGACGGCCGTATGATTTAAAATAAATTAGATACTCAAAGACAATCCAATTAAAATTCACAAAATGAATTATTTCATTAAAAATGAAAAAAACACAAATTAATTTTTTAATTTTTATATTTAAAACACTTAACCTGACCAGCCCTTAAAGTTTCTTGAGGTTTCTAGCAGTCACCTTATATAAAGTACTGTTGTAGTACAGTCAAATAAAAACAGATTGAAACCAAAACCTATAAATAACTATTTATTGCCCGCAGCTTTGCCCGCGTTGGCTGATTAGGTTAAATACCGACTATCTACTTAGATTTTAATTTTGAGGTGCAAAATGAGTGAACGTTTCTTGTAAAAATCATTTACCTACAACAAACCATGATCTGTGATTTTATAATTTCTAAGACTGTGATTTATTTTAGTAGTAAGTAATAATTAGCCATTTCATATACTTGTTACTGATAACTATTTAACTTTTCTTGTAAAGTCATTTACAACAAATCATAATCTTTGATTTTACCTATAGTTCCTAAGACTGTTATTCATTAATGTTTTATATTTTAGCATTTTATTAACGCTTAAATATACGTAAGTAAAATTTTAAACACTGAAAAAAGACGACAACCTCAGGCGGGAATCGAACCACGCACCTTCCGCATTCCGGGCGACTGCCTTAACCACTTGGCTACCGAGGTCTGGCTTTCAACCGTCGAAATTTGTCAGTGCTTGATGCTTATGTTTTTTTAGTCAACATTACTTCATCAAATCTTAGAAGTTTTCAACTCTGAGATCCGAAAGAAATATTTTTACAAATATTCGAACATTCGGTTAAGATGATGGATGGTTAAGGCAGTCGCCCGGAATGCGGAAGGTGCGTGGTTCGATTCCCGCCTGAGGTTGTCGTCTTTTTTCAGTGTTTAAAATTTTACTTACGTATATTTAAGCGTTAATAAAACGCTAAAATATAAAACATTAATCTATAAACGCAGCTTCATCTTAACCGAATGTTCGAATATTTGTAAAAATATTTCTTTCGGATCTCAGAGGTGAAAACTTCTAAGATTTGATGAAGTAATGTTGACTAAAAAAACATAAGCATCAAGCACTGACAAATTTCGACGGTTGAAAGCCAGACCTCGGTAGCCAAGTGGTTAAGGCAGTCGCCCGGAATGCGGAAGGTGCGTGGTTCGATTCCCGCTTGAGGTTGTCGTCTTTTTTCAGTGTTCAAAATTTTACTGTTATTTATTTTAGTAATAGTTAGTAAGTAATAATTAGCCTATAGATATACTTGTTGTAATAACTATTTAACGTTTCTTGTAAAAATCATTTACAACAAACCATGATCTGTGATTTTATAGTTCCTAAAACTGTGATTGTTTTTATTAGTAAGTAATAATTAGCCAATTGATATACTTACTTGTTATTGATTAGCTTCTTCTAGCTTTGGTTTTATATACTTACTTATGTTTAGTATGATTTAAATAAAATAATTATATGTTAATTAGCGAAAACGCTTCACTCACATACTCATATGATATTGTTTTTTTATTTTAATTTAATTTTTTATTCAACCGTGTCGGTGAAAGAATGGTACCACCCCTTCTCTTTCCTTAGGTGTAGTAAAAGGCAACTAACGGCCCAAAGACTGCACATACATCCAACAGCTTAGAACGGCGCTGAGCACATGTGCAGTCGCTATTTGGTAAAAAGTGGACTATGGTAGAGGACTGCTTTTGCGGTCTCATTGCCTAGTCAGTAGTTAGTCAGAACTAACCCTTTCGGGGATAATAGTCGTGTTTATGTGCATGCATATGCATGAATGTATGCATGTAATTTTATTTACTTAGTTTTACACAGTTTACATACTAAGTAATAAGCCAAATTCTCGAGTCATTGCTATATTGTTGATTATTATTAAGGGAAATAAGCAATTTATATTTTATAATGTTGATTTATATTATATACCTATAACAAAAACTATGTATTATTTTTAAACTCAAGTGGTAAAAAGTGTCCTAAGCATTTATAGCAGGTACCCTACCTACCTATATTGAATTTGTTAAAACGGTTTTGTAGCTAACTATACATAAATACGTCAGATTTCATGATCGAGCGAGTCGACGACACAAAAATAGGTAAAGTCGGAAGGTGCCAACTCGCGCGCACTCGCGAGTTTCACGCTCGCCTGTTGACGAGCAAGTCCATTAAAGACTTATTTCACTCACTCAATTAGAATTTTATTTCACTCACCTTTATGTAGTCTCGAAGAATATAGATTAATGCTTCACAAGTATTCATGATGCTCTGACTAACTGACTCCGGCGACATTATTCCCGAAAATCTAAGGTCCATAAAATTTCTTCCTGTGGCGAAATAGCGCAATGTCAATGCTAATTTTTCTCTAGGCGGTATCGATTTCCTCATCACTGTATCTTGTTTACTCAAAAATGGCGTTACCAATCTCAAAAGATTATCAAAACAGACATCAGGCATCCGAAAGTAAATTTCATAGTCGTCCATTTCATCGTGAAGTCTAATTTCGTCCAATAAATTTAAATGTGTATATTTTTCTCTCTTTTGCAGCCAATTTTTCATCCAACGCTTTCTTTTCACTCTTTTGTTTAAAGAAAAGGCAACAATTATTGCCACACAAGCTCTGATTTTCCTCTGTCTAGGGTCCATCACGTGACACGTCTGCCTCGTACAAAGAACGCTCAGTATTGACGCGATCCGTATTGATGGTGTAGGGTGTGCTGTGATCCAGCCCAAGATCCATCAATAAAGACGTGTAGCTTTCGCCTATAGCACAGTATATAATCTATATATTTTTACTGTGCTTATAGCCCAGCGACAAAACTATCGGAACTAGACACTCGCTTTCCGCTGCTCGCCAATTCGTTTCTAGTTCTAGCTCGACTCGCTTCTCGTTTATCGTCGGCGGTGGGACAACTGTCCATTGTGACTGTCAAGTTGAGGCTTCGCAGCTTTGATCCTTACATAAATGCTGTAATTTGAAAATTAATCATAATTATACTTTATCAATCCATTAACCAACAAAGTCAAAGTCAAATTATTAATTCAATGAAAACCTTTACAGGCACTTATTGACGTCAATACTAATAATAATTTTTAAAAAAAAAACAGTTAACTAACTTGTAGTTAAGACCCAATCATCCCATGTGCTGCAGGAAGACTTGTGCCCATCAGAGGACGTTTTTATGCTGATGACGGTGATACTTGACCAAAGCAGAAACAGCTGAATTTTTTTTTGTAACTTAGTGTCCAATGTTAAATAAATAACTATCTACATTCACAACGATTATCAAGCACAATTAATTATTTTTTAAACTTGTTTTAAAAGGATTAACTAGATAACGGATAAACAAACATAAAAATACATTACAACCCAGACCCGAATTCAATTTAGAAAAACAGTTTTTTCTTAAGTGACCCGGCTGGAAATTGAACCGGAGACCTCAGAGATGATGGCGCGATGACGCCAAAACCGGCGTGCTTACCACTCGACCGCGGAGGTCGTCAATGTTATTTTCTTTTTCCTGACTCAATACATCATACGTACCTTATTACAACATTATAGGTACTGTAAAAGTATATAATGTAGTACGTAAGTAACCAAAACGTAATCCAAAAGATAATAGGCAACTAGACGAGATAGTTAGTCTTACTAATCGTATCGATTTACCGGCAAGATTGTGGATAATAGTATAAAAAATCTGGGTATCCAAATCCCTTTTGTCGATAAAACCCTCTAATTAACATCAGTCTTTGTGGCCGTAATAATCATTCTGATGAGATACAATTTGGTTTTGGATCATCCCTTGCGTACACAATTTTTTTTTATTACCATTATGTAAGCACTTACCTTTCATCTTACCTGATGACAGGTGATGATAATGCTGATGGTCTAAGCGCACTTTACCTGGATGTCTAAACTACTGAGGCTCACGTAATGTATAAGAAAATAAAGAGCCTTAAGCTCTTTTCAATCTCTTTATACAGGATTTTTTTTAATACATATGTTTTTTATATCATTCAGTAACGTTAATAGATTCATTATTTATTTAATTTGTCCGGCACAATAAAAAATAACTCATAGATACAATAACCTAGGTATGCTGTGGTATCGTATTGTTTTCAATGGTCGATTAACCATGAATAACGGTATTTTTGTGGATAATTATGTTTGATAAATTGTTGTTTCTTTATTTTTCACTTAAAAAAATTAAACTAAATCTGTAGGTAGCTCTAGATTAAGTTACTCTATAATTTAAGGAAATATGTGCACAGATATAAAAAAATCTGTATAAGGAGAATAATGGCATACAGATGCAATTATTCTGGCATTATACAGAATAATGGCATATAGATGCCATTATTCGGCTGGCATGGCATATAGATGCCATTATTCTGCTAGACAAAGGTCTCATCATCATAGAGTTATTAATAATCAAATCCATACATACATAAAATCACGATTATTATTCACGAAGGGTTAGTCAGAGACTAGGCTGACTGACTGAGGACAGCAAAAACAGTCCTCTATCATAGTCCACTTTTCATTTTTTAAATTATAAATTAGTTTTTGTATTATTAGGTTTTTTTTCAACCTCGTTACGCAAATGCGTATCGTGGTTAAGTCAGCATTATGTTTTAGCTAAAAATTCCTCAGTAGTTAAAGATTCCGCGAGGTCAGTTCATCACCCATGCGGCATGATAGGCTCTAAAGGTTCAGCTGCCTTAAAACCAGACATAATAGAAATAGGTCAATGATCATAAGACCGCCGGCGGTCGCGAAAAGATTGATTTTCAATTGTGTCTGGTTTTACGGTGCTCAAGGGTTTAAATTGTTAATAACGCCTCGTGACAGACAACGGGTTAACGACAGCTGTCATCTAAAGACAACAACCGGGACCAACGTCTTAATATTTAGAAACTTCCAATTATTCAAGACGGTAACGTCTCATTGATTATCTTTTATCCCTTCACGTTTTCACACAACCATCTTAACCTCAATCTGTTCACGGTTGGCAAAATAAAAATTCTTAATATTCCTATTATTCCAGCGGTTTCATTATCTCGCTGTCGCCGGGTGGAAAGATAAATCTTTTGTTGGAATGCCTTAAGCCTGATAAAGTGAGCCGTAAGCGGTTGGCGATAAGTACTCGCCGAATGGCTTTCACTGTCGGTCGTTACGACTTTTTTAATAGTTGTAATACAATCTGACGTAATTTGGATTGGCAATTAAGTTTGGGCGTTCTATAAGCTAGGGCCAAATTCGATGACATACATACATCGCATTATAATCATGACAAAGGGTTAGTGAGAGACTAGGCAATGAGGACCGTAAAAGCACTAATCTGCCATAGTCCACTTTTTACCATATAGCGACTGCACATGTGCTCGCGTGACAGTTGGTGAGCCGTACATCGCTCTAAGCTGTTGGATGTGTGTACAGTCTTTAGTCCTTTAGTTGCCTTTACGACACCCAAGGGAAGAGAGGGGGTGATAGTATTCTTTCACCGCTACTACGATGAACTAAAGACTGCACATACCTACATCCAACAGGATAGAACGGCGATGGGCTCACCATTTGTCACACTGAGCACATATACAGTCTTTATTTGGTGAAAAGTGGGCTATGGTAGAGGACAGCTTTTGCTGTCCTCATTGTTTAGTCTCTGACTAACCCTTCGGGGATAATACTAATGGGATTATATGGATGTATGTTTTTTTTTTTCTTTTTTTTTACAAAATAAGTAGGCAAACGAGCAGGCGGTTCACCTGATGGAGAGTAATCACCGCCGCCCATGGACAGGAATCGCAGTCGCGTTGTAAGGATGGAATAGGTTTAAAGGAAGTAAAAGGAATTGTGAAGGGGGGGGGGGGCTCCGGAAACCTCAAAAAATGTATATTTGTCAACATTCTTCGTCGAATTTGGTTCTAGTATAGACGATCTAGGGTAACAACACGCAACTTTGTGTTGCTTTTGTTGAGCTTTGAGTTGCGTGTGCCGATTGAGTGAAATGAAAATGACTCTTCCACTTAATGATTGTTTCGGCGCATCATTACCGAGAGCATTGTAGACCATTAAGGGGTGTGGTCTTCGAATGGCCCGCTTAATCACTTTTCCCATTTAAAGCGGCGTCGCCAAACGATATGGATTGTTCCGACATCGATTAGGTGAGTGTATATGACGATTTCTCAAATATTACGAACTTACAAACACTTTGTGGGATTGTGAAGCCAGGGTTTTCTGAGGTGGCAAGCGATCACATTATGACTGCAATTCAAGTGTCCACTTGAAACCAAGATGGCGTCAAGTGGCACGCCCCCCGCCAGGTAGCCATTTTTTCAGTATGTTTTGGGTGTCGGGTTACGTTATGAGTCATATCTCAGAAGTTAGGAAGGGAATATGCATGTATCATAATTCTACGTATTCGTAATGAAATAAGCTAACTGCTTGAATAATATTGTTTACAATTGAAACTATTCGTTTTTTTCAATATTGAACAAAAAATAAGTTTTTTATATTTTTCCCGTTTTTATTGAAAACCCCAAGAAAGTATAAATAAAACCATTTTTTAAAGAAGAATTTGTTTGATTTATAACATTACACATTAATTTACAATAATCTAATTAATAGAAAATTACTAGTCTTCATACATTTTATTTACACACTGAGTCTAAGAACTCTTGACCTTGAAATCGGCGGGTCGATAAGGCGGCAAAAAAGAGTCGACTTGTTAATGTAAACATTCTCTCGTAAAACGCAGTTCAATTGTATTGCTATCGTTGTTTAACATAGCGTGTTTTGTAGCGCCTAGTCCCGCTTAGCACGCACTTAATGATAACGTAAACAAAAAACGGCCCACCTAGGCGCAGTTATATTACGACTGCTTGCCACCCTGGGGTATTTTGACAGCAGTCATAATGTGATCGCTTGCCAACTTAGAGTTGTCAAGTATTCCCAAAGTCAAAAGCTTTATTCAATACAAGTAGACCGCTCGCGACTTCGTCCGCGTGGACCCCGTAACCCGTGACAAATTTCTAAAAATGTTATACACATAGCTATGTCACCCGGAGATAGTGTAGCTTCCCAAAGGTGAAAGAATTTTTCAAATCGGTCTAATAGTTTCGGAGCCTATTCAATCCAAACAAACAAACAATAAAATCTTTCCTCTTTAAAATAGTAGTATAGATAAACCTTTAGAGGTACTTATTGACGACAAAAAGTATGTACATAAAAATAAAGTTTACATAATTATCTTATCCACATTATTATCATTACACATTTTAAGGAAAGTCGCCGTTTTCCTGTGGCTACGTTTTTTTAACATTGAAAATGTTTTTTCGATCGCTCCGGTAGGGGCCCATTTTCGCTGAAAGTGTTTTTGCTCAGTGGTATATAGTGGTTTAGGGTCATGAGAACGTGTGAGGGCTCAAAAGACGCAGAATTTGAATAGCTTTTAGATAGTGAAAAAAAATTTGTAAAAGTCGAAAACTTTTTTCGAAAATTGAAAAAAAAAACCTTGATTTTAACACTTTTCCTCGGAATATTTTCGATATCTCGTGAACAAGGTCGAAAATCGAAAAACTGAGAAAGACGCTTAGAGATATTGAGACGGGGAACATTTTATGTCTTGTACTTTTTTTTGTGGGAGTGATGGGGAGGCGGTATGCTCCCCCTTAGCGGCGCCTGGAGCGTCGCTGCGCGGTATTGCTCGGGCGACATAGCCCTGCGGAACTTTGCAGCTTTGAGATACGAAGATCTATTAGGACTTAATAGACGCGGAAAATTAAGGGCGTTAGGATAAAATAAACAAATTCTGGAAAAGTCGATTATTTCTTTTGAAAATAAAAAAAAATCAATTAAATCAATGTTTTATACGAAGATTTATTAGGACTTAATAGATGCGGAAAATTAAAAGCTTTAGGATAGTATAAAGACATTTTGGAAAAGTTGATAATTTTTTTTGAAAATAATAAAAAATATTTCATTAATAATCTATAATAGCTAGGTTTATTTTCAATGCCCTTTCAAGTCGTGTAGAGCACGAGATCTGTGAATATTTTTTCCAATCCACGCAATGGATTTTTAAGAAGTTTTCACATATAGAAAGATCGATAAAGGACGATGTTTGTTTTTTATAATATATAAATATTTCGTACGAAGTAGCTGATGTATGACGGTGTTTTTAAGTCAGCGTGGACGAAGTAAAACCGCGGTAAGACCGCTAATTATCTACGGACAGGTGGGCAGACCGTATAGTACATACAAACATACATATAATCACGACTATTATCCCCGAAGGGTTAGTCAGAGACTAGGCAATGAGAACAGCAAAAGCAGTCCTCTACCATAGTCCACTTTTCACCAAATAGCGACTGCACATGTGCTCAGCGTGACAGGTGGTGAGCCCATCGCCGCTCTATGCTGTTGGATGTATTTGCAGTCTTTAGTAGGTTAGTCGCCTTTTACGACACCCAAGTGAAGAGACGGGGTGGTAGTATTCTTTCACCGCTACGCGACGCGGATAAAAATATTCGCAACAAAAGATTGTGAGTTACACCTCGTATCGCGATATGTCAAATTAGTTACTAACAAGCCGAAATGTAACAAAGTTATGGCCGCGTTGCGCATTTAGTTTAATTTAAACAATGGCTGCAAGTTTAAAATAGTTTGTGTGAATATAATTGGTCGTAGTTGTGGCTGAAGTTCCGTTCAAAACTATCCGGCGGCGCGCCGAACAAACTTCGTGCAATAGCAGTAATTGTGTACAACCAACAGTTTTGAATTAATGAAAAATCAAAATCATAAAGTAACACATTATAAGCAATAACATTCTATTCTATTCTTATGTTTATTCTGTAATAATTGTTACATTTGAAATAGTACACAGAGTTTTGTATATAAAGATAGTTGCACCAGGAGACCTCGCTCTTTCTTGAACATGAAATGCGTGTGTATGTTTGCTGTATGTATTTGTATATGCGTATATAAAATACCCCTACACCCTAATTGTTAACTTTAATAAAATTAACTATTAGGGTGCTCCTTAAAAATAATCTTTATAAAAAAGGTAGACATTTTTTTGCAGAAAAATAAAAGCACTGCACTTTGTGCACTCAAAAAGATTTATTTAATCTTATGAAAATATTAGACATTTAAGACATGAAACTTTTTAGTCATAGTAAACTTTTAAGTAATCAATAAATTATTATTTTAGATACTCTTTACAAAAGCGCCTAAGTAGTATCTTTCTGTTACTACAGTAAAATCACTTTAAACAAAAAAATTTTTGTATATAAGTAACACAGTGTAATTTTCTTACAAGTAGGTACTTAGGCACGTAAAGAGTATAATAAACTTAAGGAACAAAACAATTCCGTATAAATAATAAGTAGGTCTACTGCCTTTTCCCACATTACCGGATGCGCATTCGGTATTGTATAGAATACCTAAGCAAAGTATAAAATAAATATATTTCATACATTACCTACACGTTTTAGGTATTCTATAAATTGCCTAGGTATTGTATAGAATATGGGATTATACAGATTGCCGGTAACATATACACATACACACACAAACATACGTAAAGTAATCATCAGTCTATAAGAGTCAGGACTTCAACGACTGCTATTACGACCCTTACACTAAACCCCGGTCTCAGACCCAGAGGTACGGGGTTCGTTTCCCAGCAGGGGTAATCTTTGTACTCGGTTTATTGGTGGTAGGCACAGGTGGTAGGACTGGTTTTAATACCTCATGGACGTAATATACTAAAATTACGTCCATGAAATACCTACGCCTCTAACTACCATCATTGAAATCTAAATATGTCATCTTAGCACCAATGTAATAATAGCACTATAGTGTTCTGACAGTTAGGTTGATGAATCCAGGTGAACTTCTAACTTCGATCGTATCATCACCCAGCATTTAGGTGAGTCGAGATGAAGGCCAAAAGCATTGCACATTCCGCCAAATAATATCGGGAACAGGGCAGACGAATGATGACGTGACGATAGCCGCATGTTTGCTAGTTCGATAATATTTACTGCGCATCTGAACTGTGCTTATAAATAATTTATCGGGTAATAAATCATGTTTCACGGGTATTTTGAGACGGGAATCGGGCTCGTATATTTTTTGGTTATTTCGAAATAGCGCGATGCGTGAATACGAATGTGTTGAAAATGTTTGACGTTCAGACAGGCAAATATTGGGTTTGGTAAAGCTTACTAAACGAATTTAAAAGTAGTTATTTTACTATTGTATATAAAATATATTTATAAAAAAGGCATTAAAAATAGCAGCATGATGCTGTTAAGCTCTATTTTAATCTCGCCTCTCACTTCGATCTTCACCTACCCATCAAAAGTGCATTGTGCCTTTGGCGTGGAATTGAATTTAGAGAATGCGGATTAGATAACTCACTGCGGATGCTCACAAAGGTCACTTTTGATCGAAGCGTGAGGGTCGAAGTGAGAGGCGCGTTCACGATAGAGCTTAACAGAATCTACTAGAACTACGAGTATGTAGCAAAAATACTTTATGTTGAATATTTAAATAAATATTTCAAAATTGCCTCTGTGAGGACAGGTGTTGCGGTTCGGGTTGGATTGGCGAGTTTGTATTGTATTATTGTTCCTTTTGTTATTATTATTATTTGTATTTTGCTTGCGGGTTCGGTGTTTTGGGGGAAATTTTGTTTGTTATAGTGAATGTCTGCTATTTTAATTTTTGTTTGGATGTGTGTTGTTCAAGTAATGCTAAATAATAATTAAGGGAACTATAGCTTTATTTTACAATAAATTTTAGTATATATTTATAAATCATGTATAACTGTTTGTTCCTAAATAAAAAAAATTTAAAAATAATTCGTTTCCTAAAGCCTTCAGTTAATCGACTTGGTGTTAGTATCTAGATAACTTATACCGACTAATACGCTTTTGGGTTTACATCAGTAAGTAGTAACGGAGCTGTGGGTATTGCACCACAATGTATCGTTTTCAATCTTCGATTCGATTCCTAACTAAATACTAAGTCATTATTTATTTAATCAAGCAACCTTAAAAATTAAGTAAATTTGATGTTTTTTTTATATACAATGTGATAGGGGTGGTATTTCTAACCTGTTAAGGCTAAGTACTACATCTAAATTCATCGACAAAAAAATAATATGGACTTAAAAAAAAGTGATTTTAAATCACCAAATAATTAAGTAATGTTTTTTTTTCTCACCAAAATAATCTTAAACATACGAAACAAAGTAATTTATTAGTTAGCCAGTGTCATTAGCTACCGTTTACCATTTTTTTCATGTTTCTCCGACGTATGAAACCTTTGATATCGCATAAAGTAAAAATGGTCATAAATTATAGGTAGAGGGGGTTGGACCCCCCCCATATTATTTTTTTTTGTCGATGAATTTAGATGTAGTACTTAGCCTTAACGGGTTAGAAGTACCACAATGTATACAGTGTGAACGCTTCGAAAATGTTTGTAAATTTAGTGGTTTTTTTTAATACAGTTTACAAACAGTGCTTAAAAATAATATGGGGGGTTGGACCCCCCATATTATTTTTTTTGTCGATGAATTTAGATGTAGTACTTAGCCTTAACGGGTTAGAAGTACCACATTGTATACAGTGTGAACGATTCGAAAATGTTTGTAAAGGAGAATGCCGAAATTAGGCCCAGGAGTGCACAACAATATCGATTTAGTAAACAATATGGAATATTCGTCCTTTTTTTTCGCCTTTTACATTTATCATAACAACTAATCAGTTTAAAATAAAAAAATAACTGAAACAACAGATATTAATATAATCTTGTTGGCTGTTTTTTTTTTTGTTTTTTTATAGCTCTTATGGCACTGGGTTAGCTACTGGGCTTAGAATAATAACTCTATAGAAAGATAGTCTTCATACAAGCGCTCTGTCAAAAATGAAGCACTAAACCGATTCACACACGCGTGACGTGTGCGCATGGCCGTGATCTGCTGTCTCTTTCCAATTCTATGATTATGAAAGAGACAGCACTGCGCAGGCCGCTGCTACCGAGACTTTAACTTAGAGAATCACACTGCAGTACGTTTATATTTTAACCTAATTAACTACAAGATACTATGAAATACTGAAAGCTTACCTGTGAAAAGTGATGTTATTATACTTCTTTTGTTTTTCAGATGTGTTGTGACACAATATAACTGCACAAACCGTCATTTTTTTTTTGTTTTCGCGAGACACGTTCGGCGCGCTGTCACATTGAACACTACGGAGCGGTCCGGCGTAGGGTGCCATTTCTGGCTCCAATTAATGTGCTTCATAATAGGCGCGCGAACTTGGTTTCTATAGCGTTATTATTCTAAGCTACTGGGTTAGCCCTTTTGTGCATGACTTGTTATTCACTTCCCGTTTTTTACTTGTTGGCAGACTTACAATAACTTGCCTGTACAAACAATAATAATGTAATTAATTATAATAGCATGGTAACGATATTTGTACCGATGGTAATTTTTAACTTTTTGTCTATTTATTTTAAGGGACATTTTGGCCATTATAACATTGCCAAAAGTGACATTTGTGTGAATAAAATATAATTAGAATGAAATGCGCGCAAAATCTCATCACCAGCTTTCGCGCGATATACCATTCCATTAAAAATGTATTAGACCTTTTATCGTCAATGAATAGACCCATATTATATATTTTTAATGCATAATGATGAGACAGCTATTGACCACAATATCGCCCAATTGTAAACGTAAACGTACATCGTATGTAGACTGTTACAATAACTTAATGCATAACGCATTTGTGTGCAATTCAAAAATGGTTTTATGAATAATAAACATTTATATTTTTTATGCAAACCCCAAGTTTTTTTTAAACCGTTTTCTTAATGGTTTAATTATTGGCCCTATGCACTATTATTTCCATACAGTTTAATTTGTGTGCACTGAGGGCCTAAGTTAGTATTGCCACCTGGCATTCCCCTTTAGTGGTTTTTTTGTACAGTTTACAAACAGTGCTTAAATGTAGCCTACAAACACCCCACTGCTGGGCACAGGCCTTCCCACGTGGACAGCAGCAATTTTTTTTTCGTTACTGGTAAACCGACCTTCATCTCATCTGACGGTGCGGGTAGACATTTTTTTCAAAGATTTCGTTATCATTGAGTTTATTTGAGCCTTTTTGACGCAAATAAGTGACGATAAGTCCAAAGGTGGAAGCACGCTCCACCCGGATTCATCAACTACTATATGATTATCTTATCTTATAACTGAAAAATCTCTAAACTACTTTACAAGTAACTACACGAAGATGTACTCCCCGCTGGGAATCGAATCCGGACCTCTGGGTTTAATAATAATGTGCTTAGCCACTAGACCACAGAGGCGGTAGAACATGGGGAAATAGGGTCATAACCCACCACTCTGGCCCAATGCTGGCTAATAGGTGTAGGTATTTTTTTATAATTTGAACTTTTTAAAATAACCGTGTCGCGTGGCGGTGAAAGAATACTACCACCCCTTCTCTTCCCTTGGGTGTCGTAAAAAGCGACTAACGGACTATATACTGCACATACATCCAAAAGCATAGAGCTTCGATGGGTTCACCACCTGTCACGCTGAGGACATGTGCAGTCGCTATAAATTAGTGAAAAGTGGACTATGGTAGAGGAGCTTTTGCTGTCCTCATTGCCTAGTCTCTGACTAACCCTTCGGGGATAATAGCAGTCATTTAATGTACCTATGTAAAATTATATTTTGTAGGTGCTTGTTACTCGTAGTTATGGTTACTTACTATTTAGAGGATCCGAGTATACAACGACTTTCACCGAGCGGTTAATGGATGAATTTCATATAAAATTTTATGTGTTAAAAAATATATTGCGAGTGGGTTGGCTGAAAATTTTAGTCCAGTATATGATTAATTAAATATTTAAAAATATTTTTTTTAAATATTGCACTTGTTTCGTTATTAGATAAATTAAATAGGAACCAATCGAAAGTATGAAGCCTATAGAATATGCAAACGTTAGGTTGACTATTTTTTTCCTGTCATAACATTAGGTAGGCAGGTGTAAACAGGCAAGTCAATATTAGTAATTTGCAACCGTCTGGTTAAATTAATAAAATGTATGTTTATATAAAGATAATCTCATTACAAAACACACACACACCAAACCAGTGCAATTTAAAAAAATATTTATTTTTTAATATTATATTATTTATTAATTGTACTGGACTGAAATTTTTCAGCCAACCCACTCGCGATATATTATTTAACATATTAAATTTGATATAAAATACTTTTCACCCATTACCTTCCCGGTGAAGGTCGTTCTATACTCGGATCTTAGACTAGAACTTGTTAGTACAAATTCAGCAGTTCCTCAGACCGTTTGACTACTGATAAAAATTCAAATTCAGCGTGTGGGCTTACTGACTGTACATCAAAGGGCAACCCTCATCACATATCACCGCCATTTCTGAGTGGCATACACAAGTGGAGATTGAAATACCACCGTTTTGTAGTCAGCTCATTATAATATCTAAGTTATGATGTAGGAGGTCATACAACTAATAAACTAATTTGGTAGCAACTATCTTTTCCCGCGGCTTTGCTTCCACGATTTTTTTATGGAAAATGTAGCCTATAGCCAACTCCAGGGCTGTATACTAATACCAAAATTTATAGAAAAAGTTTAGCAGTTTAAGCCTGACAATGCAACAAACAAACAAACTTAATTTCGCATTTATGTAAGTAGTTAGAACATAAACATATAACAGAATATATTTTAATACTTTATTGCACAAAGAAATTACATTAATACACAAGTTACACAGGACATATACAAAGGTGAGCTTATCTCTAGAAGAGATCTCTTCCAGCCAACCCTAGCTGTGGTGATAAAATTAAATCTGCGGGACTTATTGCGCTATACAAGACATACATAAATAAAGATAACTATATAAATAAACATACACAATATATATATCAAATTACTTATATCTAAACTAAGTTACTGATTATCGATAATGTTAGACAGGTAGTGCTCTTTGAGGTGGTGTTTGAATGATTCTACCGATGACCTCTCACGGATGCTGGCCGGTAGTTTGTTCCACAGTCTAGCTGCATAAACAGTAAAGGAATTGTGGAAAAACTTGGAGTTGGCTTGTGGATAGGAAAGGGTCCTGGTATCACAGGAACGTTTTGGGCGGGAAGAGGTAGGTAAGTGCGTAAAACGGGATCGTAAATAATGAGGGAGTTGGGGGTAGTGAAGTATTTTGTAAAGGAAGCAAAGGATGTGCATATCACGGCGTTGACGGATTGGGAGCCACTTTAACCTCAACCGGAACTCCGAAATATGGTCATATTTTCGTAAGCCGAAAATAAAACGGATGGCCATGTTTTGCAGGCGCTCCAGTTTGTTAAGCAGCTCCTCAGTTGCATCTAAATAACAAACATCAGCGTAGTCGAGAAGAGGGAGCAGAAGCGACTGAGCAAGCATAATTTTGGTTTTGTAAGGTAAGAAAAACTGCAGTCGCTTGAGAGAATGATAAGAGTAGTGCATGCGTCGACTCACCTCATTCACCTGTGACCTCCAAGACAAAGTTTGGTCAATAATGAGGCCTAGATTTTTGGTTTTATCAGAAAATGCAATATTCACTCCATTATACGTAACCTTGGGGAGTATATTGAGGTCTAGTCTGTCACGCAGCCGGTTGCTACCCACGATTATTGCCTGAGATTTGGCTGGGTTTACTAGGAGTCCAAAGGCGTCCGCCCACAACTTCACCGAGAGGAGATCCTTATTTATAGATTCTATAGTAGAGTGAGCATCAACCGCATGGAATTGTCTATAAAGTTGCAAGTCATCTGCATATAGGTGGTACGAGCAGGATAACACTTTTACGAGCTGACTTATGAATATCGAGAAGAGCAGAGGTGAAAGTACCCCACCCTGCGGTACGCCCGCAGTAAGAGAAGCCCATTCCGAAAATAAGTCATCACACCTGATCCTCTGGTGACGATTGCGGAGATAATCCGAGAACCAAGAAATCACCGCAGGGGCAAGGTTAAGGGAGTGGAGAATGGCTATGAGGATGTCATAATCAACGGAATTGAAAGCACTGCTAAAGTCTAATAGAATTAGGATCGTAAACATCCGGTTATCCATGGCGTAGCGAATATCGTCAGTGACGTTTAACAGGGCAGTTACTGTGCTGTGGCCAGGACGAAAACCGGATTGATACGGACCAATTAAGTTGTGATGTGAGACAAAAGAGAACAGTTGTTTGTGAACAGCGCTTTCCAGGACCTTGGATAGGAATGGTAGGATTGAGATAGGACGGTATTGAGAGAGAGCGGTAGGAGAAGCGGACTTAGGAATGGGAATGACGTGGGCTAATTTCCATTCAGAGGGGAATGCGTTGGTTGCCAAAGAGTGGTTAATAATGTGTGTAATGATAGGCACAACGTCATCCAGGAGTGGCACCAACATGTCACGGCAAATGCCATCTTCGCCTACGGCCTTGGAGGAAATGGACAGGATGCTTTTTTTAACTTCTTCTACAGTGATTTCACGGAATGTAAAGGGCTCACCGCCAGGACGGGCCGCTGTGTCTAACATAGTGAGCGTGGCTGCCTTGGTAGTACCATCAACAATAACCGGTGAGCTGGCAAAATGTCTGTTAAGGTGATTGAGATCTGGTAATTCACCAGTACTGCTGCGGTCCTTACCTACACCGAGGGATCTAAGGAACTTCCAGACCCTACCTTGGGGTAGGTCTTCCACTGAGGAATGGATATATCGGCGTTTGGCATCGCGGCAGAGCCGATTACAGAGATTGCGCAACTTTTTGTAGGAGCTCAAATTATTATTATTCAGAAACCTCTTAAGCAGTGATTTAGCCCTGTCCCTACGTTGCATAGACTTCCTTATCGTAGGAGTGAGCCAAGGCGCAGGTAGATGCTTAATACGCACTGGTCTGAGAGGCGCATGAGAATTAAACAGTTTAGTTAAATGTGTATTGAAAATTTTAACCTTCTCATTTGCCGTGCCAGCCGCAAACATTGTAGACCAGTCAATCAAACAAAAGTCACCCCTCAAGCGATCCACACAGATATCACCAAAATTACGCTGAAGAATTACTTTGGCTTTTGGTTTGGGAGTGCGTACACGATAGGATAAATATAAGAGGTCATGATACGAGAAAGGGGCAGTAGTTTGTCCATGCATAAGGACTGAATCAGGTTTAGAGACTATCTGTACGTCCAAGAGAGAGGCCTGACAATTAGGAGAATGATGGGTGGCAGTGAGTGGAAGCAAAACAAAGTTGACTGAAGTTACAATGGAATTAAGACGTGAGGATCGAAAGTTATTCTTTAGTAAGCAAGTATTAAGATCACCCATCAAAATTACATGATCGTAAGAAGAGCTGAGGGATTCAAGAGTTGTCTCAAATGAGTCAAAATAGTTAACGCTGATGCTGGGGCTGTAAGCAGCTCCTACTAAAATACTGGTATGATGTATGCTGAGTTTTAAAAATAAGTACTCTAAGGATCCAGTATAGGTACCAGGAGACTGACTAACAACAGAGCACGGGATGTGTTCCTTGATGTAAATACATACACCACCACCACCAGCACCAACTCTGTCGTTTCGGAATAATTTATAACCATTTAGTGTAAAAAGAGGGGACGGCAGAGAAGGTTTGAGCCAAGATTCGGAAATTAATATTCCATCGACCAGCCCGTTGTTAAATGATACATTTAGGTCAGTGATGTGAGAAGGGACACTTTGTGCGTTGATATGTACCAGGTTAAGGTAATTGGATTTGCTTTGGAATATAGACTGCAGCTTGACATCCAAAGAGAGAGCATCAGTGTCAGTGGAGTTTGAAACATCACTGCAAGCACTTTCATATTCGTCAGATGAATTATCAGTAAAATAATCAGATTTGATAGACATAAAATAATACTAATACTAAAACAGATAATATAAGTAATACTGCAAAATAAAATTATTAATTAAACAATACAAAAAAAAACAAAAAAAAATCACCAGCGAGAGTTGGCAAAACGCAAACCACATAGAACGCTAACACATTAAAAAACAACATATCAGAACATCGACAAGAATCTGACTGAACGGAGCGTAGAACGGAACGTCACTAACACTGACATGACAGCTGACATTAACACTGACAACTAATTTGCAAAAACATCAACATCGGTCGACATTTGATTATTTTTTGTACAAAATACCTTAAAGTTTTATAAAAATAAAGATAAAGTTAACGGGGTGGTATCACAACAAACTTTTATCTAAAACACCGGCAACGAATTGTGTTTAAGTTTAACGAAACTGAGAGTACCTCACATGTGATAATATGAGTAGAAGAAAATCAACTTAGCTGCCTGCCGTGGACGTGGTTGAGAAACTGGCCTGTAGACGTTGAAGCTCAGCCATCGTAGTAATCTTCCGTCTACTTTTGTCCGGCAGCAGCACTACTATGGTGCCGTCCGACGACCAACAATTTTTGATGCCGAAATGTTTACGGGCAGCAGAAAAAATGTTTTGCCTTGACTTCGTCAGAAATTCTGACAGTGAAATTCTTGTGCCTTTCAAAGTCGTCTTAGCGGTCCAGACAGCAGCTCGATGTCTATAAGCTGAAAACCGTACTAACAAAGGCCGAGTCCTGCCTTTTTTAGCTGCTCCGAGACGGTGACACGTTTCAGAATTTAGATCTTGATAAATTTAAAATCAAAATCAAAGAAAAGCTTTATAAAAAAGCTTATTATAAAGTGTCGGATTATACAGAAGACAAAACAGCTTGGGTCTGACATGCTCCAAGTACCTACTCCAACAGCTATTTCTAATTGCCTATAATTAATTTATATAGAGCACCATATTTAATTAAACTATTTACATTCAAATTCATATTTTGTATTTTGTGATCTGGTAACGACATATTATATATATATTTTGTAAATGTCGTTGCTTCTGCGCGCTGTGGTTTCTTGCGCCCGTTCTTTGCCACAGTTAAAAAATGATGTCCTGAATGGGTGGTAGGTTAAAAAATATTTGGACGTTTCAAAGTACTTATTAATTGAGTTTATTGAATAAATATATTTTGACTATTGACTATTGACTATTGACTAATGCACTCCGGTTGAAGTTGTGCCAGCTTCATTTTTCTGAGCACTTCGTGCGCTCTTGTACCAGCATTCTCATTAGAGTCCTCCGGCAAGCCATGAAGCAGTAACACCTTCCGTCTAGAGTGGGTTTCAAGCCGGTCCATGCTAGTGTTAATTAGATCCAGCTGCATCTTAAGAGCATTTACAGCCTTCACAACAAAAGACTTAAATTGCTGGTAGTCTGCCGACAAAGCCTTCACAGTCTGTAACTGCGCTCCTGGAACCGACGACTCTGTGTGTTGTTGCAGAGCTTTTTCAAACTCTTCCATGCGGGTGTGAAATATCGTGGTAAGGTCCTGGATGGTTTCATTGACGTCAGCAGTGTCCATGATCAGCAAACAATTCAGATTCTTAATATAGAGTGAGAAGTTGTCGAAAGCAATGTGAAGTGACAGTGAAGGTAGCGATGAGAGTGGAAGTGAAAATTAGTTTGTGCCAACACTCACTGGTACATTACTAGTACATTTAAGCAAAATGAAAACTGTAAGCACCTTTTTACTAATTAAAATATATTTTATTGGCAGAGCAGCATTAAAAGCGTCTATCCATTACAAAGTACCCGCAAAAAAAGCAGCAGCTATACAGCAGCTGTTGTGGTAATAGAATTAAGAACGGCTTGTACCGAAAACAATGTATGATATCATTTATATATAAATAATTTAATAATCCATTTTTTTATTATTTATTAAAGCCATGAAGTACTCATGTCATTAACATACTCACCTACCTGATTACTAAACCATATGACATTTTAAATTATTTTTATATAATAACAAGTTTGAAAACTCATGTTGTAAAATACGTTTAATCACTGGACAAATAATTAAGAACACAAACTGATCCCAATATTATTAAATTAAATAACAATTAAATTTAATGAATTGAATAACGTAAATGTAGGAAGTAGGTATCACTGTAGTTTATAAAAATTAAAACCGGACAAATGCGAGTCGGACTCGCCTAGGGTATTTTTTTTCCATTCTTCGTCATAAATCGAAAATTATACGTCATAAAAATAATTTCAAATCTGTTAAGCTTGTGCCAATAAAGCCCTTTCATACGATACCCCATATGACACGGTTAACTTAATTCAAAATTTGGACCGCCGCGCCGTTCCTTGGCATAAAGACCCTGTTTTTTAATAATTTCATTACAAATGTATAGTTTTCAGATTTTTCCCTATACTTGTAGTATAGGTAGCAAGTATTTTGCCAAATTTCATAGTTCAAGGTCAAAGGCAAACACCCTATGAAACACCGTTAGATTCCCTTGAGAGCGCCGAAATATACGTTTTTTGCGGCATAAACGGCAGTGTTTTTTTTAATGTTAACTTATGAGTTTGATTTTTTCACAGCTTCAAGAGACTCTGTAGACTTGAGTACACCGTTTTTATTTCAACTCGATACCCTTACGCGTTCTCGGGATAAAGGGTCTTGACAGACAGACAGACGGACAACATAAAGACCCTGTTTTTTAATGATATAATTACAAATGTATAGTTTTTAGATTTTCCCTATACTTGTAGTATAAAACGGTAATACTTGGCAAGTTTCATAGTTTGAGGTCAGCGGCAAATACCCTATGAATTTTGATTCCCTTGAGAGTGTCGAAATATATTTTTTTTTGGCATAAAGACCCTGTTTTTTAATAATTTAATTACAAATGTATAGTTTTCAGATTTTTCCCTATACTTGTAGTATAAGACGGTAATAGTTGCCAAATTTCATAGTTCTAGGGCAACGGCAAATACCCTATGAACTTTGATTCCATTGAGAGTGCCGAAAATTTTCGTTTTTTGGCGGCTTAAACGGAAGATTAGATTAAATTACTAATTGTTCTTTTAGCGGATACGCTCCTCTTCACTTCACGTTACAAATTTTCAATGGGATTGAGTTCTGGGCTATTTGCAGGCCAGTCTAGCATCGAAACTGATTACTCCCTAAGAAATTTTTTTACAGAATGGGCAGTGTGTTTTGGGGTCATTATATCATGTTGAAATATCCAGTCACTGGTAACGTTTCCTCAGCGTAAGGAAGCATTGTTTCTTCCAAAATGTTGTTTATTTTACTTAATTCTTGTATTGAAATTGATCTACCTTTAATTTTTTTTACGGGCCCCACACCATGTCCAGAGGAACATCCCCAAACCTCTCAATTCACAAACATTTCCTCCTCCATGCTTTACTTGTTTTGTGGTGCATTTATTATTATTCGCTTGCTTCGCGGGACGTCGCACATACAGTTTACCATCAGAACTCAATATATTTATTTTTGACTCATCAGAAAATAATACATTTTTACATTCATTCATTCCGTCCAGCGTACTTTCCGTGCGATTCTTAGGAGTATAAATAATTTTACATCATTTAATCGTCTACGAATTGCATACTCCTTGCCTGTAGCCAAAAACTTCCCTTCCTATCGTTTCTGAACCCCTAAAGGGGCCTTTGCTGCCCGAACAATCTAGAATCCTCTCGAGATGTCGTTTTCCGAGATTTAGGTTTTCGAGATACGTTATTGGTAGAAGTAATTAACCGCGTTAAAAACTTTAGTTTTTGAGATTTTTGAATGTTTAGCAATATTTTTGTAAGACCAATATCACGTTCATAAAGTGCAATAATTATAATTTTTCTTGTCGAAGTATCGAAACTGTTTTGCTTTCCCATGTTTTGTATTAAATAATATTTAATATTCAACGACTTGTGATTGTAGACTTGAAAAAATGGCGCCCAAACACTCCTGAATTCTTACAAAAAAATATATTTTTAAAACGAAATGATGATATTGCGTTCTTTATTATTTGTCCAGCAGCGGCCAGTTTATTGCAAAAACATGTCTTGTTTGTTTATCATCTTGAAACATTATAAATTCTGAGTTGGAACATGATACATTTTTACGTGGTTAAAAATAATTAACAAAAAATCAGTGCAAAGTTATTTGAACTACATTTCATAAAATTGAATTGAACCCGTTCCTAGATATATGACCACAACTGTATACAGAATACTGATACGTGAAGAGAGGGGTCACTTCCCCTGGGTGTCGTAAAAGACGACAAACGGACTAAAGACTGCACATACATCCAACAGCATAGAGCGGTGATAGGCTCGCCACATGCGCAATTGTTATTCGGTGAAACGTGGATTGTGACAGTGCACTGCTTTCGCGGCCCTCATTGACCAGTCTGACTATACCTTCAGGGATAATAGTCGCGATTATATCTATGTGTGTACAAGTGCACATGTGCTCAGCGTGATAGGTGGTCAGCCCATCGCCGCTCTATGCTGTTGGATGTAAGTATGTTCAGTTTGTTACTTGTAAGGTGTCAAGCCGATGTGCGGTGATAGGGAACTACGATACCTATCGATTGAACCCCATGTATGTCATGCGATTTTTGGTAGATTTTAAGCAATTTTAAGAGATGACTTTATTTTTTTAAGTATCTTTTTTTGTTGCGTAGAAATTTCTGTGCACTTTTTTCTTTTACTAAGTAATCATAATCATTCCTAAAATCAATACAATAAAATACTTAGAAAAGAAAAAAATATATAGCTCGAAAACTATCAAAAATTGCTGAACATACATAGGGGTTCAATAAATAGGTATGGTAGTCCCCTATCACCACGCATCGGCTTGACACCTTATAAGAAACACCCTGTATAATGTGTAATGTATGTATGCGCCGAGATGTTATTAAACGGTCCGTCTGAATGCAAATGCGTTAATGTATACGAAATGAGAAGCAAATGAATAAACAGTCCTAAACGATACCGTTTCAGCAATCGGTTTCAGCAATTTTCATGTGACATAAAGCATACGCTTTATGTCACATGAAAATTGCTGAAACCAGCATTGTTTTAACAGTTATACTGTTTACGGCCTTCAGTACGATCCAGATTGGTTAATTAATTCGAATTGAGCGTTTGCTTATCGAACTTATTGGTGAAACGAGAAGGTTCAAATGTATTGATGACCGGTAACCCGAAACAGATAAGATGCGAATAAACTGTTTGTGCCTTCAGATACCTTATAATGAACGAAGTAAACCCTTAAAATGTAACTACAGAGTCATAGTCAAAATCAGTCATGATATTGGTTGGAACGATAATATTATCATTATAATCAGCCGACGAGTACATTATTATCGTTACAAACGATAACATGACTGACTGCACAATATGTGCTCAGTGTGAAAGGTGAGCCCATCGCCACTTTATACTGTTGGATGTATGTGCAGTTCCTAGTCTTTTAGTCGCCTTTTACGACGACACCCCAGGGAAGTAATGAGTTGGTGGTATTCTTTATTATTTTGTAAAAAAGCAACGCTGGCCCATAGATACAAACCATCGCCATCTATGAGGATTTTTCTAAAAGGATTTCGGGTCTGGATGTTGTTCTATGATTATATATGTATATTTATCCGTTATCTATGTAGTTTAACCATATAAACGAGTTTCTAAACAAGCTTATCTAGAAAATTGGTGTGATCGTAGAAGGGTAATTCTCACAGAAGCTCAAATTTGATGTCACACAGTTATATTTCTTAAACGGTATAAGTTAAACACTTAAAACAATATTTGAAGGATAGATATAATATTTATATTGTACATAAATGACTTACCGAAATGCATTGAACAACCAATAACATTGTTTGCAGACGATAGCACCATAACAATACCTTGTGATAGTATGGAGACGTATGAGACTGATATTAATAACAGTTTAATATTGGTTGTGAATTGGTTAAATGAAAACAATTTAAAAATTAACTTTAAAAAAACAAAAGTTATCCATTTTAGACAGAGGATTCCTAGCACAGACCTCAAAGTTCAGTACGCTAATGATAGAATAGAAGAAGTAGAAAATACAAAATTTTTAGGACTCGAAATAGATCAAAAGCTAAATTGGGAATCACAAATCGATACTTTATGCAAGAAAATTAGTAAGTCCGCATACGCTCTGCATACATTATCGCCAATAATATACACGGATGCACTTCTTACTGCCTACTACGGCATAGTGGAATCACACTTACGATACGCTATTATATTTTGGGGTAACTCGACCGGAAAAGAAACAGCATTCAAGGCACAAAAAAGGTGCATTAGAGCGATGTTTAGACTTAAAACTACTGATGGCTGTGTTCCATACTTTAAACAATATAAAATATTAACGTTGCTAAGTCTATACATACTAGAAGTAGCTGTTTTTGTAATGTCTAACCCAAGTCGTTTTAAACGCCTAGCCGACGTAGTCCCACGGAATAGGCGCGACAATAGTCTACTATGTCGACCTCTAGCTAAGACAGCACTTATGCGCAAAAGTGTCTATTGCATGGCTCCAGATATTTATAATAAAATACCCAAGTGCTGGAAAGAATTACCTCTATTGAAATTCGAATTTTATTAGCAGATAGAGCATATTATAGTGTAAGTGAATTCCTGAATGAGAAACAATTTATAATTGATTAGTTATCTTATTAATATAATAAATTAGAATTTATAATAATTTAATTATGTTTAACATATTTTTGCATGCCTAGTGGTAAAATATGGCTGAATCAATTTAATTTAATTGTACCACCAATCATGTACCCATATTTGCAAATAAATATATCTTTATCTTTAGAACATCTATTAGGGTACAAAATAAATAAATTTCGTCGTAATATAGAAGCAAATATATTATTATACATATAAACTCATACCAAAGCCATCGCAATGAAATACACTTTACACATAGTCTAAGAAAAATGTATTTCTTATTGTTTTGAATTAAAAATACCATGTGCATTGTTCACACGATTTTAGGTATTTTTAATTTCTTTTTTCTCAGAAATAACCGCTTTGCTGCTGAATTAAATAGTAGCAACTAGTCACAGAGTTCGATTTGGTTTGACGTCAGTCTTGTCCAAGCATTGCAGCAGTAAGACTTGGTGTTATTAGTTTGGGAGAAAAAATATTGATAAGTTTTTATTTTATTCATTGGTGTACCGATCAATTGCGTGGACAATTTATTTGTCCTTTGTATTTTTGCAATTGAAGTCAAAGTTAGCTTATCGAAACTACAAAATGTCCAAAAATATTTATATTGTTTTTGATTTAGGGTGGACTCGGCCAAACTGAAATAAGGTCTTATACCTAGATTAAACACCGAATTTGTATAGACTAATCGCGGAGTAAGTTCCAGTTTGGTTGAATCCAGCCTTAAAACAATACACTTATTCTTTGCTGAAAATCATTTCAACCAATTTTCGTCACTTTCGTGGCCTAAACTTCGTGGCGTTTTGTACACGAAGGTTATTGTATCCCATGAAAGTGATTGCTTATTTATTTTTATTTATTTATTTAATTGTTACGTACTGTATAATAACAAAAATAAAAACAATATGTCTCGCAAACCCGCCTAGGCGGCCTAGGCGGTTACAAGCCTTTATTTCATTTGCAAGGTGTAAGTATGTATGTTCGGATCAAATCTTGCCAGAAAGATTTAAACCAGTTCCCAGGAACCAATCGAGATGTATTTGGTGTACCTACGTAACTTGATGACAATACAATAATATGTCATCATTGAGCTAGTCTGATGATGCAGATGGAAGGTTATCCGAAGTAAAGATTTATTACTATGCAATAATAATAATAAATCTTTACTTAGGATAACAATGAGACACACAGAAAGTAAATATAAAAATTAATTAAAAATAAAATTAATTTTTTTATTTTTAATTGCCTTTTAATTGCCTTTTTACGCATTATCGCAGCGAACCCGTTGCGTTAGGGAGCTCCAAAATAACCCTAAATGCAGTATTATATTGCACCTGCCGCGCCCTTGGTGTAAAACTGACCTAGAGAAAGAATTAATAGAAAGCCTGAAAGACAGTATGCTTTAAACAATGTAATCTTAACATGGTTATTGCATCGCGCAAACATCCGCCTTGAGAAGACCCTTTGCTCCATCTCTATTTCTTTTTTAATGTGACACGTTATAGTGACTACATCCTGCCTGATGGTAAGCAATCGATGCAGTCCAAAATAACGAGAGTGTGGAATCGTGGAACAAGCACAGTAACAAGCGCACCATTCATGACGGCCTGCATAAATGCAGTTTCATGCCCCGCTAAAAAGACCCGTAATTATAGGAGCCAGGAAACACATGCGCTGGCAGAGAATTCCAAGGCCGAATGGTCTTACAGAGGAACGACTTTCAATTTTTTTTGGTACAAGTGTTGATAGTCATGCACAGTATGATGGTGGTTCCTAAGACCAGCACGTGTAGTCCAGGACAGGAAAGGAGAGGGCGGGATTAGATTAAAAAGTTCTTCAGAACACTCTCCGTAGTAATTTCGGTAGAAGACACTGAGAGAAGCAATGTCTCTACGTAGCTGGAGGTCCTCAAGAGAGGCTAAAACCTCAGCATCTCCAACAATGCGTACCGCTCGCCTTTGCAGTCTATCAAGTTAGTGCATCAAGGAGATATTTAGCGGAGTCGTCCCATGTATGGGAACAATACTTCAAACTCGATCACACCTGAGTCTTGTACAGCAAACAGCGCTGCTCGGGAGTGGAAAACCGCCTCACCTTATTGAGAATACCAAACTCACGGGAGGCAGTTAAAATAACAAATAGCATTTTGGATTCAGTTCCTGGCCGATGTCCATGCCATGAATACTGAGGGCCACTGAAATGGGTAAAAGAGAGTTCTGAAGAGACGAAGGGGTAAGGAAGAGAGTTACCTTGGACGATAATGCACAAACCTGGGTTTTTCTGGCATTAAACTCGACCATTCACGCAAGTCTTCTGTTACATTATGCCTTAAGTACTTGAAGTGCGAAACCCTCTCCAGAGCTGTGCTGTAAAGGTTAATAGATAGTATAAAGCTAGTGCTTTTATTCGTTGCTTTGAACAACATAAACGCACTATCCTTTACGTTATAAACAAGCCCGTGCGCATTGGCGTATGCCTAGCAGATTCCCAGAAGCTTTCTGAGCGCACTGACTAAAAGACAGCAACTCCATGTCGTCGGAATAACTTAGGTTGTTAACACTCTTTTCATCCACATGACAACCGACCTGTGAGATGCCGGCTGCCGAGTCTCACGAGCAGCTCCTTCGTGTACAAATTAAACAACTGAGGTGAGGTAAGTTCAGCTTGTCCCACCACACAGTTCAACCTAGGCTTAACTTGTCCGCCCATTTTACGCCGTGTTGGTCTGGTACTTGTACCAATAATGAAACAAGAGATGTAACCTAAATTCTGCAAGATTTTACTAAACAATTTACTACGAGACCAGGTCAAAAGTCATCCTAAATCCAAATTGAGCATCGTGAAGCAGAAATGAAGCAACGAAACAAGATAAACCTGCTGTGTTTGGGCTTGTTTGAACTGTACGTGATTATATTTTCATATGTCTAAAGAGGGTATATAAAAGTAAAATTTACTCGGTTGTCGGTAGGTAAAGTAAGTAAATCATTCATGAAGTTTAGACAATATAGTAATAAGGTTTGTAAAAAAAACTTTAAACTTTTAATTGACAAAATATCTACCGAACAGACCGAACCTAGGATCGAACGATAATTGTCCCTTTTGTTTATTGATATTATATATTTGCCTGTTTAATTATATAAATAAGATTATGTTGTAAAAAATAGAACGTTTAGTGAAAATTTTGACAAAATGATGGCTGTAAAGTGAGTGAATCACTTTCGTGGGATCTATAACTTCAAAACACTGTATTTTTCAAACGGGACTTACGATTGGATTGAATTATTTTTGAATTTACTCGTCTCATCAAGTGCTATAAGTTTTTTGTAAAAGTAGGTAGTTCAAATAAGCAAGGATTGAAATTTGACACGAAGGTGACGATGAGAATTTATTGTAGAAATGAGAATTACTCAAAAAGTTATTAATAAGTATTTATTTATTTCATTATACATCAAAATTTAAAACGAAACGTAATTGAAAATATAAAATTCTTTTATTATTTTTGTAACATATCAAACGAAACAGAATCAAGCGAATAAGCCTTAAAATAACATGTGGAAAGCTACTTACGGAATAAAACCACCGTTAATTTCCGTTCAAATGAAATAAAGAATTCTTTCCGTGAATTGTGGCAACACTAATTGGTTTCGTTGAACACCACAATTAAAATAATAGGCGTTCACAATCGCTACGGTGGAAAGATATTATATACATACATACATAATTATAATCATGACTATTATCCCCGAAGAGTTAGTCAAAGACTAGGCAATGAGGACCGCAAAATCAGTCCTCTGCCATATTCAACTTATCACCAAATAGCGACTGCACATGTGCTCAGCATGACAGGTGGTGAGCCCTTCGCCGCTCTATGCTGTTAGTTGTATGTGCAGTCTTTAGTCCGTTTAGGCGACTTTTACGACACCCAAGGGAAGAGAGGGGGTGCGCTACGCGACATGGTTAAACCATTATTGTACATAAATCTAGGCAAACTCTATTTTTTACTGTTTCTTGAGAGAAAGACAAAATTCTTAGTAGTTTTCTTGTGAAAATTATAATAAGTATCATCATTATCATCATCATCATCAGCCTATACTCGTCCACTGCTGGACATAGGCCTCTCCAAGAACACGCCACTGAGCACGATCTACGGCCACTCTCATCCAGCTCTTACCAGCCACCTTGCGAAGATCATCGCTCCACCTTGTCTGGGGCGTCCTACGCTACGCTTGCCGATACGCGGTCTCCACTCCAGAACTCGTCTACCCCAACGGTCATCGGTTCTGCGGCTGATATGGTAATAAGTACTAATAAGTATATTAAATGATAATCTTTAGATTTGACGACCTCCTTGGTCGAGTGGTTTGTACACCGGTTTTCATGGTGTCTGAGGTCCCGGGTTCGATCCCCGGTCGGGTCAATTTAGAAATTATTGTTTTTCTAAATTGTCTCGGGTCTGGGTGTTTTTTATGTATAATAAGTATGTATTTAAGTATTTTAAGTATGTTTATCCGTTGGCTAGTAACCATTTAACGAGTTTCATAATGAAGCTTCTCTTGGGCTAGATAATTGGTGTGAGTGTAGGAAAGTTTATTATTATTTATTATAATCTATGTAAATAGAAAAAAAGATTTTACGTGTCTTTTAAGGTTTGGGGACCTGGACTGCTCTAAAATACAAGCAGTTACTGCCCATCTTAGACTCCTGTTTCCCAGAGACAATAAGCTAACTAGATTAAAAACAACTTATTGCACCTACTTTGTAATTGATTATGAAAAAAAAGACTTTCATTATTATAGGCTTCGATCAACAATACCAACTAGATAACGCGTCACGTACAAAATCAGAGCTAAATTCTGTATAAGTGAATAAATACTTTTTCAAAGCAATAAATTACTCCTGTCACTTAAAAATGAAAAGACGTCAATAACATTTAGGGCTGATTTTTAAAAGTTGCTTTGTTGATTTTACGTTGATCTCATGTAACGCACCGAACCATGGTCCCTTAGGGACGTTCAACAACCAAGCAATGTGCTGACCAGCGAGCTTGTGCGCAATCGTGTCATTGTTTAAGGCAAGAAAGTTTTGTACTTCAATGAGCTGATTTTTAGCGCCTACATAATTTGTACCGCAGTCCGAGCGGATGAGAACCGGGGCACCGCGGCGTGCTATAAAACGCTGTAATGCCGCGAGGAACGCTTCCGTGCTGAGGTCCGAGACCGGTTCCAAATGAACCGCCTTAGTCGAGAGGCACACGAATATACAAAAGTACGCTTTTAAGAGTTTAACATTACGTAGGGTACTAGATTTAACGAGGAATGGGCCGGCAAAATCGGTCGTGACTTGACTAAATACTGGTTGAGGCGTAACTCTATCGGCTGGCAGGTCGGCCATGAAGGGCGCTTGCGGCTGGGCCCGGCATCGAAAGCATCTAATGCATTTAAAGACTCGGTGTCTAATAATACGGCGCGCGGACAATATCCAAAATTGTTGGCGTAGGATTGCGTGTAAGGTGTCAGCGCCAGGGTAGCAGTGTATTTTGTGGTAGTGGTCAATGATCAGGTCTACAAGTGGGCTAGAGCTGGGAAGTATGAGCGGATGCTGCGCGTCATATCGGATAGACGCATGGGACAGTCGTCCACCAACTCTAAGGAGCTCATCTTTAATGAGAGGTGACAGCCGCTGGAGTCTGACGGAGCAGATTTTGCCAGTTTGAAGGCTGTGAATGTCCTCTGCAAATTCATTGTGCTGAACACTGCGCACCCAGTAAAGTAGGGCCTCTCTTCGTTCACTGACGTACAAGGGGCCTGAGCGTCGCGAATCTGGGTGGTGTCTGCAGTTGTGCAGAAAGCGTTTTAGACAAGCTGTCACTCCGACGAGCTTGTCTAGTGAACTGAACCGAGTGAGCAGGTCAAAGTCAAGACCGGGCACTGTGACCAGTGACGGGACGTGTTTGGGCTTAAGGCCGGGCAGGGCGTGATGGCCCAGAGCTAAGGGCATCGCAGGCCAAGACTCAGAAGGCTGTCCAAGCCACGTGGGAGACCACCATAGGTCGTGGGCTGACAGGGATTGCGCAGACATCCCTCTGCTTGCGCAATCTGCCGGGTTGAGCTCGGAAGGTACGTGTCGCCAGGTACATTCCGGTGAGCCTGAGTTGATTTTGACTACCCTGTTGGCTTCAAAGGGTTGAAGACGGTAAGGCGGTGTATTGAGCCAGGCCAGGACTATCGTACTGTCTGACCAACATATGTGTTGTTGTATACTGATATGGGCCGATAACTGAACCGACACACGGATCATGAGCTGGGAGAGTAGGGTGGCGGCCGACAACTCTAACTTAGGGATTGTGAGGCGATTCTTGATTGGTGCGACTCGCGACTTGGCGACAATCAAGTGTACTAAAGTATCTCCGGAGGCATTGAGCTCATGGAGATAAACAACGGCGGCAAACCCGGCCTCAGAGGCATCTGCAAACCCGTGAAGCGAGTATGCAGCTGAGCCTTTGTTTGCACAAACGTGCCGAGGGAAGCGAATGCTAGACAACAGTGGCAGATCCTCTGAGATGTGGTGCCACTCCGTTTGTACTTCAGAGGGAGTGGGCTCATCCCATTCCAGCTTCAGTAGCCACAATTGCTGAAGCAGCAGCTTTGCGCGGAAGATAACGGGAGAAACCCAGCCGTTTGGGTCATAAAGTGAGGCTACTTTACTTAAAATAGACCGCTTTGTGACATGTGTGATGGGGGGCAGAGAGATGCGGTAGGTGAACTCGTCTGACTGAGGGCTCCACTGTATACCCAAGACCTTAATGGACGTGGACTCTGGGTTCATGTCGAAGTCCTTGGGCATGTCGAATTGGTTGTCGGGAAATCTCTCGAGCAGCCTAGGCGAGTTAGATGTCCACTTACTGAGCTGAAAGCCGCCCAGGTCTAGCAGACTTATCAACTCGTCCTGAAGTGCTTGGGCGGATTCAACCGTGTCATGACCACACAAGATGTCATCAACGAAGATAGACTTGCGAAGAACCTGAGCGGCTCCAGGGTAGCGATGGCCTTCATCATCAGCCAGCTGGAGCAGAGTGCGGATTGCATGATATGGGCTTGATCTTAAGCCGTACGTGACTGTATTGAGGGCGTAGGTGAGCAGGGGTGATCTGGTGAGGACCGCCATAGTATCAGCTGATACCGTCTCTGGTCTGGGGCAACCAGCACATTTCTGAACATCCTCTGGATGTCCGTGCTGAAAACGACTGGATGCGTTCTGAAGGACATGATGATGTCCACAATGTCCTGTTGAATGGCGGGGCCTGTGTGTAGGCATTCATTTATGCTGACACCATTGGAGCTTTCGCAGCTACCATCAAAAACAATGCGCAGCTTGTCCGACCCTGACTTAAATACGCCATGGTGAGGGATGTAGAAGTGAGGTTTATGGGCGAATGTATTTGGGTGACAGGGAGCCATGTGCCCTAAGTCGATGTGTTCGGCCATAAAGCTATTTAGAACGCAGAGACGGGTTCGCCATTAGCTTCTTCTCAATATTGAGGAATCTGCGTAATGCGATAGGGTGAGTTTTACCTAGTTGAGGGGCGTCCTTTAGAAAGGGCAGAGCGACCGTATATCTGCCTGAGGGATCGCGTGTAGTGGTAGAGCGGAAGATTTCCTCGCATTGTTCCTCCAGGGGATCATTATGAGTGTGAGATTGAGGGAGGGGCTCCTCAGACTCCCAGAACCTTTCCAGACTCTGACGTATGTCCTGGGCTGATTCAACTGAGTCTGGTTGTGAGCTGACGACGTGAGCTGAGTTAACCTGCCGCGCCGGCTGCGCATACAAGTCCTCAATGGGTCCTATCAACGCGAAGTCGAAAATCGTGCCGAAGGCTATGATGGGCTTGCCCGGGCCCAACGAGACCTTAGTCCCGTCCAACACCTGGCCAAGAACGTCCGACCCCAATAAGAGGTCGATCGGGGCTGGTGTGTGGTAAAGCTGGTCAGCCAATGGCACGGGTGGCTGGCCTAGTACGTGGGAAATGTTTGGTACCTTCTCTAAGGGAAGGTAGCCAGTGACGTTTTTTAAAATGTGAGCTGTGGCAGTAATTGTAGGAGTATCATTGTGAGTGGGTCGGCATACTATTGTTATTGCCGCCTTTGACTCATGTTTGTGCTGATTCCCAACTCCTGTAATTTTTAAAGAAGTTGGTTTTGATGGCAGGTTCAAAAGTCGTGCCATGCGTGACGTTATTAACGTCAGCATACTGCCACAGTCCAATAAAGCTCTGGCTGTGTGAAGATGGCCATGTACGTCCGCGACTCTTAGTGAGACGGTTGGCAACAAAATGGGTGTGCCAGTGGGCACAGAAGGTGAGTGAGCTGATTGAGTATCAGCCGAAATTGTATGAGCTGAGTATGTATCAGCTGTGTGGGCATGGGTTGACTGGGCATGGGCTAAATCTACCTCTTCGCTAGGGTGCTCTGTGATAGTAGGGAGTCATAATTGCTGGCGGCGTTCGCGGGGCCTACCTGGCGAACCGGACCTGGGCGGGCTGGCTCTTTGAGCAGAGCTGGGTTGCGCCTGTTTGGCATGTGCGGGTTCGTGCCGCCTGCTGTTTCTGGGACGCTCCCTCGAGTGCTCTGTCAGCTGTGGTGGGGGCACATGTACATACGACGAATGAGCTGAGTGCGTTGGGCCGTTTGGTCGATGGAGGGACGTGTGGTGGTTCGTACTCCCACAGTTCTTGCATGCCCCCCTTGACCTGCACTCGCTCTCGTAGTGACGGTCGAGACAACGCTGGCAGCGCTCGCGTGCCTGTACAAAGTCCCAACGGCCCTGTGTTGGCTGGGCATTGTACCATCTGCACGTCATGAGCGTATGTCCCCTAGTGGCACAATAGGGACAGTAGGGCGTCGAGCGTGAGGAAAAGGACGAGGACGATGATGAGGAGCAGCTTTGCTGGTAGGCCGAGTAGACGGGGAAGGGCTGACTGCGAGCCGGGGAGGTGGATGGGCGCTGACGCATTTGCTGAGCTGGGTGGAGCGGTTGGTGAGTAGGCTTATCATAGGCGCGGTGAGGCGATGGAGCTGAGGAGCGGCCACGGTAATGGTCGGGTTGTTGCTGAGCCATCTGAGCATAAGTGCGATGGGGCAACTGTGGAGGCGCGCGGCTACGAGAAGGGCCGGGCAGGGCGTGAATGGGCTGCGGCTGGGCTATGTTGGAGAACTCTGTCTCCACACAGCGCGCGTGCTCCTCGAGGTAGGAGATGAGGTCACTCAACGTGGGCAGGGAGCTGCTAGACCCGTGTCTGCGTTCAAACAACGTGCGGAGCTCACCCTTAAGCTTTCGCACCACTATCGACACAAACACGTAGTCGTCTCCTATGGGCAGATCCAAATTACTAAGGGCACACTGGGCGGACACCAGCGGAGTGAGGAAAAGCGTGCGTATGTTTGAGCGCGTGTGGATGCTCGGCAGCCCTAGGATTATGTCGACGAAACTATCGATGAGAACCCGGCGGTTCTCGTACCGCTTGGTGAGGATGTCCATGGCCACGGCAAAATTTTCATTGGTGACCTTTAAGTGGGACACCATACTTAATGCCTCACCGCTGAGACTTGAGAACAGGTAGTGGAGCTTGACTACGTCCGACAGGGTCGCCATGTCGTCAGTCAAACTCCTAAACAGCGCAATGAAGGAAGGCCAGTCCTCCACTTTTGAGCTGAACCTGGGCAGCGCTATCTTGGGGAGGACGGCTGTAAGCGTATTGACGCCGAAACTGGGCTGAGCGCTATGGGTTGGGGACGACGTGGAAGAGGGTGAGATTTCCTCCCTCGCCACAAGTATCCCCAGGTATGCCCCGGAGGCTTTTGTGTGGTTCTCAGTGTATGTCCTTTCAACCTCCTCGTCTAAGTTCTCTTCGTCGAGAATGTTGTAGTACACTGAGTCCAGCTTCTCCTTTATGCCCTGTATCTGTGCGAAACGCACGTTAACCCTAGACACCTAACCTTCGTCGAAACGACGAATACAGGACAGAAATATCGCTATCTCTTTTTGGCGCGTGCGCCGATTGTTGTGACCTCGCTTGCCAACTCAGTGTTCGCCGAGCTCTTTCTGGAGGCAAGCGGGTCCGGCGCGTAAGTACATAATTTCTTGAGATATTACTAGATTGTTCGTCGTTTCGACGAATGATTAGGGTTTGTGTATATATTTAATGCAATTGTTGTTTGTTCTTTTATGCAGTTTTTGCCATGGCTTCGAGACAATTGTTGTCCGATGAGCGTCTAACGCGTTTATTATTGGAAGAGGAAGGTGTCAGTTCATCGGAGGGATTATCTGATAGCGAAACAGAAGACAATGTGGAGTTTGACAACGTAGAAAGCGATACACAAAACGACCCTTCTGATTGTGAAGATAGTCCCGTGAACGCTCAAGAGCGCGCTTCGAATGCTCTGCTGGATAATGGGCTGGAGCTATTAACACCTCCTGTTCCTTTGCAAGAGACATCAGGTAGTAATCCATCTATCTTGACCTTCTCACGAAGCAATATCCGCAGTCGCTCCCGTCATGTTTGGGCTACCAGCAAAGGGCATAGTTGAAATAGAACAGCTGCAATCAATATTGTACGTGCTGCCAGAGGACCTACTCGTGCCGTAAGGGATATAGTGGATCCGCTTTTATTATTTGAACAATTCATGACTGATCAGATATTTGAAGAGATTTTGAAGTGGACAAACTCGGAAATTGCGATAAAGAGGCAAAACTATGAGCAAATTACATCTACGCAGAATGATACAAGCAAGGAAGAGATCAGAGCTCTCATTGGTATTCTGGTGTTAACTGCAGCTCTGAAAGATAATCATCTGACCCTCGACGAATTGTTCAACACAGAGTATTCGGGTACCAGATATGTGTTATGTATGAGCAAAGAAAGATGCGACTTCCTTCTGCGATGTCTGCGTTTTGATGATAAAACATTCCGCTTACAACTACAAAAAGACGATCCTTTTACACCTATAAGAAGTATATGGGAATTACTCATAGCTCAGTGCCGCCAAAACTATGTGCCTGGAACTAATGTGACAATTGATGAACAGTTATTGGCATTCCGAGGAAGGTGTAAATTCCGTATGTATATTCCCAATAAACCAGCAAAATATGGCGTCAAGTTGGAAATGGTGTGCGATAGTGGCACAAGATATATGGTCGATTGTACGCCGTATCTCGGAAAAGGTACCAATACAGGAGGTCTGCCTTTGGGAGAGTTCTTTGTAAAGGAACTTACTCGCAGTATACACGGCACGAACAGAAACGTCACGATGGATAATTGGTTCACAACAATCCCTCTTGCGAAGCAGTTACTTCAGCAGCCTTATAAATTGACGATTGTAGGGACATTGCGTGCGAATAAAAGGGAAATTCCAGAAGAAGTGAAGAACAATCGATCCAGAAACATCAATACATCGATGTTGTGTTACGACGGTCCCCTTACGCTTCTTTCGTATAAACCTAAACCATCGAAAATGGTTTACCTACTTTCGTCTTGTGATGAGGAGGGATCAGTCAACCTCGAAACAAAGAAACCACACATGATCGAATTCTATAACAGTACAAAAGGTGGTGTAGACACGTTTGACCAGATGTGCTCAGTAATGTCATGCAGCAGAAAAACTAATCGATGGCCAATGTGTGTTTTCTACGGCATGGTAAATATATCATGTATCAACAGCTACATAATATACTGTCACAATGCTTTTGTACTTGGACATAAAGTAATGATTCGACGTGATTTTATGAAGAAGTTGCATTCGCAACTTGTAGAATCCTGGCTCAAAATAAGACTGGAAATTCGTACAATGCCGACACACGTAAAAGAAAAAATCAGAGACATACTAGTTGCAAAGAACGATGAAGGTCAAGGTCAAGGTCAAAGCCAGTCATCATCTAGCAATGACCTTCCACTAGTAGAGGCACCAAATATGAGAAAAAGAAAAGTTTGTTGTCTCTGCTCTTATAAAAAAAGGCGCATGACAAAGTCCTTATGCTCAAAATGCAACACTGCAATTTGTGGTGAACACAAAGTTGATTTCTGCGTACAATGTGCTTCAAAAACTTAGTTTTGTTTTTATTTTCTAAATAATAAGATTGTTTTAGTTAAATTTTGTTAAAGAGAAAAAGGCTATTTTTGTTGTTTTTTTATATAATATTTTAAAACTATGTGGTCTCATTATGATCTCAAAAAAGTAGTTCTCTATTAAAAATAGCTTATAAGAAATATATTCGTAACAAAATAGAAAATAATTGTTTTATTTACTAAATTAAATAGTTGTTTAACGTATGTGTGTATTAAACGCAACGAAATCATATATTAATAGATGATAATTTTACACACCAAAAAGTGCTCGTCGAAACGACGTATGGTTAGGTTTAAAGGGGTACGTCCGAACGTTAGGTGTCTAGGGTTAAATTCCGTTATGGAATGTTTGGTGTCGCCAGCAATGATCAGTGATCCCACCTCTAGGAGCTGGTGTAAAGCTTTGGCGGCCTCCCTAAATATCGCGGCTTGTGACTTGGTCGGCATCGCGATGAATAAAAGGAGACAAAAAAAAAAATAAAAAATAAAAAAATTAAACAAATTTAAAGGCAGTAAAAAGAACAACACCCTGTATATATTCTATAGTTGGGCTGGAGGTATTTGTTTACTAAGGTAAGGGCAAATGGGCTAAAATTAACGCAACAATAAAGAAAGCAAAACTAAGTTGGGGCGCCTTGTATATGGCCTACGGGTGGGCAAACGCGTGTATGTGTATGTCTGTGTATATTGAACGCGCGTACGCAATATTAGCCGACCGCAAAACAAACAGCAAACAAAACAACAAAGGAAATCACGTCAACCGTAGCCCACTATTGGGCAAGGCGCTCACAGTCGGACAGATCTTTAGCGGAACCTAGCGCGAAGAATGAGTCGGTCGCAGAAAAAATAAGTAAACAAAATAAACAAATAAACAAATAATAAAAACTTAATTAAAAAAAATTGGGACAATTGTGTCCCACAAGTGGGCAAACGTGTGTAGAAGCGAAGGCGACGCACGCAAATAGCCGTAAGCGATATAAAAAAAACTGATGAAGCTAAATGAAACACACTAAGCTCATGTGGTGAGCACGCACGAGATTTGAGCCGATTTAACACAACAAGAACATAAAAAAATCATTAAAAAATAAAACGGGAAAAACAACAATATCGTCGTCTAGACGCGGGTGTGTTATACGTAACTAAAATTATATGTGCAACCGATAAACGTAACGCAATAATTTAACTAAACTTAATTAAACTTAATGTATCATTAGACAACGATCGTATAGTTAGGTACAAGTATTACACTAGCTCGCTCAAATCACAAAAACATTGTATGACACCATAGATCTGTGATCCTGGTTCAGAATACCGGATGCATACACGAAAGCAACATAAAAACAACATGCAGAAATAATTGCGTCAAGATAATTCGGATGTTGTGTGGTCGCAATCCTACCACAAACAAATTATACCTACCTCACCAAATTTTTATTGGGGCAGGGTAAAGTTATGTGAACAAATGAATTCCGAAATGATGGCACAAATTAGATTATGGGCGGAAACGATTATTTTTTAGTGGACTGTAATTAAAGGAGCTGATGGAACGTGAGACCAAGTTATGGTGAGATGGTAAAAGAATACTTGTTACGGGAAGGTCGCCGGCATTAATATTACCGGTTCGAAGATGACCAGAATGTTACGGCGAAAGGCGTTCGCAGTAACAGCGGCGAAATAAGGGTTAGGCAGGAGGTATAAGGGAATAAAGTACTTACAGGGATGATGAGTCACAGGAACCGGGGGGGCGAGCTGACCACGGGCGGCGAGGTAGGTTGGTTTCCTGGCGCACAGTCACTACACTACACAATAGGCATTTAGGCGGTCTCTTCACATTAGGTTCAGGAGTCACTATAATAAGGGCAGATACCAGCGCGCGTATTTTGTGGGCGTCTCGCGGTAGCTAGCCGACAGACTGGTCGGCGCGGTATATCTCACGAAGCCAGCGGCTGCGGGTCGCGCAGCGGTGGCGCCGCGGCAGATAGGCGGACGCGGTCGTCAACAACCGCCTTACCGATGGCGGTATAGTTTGAACGGCTTTGGCGGGAACACACTTTGTTTAAAGGCGTCTTCAAAAACATTAAGTAGCTGGTTTAAAAAAAATCAAACGTACAGACATAGAAAATGTCCTAAAAAAAGTCCCTGTCTACTGACCCCTATAGATAGGGTATCGCAGCAGGAACTACGGGTCTGGCTGTGTTGCTCAGGATAATTACGGGGTTCCGGTTCATGCCCCAAGCTAGTTGTGCCATGACCGGCGCCTCCGGCGAGATCCGGACGTGGTTGGACTCGTAGTGGCTTGTGGTAAGCTGTAGAGCTTGGGAATGTTCGTTTGTCCTGGTATTGTGTGCCAGGACTTCCAAATTCGCGCACAGCGAGCGGGGCCTAGTAGCGGTCTCTGTGGGGCCAGCAGCGAAAAGTCCTGCGGGGAACGTGAGTTTCCCTTATAGTTGAGAGCTTTGTCCAGTGGTTCTCATTGGACATTGGTGTTGACATCTCCGGTACTAATCTGGACAACTAGTAGAGGGGCCCCCTAGATGCCGTAGCCTCCGGTCCTGCCAGCCGCGTAGGACGCTGGAACTGGCTAGGCGCCCAGATGGGTTCTGAGAAGTGAGTGTGCTTACTACTCCGCGACCAAGGTGGATACTTGGGAGTCGACTTTAGAGTTGACGACCCGAGCAGTGGCAACTGCGAGTTGTGGCCTTCGTGTAACGAGAAGTGAGCGAGCTTTTCAGCTCCGGTTACCTATCTGGACAATAGGCAGTGAACTACACGTGTTCACGGGGAAACTCTCCCGAGACACTAGTCTTATGAGTACCGAATGAAGAGCGCGCTTCGGCGGGCACTGATTTGGCGTCAAGATATAACGCAGATGGTCTCCTGCGCGAGTGTTTTTACTGGCACAGGGACGTCTGGCACTTCTTTCATAACCTAACGGTTGGTCTTGAGGTGCCAGTACAAATAAAATCTAATGAATAAGGAGAGGGGATGACCGAGGCCGCCACGGTTGTTTGCCACGCGAGGGATAACTATGCGTAGCGTGCGTTTGTCTCGGGTGAGGTAAGTCTGACGATTGTGATCATACATTCATCATACATAATATACTATTAGGTTATTTAACAGAAACTTTCACTTCTTGTGACGTCACACAGCATCCCCTATAAATACGATTGCCGTTGGAGCGTCTGGTCATTTGACGGTTGGCTGTCGTACGTAGCGGTTGTCTGGTGATCGACGCAATTTGCAGTAAGTCGTGTCCTATTTTTGTTATTTCTCATTGTGGGTGAAATAAAATGTTTGCTTTAGATTATTTGCGGAATAAAGGTTGATTTAAGTCGTTGTGAATAAAATTAAAAGCTAATTAAATCGTGCGTTTGTTCGTAAGGTTTGTTTTTTTTTAAATAAAGTCGGTTTCTGATCCTAAAATCAGAAGTGGGATAGGCTTTCGTCCACTTTATTAACTTTCCATTCTGATAAATTATTAAAACAAGTGACGGTCAATTCGAAATTGTGTTAAATTGTGTCGTTTTCTTGAATAACCGTTAAAATTGAATTTCCTTCCGAACAAATCAACCTTTATTTGCGAACATGCCGCGATCATCGCGTCCACGTGATGACACTGGCGATTCACCGCGTAGAGTTAGACGTGCACGCAGCAAATCGCGTCGTCACCATCGTAGGTCGCGTTCGAATACGCGTTCTCGCTCTCGTTCACAACGCTATAGGACGCCGGATAGGGTGCATGAGCGTGACGGTTCCGTTAAAAGAACTTTATGCGCGATTATGTTGAGATTGAATGCGATTGAGGAAGGTGCCGCGAGTGCGACACAAGCTTCGTTACCGTCGAATCATTGCGCCACGCCTCAACGTGATAATGATGTTCCGTCAGCTGCTCAGGCAATTGCTGATGCGCTTGTGTTAATTAATCAGACTAAACCACAAAATTATTATGTGTCTAACTTTGATCCATCCGTTCATAACTTTGAGGTGTGGTGTAGTGAGGTGGACCGCGCTAAATTGGCCAACCGTTGGAGTGAACTAGAGTGTTTGTCGCGAGTGGCCCACTGTTTAAAGGGAGATGCTAAAACCTGGTTAAACGAGTGGACCACCAACGATCGTTCCTGGTCTAATTTTGTAAAGGAATTTCGGCCTCTTTGCCCTCGGAAGCTTGATTATGCGAATATTCTTTTCGAGGTCATGAATGCCACGTCTGACGGATTTCCATCGTATGCCGAATACGCCCGTCGCTCATTGCTGCGCCTGCGTATAGTGGAAGGTTTGAGCGAGGAGGTTATGGTGCAGGTTGTGATTCGTGGTATAAATGATGCTCAGGTTAGGGCTGCCGCTGCGAATGCCGATTTGACCACAGAAAATTTGGTATCATTTTTGGCCATTTACGTCAAACCTAGTCGCAATAAATATAACCGAGTACGACCTACAAGTAGTAGTACGAAAAGGCGAAATATTGATAGCTCCAGTAACAAATGTTTTTCTTGTGGTCAAACCGGACATATAAGCTTTAATTGTCCAAAAAAACAGAAACCTTCCGGTTCCGATGCTCCGACTAAGTTAACGTGTACCTTTTGCAAGATAGTTGGTCATAAGGAAAGCAACTGTTTCGCAAAGGCTAGGTCGGAGGATAATTAATAACACACTTCGGAAATTTATCGAAGCTGGCAACGTGCTCGTGCACATAGAAGACGCACTCCTTCTGAGTCAGTCTATCGAAGAGGGCATTAATCTTTTAAGTGATGTCTTAGAAACCCTCACCGAAGCTGGATTTTCGATCAATCTTCGAAAGTGTTCGTTCCTAACCACCGAAGTTGAATATCTGGGCCGCGTTATCTCCCATGGTCAGGTTAGGCCGAGTTCCAGGAAGATAGACGCATTAGTGAATGTATCTGTTCCCTCTAATGTGAAACAGGTTCGACAATTCTTGGGTCTAGAGGGATACTTTCGGCGTTATATTAAAAATTACGAGACGGAAACTGCAAGTATTTCTCGCCTAACAAAGAAAGATGTTAAGTTCCAATGGGGGCTTGAACAAGAACAGGTCCGACAAAATCTTGTGAAATGCCTCACCAGTGAGCCGATACTTGCAATTTTCGATCCAACTAATATAACTACAGAGCTCCTTACGGATGCGAGTAGCGCTGGGTACGACGCCGTGCTGATGCAGATGCAGTGATGGCAACGTGTGTGTGTGGTTGGTTACTTTAGTAAGGTGACCCAAGGCGCTGAAAGCAGATACCACTCGTATGAGTTCTAGACGCTGGCGGTCATCATGGTTTTTCAGCATTTTCGGAATTATTTGATCAGGGATCAATTCAAAATTAACACAGACTGCAACGCCTTGAAGGCCACCGAGCGCAAGAAGGATCTGCTTCCACGTGTCGCCCGCTGGTGGATGTACCTGCAGGATTTTAACTTCAGCATTGAGTACAGGAAGGGTCAGCTGATGAGTCACGCTGACTACCTTAGCAGAAATCCACCAGTGGCACAGGTCAACCACATAGAAAGGCCTTTGAACTAGGCTCAAATGGCGCAATCCGCCGACAATGAAACCCAGGATCTGATACAGAAAGTCAGGGATGGTCTCTTGGACTCGAACCGTTATGTTTGTCGAAATGATCTCCTCTATTACTGTTGTACTCCAATAGGTGAGGAATCTCGCCTTTTATGTTTTATACCCAAAGAACACCGCCTTAGCTTCTCACGAATATTCCATGACGAACACGAGCATATTGGACCTGAGAAAACTTTGGACCTTATTCATAAACATTTTTGGTTCCCTGGCCTTAAGCAGTTTGTCACAAAGTATACGTCACACTGTCTTGTCTGCATCTCTAAGAAAAGAGTCCCAAGAGCCCCACTTCAACCTATCACTTCATGGCAAAAGCCCGATATCCCGTTTAGCACAGTTCATGCTGATGTGTTAGGTTCCCTACCTGAATCCAATGGTTTTAAATTCGTGTTTGTGTTAGTAGATTCGTTTACCAAATTCTGTCTGTTATTCCCGATGTATCGTCAAGATGCTCATGAGCTCAAACGTGTTTTTAACAATGCAGTTGCATTATTCGGGGTTCCCAAGCTTCTTGTATGTGACCGAGGCCGTATGTTCGAAGCCTCTAGCTTCACTGCTTGGATGACAGAAATAGGATGTGATATCCACTACATAACGCCTGAAATGCATCAGGCTAACGGCCAAGCCGAACGTTATGTACGCACTGTTCTTAACCTAATACGGGTTCATAGTCACCACCGAAATTCCTCATGGTCTGACGCTTTGTGTAAAATGCAACTAGTGCTGAACATTACAAAACAGAAGAGCACCCAGTTGTCAGCCCTAAACCTACTTATTGGAACTGATGCAACTACTCCCGTCATTCGGTCGCTAATAAGAGATGTCGCTATTGAAAACGCAAACCCAAACCGTGAAGCTAGGCGAGAGATATGCAGAGAACGAGCTAAGGGCTTGCTTGAGAAAAACCAAGAGCAACAAGACTCATACGTCAACCGCCATCGCCGTTCTCCTAGAGTTTTTAAGAAAGATGACCACGTATTTGTTATCAAGTACTCACAATCGACGGGCAAGCTCGACTCGGGTATGCGAGGCCCGTATCGCGTTGTAAAGGTTTTGGCAAGCGACCGCTACGAACTCAAGTTGCTTGGTGGTGCACGCGGCAAGACTACACAAGCCGCGGCGCAGTATATGGTGCCTTGGAAAGGAGAATGGTGTCCTGAAAGTTGTGCAGCATTCTTCGAAAGTAAGTTTCAAATGTAAATCTGTGTTTCTGTTACAGATTCTATTCACGCGTATGTATGAGTATGTGTGAGTTTAGTCTAAAGGGTGCCTGCTCATGGCTGAAGGAGCTTGGTCCTGATGGAGGCTGCCGTGAGCTGCTGCCATAGTATAGGACGCTCACCTGTGGGCCTGGATCGAAGTCGGTCTGGCCTTGCGGATGCGCGACGCTGCGCATGTTGGACTCCGGTCCTGCAGACACGTTGCTGTACGTGTAATGAACTTCGGTCCTGCAGACACATCGCCGTATGAGTATTGGACTTCGGTCTTGCAGACACATCGCCGTATGTGTATTGGACTTCGGTCTTGCAGACACATCGCTGTATGTGTATTGGACTTCGGTCCTGCAGACGCATCGCTGTATGTGTATTGGACTTTGGTCCTGCAGACACATTGATGTATGTGTATTGGACTTTGGTCCTGCAGACACGTTGATAACGTGTGGGGTGGTTTTAGTACGATCGTACCAAGTATGAGAACGGATGGCATACCTGTCAGGTGAAGTATGCTATCGTGACGAATGTTTGACATGGATGTTCTTTCGAAACAGTGTGTTTGGTTGAAAGAGGGCCTTCGATGCGTGATGTATGAAATACTAGGCAAAACGCCTGTGGCACTTTTAACTAAGCTTTATTTCTTTAAAACAGATAGCTATGATGACGAGGAGGATGACGCTGAAGCCGGACCATCTTCTGCTTCTGACGGCTTCAGACATCACCCAGAAACGAACCAGGGTGACAATGAAGGCGCTGGCTTTTCCGTGGCGCTGGGCGGCTGTTCGGGTGAGGCTGCTCAAGACCCTGCTGAAGACGAAGCTGGCTCTTCCGTGGCGCTGGGTGGTCGTTTAAGTGTGGCTACTCAAGACCTTGCTGAAAACGTGCCCGAGGACGGTGCACCTTCAGGATAGGCCGTATTAGGTTATTTAATAGAAACTTTCACTTCTTGTGACGTCACACAGCATCCCCTATAAATACGATTGCCGTTGGAGCGTCTGGTCATTTGACGGTTGGCTGTCGTACGTAGCGGTTGTCTGGTGATCGACGCAATTTGCAGTAAGTCGTGTCCTATTTTTGTTATTTCTCATTGTGGGTGAAATAAAATGTTTGCTTTAGATTATTTGCGGAATAAAGGTTGATTTAAGTCGTTGTGAATAAAATTAAAAGCTAATTAAATCGTGCGTTTGTTCGTAAGGTTTGTTTTTTTTTTAAATAAATTCGGTTTCTGATCCTAAAAATACATATAAAAGCTAGATACACAATCCCATACTAAATCGTATTGGTGTAGTCTCAGAACAATAACTAATATTGTTTTGAGGGTGTAGTGGCAGCTTTGACATATACATTTGACGTACATAAAGTCCTGTCCTGACTAGCCGAGCTGACAGCGCGGCGGCGCGGCGTCGCGAGGTAAATGACCCGGCTAATCAAGAACAACAAACATTTACATACATAACATTAGAATGTTGGATTGAATGTGGTACTTATATAAATACATACATATAATCACGACTAATTATCCCCGAAGGGTTAGTCAGACACTAGGCAATGAGGACCGCTAAAGCAATACTCTGCCAGAGCCCACTTTTTACCAAATAGCGACTGCACATGTGCTTAGCGTAACAGGTGGTAAGCCCATCGCCTCTTTATGCAGTTGGATGTATATTGTGCAGTCTTTAGTCACCTTTTACGGCACACAAGAGAATAGAGGGGGTGGTAGTATTCTTTCACCGCTACGCGACACGGTTAAACAATTTTTTTTTTTTTTTTTTTTTTTTTTTATAGCAGAAGGAGGCAAACGAGCAAGCGGGTCACTTGATGGAAAGTAATCACCGCCGCCCATGGACACCCGCAAAACCAGAGGAATCGCAGGCGCGTTGCCGGCCTTTAAGGAAGGAATAGGCTCGTTTCTTGAAGATCCCTAAGTCGTAACGGTCCGGAAATACCGCCGCCGAGAGCTGGTTCCACAACACTGTAGTTCGAGGCAAGAAATTTCTTGAAAAACGCACAGTAGTAGACCGCCATCCATCAAGGCGATGTGGATGGAATGACAGTCGATTGCGTGTAGTGCGGTGAAGGAAATTAGCGGCAGGGATCAAGCCGAACAATTCCTCAGAACACTCCCCATGATATATACGGTACAATATACAGAGAGACGCAACGTCTCTCCGAAGAGCCAGTGGATCGAGCCGACCTGAAATAACCACGTCGCCGACAATTCGAGCAGCTCTGCGTTGAATGCGGTCAAATGGAAGGAGTTGGTATTGGGGTGCTCCAGCCCAGAGATGGGAGCAGTATTCCATATGCGGCCTGACCTGTGCTTTATACAGTTGTAAACGGTGGGCCGGCGTGAAATACTGACCCGCTCTATTAAGCACACCCAGCTTTTTCGAAGCTAATTTAGCTTTACCTTCCAAATGACCACGAAACTGAACGTCACTCGAAATATCGACGCCAAGGATTCCAATAATCGGATTGGTATCAAGGGGAGCTCCCTCAAAGTTCAGAGGTACGACGAAGGGATGTTTTTTCGCGGTAAATGCGCAAACTTGTGTTTTGGAGGGGTTAAAGCGGACTAGGTTATGTCGGCCCCAATCCGAGACATGACTTAACATGTTCTCGGTGTCAGTCACAAGTTTATTCCGGCTCTCGATGACGCTTTCCAGAGAAATATTAGCTCGCCCGGTGTAGAGCGTATCCCCAGTACTGTCATCCGCATAGCAATGAATGCTGTTGTTATGCAGCATGTCATTGATATGCAGAAGAAACAAAGTAGGGGACAACACACACCCCTGCGGGACTCCAGCATTCACGGGCTTCATGTCGGAGCACGAACCGTCGACTGCGACTCTGATGCTACGCCCAGTAAGAAAGCTGGCAACCCATGAACACAATTTCTCAGGAAGCCCGTATGATGGAAGTTTAGAGAAAAGAGCCCTGTGCCATACCCTGTCAAAAGCTTTCGCTACGTCCAAGCTAACTGCCAGTGCCTCCCCTTTACTCTCGACTGCCTCCGCCCATTAATTATACATTTGTTCATCTTAATCAGCCTATAAAACATCACATTGCTGGGAACACACCTTCCTGCATGGACAGCTTACAACGCGTTGGGATATTGGGCCATAACCCACCACGCTGGCCCAATGGGTGTTGGTGAGTTGTAATGACTTTTTAATGACTGCCATCTTATGACAACAACTAGGACCAACAGCTTTCGTGCCTTTCGATGCACGGAAAAACCTTGAGATGTAACCCGGCATTGCAAAAGTTGCTTCACTGGTAAAACTAAACGCTTTATCACTGAGCCTTAATAATTTCACTTTTTTTTGGTCGCATATAGGTACTTAAAAGAAACGCACATTACGAAAGAAACATTTTATTTTCCATAGTTTTTCACTAACAGTGCATTCACAGTTAAAGTCTCTTACGACAAGAAACAATAGACATAAAGGAATATAACAATCGACACAGCGTGAAATACAAACATTAGCTTATACATAGTTAGATTTTTCGTACAATTCAATCTAGTTTAGACTCTAAATCTATGCGTAGAAAGGCCGCGATTACTCGCGTTTTTGATTTACAAAACAAAGACAAATGCGCATGAGTATTTACAATAACAAGTTTACGCAATTATAGGCAATAGTTCCTACAGATAAGATCATTATCATATTTTTTTGACAAATAATCTTTTTATACACGAATTTTGTGACTATAGGAATATAGCGATTTGAATAGTGCTAGTCGTCAGCACATTCTTATATATAAAACTGCTGATAGACTAGATGCAATATGTACTTAAGCTCTTAATATTAATGAATGAGATAAGATTTTAAAACTACTATCCGTCACTTATTAGAATCTGACCTTATGTATTTCACACGATGTTTGTTTGAGAATGACTGATGTTCTAGTTAGACTACCTTAGATTTATTACAAAATGGTAATATAGGGCAAATAAATTCAAGCATTTAGTGAAGGGTATCTTTGTTTGTTTATAATTTTCTTTTCTTGAGATATTTACCCGATAACCAAATAACAGCTTAGCAGCGTCCTAGGAAATATGAAATGAGGAATTTGAGGATAGTGGTTGTGTAAAAACAATAGTCAGCAAATTACAAATATGGCTTTTTCAGAAATTATACTTTATTAATTAAACAAAAATCAAAACCTAACAAATAAGATTATAACAGATATTATAAAATATTTTATAACATCGCAGGTGTTATCTTTTTCAAAGTATACAATACGTATTATTTATGAGGACTTACTGTAGGGAATAATTAAATATTGTTAAGATAATGAGTTTTTAGGCTAGTCAAGATGTGGTAACGTCTTGACTTTACGCAAACTACTTATTATTTCGCTTAGCTTTACAATTTTCAAGGCAATCTCAAATAGTTCTTAATAATAGCAGTTTAAAAAATGTGTAACAGTAAAAATAATAGCCTTTTAGGTATAAAAAGGTTACGTTAAATAGAAATAATGGAAAATAAACTTAATCTCGAGGTCGAGACGATTTTGTAGGCAAGTATTTATTTTATATCCATCATTTTACATTTAAATTTATTTCTCTATAATATTATCCTTTAAGTTCAAGACATATTTTTGAAGATTCCCATATATTCTGAGTTAATATAACCTTTCTAAATATACCGCAAATATCTATCGACGTACTACTATTATCATTAAAATTACTTCAATATTGTAATCAAAATATTACTTCCCAAAATTATTGTAATGAAGGAGACAGTTAATATATTCTTAAAGTGTTTTTATTTATTGGATAAACTCATAGGTATTATATTTAACAATTAAAACACCTACATTAACTTCAAAAAATGTATGTTGTTTTTTAGTTTTCTTCAAAATAATGCATAGTATATTATGTTCAGGCAGCAACAGTTAAATATAAATAATACATTGTAATGTTTTTTGAGGAAAATAAATATTGTCATAATGTGATTAAAAAGATTTATGATACTTTGGAGATATCTATGGTAACATTAAATTAAAATGACTTTAACTAACACATAAAAATAATGTGGAAATAACCTAATGTAGAACATTATGGACTAGATGAAATTATGCTCACTCTAATGTTTTTGCGGTCCTCATTGTCTAGTCTCTGACTGACGCTTCGGGGATAACAATCGTGATTATATGTATGTAAAGTTTTATACATAGCGATATGCACATACGCTTCAAGCTTAGCATAAAGAATCTTATTCTATATGTTAGACTTATCATACATTAATAATGCTAAATCACAACACTGCAAAATGTATATATATACATTTGAAAATGTTGAAATTTGGAATGTTCGGTAGTGGCCATTGTCATTAAATTTATAGTTATTCATAAAGTATTTTATGAATACAATGTATTTTTAATTAAAATATTCTATTAGATTAATAGTTATAACTTAAGCAACTGCTATCTATCTTGACTAGTAGGTACTTACAGGTGACAACGTCATTTATAAAGTGTGGTTTTAGGTTTTTTTCATTTGGGTTATTTTGTTATAGGTGTCATTAGCAATTTGAAATCGCAACCTATAACTACTATGACTAACTATGCTGGCAAAGGAGTACGAAAAGTACTATTGTATTGCCATCCTTTAGTTGATACTCGAATGTACAGTTTCGTTGGACAAAAAATATATTGAAAGCCTTTGCTAGCCAGCGGTGTGTATTACTTTAATGTTATCTAAAGCTACAACTAATTATATCTTTTCCATCTGCCATTTTTCTATCATTCTAAATAAAGTTTATAAAAAAAGGAAAAGTCTTTTACTTTTACAAAGAGTGGAAGTTCTGACCAGTCTGAATTTATTTCATGTCACATTTTTCAGACTGTCATTATCATTATAAATCTCTAACCTACAAGTGACTTTGCATTACTTAAAACAGATTTCTACGTTTATACCAACGTTTATTTAATTTACTTGCTAATTCATTATAATGAGCTCTGCGGATTAGGGGAAAACTGCGAGAGCTTACAACATGAAACAGATTGTAAGATTGCTGTTATTTAAAAAAAAGTACAACTGACATTTTTATCAAGCGACGAAACGTACTGCTACAATTACTGTACTTTCGAATATTCAAGTTGAATGATTGACTGCAATAAAAAGTCAAAGGCCTACAGCATTAAGTGCGTCTCTGTGCCAACGTACAAATAAAAAATAATGAAAAGAGAAAAGTTTTAGAATAGGCCGAGCATGAACTAATACATACTAACTAATCATTCTTCAGTCGCGTGTCGTCACGACTTGCGTGAAAAAGCACAGTTGGATAACCGCCGAAATTGTGGTGACATCATAAACTATGCGATGTTGACTGTCAATTTTCATCAACAGATAATCGTATTGCGCTAATCCGTATTCCTAATAAAGTTATAACATTTCTGTTTAGACACATATTCGATAGTTTTTCAGGTTCGTCCCAGATTTCCCGCTGTGCTTTGGGACTATGATCAGACGGCAGAGTGACATTCATTCGAGTGAAATAACAAAAACTGATCAAATAACGTGTTTCTTGTTTGCATCTCATATCTAAAGAGTATTTAACCATTTTGATTTGACAAAGAGAACTAACTATTAAGTTTGATTATTATGTATTACAGATAATATCTTCTAGAAGATTGCATAATATTTGAAAGAAAGCGAAAACTTTTTGGCCTTCCTTTTGCTTACACAGAAAAAGACAGTAAAAATTTTTACGACAAAAGTATTACAGCATCGTTACTATTAAAAGCTTTTTCACTTATCGTTAATCTATTCCGTAGTTATTGTTATTCTAAATAGTACTTTATTGCAGTAAGCACATTAACTACTTTAGAACTTACGCTTTTCCGTGTGTATAGTAAGATGTTATTTAGATCACTTTACAATTGCTTAACCTAAGACTTGATGGAAAAAGAATATTCTCTTATGAAAGTAACTGATGTACGCAGGTCAGCTATTGACGGCACTGGCGTATTTTTATAATCTATGTTGTACATATTCTTAAGGCCAAGTTAATCTAAAACTAATTGGAAACAACATAACTTAACTTGTTGTATATTGTATTTATATGTATATTATACTTATACCGTAACTTCCTCTTTTAGTTAATGGGCCGATAGATTTTTTAAAATGAAAATTAAAGACAAACGTTTGGTATGGCTTGATGCCGTAGAAATAAAAACGTAGTTTAATCATTGAGTTATAATGTACTACGTACTAGAGAAGCTATCCCAAGCAAAAGTCTTGTTCTATATTTTTTTAAAGTTAAAACAGAATTGCGCTATGCGCAAAAACAAAAAATTTATCATCTTTCTGAACAATCCAATCATACAGCGCTAGCCTGCTTCTTTTCTCGTGACCAAAAGATCTAAAGCGCCGAAACATGGCCGCCGCTCATGTCTTGGTGATTTGATAAAATAATTAGCCAAATGCATGTATATCGATAATTTAGTTTGTATTTACAGGTGAAAAGTGATTCTTTTAGTTTTATTAGTATTTACTGAATTCTTTAAACAGTACGTTATCACACATGAAGGCATATTTTAATAAAATAGAACACATAATACACCGTATGGTTGCGTCTAGCGCCTTCCACAGACTAATATAGATGGAGCGAGCTGGCTCTAACGCGTGTAGCAAACAATCTAGTTGTAACGTTTTCTCTAGTACGTAGTACATTATAACTCAATGAGTTTAATATGCCATGGTTCCGTTGGACTGACATTGAGTTAACCTAAAGTAGCACAAAGTTCCTAGATCTTTTTACTGTTTTGAAATAAGATTGAGTTGACCTTAAGTAGCACAAGCTTTTTAGATATTTTTTTGTATTAAAATAATTACTTATGTATTTGTTAGTTGCCATAACGTCAAGGAAATAAAAAAAATATTACCGTGATAGTACGATGCCAGTAACTAACCAGATGCACATCAGCTAAAATATATAATAAGTACTTAACTTTTTTAGAAACGAAGGTATCATCTAAAAAGCTGATTTTTGCAAATATTACCTACATACGAGTACAACCCGAAATATATAATATCTTAACAACTTAGCCTAACAAAAATGTTAATACATATTTAATTATTATAAATAAACTCTTTTCACTTTCATAAGAATTAAAACAGTTAAAAAGCATTCTTTATAAAATACTTTTATTACTTAATAACGCAAATATTTAAAAGCTAATTCAAGATAAAACAAAAAGAATAAATGAATCTTCTACGAACAAATAATTCAAACACAAACATTTGAAAGGAGTTATCAATGCAAAATCCTACACATACGAAAAAGGAAATTAATAGTGTTTGCTAAAAAATGCAAAATTTTTATATCCTAATTAAGTTATTAAATATTTTTACGTTAAGTCTACAGCTATGACAGCAACAATTTAGTAAAAATTTCTCTTCGATTAAAATAATAATGGAATGAAACGAATGAATTGTTAATTTGTCAATAAAAAAACTATTAGCGGTTTTAAATAAAAGTAATCATATGTGTAATGTAACGTACCCATTTTCAAAAGTTTTTTAATAAATAACTTTAAAAAATGGATTATTTAAATATTTAATTTTTTCAGTTACGCATGTAGTACCGGAAAGGATTGTGACACTTGAAAACATACCATTTTTACCGATCCATACATATTAAGATTTCAAATATCTAATGCGTTCTAAATATGGAAAAATAAGGCATTGGCGGAGAAACCAAACGTGATACAATTTTAAAAATATAAAAATATTTTATTAATAAGTAATTGTTTTAATAAAACGTGTCACAAGAGAAATTCCATCAAAATCGTTGCTTTACAATTAATTTAAACTACGGCATTTTGCGTTATAGCTATGTAAGTCGTAATTATCCCAGATTCAACTTGTATGTACAGTCTCTTAAAACGATGTCGTAAAGCTTTACATAGATCACTATAAATTATCTTATAGAGCTCCGTATTGGGTACTTTATATATTTGGTACTTTATTTACAAAAAGTTTTAAATTTTAAGTAGTTACATACATGAATCACATTTAATAAAACAATTAATGTTTTGGAGACAACGACGCATTATACAATTATTACTTTGCGTGAAAATATAGCTGCTAAATTGTCAAACGATTCCGTAGCTTAAAGTAGCTTAGAGTAAGAACAAAAAAATACAGTCATTTTACAGACAACAATTTTAAGATTAACGAGAAATATCCTAAGGTTTTATTCAAATGATGTTTACATAACAATGGCGGCGTAACTTCTAAGAGTATTAAACTTGGGAAAACATTTTTACATTGAACATTCTAATGAACAAAGTTTTTAAATCAACAGTTTACAAAGCAATTAAGATAAGTATTTACAATGTTAACGTCGTATCTTTTAAATTTAGAGTGGTAGTATAAATTTGTGGAGTGCTATAAGTTATAATAAATCGTCGGAAGCGAACTAAGTGGGCTCATCACTGGAGATTTCGACGGTCGTCTTCTCTTGGCCGATACCGAAATCTTTTAATGCATCTTCTATATGTTTGACCTGTCAAACAAAATGTATGATTTCACTTTGGGAAATTTTCTTATAACAAACTTTGTTGCTCTAGGGATTTATTTCGAGCGTAAAGTTTGCTATAGAATTTTGCTGGCATATAAAATTGGCCTTCGCCAGATAATTTGTTCTCTAAGTGATTTATAGGAGTTAATAATCTTAGTTATACGGATTAGAAATTAAGCTTTCAGAGCAGAGGGAATGTTTTAGAACACTTTACATCGCAATTATCATACCGATGGATATTTACAGGCTAATAGAGATGTGGTTGTGCATTAATGCACCGAATTGAAGTGCAAACGCGAAGCAAATCGGGAAGCAAAAAAATTCTTTATATATCAATTCTGGCGTCAACAAATTTTTAGTTGACGCCGTTATATATTTTTCATCGCATTATATTCCTTCTCCATCTGGACTCCTTGTACGTAATGATATTTATTTTAGATCGCCAGTTTTATGATTCTGGTATTATCAAAAGTTTTGAATGAACATTATATCAAATTAGTAAAAATTTAATTCAATATTTAAAAGCTAGAAAAGTAACTTTAAATAATTTTTAATCCTTCTTGACTATTTTGACGTTATTTCGTTTCGTTTTTGCTAAGATGTTTTGAGATCGTCATTTCGTTTTAAATCGTTGTAACATCGGTAAAACGTTTTAATATATGCAAGTATGCTAGTTTTTTAAACAACAAACATTATTATTTTTTAAAGTTCATAGAAAGTAGTGCCCACACTACGTGAGCAACATATATAATATAAGTACCGTTTCTTATTCAGATCGGCATAAATTGGTACAATCGATGTCAAAATCGAATTAGAGGGGACGAACGTGTCAGTACGCCTAGCGCCTGTGTCCAATATTGATTGAGTCCAATCGGGTACTTTTTGAACAGAACACAACCGGTAGGGCGCACAGATTCGTATTATTATTCTTAAAGCGGCGAATAAGTAACCCTTTGATCACTGAACAATGTTGAAAACATGCTTTATTGTTACCGAATGATTTTTATTATGAAACTGGTTATATATGGTTCACTGAGCATTTTTAAGATATATAAATGGGTCAGTTTAGTAGGTACTTCTCTTCAAAATGCCAGACGTAAAATGAAATAAGATTTCGGTTTGTTTTGTTTTTGTGGCCTAGATTTATCTTACAGGCCCCTATGGGAAGTGTTAAAACGGCACCTATATTTATCATGATCTAGTTTAACGTACGTTACGTTAACACTTCCAATGGGAGCCTGTACAATATATCTCCATCTTACGATATAAAAACAAAACAAATAAAAACTCATTAAAGTCGACATCTGATATTTCGAAGAGAAACGGTAAAACAAGCCCCCAAAAAAAACATAAAATTATTTAAAAACAAATGGCGATCCAATAAAAGATATTTTCAACATTAGAATTGTAATTAGAGTCTGTTCAAAACAAAAGAACGTGAACCAAACATATGAAAAACGAGAAATCAAAGGCGAATAAAGTTCAGACGGCTGGCAAAAAATCCCAGCGCTGTTAATGAACTAATGCCGCCACAGCTAAGCTTTAATTAATTCAAATACAAAACCTTTGAACGCGAAAGGTCGTACTCACCTGCGGCGATGTTGGGTCGGCACCAGGATGGCTGTACTTGTGTAGGAAATAACATGTGCCCGGTATGTCCTTGGGGAACGAGTTGGGCAGGCAGCTCCTGTCCCTCGGCTCCATCTCGAACCCGGGGAATTTTATTAGCCACCTGCGAAAGAGGCCATTGTTATCCTTTTTAGGGTTAGTTGGCGGATGCGGATGTATTCGTAGTTTGCGCGCTACATTGTTTTGTTCGTTATTTAAATAACGCTTAAAATGAGAAGAATCTTTGAGATGTGTTGTGGCGATTCATTATTTGAAGGATAGGTACTACCACCCCCTCTCTTCCCTTGGGTGTCGTAAAAGACGACTAACGGACTGGAGAATGCACATACATCCAACAGCATAAAGCGACGATCGGCTCACCACCTAAACACATAACTACGTGCTGAGTACCTGTGCAGTTGTTAATTTTAGAAACGTCGTGGGCTTTAGCATTGTACTGTTTTTACGGATATTGTCTAGTCTCTGATTAACCATTTGGGAATATATTTAGAGGTATAGATAATGTTATATACGTTATAGAGATATAGAAATAACAGGCGTGAATGTAATGTTAAATAATATATTGTTAGCAGTCAGAGAAAATAGGAGTGGGTAATACCCACACTTTCTGTATAAAAGCAAAACGAGCGGCTGCTTGCGCCCACTTTGCTGCTGAACATCATACCGGTCGGACGTATTGCAGACTCTTCGCGGTGATATTCCCTAGTTTACTTACTGTTATATTTGAGTGTCATGTTTGATTGTGATTTGCGTTAATTTCGTTATCTTTTATTTTAAATTGTAATCTTTAGGTTAATAAAAGTTGTTATTTTTTTTAAGCGATTGCACTACTGATTTCCTATATCAGAAGTGGGATTAGTAAATTCACTTCCACACACTTTTGATTTTCAATTCAGTTCTTTTATCAAGTACATTTTGGTTTGCTGAGAAAATATTAAACTACCTACGTTTAGAATTCTCTTTAAAACGAGGTTTTTTTCTCTTTTAATCCTTGCGTCTTTTGTTTTTGTTGTTTTTGTTCTAATGGATAGATCCACTCGTACCGATACGCGGCTCGCGTAGCCGGCGTCCCCGCGACGGGCGTTCTTGCGATCAGCGCTCTCGCGATCGACGCTCTCGCGATCGGCGCTCTCGCGATCGGCGCTCTCGCGATCGGCGCTCTCGCGATCGGCGCTCTCGCGACCAGTGTTCTCGTGGCCGGCATTTTCGTGGCCGCCGTTCCCGCAGTCATTCACAGACACCGGCGACGCCAAAGAGACGACGGAGCCGCAGTCGCAGCTGCGTACGCCAGGACTCCAGTGCAGATCATCGGACACCAGCACGCTCCGAGCCACTTGAAGCCATCTTATCGCGTCTGGAGGCATTGGAGGGGCGCCCTCGTGATCGTGTGTCACCTGTTAGCCGAGGTACAGAACAAATCGTGGAGGCAATCCAGTCGTTGAAAACCGTGAGTTCTCAGCATTATTATGTTTCTAATTTTGACCCCAGCATACACGACGTTGATGCCTGGTGTGCCGAGGTTGATAGGGCCAAAGTTTTGAATAGATGGAATAATTCTGAGTGTTTGTCACGCATCGGTAACTGCTTAAGGGAGACGCAAAGTCTTGGCTGAACGAATGGGTTACCGATGACCGATCTTGGTCTAATTTTAAGAACGATTTCAAGCCATTGTGTATCAGACGTATTGATTCGGCGGGTATTTTGTACGAGGTTTTGTGTACAAATTCTGATAAATTCAATACTTATGCTGACTATGCTAGAAAGTCCTTATTACGTTTGCGCATTGTTAGAGGACTTAGCGATGATTTAATAACTGAAATTGTGTTAAGAGGTATTAACGGCCCACATGTTAAAGCAACCGCCACAAACGCTAATTTAAAACCTAACGATTTAGTTAAATTCTTGTCTACATTTACAAAACCAGTTAAGTCCTCTAACAATGATTCTCGCCCTAGCCGCCCATTAGTGGCCAGTAAAACCAATGACCGGTTTTCTAGTTTTAAAAAACATGTACGGCCTACCGGCCCGAGGTGTTTTATTTGTGGTGATCTTAAGCATAAGCAAAATGAATGTCCTAAGAAATCTAAACCTGAGCATACGGATAATAGTGTCAAAAATGAAACTAAGAACGACAAAAGTACGACCTCTTGCGCATATTGTAAGAAACTTGGACATGATATTTCTTCTTGCTTTGCGAAGCAGCGAGTCGATCAACAAAAAAATAAAAATAACGTTAACTTTTGTACAGCTGCAACCCAAGAGCGCAATGACGTCGTAGTTGGGGTTGTTCAGGGTATCCCGGTAGATATACTTATAGATACTGGGGCTATTGGTGTCTCACTTATATCTTCAGAAGTAGTAAAACATTTTTCTTGTAAATATAAACCAACAGAATCACAAATTAAGGATGTAGGCGAGTCAATAATTAAAATTAATTCTTATGTCACTTTAGACATTGAGTTAGATGGTGTGTCCCTTGAAGTAGATTTGTTAGTAGTACCGAGTGAATGCATGAATGCATCTGTTATCATTGGGACAGATGTACTAAATAGAGACGGTATTACCTTCATACGTACAAAGAATTTGCAACGTATCGTGCGCGTTCCGACACCCAAGGTGGTATCTGCTGTGGAGTCGAATGAGTGTCGAGTTATTAATACCGAATTAGTTGGTGGTGATCTGTCGAAGCTAAAATCCATTCTCGATAAGTACTCACAGTACATGATTTCGGGTACTGCCACCACTACTCTTACTACTGGTAGTATGCACATTCGACTCAGCAGCGACGCCCCTATTTACTATCGCCCTTATAGGATGTCACATGACGAGAAGTTAAAGGTCCGTGAAATAATAAATGACCTTATGTCAAAGGGGATCGTGCGCGAATCGGAGTCTCCTTATTCTAGCCCGGTGCTTTTGGTTAAGAAAAAGGACGGCTCCGATCGCATGTGTGTAGACTTTCGGGCTCTAAATAAGATTACGGTCAAAGATAGATACCCGCTTACCACCAGATCAGGTTGGATGAGGAGTCTGTTCCACTCACTGGCTTCGTTACGCCTGAGGGCCACTTTGAGTATGTTAAAATGCCGTACGGTTTGGCTAATGCTCCCATAGTTTACCAGCGACTTATATGCCAAACTCTGCGGAAATTTATTGATGAAGGACAGGTTTTAGTGTACATTGATGACTGCTTAATCATTCATCATTCAGTTGAGGAAGGATTGCAGACGCTGGATGAAGTTTTAGCTACTCTAACTACGGCCGGTTTTTCCATCAATTTAAGAAAGTGTTCGTTCACGTGCACCAATATCGAGTACTTAGGTCGAGTGATATCGAATGGTGAAGTTCGGCCCTTTAAAACTAAAATTCAGGCACTTGCTAATGCTTCTCCCCCTCATAATGCGAAACAAGTTAGACAGTTGTTGGGCTTGGCAGGGTACTTTCGGAAGTACATTGCCAATTATTCTGCCAAGACTGCTTGTATCGCGCGTCTTACCCGTAAGGATGTGCCTTTCTGTTGGGGACCTGAGCAGGAACGCGTGCGCCAGGAAGTTATTACGTATTTAACTACAGAGCCGGTATTGGCAATATTTAATCCTGAACTACCTACTGAAGTCCACACGGATGCAAGTAGCATCGGTTATCGGTGGCGCAGTCCTGCTGCAGGTTCACAAAGACGGTACGAAACATGTGGTGGCCTACTACAGCCAAGTGACTAAAGGAGCCGAGGCAAAATATCATTCTTACTAACTAGAGACCTTGGCTGTAGTAAAAGCACTTAGACATTATCTCATTGGTAACCCCTTTACTGTGATAACCGACTGTAATGCTCTTAAAGCAACACAAAATAAGCGAGACTTGTTACCGCGTGTGGCAAGATGGTGGGTCTACCTTCAAGATTTCAATTTCAACATTCTGTATCGAAAGGGCGCTATGTTGCCGCACGCGGACTACCTTAGCCGAAACCCATGTAATACGGTGAATACCATCGAAAGGCCACGCAATTGGGCCCAGATCGCTCAGTCCGGAGATGAAGAGACTCGCAATTTTCTAAGGGCTCTTGACCAGGGCGAGCTGGACTCATCGCGTTATGTTAAGCGTAACGACATCCTGTATTATCGGCACAGTTGTACGGGTGAGGAACCTAGGCTCCTCTGTTATATACCGAAGGGCTATCGTTTGAGCCTTCTTAGAATTTTTCATGATGAGCATGGACAATTGGACATATCTGTACCGATAAGACAGTCGACTTAATTTTAAGGCATTTTTGGTTCCCCGGCCTTAGAGCTTTTGTTAAGAAATATATTGCTCATTGTTTAACTTGTGTTGCTCATAAAAGGGTGCCACGTGCACCGCTCCAGCCTATATCTTCTTGGCCTAAACTTGATGTACCTTTTGACACTTCACATACTGATGTACTGGGTCCTCTTCCGGAGTTCAAGAACTATAAGTACGTCATGGTAGTAGTAGACGCATATACTAAGTTTTGTTTGTTAACACCTATCGCTCGACAAGATCTGGAAGAGCTGAAACGCGTTTTTCAAACTGTTTTCTCTTTGTTTGGTACCCCTCGTATGATTGTTTCTGATAGAGGTCGAATGTTTGAATCGATCGGTTTCACTTCATGGATGCAAGTATTAGGGATCGAAGTTCACCATGTAACGCCAGAAATGCATCACGCTAATGGGCAGGTGGAGCGTTACATTCGCACTGTTCTCAATATGCTCCGAGTTGAGACGAACCACAGAAAGCGTGAGTGGGCTGACGAGTTGTGGCAGTTACAGCTGATTCTTAATCTTACGAAGCAGCGAACTACCCAGACTTCGGCTTTAAACTTACTTATTGGTCACGAGAGTGCCACTCCAGCTATTCGGGTACTAGTGCGAGATGTCGCAATGCACCCTACGGGTACTAACCGTGAAGGTCGTAGAGAGTTGGTAAGGCAAAGGACGGCCGAGCGGCTGTCGAAAAACCAATCTGACCATGACGCTTATGTTAATGAGGGCAGGAGCCCTCCTCGTGTGTTTCAGAAAGGTGACTTGGTGTATGTTATCAAGTATGCTCAGTCACGTGGGAAGCTAGACCCAGGCATGCGAGGCCCGTATCGCATCGTTCGAGCCATGCCTAATGGACGGTATGAGCTGCGATTGGTGGCCGGCGCGTATGGGAAGACAACGTATGCTGCTGCCCAGTTTATGGTGCCATGGAGGGGCGAATGGACCCCTGAGGCTTGCTCTGCTTTCTTTGAGGGTAAGCTTGTGGTACTGCGTCTGGCTATGTTATAGCCCTCATTCTAGTGATCGGTATCACTCTCTGGTTTCTGATTGAGTGCGTGAGCCTGTGGGTTGCCTCAATCCTCTTTGTGCTGTGGTGGTATTGGTCTCCTTGGGAGTCAGTTCGCACCACGGTACCTCTGTTCTGGTCACTGAAGGGTGGGGTGTCTCACGGCAACCACCTGTGACCCTCTCTGGCCACGGGGGATGGATGCTTTTGACTCCAAAGAAATCAGTTTTCCATCGCCTCGTGTCCCTCGCATGACTATGACTAAGAGTGTGTTTTTTTTTATTATTATCTAATATTGTGACTTAAGAGCCCGTTACTTAACTTGCTCTTTGGTCGCAACATAGTAGTGGTTATGGGTTAACTGATCTAACAATAACTAACATCTATCTTGTATAATATTGGGAGACGTCACTATTGCTAACTATTGCCCTTTTACTATGCTTTCATAGCAAGCGAACGAGATGATGAAACTCTCGAAGCACCAGGGCAAGAACTTCCCATACACGACGAGCCGGGTCCAGCTGCCGCATTGGACATGCCTACTTTGGATATACCAAAGTCACCTCAACCCGGACCTTCAACACAGCATGGCCTCCCTGAGGTGGAACTAAGCGTCACTGACAGTGACCTGTAAGCTGATACCTGTCGAGGACGTCAGGGTGTCAGGAGAAGCCGTGTTAGCAGTTAGAGAAAATAGGAGTGGGTAATACCCACACTTTCTGTATAAAAGCAAAACGAGCGGCTGCTTGCGCCCACTTTGCAGCTGAACATCATACCGGTCGGACGTATTGCAGACTCTTCGCGGTGATATTCCCTAGTTTACTTACTGTTATATTTGAGTGTCATGTTTGATTGTGAATTGCGTTAATTTCGTTATCTTTTATTTTAAATTGTAATCTTTAGGTTAATAAAAGTTGTTTTTTTTTAAGCGATTTCACTACTGATTTCCTATAATATTATTATCGTCGTTGCAGTGATATTTTGGGCTTCCTTTTTTATCAACTCGACTGATTTCAAATAAGCTGACGCAACAATTTTATTGACAAAGAAGAGCACCCTTTATCGACAAGTTCAGCCACGCCTGTATAATTTACGGTTTTCTGCTACAAACTTTTATAAGAATTGGTATCGTCACAGTTTGCTGGTTTTATAAAAAAATACACACTGGATTTATATGGAATCGCAATTTGTACATGGTATATTCATATATAACACGGTATATTCATATACACACAAAAAACACGGCTTTATCATTAAAGCCGTGTTTATTTGTTACCTGTCAAGTTGGAAATTAGTAACTGGATCACGATTAAAAAATATATATAGAAAAAGCACAAGAAGTAATATAGGTATGTATAATTTTTATACTTTTTATGGGATTCTGAATAATGTATTAATTTGTATACTTTTTATAGGATTCTGAATAAGTTACATTTGTTTAATTAAATACATACACTCGCACACTCACTCACCGCCATAGTCCAACTTTCACCCTATAACAACAACACATGTGCTCAGCGTGATATGTGGTGAGCTGGACGCATCGCCGTTTATGCTGGTGGATGTATGTGTAGTCTTTACTCTTTGGTGCAGCCTTTCACGTCACCCAATAGAAAATATTAGTTGGTAGTTGTTGGCGAGCTGTACCGCCTATTATCCTTTTTGCCGTTTACTAAATTATAGTTTTTTGTATTTAAAAATATGTATTTATACTTCAGATGTGACGTTAAATATAAAAAAGCGACAGTGTAATAATAAATACGATACAAGGAAAATGAGCCGTATTATTTTGGGGTCACCTTCAACAGTAGTATTTTTTAACTAAACTGAGCCGCCATCAAACAGCTTATAATTTCAGTATTTAATCAATGATTAAAGTGACAAGAGAAAATAGTATGGCAATAGCACAACTTGCATGACGCTAATCTAATCTATTTTCTTTATATTTAAAAATGAATTGCTGATCGTTTGTCTTGCAAAAATTCGAGAGTTACCGAACCGATTTGGCTAATTTTGATCTTGAAATATTTGTGAAAGTTCAGGGAAGATTTAAAAAGTAAGAAAAAAGTATAAACATAAAAAGTGTCGTGCAATATAGGTATTAAATATTAATTGGTTCCTGAAAACTTTTTTTCAGTTTTCTAACTTCTTCTTCTCGACATTTTATCTTTTTCTTGTTAGTTATGTTGTCATTGTGATTTGGACAAGACAAAGTCTGTCGGGTCTATTAGTACCTACCTATTTAAAAAAAATCGTTTCAACCTCTGAGAGGTAAAATTTTTTTTATTAGAATCGAAATATCTAAAAATTTTGACAGCAGGTGCGATTTGGCGGGAATGGAAAAAAAAAAATTCCAGAAATGGAAAAGAAAAATAATAAAAATGTCGAACGCAGTTCATGTTAAATTTGGCGTTCACGATGCATAAAATGTACCACAGAACTGAAATAATTGACCTTGTTCATACTAAAGTAGTATCTAAGTATATCAAAACGTCAAAGGTACAAAGTCAAGTGGAGAGCGCGGCCATATATGGCCGCTTGGGGTCTGACGGAATAGCGAGTTTTTTAGGTGCGACCATATTTGGTCGCTTGGCGAATGAAGTTAACTTATTGCAGTGGAAAGTACCTAACCCCTTTTCACGACTTCTGCATGTCTCAATAAAACCAAGGAAACAATTTCAGATTGTAGGCGAGGAGGAAGGATTGGAGGCGTCCGTCGGTAGCTGAACGAATTGATGCTGGGTTGAACGCGATAAATCGTGGTTCAATGCCCTCAACTCCTCAATAGTCTAACACTATTGACGTGAACTCACTTCTAATAATATAAATTTTTGATTTATGTTATAAATCAATCTGTTAAAGGCGCATTAATAATAAATTTCAAAATAAAAAAATAACCTACTTATAATAATGTATTGATAGAAATAAAAACTAATACCAAAAAACCCCATTTATTAATTTAAAAAAGTCCATTCACATCGAACGGTGACGTAGGCATCACAGCTCACTGGTCCTCAATAAAATTTGTTTCGGTGTTGATAATAACACGTTTAAGGATCCTTTATCGGACGCCTCAATGGACATATACAAGCTGTTCATTCAAATCGAGTACGCTTTGTTATATCGAGAGTTGAAAGTGAACTTTTGGGGCTCGAATAGTTGATTGGATCGAATAGATAACGGCCGATAATTGGCTCGGTGTAATTGAGATGTCAACAGTCAGATAACAACCGGTTAAATAATGAATCCGTTCATTTATTGTGATCATTATTTATCAATTACGCTCTGTTGATTCTGATCCGTTTTCATTCACGAAATGAATTTTTGTTTTATTTGTGGGGTTTTATTACAAGTGACGTTTATGTGTAATGAACGTTTAACAAAAGTTTCTGTGTGATCTACATCGAAAAAGCAACAGTACTAAGCAAGGATGTATAACTTTTGTATTTTTATTTGTATAACTGTCTATGTCTCTTGATTTTTATTTGTATATTTCTAAAATAGAATGTAAATCCTATATCAAGTGTTGCATTTTATTTTTATTTGTATTAAAAATTATGTAGTACATGTTTTTTTTCAAAATAACAAAACTTTTTAAATAAAAATGTTTCGTAATCTTTAAGTTTATTTGAGAGTTTTTTAATGCAAATAACCAAATATTAGGAATGTTTTTTTTGTTTTTTTTTTACGAATGACAAATGGCAGATTTATTATTAGTACCTGTAACATATTGTTATCTAACATTGTAAGACAATGTAAAAGTAACAATCTACAAAGAAAATTTTAAGTCTTAAGCTTCACCATATTATTATCTGCAACCATGCTGCAACGATAAAACTTTTAAATAAAAAGTAATATAAAACAAACGTTTATGGACTTTTAAACTTTCTCGTTCCATTATAGGCAAATATTTGAATAGGGGTTAACGCGGAACTAGTAAAGACATCCAATGCGCAGCAGCAGTCTACTCGTGACCACAACCGGTGCAACTCGGTTTTGTGTCTGTGAATTACTGTCGAATAGAAAAAGGTATGCGTAGGAAGCCTTTTTTGCGTTCAAATATTATTAATTATAGACTTACTCGTAAGTGGTGGGGCTCACGTTGATCTTCAGAGGCTCAGAGCCGGACTCGAACTTGTTAGCAAGCGTGACGTTGTGCCCGAAGAGGCAATACTTCAGCATGGTTTTGCCGACGACGCCGGCAAGCACCGTTCCCGTGTGTAGGCCGATGCGCATCTGTTTTCAAAGGAGAATTTAAATCTTCACGACACACAAACACAAGCTCACTGCACCATTGTACTGATGTGCGTTTATTTTAGAAAATAAAAATCTAACACTTTATGAAATACTAGCAGAACGCCGGCGACTTCGTTCGCGTGGACACCGTACCCCGTGACGAGTTTTCAAAATGACTCCCCTCCCAAGAACACTCATTGTGCCTTAACTAAAATAGTTAGACATATGCTATTGCGACACTTTTTGTAGACAATGGTGTGTTTTGCAAAGCCATGGTACATTATTTTATTATATCATCAATAGTTTTTTAGCGCACGCGATTTAAGGATTTTATTTGAGTTTTAGTAAGGATCTCTAATTTTTTTGAAAATATAATATAGCCTATCTCACCCGCAGATAGTGTAGCTTCTTAACAATGAAATAATTTTTTAAATCGGTCTAGTAGTTTCGGAGCCTATTCAATACAAACAAATAATCAAATGTTTCCTCTTTATAATTAAAACATCACAGCGAGAGTCGATGCGAGTTTGTTTTCGAAGACAAAATACTCGTATACCTTTAATTACAATCTTTGTATTTGAGAAAGGAATTAATTATTAAAACCATCAAGGGAACAAGAAAGGCTCTCCAGATTATTTACCTACTTATAATCTTTGACTATATACATGTATATAATCTGTCGAAAAGGATGCCTTTAGGCAGTTCGAAGATAATTAGAAGTTAAGCTGTTAATGTGATAAGATGTCTTAAAATTTGCCATACTACAATATTTTAGTTTTATCATCAACAATTTCAACAATCGTACAAAAACAATTTTAACTTATTTTACTTATTGATCGGGTAACCTTTACCCAGTCGTGAGATAGTTTGTAAGTTGTACTTTTCTTTGTTTCAATGACATATTATTTTCTCATATATCTCATCATATTACAAGGAACGCCAGCCACGGGATCGGTCAAAAGTTTCCTACATATTAAATTTACTCAGCCAACGCGCAAACGCTTTTACTAGGGTACCACCTAACTCTACCAAAAGGAAAATATTTTAAAGTGAAAAAGAAAGTTTATCAGAGAGAGAACAAAAGCAAATCGTTCCCATGTGGATTCACAGATTGTTTGACCTCATTTGCGAAAGTATTTTAATTAACTTAATCGTATTGGATTTTAAATATTTATTAATAACAAGGCCTCCACCTATTTTATCCGTTATTTAAACAATACTTTTTAATAATTATATTGATTAGGAAAACATACATATTATTATATTCCATAAGGAGGGATTTAGCCGAAAATCACACGCTAGCCCTTTTTTACATATTAAATATATACCTACATTTAATCACGACTGTTATCCCCAAAGGGTTAGTCAGAGACAAGGAAATGAGGACAGCAAAGCAGTCCTCTACCATAGTCCACTTTTGACCAAATAGCGACTGCACAAGTGCTCAGCGAGACAGGTGGTGAGCCCATCGCCACTCTATGCTGTTGGTAGTATGTGCTGTGTTTAGTCCGTTAGTCGCCTTTTACGATACCCAAGGGAAGAGAGGGGATGGTAGTATTCTTTTAATTAGCCGCTACACGATATAGCTCTATCGGAATCCTCAACTACTGAAATGGCTATCTTATCTCTAAACCAACTGTCGGAACACGACAATGCTAATAACAGCGATCTGCGTCTGCGTCTGTTGATTAGACGACTTAAATGTTTAAGCGCTGCAGCTGCTGCAGCGAACTTTAGGTCTCTCATTCCAGAATATGAACAAATGGTTTGTTTGAACGTTCTTGTCTATACTTCTAGGTCAATGGCTAATAACAGTATTGTTATGGCGCCACACTTTAGATAAAATGTTTGGGCGGACTTAGCACGCCCTACCACCAAACAATCCAAGTAGGTACACAAAGATGTGTCCTCAGCTGGGAATCGAACCCAGGACCGGACCGGTATGATAGCCATTAGACCACCGAGGCAGTTGAAACATACCTATATTGAATAGGTACTGTTGATAAATAATTCGATTTGGGTTTTCGTCGGAACAGATTTTTTCGTAAAAGTATGATTAAAATTTGCATCGGCCGCCCGGAAAACATTGGCTCTTTGCCAAATTTTATGATGCAGACTGAGATGGGCCGAGAGGGTGCCATTACCTACGTTTTTTTTGTACCTGCCCTGTATTTTATATTCATTACCTGCGCGGCAGTCATAAAGAATACGGAGATAGGAAATTGCATACATTTGTCATTTGGCGTGGATTTCGGCGGCCTCAGTTTTGTTTTCTTTCTATGTACTTTGTAGTGTTTGAGTGCTCCCGGCGGAGTGGCTAGCTCATTCAGGTCGCGATGTGCTAACAAAATAAATACTTACTACTTCTTCCTTGCTTTTTCTTTAGATATACCTACTAATGATAATGAAAAGTTGAAAAAAACAACTATTTAAGTTACTTAGTCGTTTTTGTCAAAATTACAATTTTCATTTCAAAAGTCGCTACGCCGTCAAACTCCTCATAAAATTACCATTAACTAGAATGACATATTAATAGAAATAAACTTAAATCTTTACAATAACCATTTTTTCTAATTGCAATCAAAAATATTTTACCACCACTACTAAAAGCGCGGTAAGTATCTCAAGTATTAAACTTCGGCAAGTGCTAAGGTACGTGGACATTAAGGATGTGTGTTCCTTTATGTGTGTTTCTTTATGTTACTAGGAGTTTACACAAGCAGGTGAGTCACCGAATGAAAAGTCACCGCTGCTCATGGACACCCACAAAACCAGAGCAATCGCAGATGCGTCGCTGGCCTTGAGGAAGGAGTAAAAACCATAAGAGAGAGTAAATATAGTGGAAGGGGAGGGAGGGAAGTTATAGGCCTCCGGCATTTCACTCACCGGCACAACAGCAACGGGGAGTTCCGTAAAATGGTGGTTTTTCCTGTATTACGCCGGGCGAGCCAGTCCAATTCGTGCGCCAACGCAGCGTGGCTCTACCGCTCAGAAACTCTGATCTGATCTAATTTTTGTCTGACAATACGTTACCTTTGAGCTTCTTCATGAAACCGCAAGAAATTTTGTCAACTGACCACCTAACTCAGAAAATTCCACTTAGAAAATCTGATTTGATCTAATTTACGTCTGACAATACATACCTTTGAGCTTCTTCATAGAACCGCAAAAAAATTTGTCAACTGACCTCCTAACTCAGAAAATCCATCTTAGAAAATCTGATCTGATCTAAATTTCGTCTGACAATACGTTACCTTTGAGCTTCTTCATGAAACCGCAAGAAATTTTATCAACTGACCTCCTAACTCAGAAAATTCCACTTAGAAAATCTGATTTGATCTAATTTACGTCTGACAATACATACCTTTGAGCTTCTTCATAGAACCGCAAAAAATTTTGTCAACTGACCTCCTAACTCAGAAAATCCAACTTAGAAAATCTGATCTGATCTAAATTTCGTCTGACAATACGTTACCTTTGAGCTTCTTCATGGAACCGCAAGAAATTTTGTCAACTGACCTCCTAACTCAGAAAACCCCACTTAGAAAATCTGATCTGATCTAATTTTCGTCTGACAATACATACCTTTGAGCTTCTTCATGGGACCGCAAGAAATTTTGTCAACTGACCTCCTAACTCAGAAAATTCCACTTATAATTTACGTCTGACAATACATACCTTTGAGCTTCTTCATGGAACCGCAAGAAATTTTGTCAACTGACCTCAAAACTTCATTATGAAGATGGCACCCAATGATGATGAATACATACCTTGATGGGGTTCCCTTCATGAGTGAGGTGCTGTGCGCAGGTTTCCACCATGCGCAGTGCCATCCAAGCTATCTGCGGTGCATGCGTGTCAATCTTGCGGTGCAAACCACTGGCCACACAGTAAGCGTCGCCTATCGTCTCCACCTAGACAAACAGTAGTACATGGGTCATACATACATAAATATAATCACGGATATTGTCCCCAAAGTGTTAATCAGAGACAAGGTTATGAGGACAGCAAAAGCAATCCTTTACCATAGTTTACTTTTCACCAAATATCGACTGCATAATAATGGGCTCTGCGTGACAAGTGGTGAGCCAATCGCCACTCTATGCTTTTAGATGTATGTGCAGTCTTAAGAGAGTTTAGGCATTTCGGATTCCCATACAAACTTCCAAGTCGAAATTTTTAAAAACCATTTAGCCAATTTCAATGAAACTCTGCATGCTAAAGTAACATACAGAGATCTAAATAGTTTGTTGAAAACATTTTTAAAAAACGTTTAAATAACTGAGTTAATGCGATTTTAAACTTTCTATAGTGGAATTTAAATAGCAATGTTTTCAACAAACTATTCAGATCCCTGTATTTTGCTCTAGCATGCAAAGTTTCATTAAAATTAGCTGATTGGTTTTAAAAAATTTCGACTTAGAAGTTTATATGGGAAACCGAAATGCGTAAACCCTCTTAAGTCGTTTTTTACGATACCCAAGGGAACAGAGGGGGTGGTAGTATTCTTTTAACGCTACACAACACGGCTACATGGATCATTATCATACATAAATACAAAAGAGAGTTTAGGCATTTCGGATTCCCATACAAACTTCCAAGTCGAAATTTTTAAAAACCATTTAGCCAATTTCAATGAAACTCTGCATGCTAAAGTAACATACAGAGATCTAAATAGTTTGTTGAAAACATTTTTAAAAAACGTTTAAATAACTGAGTTAATGCGATTTTAAACTTTCTATAGTGGAATTTAAATAGCAATGTTTTCAACAAACTATTCAGATCCCTGTATTTTGCTCTAGCATGCAAAGTTTCATTAAAATTAGCTGATTGGTTTTAAAAAATTTCGACTTAGAAGTTTATATGGGAAACCGAAATGCGTAAACCCTCTTAAGTCGTTTTTTACGATACCCAAGGGAACAGAGGGGGTGGTAGTATTCTTTTAACGCTACACAACACGGCTACATGGATCATTATCATACATAAATACATACATACACATCACGCCTGCTTCCTGGATGGGTAGAGACCAAAGCTTTCCATTTACTACAATCCTGACACACATCCTCTGCTTCACTTACTCTCATAACGATCTTCATACATGCTCGTCTCTCTCTCTCTCTCTCTCTCTCTCTCTCGTTTAGTGTACCCTTGACCTGACCTTTAACGAGAACGTCACCGATCTCAATTAAGTCTACGTTAGCTGAAGACTTTCCCTTATTATTATTAACAGCCTATAAACGTCCCACTGCTGGGCACAGGCCTTACCGCGAGGAGAACAGCCATAGCCAGATTGGGCCATAAACCACCACGCTGGCCCAATTCATGTTAGTTTGACGATTGCCATCTTAAGGCAACGACCGAGACCAACGGCTTTTAAATGCTTTCCGAAGCACAGAGACGCTTGGGATCGTCTCACTTGGAAGAACGAACGTTATTTTTAAATAAACTAAAACTACTAACTTTACCTACCTAAAAATTACCATTTGTGTCAATGATATTTTATGTTTAGATACCTACGTTGCCTGGCCTCCGTAGTGGCAAGAACAAATCAAGGTAATTGCCTGGACTTCACTCAGTCACACGTCAGTCAGTGTCACGTCATTACGTTTGTACCTTTTTAAAGTTTTTTAGGTTGTTTGTTAGATAAAATGCCTTCCTGTGTATACAGAAATTGTAAAAACTATACTGCAGCAGTAAGAGATTAGAAAAGTGTTTAATTTCATTTGTAATTATTGTAAATATGAATTTAAAATAGAAAATTTTCATTTAGTTATGACATTTGCGCTGTTGCCTTATTTTCTGTAAGAGTGAAAGAGAGAAAACAATGGCGGCCGAGATAGCCGTGCAAAGAGGAATGCGCTGTTGCCAATTGGTCGATTAAGTTTTTATCTCTTTTTAACAATAGGCTTGACATGGTTGTATTTATTTTCTTTCCCTTTCGACGTGTATTACGTCATAGAAATAATTTCGCCATTTTATAAATGCAATTCGTTCACGTATGACTAGTCTATTTATAAAAGGTCATTGATTTGTGTAGTCAAAACTAAGATAGCTAATTTATAATTATATTCTGTGCTTCGTTAATTTGTATATTTAATGTTTAACCTAGGTAGATCAGAAGACCATTGCTGCGTAAAAACTCGCCTACATAGCACAGTACTCAAACTAAAACCAACCTCACAAAACGACACAAAGAATACCAACCTTATAAACATCGAGCAGCTCACAGAACACGTCGAAAACGCTGTAAAGGTCTTCCAACATCGCTATCACCATCATGGGGGTGGCGGTCGCACAGATGGACGTGAACCCGACGATGTCGCTGAACAGCATCGTGACGTTATCGTGGCTCTTAGCTTCGATCTTCTCACCTGCGAAAGAATATAATAATGTTGAGCCGAAACTCTATATGAGGCAGCTTCGGATCGAAGCAATGCCTCGCAGCTGAACTGCTCATATGGAGATATGCCACGACGAAAGTCTAGTGAGGCAGCCGCGCGATGTTAAATAAAAGTGGAGTTCAGGCGCGGGGACAACTGATGCATCTTAAAGACGTAGGATCAGTTAGCCTCACCCTGCCGACCCACAAAGTGCCTTTTCACGCTTCGTTTGATGGATTCGTTGTCGGTTTTGTACGCGGTTAAAGGCGCCTCAGTGTGAGTTGCGCGCAGTGGAGGTTGTACCGACTACTGAGAACTGTGGCAAGAGGGCTGTCGTTTCGTCACTGCTCAAGCTCTCTGGACTCTATTATGGAAAGTCCAACATGAAGCTGTCAGGTTTTAACCTACTGCAACATCAACTGCTGAACTTAATTTGGTGCATGCCCTCGTCGTTGTCCCAAACCATCCACGTGGCAGAGAAGACCTCCTTTTTGATGGAGGAAGGCAAACTCCTGCATGTAGGGGCATTGCATCGAAGCACGCTTACTTCAAGCTGCTCTTCGGCGCTCTCCTACGTTCACATCGATTTTTACTTTTTATTCATTGCTATATTTGTACTTTTATTCACTTGCTCCTCGAGAACGAGGGTCAACAAATTTTACTTCATACACTTTACTGAGCTCCGAAACACCCGAGTTTGCCCCATGCTATATAGTATGATAAACTATAGGCTTAAAAAAGTGTTTACCCTAACAAAAAATCTTCTTCGTTATGTTTTCACAGTGACTTGCCATTCGCTAACTTTGCGTGTGGGCAGAAAAAAAACTTAATCAGCTAAAATCCAAATGAAGTTATCGAATGCCAAACATCAAACAGCGGTTTCAGAACGGATGTATAATTTCACGTAATAACTCTTTGATTCTAATTAATCAACTTACTGGCAAACTTAAGTAAATAGTTTTACCAAACCATATTTGGAAATCGTTGGATCACTAATTAATTTGTTGTTTATCGTATTTCTATTGTGGGTGTTAATTCGTTATTTATTATACATTGTTAATTGAAAGTTTCAGATTGCGACGACGACAGTGACAGCTAATGAATTTACGTAATGTTTGCAATTTGCAATTTCGGGATGAGTGATCAAATTTAATTATCTCGAGCTTCTTCATGCTTCGACAGACAGGATGAGTTGTGGGCCCCGTCTGTTGCCTCAAGATGCGGATCAATCATAGAACAGTAAGATAAACAGATAAGGATATATATATACTGTTTAGTCAGTCCTCGACCACAAACACGGACATCTTGCGACGCGGAAAACTAATATTAAGCTCATTGCTCGTTACACTGCGGAAGTTTTAGGCCTCGGTAAATAAAGAACGCAATGAACAGATAAACTAAACAATCTGCAAGTTTGAATACAGTTGCGGGATGTGTAGCGCTATTGAGGTGATATTATAAATCTTTAAAAATGCTGTTGTTTTAAAAACGATAACTACTCGTAATATTAGGAGATTTAACTTAACCCTTATTTGGCAATGTTCCCTGTAAAACATTTTGAAGGAAAAACATATCTTACTATTTTGTACTAACTTCCGGATTTATAAAGTTGAATAGTAGCTAAAGTCGAAGAAAAAATTTTAAACCCCTAGCGTCATTATACATGTCATTGTCAAGTCAAGATGTCAGCTACTTGCAAGACTTCAGTTTTTGGAAGGGCAAAAAGAGTTTCTCCCGTGTTATTTTAGCAACAACACGTGTTGTGAGACTCCATTTTATTTCTATCTACCGTACGATACTTAATAAACTTAAAAAAATTAAAAACTTGAAATTGGCTTAATATTACACGCAATAGCCATTAATTAAGATTAATGATAAAGGGCTTAAAAATATAATATTTGATTAGGTTTTCCTAAAGTTTTCAATGGTTTTATGGTTTTATTTACTAAACAGATATCTGTTTAAATCGTAATGCTTTTATGCAATTTTCTAAGTTTTACATCTGGAGAAAGTAATCTCCTACTCTGTTTCTTCTGCATATCAATGACATTGTTGCATAACGACAGCATTCATTGCTATGCGGACGATAGTACTGGGGATACGCTCTACACCGGACGAGCTAATATTTCTCGGGAAAGCGTCATCGAGAGCCGGAATAAACTTATGACTAACACCGAAAACATGTTAAGTCATGTCTCGAATTGGGGCCGAACGTAACCTAGTCCACTTTAACCCTTCCAAAACACAAGTTTGCGCAGTTACCGCGAAAAAACATCCCTTCGTCGTACCTCTGAACTTTGAGGGAGCTGATACTAACCCGACTATTGGAATTCTTGGCGTCGATATTTTGAGTGACGTTCAGTTTCAGGGTAATTTAAAAAGTAAAGCTTTTGGGCTGGAGCACCCCAGTACCAACTCTTGGCATTTGACCGCATTCAACGCAGAGCTGCTCGAATTGTCGACGACGTGGCTATTTCAGGTCGTCTCGATCCACTGGCCCTTCGGGGAGACGATGCGTCTCTCTGTATATTGTACCGCATGTATCATGGGGAGTGTTCTGAGGAATTGTTCGTCTTGATCCCTGCCGCTGATTTCCTTCACCGCACTAAACGCAATTGACATTGCGTTGTCATTCCATCCACATCACCTTGATGGATGGCGGTCTACTACTGTGCGTTTTTCACAAAATTTCTTGCCTCGAACTACAGTGTTGTGGAACCAGCTCCCGGCGGCTAACTAACTACTTATCACTATTCTAACCTATCACGTGACTTACAGGAATAGGGCAGATAGTATTTCTGTTGCCTAATAAAAATACATAACCTCGAAATTAGGTCTTTAAAAAAACGGTATTTTGAAATTTCGGTATTTTGATCTTTTGGTAGGTATTTTAAACTTTTGGTTATTTGAAATTCGACATATTGAACTTCGGTATATCGGGCGTAGGTATTTCATACATTCGGTATTTTGATTTTCGATGTTTTAAACGTAGGTTATTTAGTTTTATGAATTTTCGGGATTAATAGGTACCCATATAGTATAGTATACGTATAAAAGTGGTTAGACTTTATTTTTTTTTAAAAACGGCGTGGCTTTATTTTTTTAAATTTACTTATAAATAAGCTTCAACTAATAATAATACATTTAAATCTGTTTTAACCCAGTAAAGTAATAAATTACTCCTTTAATTCATTAAACTCAAAGTAGGTAGTATTCATAATTTAAACAAATTCAAACTTCTCTACGAATACCAAGACGTGGTGGATTGTGACCCACTTTCATCATTGAACAACTGTCAAAGCTAAAATCCAAAGTCTTGTTTTATAACTTAGGCTTAAGTGTCAGCAACTTAAATATTACAACCATGCCATGGTTCAATACGTCAATTCACTGCGGTGATCCAGCGACAGGTAGGTACCAAACTACAAACACGCTAACAATAGTTTGCTAACTACGACCACAAGTAGCGCAAGCAATTAGGAACCGTAATAACTAGCTCTCATAGTAGGAAATTGCTGTTCACAGCCTCGCCGAAGTTTAAGTAGCATGTGCGGTCTCGTTACCTCCAACCTGTTAAGTGCTCGAACGGATTACGCGGTAGTCAAACGATGGCGAGCATACTCTAACTGGATTCACGCTTGTACAGACAGCACTTTCAAATTAATTATTACATACCATTGACCTAGAAGTATAGACAAGAACGTATAAACTAACCATTTGTTCAAATTCTGGAATGAGAGTCCTAAAGTTCGCTGCAGCCGCTGCAGCGATTAAACATTTATGTCGGCTAATCAACAGATGCGGCGCTGCGATGTCTGCAGCGCCGCAGTGCCAGATCGGTCAAAGACAACGTAGTATGTATCAAGATGGCGTCCCAAATAGATTGTCAAAAACAATAATTGAAAAACTATCTTTTTTATTCTAAGAATGACTTGAATAACAATTAATTCACTTACATGACAACTGAATTGTAGTGAACGTCTAGGTGTACACTTTGAAAAGAAATAAAGAATTATTCTCGCCGCTCCGCACGCGCGAATGTCAAAGCCCTCACGTAGATGAGTGGTGATGTATGGTGAGGAACATAGTGCGTGTTCGGAACGGCTTATTTAGTGTAATGTATATATCGCTGTTACATACATAATAATATAATATATTCGCGACTATTATCCCCCAAGGGTTAGTCAGAGACCAGGCAATGAGGACTTCAAAAGCAGTTCACTGTAACAGTGCATGTTTCACGAAATAGTTAATGCACATGTGCTCAGCGTGACAGGTGGTGAGCTCATCGTCTCTATGCTGTTGGATATAATATGCAGTCGTTGGGAGTCAGTTATCTACTCGACAGTTTCGTTAATTAGTCAACTATCGGCAACTGGTATGTTTTGAAATTCGTTAATTTGACTAATATCCTTAATTCGGCACTTTCCTTAATTCGTTAGTTGGGTTATCTGGTCAGTGTATGAAACTCGCCATTTTATCAATTTCGCTTGATTTCCGTATTTGGTCAGTTGTAGTATAATCACATACTTGAGGATAATTTAAAACGTTTGGACTGCCTCTCCGTTAGTCGCCTTTTACGACACCCAAGGGAGGAGATGGGTTGGTAGTATTCTAATATTGAGCCGATACCAGCACAGCAATTTAATTTTTGATACAACAACGGAGATTGACCATTTTTGTATTGACGTCAGACCAAGAGTGCTGCCCAACATTAAATCATAGTGCATAATGTTCTTTAGACTAATACTAGTATGTATTCCAAAGAGCTTCAGAATCTATCCGAGGAGTATTGAGAAAAAAATCTGTTGTATAGGTTTTACATTAACGAAAAATAATAACAAATGTCCTAATACGCCGTGTGCGAATGCACTAAGTAAAATAATATTATTATAAATCGTAAATCTTATTAATTTGTTATTTTTTAAATAACTTAAATTGCGTAAAATCGTTTTGTTTGTCGTTTAAACCTATTCAGAAATGGCTAATCTTTTGATTCACCACCAGAACGTCAGAGGACTCCGGACCAAAACGGATACTTTCCTGCGTAATCTTAGAGTAAATAATTACGATATTGTTACGTTAACTGAGTCATGGTTGCTGGATAGTATTTCGGACAGCGAACTTTTTGACGATAGGTACTTAGTTTGGCGTCGCGATCGTAATTATGCTTTGACGGGGCAGACAAGAGGTGGCGGTGTTGTGATTGGGGTCCGTCGGGACCTACTTGTGACTCATAACGCTGACTGGTGTTCTAGCGCAGAGGACCTGTGGGTCTCTGTAACAATACGTGACTCTTATAAAAAGAATTTTTGTAAATTACATTTATGTACACTTTATCTCTGTGATCAAAACAAAGGTAATTCATTTAATGTTCAGCTACATAACTTTTTACTAAATGTTAAACATCTTTTACATAATTATCCTTTAGATAAATTTATAATTGTAGGCGATTTCAATATGAGTAATATACACTGGTTGGACAGTGAAAACGGACTATGTCCCTCAAATGTGGCTGGTGTTCATCAGTTAAATTTTATTTAAATTTTGTACGATTGTAATTTACAACAATTTAATAATATTAAAAATGATCATGGCGGTATTTTGGACCTTGTCTTGTGTAATGACGTCGTCAATGTTGCTGCGTGTTCCGACCCTTTAGTAACGGAGGACCCTTTTCATAAGTCAATATTAATACAAACAACTTTTGTGGAGTTTCATGCTCTGGAGACGCCTGAACGAGTTGTCTTTGTGTACCAACGAGGCGATTATAAGAAAGTAAGATCATGTCTTTCCGATACCAACTGGTCTTCGATTCTGAGTGGGGGTAGTGTTGATGACGCAGTTGACAAGTTTTATTCTGTCATCTCGCAGTTACGAGAGCAATATATACCTACCCGGCGAATGCGCAACTCTAACTATCCTCCTTGGTATAAACCATTTCTTATCAAGGCGATTAAAGAAAAGTTTAAATATTTTAAAAAGTTTAAAAAATACGGTAATTAATCTGATGAAGCTACCTTTCACTTGCTTCGCGACAGAGTTAGGGTTTTGGAGAACCAATGCTACAAGGATTATATGAGAACAATCGAAGAATATATCATTAAAAATCCCAAGTTGTTTTGGTCCTACATGAAAGCCAAGCGCCAAAGTGGTTCTTTTCCTGCGAACATGACTTTTGGAGGTGAGTCGAGTGATAATGGGAATGGTATTAGTGAGCTCTTCTCCTCGTATTTTCGATCAACTTTTTTGGCCTCTGACGCATCGATCGGCTATAGCAATCTTGGCAATGTCGATGAGGTTACCGTTTGTAATTTATCTTCCATTGAGATTAATGCCGAGGAAGTCTTTAATCACCTTAAGTCGCTTGATCTTAATAAATCAGCTGGTCCAGATGGGTTGCCTGCTGTATTGTTGGTTGGTTGTGCTAGTGAATTATCTGTCCCAGTTACCATTTTATTCAAGAGGTCTTTATCGGAGGGTGTGATGCCCAATCTATGGAAAAAAGCCTTTATTTCTCCAGTCCATAAAAAGGGATCTAAGGCTCAGATTGAGAACTACAGACCAATCTCTAAATTATGTCTGCTTGCTAAAGTACTTGAGCGAATCGTGTACAATCAGCTTTACAATTCTTTTAAATCAAGTTTTATCGATGAGCAACATGGATTTTTAAGGGGCAGGTCAACAGTTTCTAACCTTATTGTGTTCAATGATTTTCTTACGCATAGCATGGACATGGGTAACCAAGTTCATGTTATTTATACAGACTACAGTAAGGCATTTGACCGAATTGACCATGATATCCGAAATTGCAATCCTCGCGAAATTGCAATCCCTCGGTATTCACGGTGACTTATTTCGTTGGTTCACCTCGTACGTTAGAAATAGATCTCAGGCAGTCATCTTGAATGGTTTCTCATCTTCTTGGGTGGATGTGCCGTCCGGCGTTCCCCAAGGATCATTGCTGGGTCCACTTCTATTCTTTTTATCAATGATATTCAGTCATGTTTTCATAATTCTAGTTTTCTACTATTTGCTGATGACATGAAGATTTTTAGAGTGGTCAACAATATCTACGATGCGCTTCTTTTACAAAACGATTTATATCGATTAGATGACTATTGTCTCCGTAATAAACTGGATCTCAATGTTGGCAAATGTCTGTCTATGAACTTTACTCGTAAACGTAATACATTTAACTTTGATTACCAACTTAAAAATCAGGTCCTTGCTAGATGCTCTGATGTATGTGACTTAGGAGTCATTCATGATAGCAAATTGTTATTTAAGAAACATATAGAACATGTCGTAAACAAATCTTACAAGGCCCTTGGATTTGTAATAAGATCGTCTAAGCCTTTTAAAAATATGAAAACTATAAAAATAATTTATTGTGCCTATGTTCGAAGCCATCTTGAATACGCGTCTCAAATTTGGAACCCGGATTATGATATCTATATTGATGCTTTTGAGAGAATACAGAAAAAATTTACTCGTTTTCTTTGCAGCAAGTTTTGTGTACCGTATGACGCTTATGAGCAACGTTGTACAGCTTTTCATCTTTTACCACTTTACTTACGCAGAAACATTGCTGACATCTGCTTTCTTTTAAAAATTGCTCAAAATAAACTGGATTGTCCGGAGCTCCTGAGCAAAATTCTATTAAAGGTACCAAACAACAAATTACGTAATAGGCGTAAATTGCTTCACACTCCCTTCGCACATATACTAACTATAGAAATAATAGTTTTAGGATACGATCATGTGAGAACTTTAATAAGCTCAGCTCAGATAGCCGCATCGATCTCTTTTGTACTAGCGTTGGCCAGGTAAAAACTGTTTTAGCTACATAAGGAATGCAGAAAATTTTGTTCGTTTACCTATATAGTATTTTTATAAGTTTCATTCCACTTTTAGATGTGGTAGCTTGTTTTTAGCTTGTATGTTACTATATGTTCTGTCTCTTTGTAAATGATGCTGTAAGCTCCCCAAATAAAAAAAATAAAAAATAAAAAAATAAACGACAACGTTAAAAAAAATATATATATATATCAAAAGTTGAAGCACCAAAAAGCCATAAGATAAGTTTTTATTTACAATATAACCCCGTGGATGTCTTTTATTTGATATTTTTTTTAAATATCTCTTCATGTAAGGAAAGAAATAAAAGTATTTCCATGCTTGGGCAGCATTTGGTCCAAAATAGTAAATCTCCTTTAATTTCAGATTAAGAAACATAACTCAGTTGAGTAAACATTAAATAAATTTATTTTTGCAATAAATGCCTAGGAATTTAACTTACTTATTCTTAGACGCTTCAGTGGCCGATTTCCTGGCTAAATTCATAGTTCGGTTTGTAGTTAGTAAATTTCGGATTTTTCGAGAGCCCGGGTTTGTTATCACCAACCCACATTGGGCTTATCACACCACAATTATCAATTGTAGTGACGACTTGACGCCTTTGCCCATCGATGTGAAAACATAAAGGCTAGTTAAATTTACTTTTAGTCAGACTGACCAGCCCCCTTACTCTTGAAACCGATCGCTATTGGATCAAATTGGTATTGTGAATTTTCGTACTCCTAAGTTACGACACCAGAGCTAATATGGATTCATATAGCGTGGATATTGAGTGAAAAAAATACAAAACTCAGTGCCATTTAGTTCACCCAATATAAATCCAAATTAGCGCTGGTGTCGTAACTTAAAAATACGAAAATTCACAATACCAATCCGATCCAATAGATATCGGTTTCGAGAGTAAGGGGTCTGGGGGCTAATTGTCTATTTTCAACACCTATCTATTGCTTGTCCTCCTTGTTGTCTCCGTGTCGCGTAACGGTGAAAGAATACTACCACACCCTCTCTTCCCTCGGGTGTTGTAAAAGGCGACTAACGGAGTAAAGACTGCACATAATCCAACAAATTAGAGCGGCGATGGGCTCACCGCCTGTCACGCTGAGCACATGTGCTGTCGCTATTTGGTGAAAATGGGACTATGGCAGAGGACTACTTTTAGGTCATCATTGCCTAGTCTCTGACCAACTCTTCGGGGATAATAGGCGTGATTTATGTATGTACTTATGTATTTCATATGTAAGGATTGCATATTTGGACAGTATGAGGATTTTTACCTTTACTAGGAGCTTATTGTATAACTCCAACATCTATCGCAATACCTTTCAAGTAGAAGTAGATTTTTGTTTGATTATTTTAAAATTATTTTTAAAAAGCAAACTAGCAGAGCAATGAACTTTTGTTGAAGTTGTTGAAGTTATACAATAAGAACCCCCTTTTCTCTAAAAATCCGTATTTTATTTAAATAAGTATGCAATTCTTATTTAAAATATACTTCCATACAGATGGACTAAAATATACAAATCATAAACTTATTGGCCTCCTTACACAAAAATATGCTTCAAAAACCGACTTTAAATCTTGCCAATGCAATCCCAACTAACTCATATTCCCATTTGGTTCGACGCTCAGATCGTTAAGGCTGCATCGCCTTAGGAATGGTACTTTATAGAATTGCTCACTTGCCGGAAATTGCATAGTAATACTTTAACAGGGTTATTACCGAGCCTTTTACAACTTTCAGCAGTTTAAACTGAAACGTATGTGAGTTTAGTCAGGTAAGAACGGCGTTTTAAAATAAAAGTGGTCGACTACACGTAATAACTTTAAATAACACGATAATTCAATGTTGATTTCGGTCGTCTATAAGGTACTTGCACATACGAAGGCCCGGCCTGTACGAAGGCCCACTTGAAAAACGTGCACTTGCCACTGCCTAAAACATTCGAAATCTCGCTCCCACATTCATCTTGGCTCTATATCAAATGCAATAGCGCCAAATCACTTTCGCGCCGCCATTTTGTTACTATTCGTTTATTTCTCTCTGGACGCCGTCGATGTCGCGTGTTTACAACCTCGTTGTGATTGTTTTTGCAATTTTTCCACTAATAGGGTCAGTTTTCGAGTGATTCTATCATCATATTGTTAAATAATTATTGGAGAATGGAATACAATGGTAAATTTACTGATTATTTAGTTATTTGTGATTTTATTTATGAGAATTTTAGTAATAACTAATATTAGTTTTTCTTTTATTAGATCATGATTCCACATCCACAACCAAAGAAAAAAGAGACCTTTGAACTGAAGGGGATTTTTTCAATTAAAAAATGTTCCTAAAGCTAAAGAAAAAAATAAATTATTCTATAGCTCTAGTAAGGCCCACGTAAAATTTGAATGGCAAATGAGTACTGAATATTTAGATTCTTGATTTAATAGTGTCTAGAGTTTCGATTTTGTCATCATAAATAATTGTTTTTTTATTGATTTAGAGCAGAATTTTACTTTTATGAATATTTTGTTTTTTCGTACATGGGTTAAGGCCCAGTGTGCAATTTTTTATTATATCTCAAAAAATATAGGTTGAATAACTTATATTTGAAACTGCATAACGTGATTTGTGAATTATTTTTTGGGAATATTAGGTAGATTTTGAGTAACAGTTAGTCATAAACGGGCCTTAGTAAGGGACTGTGCCTTTAACTAGGCCCACTACAGTGTTTTAAAAAACCCTAAATAATCTAGTTTTTTGTAATAAAATTGTAATTTTTTGATTATTTTTAGAAGGTTAATTAAACATTACATCATTACAAATAGTTGTTTTTGTCAAACCTTTAAAACATAATTTATTATTAAGATTTGAAATAAGGTGGGCCTTCCTATGTGCCAGTACCTTATGAGTTTACAGGTCTTAAAAGTTTTTATTTTGCGATTTTATTTTTCTGAGGCTTTGTCAAACCGCCAAGGCTTAGGCAATTAAGAACAAGAGCCACTATACGCCTAACCAAATTGAACATAATAATATGTACCCCCGCGCAAATCTGACACTGAAGATTTACCCTATGTAGGTACTCCCACTCGAAATCGCACCAGTGAGAGGTTTATGACTCTGATGCCCCCTCTTCACGTCGGCAGACGCATCCTCAGACGTTAACTGCGGATGCATCAGCCGACGTGTAGAGGACCCCCTCTCACTCGATTTCACCCGATTTGCGCGTCTGTGGTAGGTATTTAACGTCTGCAGATGCATCTGCCTCGCATCCGACTGTTTTTGGTTTTATTGACACGCATCAAAGGGATTCGGCGCCAACGTCCGGCGCGTCTGTCCACACGTCTGCCGACGCATCAGTTTGATCGGAAACTTTTAGGTTTATTGAGCTATATCAAGCTGAAAACTGTCTGTGGAATCCTAAAAATAATTATATCACAAGAATAAAAATGTTGTAAGTAGGTATACTACTGTAGAGTTTATACCATGTTAGGGCGCTGGCTGGTTTTACTTTATAGTAATTTATTAAAACATAATTTGAAATGACAAGATGTCAAACCGGGATTAGAGGAGAAGGATCTGAAGTGCCAACATAGGTAGACTTGACCATGTTATTTTTATATTATAAATATGTAATTGTAAATGTATATAAAAGTATACAATAAATGAACTCGTATACTAAATAAAGGTTGTTGTTATTAAAACAAACGCCCCCCAACCTTTACGAGTTCTACAATGGTGGAGTCGCAGCCGGGTAGCGGGCCGTGCGCGAAAAGTTTCCGTTTTTCAGGTGGCACGAAAGCACTGAAAAGAATGGTGAAAAAGCTAAGTGTTGAAGAATGAAGAATAGAAAAGAAATTAAGATAATCTTACCTGAAAGAAGAGGAAAATTATTTTTTTAAGCAAAATGGATCGCGTAGTCACTTGTTTTACGGGTCATGTTGATGAGTCGGTGGAAGAGTTTCTGGAGCAGTTCCAAGCAGTAGCAGTTTATAAGAAGTGCACTAGCTCTGAGGAACTATTGTTGTTGTTGCCAGCATTTTTAAGAGGATCAGCACTTTTCTACTTTCGATCAATAAAAGCTACATGTAAAAGCTTTGAAGAAGTGGTGGATAAATTGAGGGAAGAATTTGAAGTGTGTGATTACTCCGAATTATTTTATAATGCCAAGCAGGACCAGAAAGGCCTGAGCGAGCATTTTTATAATTTATCGGAGTTGACTAGCAAAGCAAACATAACCAATGAAGCAACATTCATTACGCAATTTTTGAAGGGATTAAAGCCTTACTTCAAGAATAAACTAGCATATTCTCACTATGCGTGTAAAAGAGACCTCAGGCAGGTTATTTTGCAATTGGAGAAGGTGTATCCACAAGCACGTGAAGAGCAGATGAACTTAGCGCAGAATCCTGCTGCGTTCGTTCATAAGTTTGTTGGTGGGAGAGGTGATCGTAGTACGCCCACTCCATTTGGTCCGCCAATGACGACGGAAGTGCAAGATGAATGCCGCGTTGTACCAGGACCTGCACCTTCAAATAGCTATAATTTACGTTCTAATTTTAGGAAAACGCAGTCGCAGCCGGGTTTTCAACCTCGCCGACAATAAAGAAGGCCAATTGTCGCGACGGTGATGTTATTGAGATGTCGTCTGGTCTTTTGCAAGCGCACACATCTGACGTGAAATTGCAAGCGATGGATGAAGCGAGTCAACAGGTTAGACCTTCTTCTACGTTATTGCCATTATTAGTATTTTTTACAAATGAGATTAATTCTGTAGCTCTTGTAGACACAGGTGCCATGGTTTCCTGCATCAGTCAAGTTGCCGCGGATGAGATAGGAGTAAAATGTAGAGATATAGAAAATAGATGTGTTAGTGCGAGTAATGGTAGTAGGTTAAAAGTAGTTGGAAAATGCGAAATAATGTTTTCTTTGAGCGATTTTTTATTTAAACAAGAATTTATAATTATAGCTGACTTAAAATGTAGTGTAGTATTAGGTCAGGATTTCTTAATAAAGAATAAAATGTGTATTGATTTTTATAACAATTGTGTGTCTTTTCCCCAAGGAAAAATTCATTTTGTTCAACCAAATGTGTTGGGCCAAAGAGATGAATCCGCTTTTGTTGCAAGACAGGACTCTGAAAGATGTTCGATTGTTAGACAAAAGTTAGGAAATATTCATTCTGTTCAGCAAAATGTGTTGAGCCAAAAAGATGAATCCGCTTTTGTTGCAAGACAGGATTCGCAAAGATCGAGTTCGATTGTTAGACAAAAGTTAGGAAATATTCATTTAGTTCAGCCAAATGTGTCGAGCGAAATAGGTAAAGCTGCTATTGTTGCAAGACAGGATTCGGAAAAATCGAGTTCGCTTGTTAGACAAAAGTTAGGTAAGTCATCGAATGTTCCATGTCAAACAATTGGTTTAGAAAGTTTGAAGTTAGAACAAAAGTCAGATAGGTCATCGAATGTTCTAAATCAGGCAATTGTTTTAGAAAGTTCCGAGCCGGGCGCGGAAAAGAAAAACATTGATGTGTCAACAAGTGACAGGCATCAATCAATTGTTGACTTTATTGATTTTCAGAAATTGCGTAACAATGATTACGTATATTTCTTGAAGGCACCAAATAGTGGTGAATTTTCCTTGCCGGTGGAGGAAAAACGTTTTGTAACTAATGTAGATTTAGGAACGGGTTATCCTAAAACGAAAATTCGATAGAACAGGTAGGTTGTATGAATCGATTATTTACGAAGGCACTACGTAAGAATTAGACCGGTATTCTTTAACGTCAATGATTTAGTTTTATTATGTTCCAAGGCGAGTTATTGGCAGATGTACGAAACTGGCACGTCTTTATCAATGGCATATAGAATCATTAAACGATAGGAGGTCTAATGTTGGTGGCTTGTAAAGTTCGTTTTTCATACAAATCGCCTAAAGCATTTCATGTCACGATGATGTGTGTTTGTAGACATTATTGTGTATGTGTATGTTTGTAAATTATCATAAGTTTGTGTAAAAAGGGAAGGCTTAGTAGGTTAATTTTAAGTTATATGTTGTCATAGTTATTTGCTAATATGTGTCTTAATGCTTTCATGTACGAGAGAAATAAGAATAACGTATTTTAGGTAATCTAATGATGGCAGGGAGCAATTGATGTTTGAAAAAGAGGCCCAAATACAAATGTAGTTTGATATGTTAAGGAAAATATTGTTAAAAAGCGTGAGATAGGTTTGTTAACGTATTTGTAATGTTGAATGCTGGTAAAGTAAGTATTTGAGAAAGGTAATGAGTTGTAAGGGTTAAGTAGAATTGGATTGGTAGATCTAGTCGACTAATTCTATTATTTGGTGTAACATGATTAGGCAATAAGCTATTTGTCATGGATTCCTGATTTGGGTTTCACACACATAAATGATGGGATATAGGGTTAGTATCTGGTTTGTAAATGGGTTTGTTATTATTGAGGGTTAAAGACTGAGTATATAAAGCATAGTTGGTGAAGGTTTAGGAGTTAGCAGTATGTAGTATGCAGATAAAGGGTTGAGTATTTATAACATTAGTTTATGAAGGGTTAAGGAGTTAATAGTATGGGGGAGTATGATGTTGTAGGTTATTTGATTTATAGAAGTAGTGTAATAGTAGTTTTGGGTTAATTAATAGTTTGTTATTTTAGTAGTTTGTAGTGAGTTAATAAATTTCTCTCACGATAAGCAATTTCTGGTGTAGAATAGAGTGACTATTCTCATAAGCATTCGGAATTACTTAGTAGAAGTTCTACCTAAGTAATGGATTGGAAATAGAGGGATTATCTTTTGCCTTAAAGTTTTATCAATAATTCCCTAATTCTATAGATTATGAGGGAATATTGTATTGTTGAGTATCAAGTCACATAACGTGGGATAGTTGACATGTTTTTGGGGATTCTATTTCATACCTTGTACTTGAGCCTCTTGAATTCTTGAGAGTTTTAAATATAATGGTGTAGAATATTTTTTCCTATTGATAAGTTGATAGTATCTGCTTTGAGTCTTGCTATAAAGCTTAAGTTTAAGAACGACTATCACACCCTTAGAAAGTTGGAATTTTTCTCTGCAGACATGCAGATTGATAAAGTTAGTTATGTAATTTTTGTTAAGGGTGATGTATATGAGTCGTGTTAGTTTGTAATTTAGAGGATGATTCGAAATAGGTATATAGTTTTGACGGGTTTATATGTGCCAAGTTCTTCGAAGTTTAATTCTTCGAATAGCTAAATCCAAGTCGGGTTTAGGTTGAATCATTCTTGTATGTATTTTTTTCCCGTTTCTGCTAGGATGTTTAGAAATGTTTAGAAATGGGTAGAAATGTAAAAAAAAAGTTGGAAAAATTTTTTTTTTGTTTAAAAATTTTTTTTTCCCCAGGTCGGGAGGAATGTAGAGTTTATACCATGTTAGGGCGCTGGCTGGTTTTACTTTATAGTAATTTATTAAAAACATAATTTGAAATGACAAGATGTCAAACCGGGATTAGAGGAGAAGGATCTGAAGTGCCAACATGGGTAGACTTGACCATGTTATTTTTATATTATAAATATGTAATTGTAAATGTATATAAAAGTATACAATAAATAAACTCGTATACTAAATAAAGGTTGTTGTTATTAAAACAAACGCCCCCCAACCTTTACGAGTTCTACACTACCTACGTATAAATCAATATAGTAGTTAATTTAAGTAAGTAATTTGTGTAAATCGCGTGACAATGTAATATTATGATGACATGGTGCTGATCTGATGATGGAACTGCAAGGTGGCCATAGGAACTAGAATGTGCGAGTGCGAGTTGCGTCTGCCCAGAATGAACATAGACTGATCGACCTACAGACGTGTGGACAGCTCGTGGAAATTCATCTGCGTATGCATCTGCCAATGTCCGCGGACGCATCTGTAGACGTGTAGAGGAGACTTGAGACTGTAGTCTTACTCTTACACAGATGCGGTTCGATCGAAACGTTGCGCCTATTATTCACTAAAGCCCAACAGCTATGGGCCGAGACAGCGCCCAGCCGACCAACCGACCCGCTGTTTGACAAAGCCTTATCAGCTCTTGTGATATAGACTGATACTCATATTATACATCGTATGACAAAATATTTCTAGGTTAGTGTCTAAGATTGCAAAAATTTTTCACTGAACAAAATATTTCACTTCAAACACATTCTTTTAATAATCAGTTGTTGCGTAAAAAATCGGAATATGCCTCGGCCTTATAGTCACTTAACACCAGGTGAGACAAACTTCTAACCCGTAAATCTATAAAAAAATCTAATTGATTATTTTAATAACAACAATTACAATTATTATTCTATTTTAAGTATTTTATTAAATACTAATGTAATATACATATTTATTTTATTTTATTTTTATAATATATTATACGTTATCTGTATTGTAAGTTTATTAAATTTAGTTTTATATGTATTTGAATTCGATTTTTTTTTATATTTGCATGTTTCTGGTGCACTGCCCGTCGCTCTTTTTCTGTTGTCCTATACCTCAAAGGTTGTCTGAAAGAGATCGCTTTAAGCGATAAGACCGTCTTTGCCCACATTAGTTTTAATACCTATGCTTATTTAAGGTTTTCTGTATTTTTGTGTGTGCATTAAAGCGTTTTATCTGTCTATATCTATCTTAGGATTAGATATCCTCTTAAAGTTACACTTGCATAATCTAAAACAGAAATACTCTTCTCACGTTTTGTAAACTTGACCAAGGCCCTGATTATGTATCGCAATCAATAGATTCCACACCTAAACCTTACCGCGCACAAACGTCAAACGCATACGTTTTTGGGAAGATATCGTAACTTTATAAGGAATTAACGTGGTTTTGAAACAATACAATTACAAGAATCGTTACAGAATAAGGGCCCAGAGTAGAGTTACATACACAAGTGAAACATCCCCTTTAATATTCATCCCGTGATTCATCCCTTAAAAGGTAGAAAGGCATAGAAGGGTTTGGTATAACAACACGATGTTGAGATAACACCTGATGTTGACCATCAATATGGTATGCACGAGAGCTTATGTTGTACAGTCATGCACAGTTGTCATTCCAACTCAATTTAATTTACATACAATAATACATACATTGACGACCTCCTTGGTTGAGTGAATTGTACACCGGTTTTCATGGTGTCGCCATCTCTGAGGTCCCGGGTTCGATCCCCGGTCGGGTCAATTTAGAAATTATTGTTTTTCTAAATTGTGTCGGGTCTGGGTGTTTTCTATGTAAAATAAGTGTGTCTTTAAGTATTTTAAGTATGTTTGTCCATTGTCTAGTAACCATTTAACGAGTATCACAACGAAGCTTCTCTTGGGCTAGATAATTAGTGTGAGAGTAGGAAAGTTTATTATTTATTATTGTTATTATTTATTATTTACGACTAGATCCTCAAAGGGTTAGTCAGAGACGAGGCAATGAGGACTGCAGAAGCAGCCTCAAGATTCAATATCATTTATTCGGGTTAGGCCATGTTTAGGTTACAGCACTTAAGAATGTCATTATTATGTCATTATATAATATTATGTCCTTGTTATGTCATTACTATACTTTACCTACCTACGGTGCGTGCAGTCTTTTAAAAAAAATTGTTAACGCTCACTCCAATTATATAGCCTAGATAAGTAGTCTTTTGAAATTTGTTAATATGGTAAGATTACGGATAAATATACATACACATAGAAAAACACCCAGACCCGAAATCAATTTAGAAAAACAGTTTTTCTCTAAATTGACCCGACCTGAATTGATCCTCGGACCTCAGAGATGTTGCGACGCCAGAGCCAGCGTGCTAACCACTCGACCACGATGGTTAATCCATTAGTCGCCTTTTACTGTCGTAAAATTTACCACTCTCCTCTCTCCAACCACTCTCTTCCTTTGGGTGTCCCCAAAGGAAGAGAGTGGTTGGTAGTATTCCTATAATAAGCCGCTACAGGCAAGGTTCTGTATCCATACATGCTATCTAATCCATCCATCAAAACATACATAATTAAAGTAATTTAAAAAAATATTATTTAATTAAATAAAAATCACGTTGTATGCCGTGGCAGCGTCCAAGAAAGATGACACTTAATTTTAAGTCTATAAGCAATATTATGTTCTACCTAGTTATTGATTGTATACAAATTTGGTATATAAGTAGACTAAATAATAACATTGTGTGAACCTCGGTGGTAAATATAATAATACAGTGTCAGCTGCGTGGTAGCTACTGTGTGCTGGTTTTCGCTTAAAAATAATGTTCTCTAGTAAAAAAAGGTATAAAGAACACAAAGTCAGTTAAATGCAAGTTATAGGCTGTCAAAACAAAGTTTTTTTGAGCGCGACTGTACGAGTACGCCTCCTCAAACATTGTACTTCATCCACTTTAGGGCTTAGCGAATATATTACCGGACCGCTATAAATTTGTCACTTATCCGTCCGTTTTTATCTGTCCTATAAAATATTTAAGTAGCCCGATCCGTATACTGTTTGCATACATTATACTTACTTGCAACGGACAACAATGCGTAAGGCTTTGTTAATACGAATTTTGCTAAGTAGGCATTTTGTGAAAGTCCTGATAGTTCGATCTTTGGCACGAGGTTTTAAACAAACGAGAAATGAACAAACACCTCAAAGGTAAATAAAGCCGAATATTAAAGACTACTTCATCCGAAATCGATAACCAACGATGAACTGGTTATCTTACTTTTAACGGAACACTAATGCAAATCGGTCCAAATGTTGTCACAATTTTATATAGTTTAAAATCTAAAAATGTAGAACACTGAAAGCTTTTTCTTACTTACCCAACCACAGCCTCTTCGCAATGTGTGGCGGGAATATCAAATGGAGCAGGCTGACGTTCTTCTCTCGTTCTTTGTCAACTGCTTTGCTGGCCTCTTCTATAGAATTCTTCAGTTTATCCATTCTTCTTCGGAGTCCATCCTGGTAGAAAACAAACAAGTCAAATGAGTAATATAGCCAGACTAAATGCAAGTAATTTTGTCAATGCTCGTAAATACCAGAACAAAAAACTTGATACAAAAAAAAACAAATACTGAACTGCAAATTATTTGAATCAAGGTTTTTGTTCTGGTATTTACGAGTATTAACAAAATTACTTGCATTTAGTATGGCTATATTACTCGTTTGACTTGTGAACACATTATGTTAGATTCGAAACTCACAAATTCATAGTTTCGCCTGGTCAATACTAGTTCAATACTAATTCTGACCATCAGAATAAAAACCTAGTTTTAAAAGCTGATCGTCAAACGATGTCAGCAAATAAATAAACTACTTAGATACACTTCTGTAGTATTATACTTTTTGTTTTAACGATAAAACTTTTCAAATTGTATACCTTTCTGCTAGAAACTATTCAATATTTTGAATTGTACCGACACAATAAAGTTTTCAAATCCCGTGAAATAACTGCGATTTATCTACAACCAATGGAGCGAATTTAAAGTGAATTCTTAACAGCTATTGCAAAGTTATTTCTTAAAGAGGTTTTCAAGTAACTTTAGTTATTGAGAGCTTTTGCGGCTTCAAAATGAGATTCTTACTAAATGTTTAAAGTTCTGAGGCGCGTAACAAGTTTATACCAAGGAACATTGCAAAAATGGGAGAACTCAAAAACAAATTGGCACACAAAAATTACAATTTTGTATAATTGGTTATACCTTCGATCAACAATATTGTTGATCGAAGCTTATAACAGACATAATTATAAAATTTGTAATTCTATTGTTTACAAGCTGAAATTGAAATGAAATAAACTGAAACATTTGCAAATCATATTTCTAAACTTCATTTCCTAAATTTACTGCTTTTTAAATATACTAAATATTTAAAAAAGTAGTAAATTCAGCCTTGTTTTACTTTTTATAGATTAAATTAGTTTGAAGCAACGCATCTGTAAGTTTGTCAGTAAAAAATCGCTTTAAACAAAATTTTTAATTTGTTTTTGCGGTGTGCAATGTTGTTTTTGTGATGTTTCTCTAAAAGTTTTAATATCTGACTAGTCTTACCTGGGCTCTAGCTTGTTCTCCCACCAAGATCACATCCCTGGTAGCGTCGTGTAGTGGAATGTCAGATATGAAGAGGCCTCTGCTTGTGAGACCTTCAAGCCCGTCCAGAAACGGAGATCCAACGAACAGGAGTGAGTCTGACTCGGAACAGAACACCATCTGGCCCTTGATCTCCAGACCCTGCGGAAAAAAAACTTGTTAAGATTTCTTTAACCCATCGAGCGTAAAGTGTACTCGGGTTTGATACATGATTTTCTCGTTGCACGTGCGCAAAGTGTACTTAAGGTAGAACAGATTTACAGCGCGCCACTGGCGTTCAAATTTTAGCTTTTCGATTGGTACTAGCGGTGTTTCCGTTTAGCTTGAATTATTATTTGGTTTGTATGCAGTAACTTTTATTTAGGAACCATTTGACTACAATTTGGAACGGAAGTCAGAAAAATTATATAAAAAAGTCGAACGTTTTTTTTGTCAGTTGTTGCGTCACTCACTTTGTAGTAGGTAGGTAAAAATGAATTCTCGACGAAAACGGCGAGTAATCTTATATGAAGTATATATTTAATTACTTGGAAAAGAGTGTAGATTGTGGTAAAATAATGGTTATTATGGAATCAGTGTTTATCTTTGTAAAAATGTCATGAACTTTTGAAGTGTGATTTTTTCGTAAGCGTGTATGGCGAGTAGGTTTTTTCATCAGTAAGAAATATAAATAATAGTTTGTAAGTTTGTCGATTACATAAACAGTTATTGATAAAATAACATTTCATTACCAAATAACTAATGTAACTAATAACAATGAAAACAACGAAAAAACGAGATTTCGCGGACTCAGTTCGGTGATGGCCGCTGTTAGGTATTTGCCTATGCGGTGCATATTATTGTGAATAACTAAGTTAATATGGGACTTCAAAGCCTGAAATTTTAAATGTGAATACTTGAATAAGTGAACTTTGTGGTGTTAGTGTTGTTTTGAGTGAAAGTGTATGGGAAATATGTGTATTGAGGTATGAAAGTGTAGGTACGCTGCGATGATAACATTCATCATAATTCAATCATCACCTCAGACCCTCATGTAAGTTTATTTTTTTACTAAGCTTATGATATTTCGATAGGAAATTTCATGCAGATTACATTGATACATAACACTTATGGATACATTATACAGGAATTACGTAATTAGGTTATTTCTGAAGACAAACCAAAAAAAAAAAAAACATTGTTATATAGCGGAGCGCTTGAGGCGCTTTTTTTTCCTAGGCGTCGAGCGCTCCACGGGTATTGAGAAACCCGTGGCCTCTTTTTTATTTTACAATGGTAATTGACGATAAGCCCGCAGGTGCAAGCGCGCTTCACCCTTAATCCTCAACCACTGAGGAACTGGCATACGCTAAGAGAGTTTACGCATTTCGGCTTCCCATACAAACTTCCAAGTCGACATTTTTAATAACCAATAAACTAATTTTAATGAAAGTATGCATGCTAAAGCAAAATACAGGGATCTAAATAGTTTGTTGAAAACATTAAAACTTGCAATAGTCGACTTCAAATCGCAATAACTCAGCTAAATAACCGTTTTTTAGAAATGTTTTCAACAAACTATTTAGATCCCTATATTTTACTTTATTTAGCATGCAAAGTTTCATTAAAATTGCTTTTTAAAAATTTCGACTTGGAAATTTGTATGGGAAACCGAAATGCCTCTTAGGACGTCTTTAAACTGTCGGAACACAACAATGTTATAAACATCGTTGTTATGGCGACAGACTTAGATAAAATGGTGGTTGCTAGCAAAGCGGACTTGACAGCCCTACCACCAATCAAACCAAGCACACAAAAATGTACCTCCCGCTGGGAATCAAACCCGGGACCTGTGGGTCTGAGACTGGTGGTTTAGCCACTTTTACCTGTTTTTACCTTTTTTTATTAAAGATGGGCTTGCTATTGGCCACATTCTTACCTGTAGGATTAAAAAGAGCCGCCGATGGAACGAGCTTGCCCAGAAGCAGCCTATTCACTTGGACTTTAAAGATGATGGCACCCTTTGCGCGACTTATGTCTAATAAGAAAAACGTCCAAAAATACGAATGTCCAAAGGCATGTCCATGTGATAAAATTATCCAACCATACAAATGTCCAATAATAATATTGCCCAAACACAAAAATTACCAGAATTAATATAGTCCAACTATAAAAATGTCCTATAATAAAATTGTCCAAACTTAAAAATGACCAGTAATAATATTGCCCTACCCTAGAAATGTCGAATGATAAAATTGTCCAAATAGACAAATGTACAATCGCATGTCAAAATGATAAAATTGACCAATCATAAAAATGTCCAATAACAAGGCAAGGTTGCCCTAACTAAAAAAATAGCGCATACTTCCGATCGAATGCTGTAACAGACTTTCGCCGATTTTTTCGCATATAGACTACTATTCATAATATTCAATAAAACCAAGCAATACTTCTTACAAGTGACCAGTATCTAGCTATCACTATCAGTGTCATTCCAAAGAGTTTTGATATTTAACGAAAGTAGATTCGAGTCTATAGAAATCACAGTTATCAGGTATTCAGTGATAGAAATAGTACAGTACAATAGGACATTTTTATGGCTGTACGATATTATAGTTAGTCATGAATAAGGTTGGTTGTTTCTATAGTTTGACATTTTTATGGCTCGACGTTATTAAAGCTGGTCATGTATCTGGTCGGTTGTTTCTATAGTTGGACATTTTTTTTGTTTGACGTTATTATAGCTGGTCATGTATCTGGTCAGTCGTTTTTAGAGTTGGACATTTTTATGGCTGGTCATATAACTGATTGGACTATTTTGAAACGATGGACGTTTTTATTTTTAGACATAAGTCGTGCAAAGGGATGGAACTATATGCATTCGGGAACACAGACGCCTCGGCAGGGAATTCCATACCTTGGCTGTACGCATTATAATGAAGACGAATAACGCTTGGTGCGTATGAGTGGAATATCAACCAATTAAGGGTAGTAACCCGCCGTACGTCTGGACTCCCGATAGTAGAACGGGGATCACCTGATGTTAAGTGACGGCCGATATAAATCGTACTTTAAACAGAATCCTTAACTATTAAGGAACTGGCCATGCGACAGGCTTTGATGAGGTGGCTAAGATCGGCGGTCTTTGCACTAAACCATAGGCGATTTAAGGTGGTCTTGACGTAGGTAATATGTTAGTTAGGTACATTAATAGGCCTTGGAATGGGTATTACGTAGGTACATTAATGTATGTTGTGTTACGTCCTAAACTAATACCCTAATGGTGGCTATAATAAAGCTTTACGTAGGAAGAGTTAAATATTACTTTACCGTTAAAAATAAATATTACTCATATGAAACACTATGTAACACGATATTAATTAATTATGTTGTATATATGTACATACACAGACTACTACTGTGTGTACACATGTTAATGTTTACTGTCTGGATCGCAACTGTAAATTTATTTATTCCGTTTATATACTCGTAACAACTGTATTCTGTTTTTTTTTATTAATTCATAAAATAAACAGTTACATGTCAGATTAATTAAATTACTATCACAATTTTAAGCGTATGCAAACAAAGAAAAGAAATCCCATTGATCTTTTTTTGCTATAAGGAAAAAAGAAAAGCCTCGAATCGCAAAGAACTTTCAAAATTCTTCCGATAGATATCGCTGTTATTAATTAATGCGCTTTACTCAATCTGGTCTTCAGCCTTTTTTCCCCTTTCATCTGCTGAGGGCTCGTTAAATAAAATTCTCTGGTAAGACAGGATCGTTTGTGCCGAGAACCAACCGACTCGCTGTATTCAAAAGAAAACAGCAACGCTTTAATGAAATTGCAACTTTAAGTGTCTTGGTATTTTACCCCTTGCCTGTCTCGAAGACGCCTGGAGGTTTCTAACAATTGAATTTCTATTGTGTCTGGTATTACGACAGCTGAGCTTTGAAGAGGCATGACATAGCAATTATTATAATGTCACATACAAATTTCGAAGTTCTATATTTTTAGAACCAGTTCTGATTAAACTTTTTAACCACTCACTCGTGGAAATTTTCAGACACAGAAATTGGCGCAACTGTCAACGTCAAATTTGACAGAAACGAGCATAGACTATTCGATATTTTGCGATCACGATGCATAAAATGTACCACAGAACCGAAATAATCGACCTTGTTCATACTAAAGTAGTCTGTAAGTCTATGAAAACACGGTAAAGTGTGTTTTTGTAGGTGCGGTCTCATGTAACCGGTTGGGGTTTGAGGGGGCTATTTATTTGCATGTGGCGTTTTAACATACACACAATACGAACATACATACGTACTACGTATATGTATGTATGTTCCCTCCTCTTTGGGAATAATAGTCGTGATTATAGTTATGTATGGACATATAGTCACGACTATTATCCCCAAAGGGTTAGTCAGAGACTAGGCAATGAAGACATCAAAAGCAGTCCTGTACCATAGTCAATTTTTCATCAAATAGCGACTGCAAATGTGCTCAGCGTGACAGGTGGTGAGTCCATTGCCGCTCTATTCTGTTGAAAGTATGAGTAGTCCGTTAGTCGTCTTTTACGACACCCAAAGGGAAGAGAGGGGTGGTAGTTTCTTTTACCGCTACGCGACACTTTCACTGTTTTAAAGTCCACTGTAAAAAAATATCAACGTCATCAGCCCATAAATGTCTTACTGCTGCGCAAAGGCCTTCCACGTGGACAACAACACATGGGAAGATATGGCCATAACCTACCACGCTGGCCCTATTCAAATTAGTGATCGACTGCCATGGTACGACAACAACCGGGACCAACGGCTATACGAGCCTTCCGGAACCAGACATGTTTTTAATTTGGCCACCAATCCGGTGACCCGATGGGGAACCTTTTCGTCTTCACACCCGTATCAATAATCAAAAACGAAGAAACTCAAGTGCTTCAACATGTTCTTCATAATACCCGTACCGTTGTAACTTGTAACGGCCCCGTACAATCAATTGGTTGATAAAGACCTGCATTTAGTTAACAGACCGCCGAGCGACCGCAATCCGCTTCGAATTGATCAAAGTTCGGACGGGAAATATCGAAATGGGTACCTGACGTTCAGCTCTCACGTAGGATATTGGACTTTATATTAATGGTGTTAGAACAACATTTTGTGACCCCATTAGAAATATTGGAATAGGTATCTGATATTTAGCTCCTACGTAGGACATTAGACTTTATGGTAATGATTTTAGGACAACATTTTGTGACTCCATCAGATATCATATTTCTAAATGACTGTTCGCAGTGGACAAATGGAAATACGCATTAGGTGTAACTGTAAATGACATCAGTTTTGCAAGGCAAAATGTATAATGTTCAAATGGGACTGGTTTTGCTATTGTAACTTTATTATTTTAGGTGTGATTTTTTTAATGACGTTGATTTTAATTATAATGATCGTATAAAGCAGAGATGGGCATAATCAACTACTTTTTTAAGTAGTAATCATGAAGTAATCATGATTACATTTAATCGGATTAACGTAGTCGTCATTACTTTTAATCATGATTGAACATGTAATCTTTAATCTTGATTACAGTAGTCAGTAATCTAAATTACATGATTATTCTTAACTAAGTTTAATTGTATGAATTATGGTTTAGGAATTAATGAATATAATTTATATTTTATTGAGTTGCCATTAATTATCACAATTTGTATGCATCTAGAAATTGAGTGGTTGGCTTTATGCACTATAAATTATACCTACTACCACAGTGTTACTATATTCATACAGTGGGGCAACGCGTTTGATGTGGGGCGATGCCGCCGCCCGCGTAGGTATCCACGCGGTCTTTCGCCGTTATGCAAGGGTTGTCACAAAATTCGAAATCGAATAATCGTAATTTTTTTATAAAATAATTATTTATTATAGATGTTGTAATGCTTATTTTACATTTGAACAAATGAACATGTAACAGAAAATATACAATCTCTGCTCACAAGAATAGAATAAAAAATAAAATAAAAAAACTTTCCTACACTCACACCAATTATCCAGCCCAAGAGAAGCTTCGTTCTTCGCGTAGGTATCCACGCGGTCGTTCGCCGTTATGCAAGGGTTGTCACAAAATTCGAAATCGAATAATCGCAAAATTTTTATAAAATAATTATTTATTATAGATGTTGTAATGCTTATTTTACATTTGAACAAATGAACATGTAACAGAAAATATACAATCTCTGCTCACAAGAATAGAATAAAAAATAAAATAAAAAAACTTTCCTACACTCACACCAATTATCCAGCCTAAGAGAAGCTTCGTTATGAAACTCGTTAAATGGTTACTAGAAAACGGATAAACATACTTAAAATACTTAAATACATACGAGTACTTATTATACACAGAAAACCCCCAGACCCGAGAACAATTTAGAATAACAATAGATTCTAAATTGACCCGACCGGGGATCGAACCCGGGACCTCAGAGATGGCGACACCATGAAAACCGGTGTACAAACCACTCGACTAAGGAGGTCGTCGTCGTTCGAGTAGAATAGAATAGAATTTCTTTATTGCGTGTAAGCTGCATTCATTATTTGTTATATAGTTGTTCAACACCTACTAACATCAAAAAAAATTGTGTTCAGGTCGATGACAATCAGGACCGACGTCGGCTTTCGTGCTCTCCAGTAATAAATATATAGGGAACATTTAAAAAACTTAGTATTGCCCAGGATCGAACCTAAGCTTCGCCGACGAGAGGCGGGACCCAATACCTACCACCAGGTTTACACGGCTTAGTAGCACGTTGGCATGCTAACTTATTACCCGTCTGCGGCGAAGCCAAAAAAGTAGGGTTTGTGTTTGACCTGTATGTATGTATGCCCGTTTTTATGTTCTCTCTTACCTAATAAACGGCTGTACCAATTTTGATTAGTTGTTAAATTCGTCTTTATTGCGCGAGTGTGGAGTTAGTTAGTATATCAAATTAAAAAAAATAAAAATATCGGATTTGTTGTGCCAGGCAAATTAATTTATCTAACAATTAACGATTTAAAGTTAATTACGACTTTACTCACTTCAATTTCGCAAGCTCATATTGCAATGTCTGGAAATAATAATAAGTAGATAAAAATAATGATGATTCCGACTGTTGGTTTTATTAATCAATCATAAAAGTAATCAAGATTACGATTACAGATTGATAATCATTAAATTATTACATATTAATGATTACATTTTTGATTAATTTCTGTAATCTGTAATCGTGGTTGAAGATTACACATTGTAATCGTAATCCTTAATCATTAATCTGATTACTTTTTGCCCAAGACTGGTATAAAGACATAACTTGTACCATTTGACGAGTTGCATTCAAACTTCAGCAAGTGGTTGTAAAAGTCTCCAAAGGTTGGTTGGTAAAATCATCTCGGGACGATCATTATGTTCATTTAAAATGTTTAAGTTTAGAAGTTTAGGGGGTTAAAGTTACTCGCGTCCGTAGGTTTACCCTTGAGACCCTACACGTGACCCCTGGGTGGTGCTAAATGAGTGACACTGACTGAGTGGTAGAGCCACGCTGCGTTGCAGCACGCATTGGGCCGGCTCGCCCGGCGTAATACCACCCTCTCACGAATATTCGGCGTGAAATAACGGCACTTGGTGCTGTTGTGTTTTGTCCGACCAGTGAGGGTTCCGGAGGCCCCTCCCCCCCTCCCCTCCCAATTCCTATTCCTTCCTTGAACCTATTCCTCCCTTAAAGGCCGGCAACGCATCTGCGATTCCTCTGGTTTTGCGGGTGTCCATGGGCGGCGGTGATTACTTTCCATCAGGTGACCCGCCTGCTCGTTTGCCTTCCTCTTTTATAAAAAAAAAAAAAAAAAAAAAATATATTTTTATAAATCCAGTATGTACCTATAGTATACTTTATACAAAAAGGAGAATAATTTATATAAGTCAGTATGTTCTTTCTACAAGGGAAGTCGTTGCACTAACAAGGAGTTTCAGAACATCGTTCAGTTCAGTTTTTTTTACCAACTTTCTAAGTACATGTCGGATTATTGTATGGGTGACTTAATAGCAAAGCCTATCCCAGAATGCCAGTGCCAGATGCCAGAAGAATTTAGCCAACTTTGGCGACTGTAGATTTAGTTTATACACATTTTGCTTTGCTTGCCTGTGCAGTTCTCCTCGTCACTGCACAGATGCTTCGGTCTTCGATCATAGTAGAATACATCCCTGACTACCAGAAGATAATAATCAATAATCAACTTTAGTACCCGTACATTTAGCTTCTATTCTGCACCATATCCTTTGATGGTACGTATGATCAATAATCGATTTTAGTAACCGTACATTCAGCTTTATTTTTGCACCATACCTATCCTTTACATGGTTACGTTACACGTGCAAAAAACGAACGACACGAAACTGGAACGAAGTGAAGGTTGACTTGACACTAAAAAGAAAATATACAGCGCGAGTATAAAATGCGTTACGACCTCAACTATGTCGCGCTTTGATTTCGCTTACATAGTTAGAACACACGCGATGTAACTGTACATAAGCTGTAGACAAATACGTGGAAGCCGTTCCATTTATACTTTTGCAAGTGGCGACAAACAATATTACAAGTATATTATAAACGTCCCGCTGCTTTATAAGTAGGTACTATGTATGTTATAATACTATGCCTAATATTTTACGTGCGATGCCTCCTGGCATTAAATCAAGCCATGTCTAAGCCACTGGCTGCATGGTGGCAGCTTAATTATTATTAACCCGCCATTGGTGACGTATATGTCTGTGAGACCGGGTGTTTTGAAAAAATCGTAAAACTTTTTTATCTGCCATTGTTTTTCAACGTAATTTTGAGTAGCCAGCTGGCGTTTTGCGCGTTCCTCACATTCAGCTCACCCCCCGACGTCAAAGCAGGCACGTTTAGGAGTTTTGGTGAAAACCCGGTGCATGAGACCAGCAGCGTCACCGACGTGGTAAGTAAAATTGTCATAGGTAAATTATTGATTATTTACAGTTTTCAAGGGCTATATGCATTTTTTATTTACTCTTGGTATTGTTTTGTTGTATTATCCGTGTTTATATATATAATCTGTGAGTTTATTGCATCATTTTGTCAATATTTCACAAAAATACCTTGTGTATGATTAATTTTTTTATTTACATTTTTACTTCCTTTTAGCGTGTCTTAAGAAAATGAACAGCGGCGTATTAATAAAGGAAAACCAAATATACTAGCCAAATTGCAAAAATACTTGTGTGTTGAGCATGTAGTACCTTCTTGCAGAAGGTCTTTTACTAAAAATTTGTAATTTTTTAAATGTTTATTTTTGCTGGTTTTTGTTGGTAGGGTGCCATTCTTTGTTAGTTTTATATAAAATCCTAGTGTAAATAGACTGACTAGATACGTAATAAGTATAAAAAAATGTGAACGTTGCATCATTACGTGTTACCAAATTTAAAAAAAGTTATGCATGTACATTTTTTTAGGTTTTAAGTACAATTATTTTATGATTATTAAAAGTCAAATAAACGAGCTGTGATTGAGATATATATTTTTTTATAGTCAAAGGACAAATATTTAATAAAATAAAATAAACAATAACTAAAGCACTTTGAAAAATCTTCCCTAAAAAAACCCGGTGCGTTAGACCGGCGTCACCAATGATCAAAGTCAAATTGACGTCACCAATCGCGGGTTAAAATAATACTACAAACCGCTTGGGCCATTGGAACCACCCTATTAAGCGCAATAAATAACTATTTCTAAAGAACCAATTGTGAAATTGCGAAAAAGCAATCAACTTTCTTTCTCGGATTAATTAAATAAACCGATAACACAATTGTTTTGTACATTATCGGCCTATAAACATCACACAGGTGAGCACAGGTTCAGGAGCACGTGGGAAGACTGGGCCATAACCCACCACGCTGACTCAAAGCGGGTTTGTAAGTTGCTAACTAAAGAGGGACAAATCTTTCCAACGGTTCAAAAGCCACTGAAACTATAACGTCAATAATAATATTCATAGCGTTTTCCCTGAAAACTATACCAAGTTCAAAGATCTCATGAATAAACATTTCACTTAGCACAACTCTCGCAAAACTTGAGTGCTTGCTTCTGTTAAGCACCTACTAGCTACCTTTTTGTCCAAACTTCGCTGGTAAAGTTTGCTAGCAAGCAAGTAAAAGTTGGTTTCTTCCAACTCTCATCCTTGCCGCTTCATCGGAGGTAATCTTCTTACTGCTGTCTAATCCTAATGTATGCCCCGACTTTTAGTTCCACTAAATTCAAAAGTTCAACTGCGCCACTATTGAACTAGAGTACTCTATGTTGTCATACTCATTATTACACACATATACTTAGTCATGACTGTTTCTCCGAAGTGTAAGTTAGAGATTAGGTAATGGGCAATGCAAAAGTTAAAACTGCACATGTACTCAGCGTGTTAGGTGGTGAGGTCATTGCCGCTTTATTCTGTTGGATGTATGTGTAGTATTTAGTCCGTTAGTCGCCTTTTACGACACCTAGGATAAGAGATGGGTTGGTAGTATTCTATTAAAGAGACGCCACCGCATAGCTCTATCTCTAAGTAAAACACAAAAAATAATAATAGGAAAGACAACATGAACGTCAAATCATACAAGTTAATTTTTTTTGTATCTGTTATTTTTACATGGTTTACGTTGAATATATCGAAAACTCTGCGCCTCCGCTTAAGCGAAAGAGGACCTTTTGGTTTTTAAAGTTTTTGTATTGGTCGTTGTATATTTGTGTCAAATAAACTTTAGTTGATTCATTCAATAAGCATAAATATTCAAAATTCCCGAATACAATGTTGCGTACATTAAAACAAAGACTGTAAAAAACTTTAATTTTTCCAGCAAACAAGACATACAAAGAAATGAAACACTTTTTTACGGACTAGATCGCGTTTAATTTACTATTAGTCCGTAAAATGTGTTTCATTACAATGTGTAGTGCTCACTTAAACCTCAGAAAATAATAAAACATACATAATTCAGTCAGGCTGATGGTAATCCTTTTCATGAATTTAATAATTAAAGAGCAAGATGGAAAAAAAGTCTGCCGCCTAAATAAATTCCAGCTAACCTAGATAACTAAAACACATAACTCTACCTGCATAGTGGTTCTTCTAATAACGCAAGTGCAGAACCCCTACCGTTTGTCCAGAATATCCATTCGAACAAAACTCACTAAGCTCATTTATTTCGTTTTGAGTGTCCACTGCAGTCTTATAAAACAACGGTCAACAACCTGTATAAGTCCATTAATGGGCTAATAAATCATATTAAGTAAGACATAACAAACATGAATGTAGAACTGATTGGAAGAGAAAATGCTGATGGTGTTACGTAAGTCAGCTAGAGTGGATACTTCGTACATAGTTGTGTATTTAACTTTTGGGGTGCCTGGTAGGTAAAACTTTCACGGTGTGCCTGGTGGGTCTGATGGACTCGTTTATAAAAATATTACATAAATATAAATTAATACTATAGAAATATTTAAATTCATGTTTTCTGTTATTTTAGTGATATATTACAAAATAAAACCAAATATGTATTAAAAAGCTTCATTAACCAATTGAGAACAAAGATTTAAATTTGAATTTAAAATGCATCTAACTTTAGGTAAACAAAAATAGCCCCGCGCCTGGTCGGGTTTCTCTGACACAAACGCACTTAACAAACGTGCTACTCCGACGCAAGTGCACTGAGGGCTGCACGGGCAGTGGCAAAATTAGCTCTAGTCTATATTGCGAAGCTACTCTTGAGCACCGCAAGCTTGGTTTCATATTTAACAAAATATCGACAATTCGTTAAAGTGACGCATCTGTCAGACCCACCAGGCACCCCAAGGGTTAAATACATAGTTTCTTTATTATGGAGCGATTAAGAATAATTCTTAAATGATGTTGATAAGTCAAGTAAGAGACTTAACAATAATAATACACATTTTCACAACTATAACACCATTTTATTGGTACACACTTATTCTGAGTTTTAGATAAACCTCATCAATATTAAGTAAAACCAACTCAATAGCTAGTGTACTTGTACAATTAAGCATTCTCGATCCTAACTCGATCGCGCTAGCCGCTGCGCCATCGAGCCTGTAATAAGTTCATGGTAGTGGCTAGGGTCAAGTGCCAATTTGAAAACCCATTCGTAAGTCCAACAAGGCGTGATGAATTAAGGTTTCTCGATCCTAACTTAACATTTATTGATTATATATTTTTTACAATTAAATTTTAAATAAACTAGCATTTAGGAAGCCAATGAGTTTTGTAACATATAAGCTATAACCATAATAAGAAAAAGAACTGTTGTGGCACCGATAAACTACTCACATTGCTCAATAAATCATTACTTTATTATGAAGTAAAGTCGCAGTTTTCCTATGTATGTCTGCTTTCTTTTTCTAAGCTACACAATGGATAGAAAGATCGAGTAAGGACGATGGTTTTTTTGTATATTTTATAGATATTTTGACGGCGTTATTAGTTCGCGTAGACAAAGGCGCGGGCAAGCCTCTGGTTAATAATAAAGTAGGATTTCAATTTTCATTTATAGCTATTTGGTACATTAATAAATCCATAGAACATTGTTAGTCGGGTAACACATTTAAAAGGCGAGTAACTAGTTAGTCAGTTGCTAGTTCGCCGTAGTTGTTTCTCGCTCGTAGACTCGAACGCTGCGCTATGAAGCCTGTAATGAGTCCATGGTAGTGGCTAGTGTCGAGTGCCAAGTTTCCGGGTCACTATGCTTATTTGCTATGTAAACAACACCTCAGTATACTAGTAGGTCAACAGCTTGTGTGCATAAGTAATAGGCTGAGTGCAAACTGAGGCCCTATAGGTTTCCGTAACACAATCACATCGAACAAAGGACCGGCAAATGTTATAGAATGATGTATTCTAAGGTAAGGTAAGTTCAAATGCTATTATCCATTTTTATACACAATTCTATTTCCAATCAAAGTAAAAAAAATGTTTTTTTTTCAAAGAGGCGCACTATAAACTCACTAGTTGCTTCTTAGTTTCTTCATAAAGTAGAATTTATTTTTATAAAAATGCTTGTGAAAATGGAATTAATAACATCTTTCATCAGTTAAAAAACGTTCTACTCCAGGCCTACTTACTTAAACATGGGGAGTACATGGAGAGATCACGCCATAACCCACCGTGTTGGCACAATTCAACCAACGGCTTAACGTGCCTTCCGGAGGACGGAAGAGCTTTAAATATCTTTATTTAGCTACCCATTCGGTGACCGTCCATTGCGAAAGTTGCTTATTATGCAAGATCAAATCCCAACAAAGCCTTTTCCATGTAACTCCTACTTACTAACATAAAAACTTGTTTAATCAAGTGGAAACATAAATATTTAATATCGTTCCTTCTAACCCAACATGCCGAGTAAGCTTCGATAAAAAAAAAACTGGACAAAAGATAAAAAACCAAAGGAATCCGCTTGAACCGCTGTAATACAATGGAAATGGTAACATACGTTTACCACACAAGAAAACCTTTTTCGTATCCCTCTGAACCTTAACGTTATTACCTGATGAAAAACAGGTCCAATCTACCCGATAGTTCGGATTACTGTCTGCGACATTGTGTTTGTTACACACAGATTGAGTTTAGCGTTGACTGTACCCAAAATTAAGTCGAACGGAAATTTCTTTCAGTACCTCAATTTACATGGAAGAATGCCGCAAATTTCAGTAAAATAAGCATTTATTTATACCTCCTTCCTTTGTAAGTGTTGGCAAATGAAACTAAACAGTGTCGCGTCAATTTTTAAATTACATCTAGACGCGCGCTTTAAATTTTGATAAATATGTGGGGACCCAAGAGCTTTGGAGGGTCACCATTTCTTATTTAACGTCCATTAAAACCCATAAATTTGCGCGCGCATCATAAGATGCGCGGAATAATAAAAATTCTATTGTGTCTGTTCAAAAACAATGCGAAATTCTATATTGTATTTTAAAATATATTGTCCATAGTTTGAAATTAACTGTTTGAAATTTGACATAATTTGTATGAAGCTTAATACAAATTTTCTAACAGTAGTAGGCAAAACCACAAATAGATTGATTATTAGTTTCAGCCCTCAGTCGGCAAACTACACCAATATGTTCTAAGAAAACAAAAATCCCTGTTCTTACACAATTCGTAGCGTTACGATGCTACGACGTAGCCACTACGGAACGGAACAGTAGCTTCAAACGAGAATATTGGAACAATTTATTGTCACTTAAAGAGAAAATAGTAAAGGTGTTTTCGCTACTACTGACAGTGTCAGCAGGTAGATTTATAGTAAATTGCGTGAACGCAATGAACAGAGAAATCGCGCGTCACCTCGTTAAAGGTCATTGGTCGACCGAAGTTGTCACTGGAACTGCTATTATGTATGACACATAGTTACGATTTCATATATCTTCTAGCTTACTCCCGCGGTTCGTGTGCGTGAAGTTTGGTATGTCACAAATGCCTTTAACGCATGTCTCTAGCAAGATAATTTTTGAATAGGATAAAAACCAGTATCGTCATCATCAGCCTATAAAGGTCCCACTGCTGGGCATATGCCTACCACATGGATAACAGCACGATTACGTGCCTTTCGACGCACGGACGGCCGAATATAGTATACTCAAGAATAGTGCAGCTTTTAGAATCGATCAAGTAGCTTCTATATACAAAAGATCACACAAGTATTTATATCTTAATAATATTAGTATCAATGTAGGATGAGATGATGATGGATGATGCTCGGATGGGCAGCATTTGGCAAACTGGATGATGTCTTCCGGTCAAGAAAGATCCCTCAGTGCTTGAAGACCCGTCTCTATAACCAGTGTGTCTTGCCAACTATGACGTACGGTGCTGATACATGGACGCTCACTCAGGAGACTGCACCGAGTACCTACGAGTTGCACAACATTCCATGGAGCGAGCCATGCTCGGCATCAACCTTCTCGACCGTATCCGCAATACGGAGATTCGTCGCCGAACGAAAGTCTTCGACGTTGGTGACAGGGCGATAAACCTGAAGTGGAGTTGAGCAGGACACCTGGTAAGAGGTGGTGATGGCCGATAGAGCAAAACTTTGATGGAGTGGTGGCCAAAATCTGGCCAAAGAAATCGAGGACATCCGAGGGCACGCTGAGTTGATGACATCGTCAGGGTCACTGGCAGCACCTGGATGAGATCGGCACGGAACAGAAGGGACTAGCATAAATTTAGGGATGCCTATACCCAGCAGTGGGTGGTTGCGGGCTGATTGATTGATCAATGTAGATAAGGAATAATAAATATTTAATTCAAATATCAATCATACAGCTCAAGGGACATATTAATCATTTCAGAATTAGACTAAATTTAAGGGTATTTTTTGTAACATCGTCTATTATATCACGTCCGCATTCTTTGTTGTTCTCACATTTTAATATATTAAAATCGGTTTTATTTTTAATTACTCTCATTGGATGTCAATATAAAATTGAAATAATACCTACGTCGGGTATTAAAAAGTTTATGTAGGATGCTTTTACCAAGTCATCGCCATCATCATCGGCCTATTCCGTTCTTAATAGGTTCCTATTTTTCACATAAATGGTTAAGAAAGGTAACAAAGGCTCGCGCGACCGGATGCGATATTCCAAAAAAAATGCTTCTCAGAAAGTGATTTTTATGGTCTGTTAATAAAAAATAACCACGAAATGTAACTTTTCTAACCTCACTTTAACTTACACAGGTACACACCTAATTGACCTAACCAACACTATTGATTTTTTTTATTTTTTTTAGTTTATTTACCTAATTAAGTATATGGATACCTATTTATATGAAAAACAAAAAAATGAGAAACGAAAATCTGGGTATGATATTTTAGAGAGAAAAAGTTATTTTTATTTTATAAAAGAAGGAGGTTGATGAGCAGGCGGGTCACCTGGGCAAAACCAGAGGAATCGCAGACGCGTTGCCGTCCTTTAAGAAAGGAATAGGGTTAAGGAAGGAATAGGAATTGTGAGAAGGGGGGAGGGGATGGGCCTCCGGAACCCTCACTGGCCGGATGAAACACAACAGCACTAAGTGCCATTATTTCACGCCAGATTTTCGTCAGAGGGTAGTATTACGCCGGGCGAGCCGGCCCAATGCATGCTGCAACGCAGAGTGGCTCTACTACTTAGTAAATCTTAATTTTAATCGAATTTTAATACTTGTAGATTTTATTTATATATTAATTTATTATTTGGACATTCAACAAAAACATATACTAACAAAAACAATGATACTGTTACAAATATAAGCCCAGTTTTTACTTACAGACAGCCACGGCAGATATGAAATTTATTGTAAACCAAACATCTTCCAAAAGGAAAAAAGTTGTTTTGATAATCGGCTAATAGTTTTTCTGGAAAATGAAAGTTATGTATGATAAGTTTAGGAATTAAAAAATTAAAAATAGAAAAATTAAAAATTAACAAAATTATGTAAAAGCAACAATCTGGTATTCAAAACTTCGTCATTCCGTTTTTCGAACAAATGAAATTCTTACAGAAAAGTTTTGAAAGTAAGGTAGATTACCTTACGACGGCCACCGGGACCAACCGCTTTACGTGCCTTTCGAAACCCGGAAGAGCTCGAGATGCTTTTAATTTGGTCACCCATCCAGTTCCCAGCATTGCAAAAGTTCCTTACCTGTCATCAAGCTTCTCTCTATACTAATTAATTTTCCCCTAAATACAAGTACTTTGGTCACGATCATTTATGTATTTGTTGAATGTAATTTCCCGTGGATTATAAATGTATGATCTCTCTCAAAATCTATTTTTCAAAAACTAAAGAACGATATACCATTACACAAAGGAATGTTATGAAAACAAAACACACAACATACATTCCTTGACGTAACAACAAAATACATTATACAATCAAAACAGCGATTCAAATTGGTCAACATGATTCCGTTCCGAATCTCAAATCGTATTAATGCCGGGTTTCAGTTAAGCGTAATCCTACAGTAAACCATTTGGGGTACCAGCTCAATTCCTTGCTCAAACATAGTTAAGGGACACACAAACACGCCGATTGCCTATTTACCTTGCCTTGCGAAATCGTTGTAACAAGCTCATTTTGATTCCACTCTTATTTTTCAGGCTTAGTGGGTCGATTTGCTCTCAATCTTATTAGATATACCGAACTTGCGAAAGGTTAACTTTAACTAGCCTAAAGGGACAACGGCTCAGAGGGACTAGACAAGTGGCGTCAATGCTTGTAGAGTAGAATAATAATCGTCGTGGAAATTTGCGGAGCTTGCTGACCTGCTCGAGTAGAGTTATAATTAATCGTTTTGTCTCACTCGTTTAACTGACACTAGCTATCACATCATTATCATCATCATCATTATCAGCCTTTAAAGGTCCCACTGCTGGGCACAGGCCTCCCACATGGACAATAGCACGTGGGGATATTGGGCCACAACCCACCACACTAGCCCAATACGGGTTGATGGGGTTCGAGCTGTCACACTACATTACATTAAAGTAGTTGAGTAGGATTTTTTTTTCTTTATACGTTCGAACGAGTATTTATTCAAAGTTCATACTTCTAAGATCATGCCGTATCTTCCGCTTTTGCTTATATCTATGCGCAGTGAAGTGAAAAAATTTGCAGTGCGTTCAGTTAACATTACCGGACACTGCAACCGCGTTTTGGTATGATAGTGTCAGCACTTTAATCGTTGCGCCAACGAGGTTCCTTTTCTAAAACCTTCTCTATATAATAATGTAACTAGCTGAACCGACAGACGTTGTCCTGTCATAATTTTGAAAAAAGAAAAAAGTGTTTATTTTAATTTTTTTTCATAACAACCTTCTCCTGACAATAATAAACACAACAAAAAAAGAATTAGCAAAATTGGTCCAGCCGTTCACGCGTGATGTCGTGACCAAGCCAAATAGAGATTCATTTTTATATAATAGATAGATGTGGTAGGGGTGGAACTTCTAACCCGTTAAGGCAAAGTACTACATCTAAATTCATCGTCAAAAAAAATAATGTGGGGGGGGTCCTAACCCCTCCCTCCATAATTAATGACCATTTTTACTTTATGCGATATCAAAGATTTCATACGTCGGAGAAACATGAAAAAATGGCAAACTGTAGCTAATGACATTGGTTAACTAATAAATTACTTTGTTTCGTATGTTTTAAATTATTTTGGTGAGAAAAAAAATCTTAACTTAATTATTTCGTGATTTAAAATCACTTTTTTATGTCCATATTATTTTTTTTGTCGATGAATTTAGATGTAGTACTTAGCCTTAACAGGTTAGAAATACCACACCTAACACATTGTATATACATAGTTTTGAACTTTCCCTAAATGACCCACTAGGTATTGCTAAGGCTGTCTATTATAGACAACTCTCCGAAGCAACCGTATCGCGTATCGGTGAAAGAATACTACCACCCCCTCTCTTCCCTTTGGTTTCGTAAAAGGCGACTAACGAACTAAAGGCTGCACATGCATGCAACAGCATAGAGCGGCGATGAGCTCACCACCTGTCACGCTGAGCACATGTGCAGTCGCTATTTGGTGAAAAGTGGAATATGGTAGAGGACTACTTTTGCGGTCCTCATTGCCTAGTCTCTGACTAACCCTTCGGGGATAATAGTCGTGATTATTATGTGGGTAGGTATGTATGTATCTGTAGCAAACGCACCTCGTGCATCATATTGCTCGCGTCCAAAAGTTAGTTATAGGAACAGACGATGGATCGCTGCCTTACGTGAACCGGACACACCGATGTCCCTTCACACGCATCTATCAACCTAATATAATATTCTTATATGGGCTACTCAGAATTATATTTATACTCGTACTAGCGGCCCTCCCGCGCCTTCGTCCACGCTAACTTAGAAAAACCGTCATACTTCAGCCATTTAAAATATATATCTACAAAATATAAACAACAACTATTATCAGTTACCGCTCTATCTTTTAGTAAAAACCGCATAAAAATCCATTGCGTGGTTTAGAAGAATAGTGCGGTGCCATCAGACACAGCAAAACGGCGACTTTACTTTATAATATAATGATTCTTTAAATTACTTTATATTCGTAACATGGGCGTATAAAACAACATTTGTTTGTATTTTACAGGTGTTTATTTCATATGCTTCATTGTACCTAGGCTATGCATAAAAAAAATCGAAAACACTCTTTGCCCATAATGGGAATTGAACACGGGATATCAAGTGGAGCGCTTAAAAATGTCAACCGTTACTTTATTTTACTTCAAAAACTCAGTTATTTCCAATTTCTATTACTTACCACAATATCAATGCGATAATTGGAAATCACAATTATTAATTAAAGTGATGAAAAGTGAAGTTAACAATTAAAATTATGATTTATCATTCTTCACCTTTTATCTCAAAAAACGATAAATTACCTATAAGTTTTAGCCGTTTGTGTCGCTAGGGGAGAGATACTTGCCCGCCATTTTTGTCTCGTACCAGGAATGTTTGTTTACACAGAATTCTATCACCACGGCTTATATTTCGGTTCGACGCGATTGTGTTTCGGCGTGCAGAGGTACTGGGGGTAGAGATGCGTGTTTGTTTGGCACAGACCATAGCTCGTTACATTAGTTGTTACGTCTTACCTACAAGTTAGTTAACTGTTTTTTTATTATTATTGTTAATAGTGACGTCAATAAGTTCCTGTAAAGGTTTACATTGAATAAATAATTTGACTTTGACTTTGACCTCTCGACCACCGAGGCGTTCATGTGATGATGATGTTGTATCAAAATACCCATACTACTCGTACGAGAAGTCTCTTCGATATTTTTTGCAATCCAACTTCTTTGAAACTACGAACTGTATAAGTATTATTGTTAGAAAGCAGTCAGCTCAAAAATAATAATTCCAAAGAGCCGCTACAAAGAACAGTGCGGTCCTACTATTATTCAATGGCTTCGCAAATGAACAACACAAATACCATTCCATTCGCAACGCCTTAATATTGTTGGACAAATACGCTAAAATGCCTTACGACAAAGGAATGTCTCTGCAGATGGAAGTGTCTCGCGCCCACTCCGCGCCATAGTCAACAAAGGGAAAGGGATCCAACGTAAGGATAAACAGACCACTATTTATTAAAGTTAGGCCTCCAGGACAAGTAAATATCGCAGGGTGTTTTAACCTACTTCTCCGGAATTTTGGGTTTCGCTCGAAAAAGGAAGACTTGGGTGTTTGGTAGGTTTCAAAAGCTAAATGAATTATAAATAACTTTTAGTAATTGTCACAACTTAATATTGGAAAATAATTCTGTGCGTCCTTTGAAAAGTGATACATCATGAAATATAAAAATGTACCTTATAAACTGGTGAGCTAAAAACTGAATATTTCATCTATTCGAATTTATTAAAAATCTATTATCATTTTTATACGCATTTACTAACTTTAGAACGAAGTAAAAGTTTCGGGATTAAGCAGACTCAGAGAGTAAGTCTAAAAGTATCCCAGGGGGTTATCTCCTTGCCTGTCACGAAGACACGTAGAGGTTGCTTACAATTGAATTTCTATCGTGTCTTGTACGGCAGCTGAACTCATAATAGAGATAAATAAAAAGAGAGAAGGCCCTCAGCCTTACAGAGGAAAAACAGTTATTATTACAGTATAGTATAGATTCAAGATTTAAAGCGATTATTCAATTTAGGCTACATTAATTCAGCACTTATGTAGGTCACTACGCCGTCCGTTCATAAGTTTATATGGCGCGAGACCTTGTACCACTGAGAGGAGCTAACAAGAAACTCAGCAAAGGCTTATCTTTTATCCCTTTCTCCTAACCTCTTGAGGATCGTAAAACTAGACACAATTAAAAATCAATTGTTTTGCGACCGCCGGCGGTCTTATGATCCTTGACCTATTAAAGAGTCAAATAAAAATTTGGAAGATAACCACATCAGCACACAGTCTTTAGTCGTCTCACTGCTAGGCACATATCTTCATGTCACATGTCTTGCCACATGGGCACAGGGGAGTTTCTTAAGTAATCATAAAATAAGTAAGTATGTAAACATTAAAAACAAGTTTCTTGAAACTTAAGTTAAGCTAGATATTTGGTGTGGAGTAGAAAACTTATTATAATATAATATTTCTTTCTATATTATTATAAAGCTGTGGAGTTTCTTGCGCCCGTTTTTCTCAACAGCTAAAAGATACGTCCTGAATGGGTGGTGAAATTTTTGACGATTCAAAATGCTTATTTTAAGCTTACTAAATAAAGAAATTTTGATTTTTGATTTTTTTATAGCAGTAGCACTCACCTCAGCTGACGCAGCAGACCCTGGCACCTTCAAGCTGAACATGAAAGGTGTATTCACACGCTTGAGGATTTCGCGGAAGTCCAGGGGAACGCCTCTAGGCCGCAGCAGCCTGAAGTATGTGCCAAGGGACGAGCCGTGGGATGCCAGGTAAGTACCGAAGAGACGCATGAAGCCTCCTCCTGTTGGAATAACAATGTTTTGTTCATTTAGTCCTCAGTGTAGGCCAACAAAGTACCTAACTATTTTCGAACTCATTGGTCGAGTGGTTTGTACACCGGCTTTCATGGTGTCGCCATCTCTGAGGTCCCGGGATCGATCCCCGGTCGGGTCAATTTAGAAATTATTGTTTTTCTGAATTGTCTCGGGTCTGGGTGTTTTCTATGTATAATTAAGTAGGTATTTATTTGTTTATTTATTATTATTTTTTGTTTATCCGTTGTCTAGTAACCATTTTTTTTATTATTAATTTATTTTTCTGTAGTTGCCGACACCATTATATTAAGAATAAATAAGAATAAATTTATTTGCTGTGTAAAACTTTAGACTAAATACATAAAACTTATAAAATAACATTTGTCTACATAATAATATAATGCATTACAAGAGTGCCGCTTAAATTGTAAAGTTTTAAAATTAAGGTTAGTAGTGCAAAATAACCGAGCTGATACCTAAACTAAGTAAACTAGTTTACCCGTACCTCAGGCATCTATCGGTGAGTGTGTGTTAGCGCTTGCTTACATAACATTTTATTAAATAGCAATAAATTATAATACTTTTAATAACATTTTGCTTATGTAGCATGTTGCTGCTATTGTATACCAACTTATGTAATAACTAATAATAGGATATAGATGTTCGGTGTCATTGTAGGTTTTCCCTGTAAGCCACTTTTGTATGGTTTTCTTACAATTTATTTTATTCATATGATGTATATCTAGTGCTAAATTAAGTTTATTATACAAAAAACTTCCAAGAAAGCAAAAGAATCTATGAGAGTGAGCTGTACGAAATAGCTCAGTTGAACAAACAATGTCTGCTCGCCTTTTGCTGGTTTGTAGTGCAGGATTATAGGGCGTTAGTGAATGTTTTTTTGTTATAGTTAGTAGTATAAACAACTGACGAACAGAAAGGACATCACATTCAGCTAGGAGTTCTGCTGTAGGGAAACGGAAAGGACGAAACGTGCTAACTTTCAAAATGGCTCTCTGTGCTATTTCTAAGTTAAGCATGGTGGTTTTATGAGCGCCTCCCCAAGATGAAATGCAGTACGTTAGCAAAGATTGGCAAAGGGCTAGATAAACCTCTTTTATAAGTTTTCCTTTCGCGGCATATCTCAATTTTTTAAAGACATATATTAATTTTCGAACTCTAGTTGTAAGAGCTTCTATATGTGCTTCAAAATTCAGATATATCTGTCTATGATGATGCCTAGGTATTTTATTGTGCTTGTGCTACTGAGTTTAGGACATACACAGTCGATAACAGTCGAGTCAAAACAGTGATGCGCCACTATTGCATGTGAGTCATGGGATGGTTGGGTCAGTAAATTATACGAAAAGGTCATGTATTAAGTTTTGTCTGTGTTGAGAGTCAACATGTTTGTAATAAGCCACCTTGTGACAGAATCAAAGCCAGCCTGGGCTAACCCGAATTTGTCATTCCAATTTCGGCACTAAAAAGTAAGGCTGTATCGTCAGCGTATGATATTATCTGACTTTTGTTTTGAAGGGGGAGGAGGCATAAATCGTTAATATATAATATAATCGTTAATATTAAACGCGGTTGCAGTGTTTGGTAGCGGGAAGTGAACGCACTACAAAACGTTTGTGTAGCGCCTAAACCATATCTCCTGTACTACATTACATATTTTTTTAGTTTCCTGACGTTTCGAACCCTTTACCTTCGGGTCATGAAATCCCAGCCCCAACAGCAACATATTGCCAGACCTAAAAAGTTTGTTAGCTCGTATTGTGTAAACCTGAACGCACCCGGTTAAATATAAAAATAATTGACGGTAGGCAAATAACTTCTAACTATGAGACGAACAACACCGCAGTCTCGCTGTGACCAAAAGATCTTGTTAAGGGTTCGAAACGTCAGGAAACTAAAAAACTATGTAATGCAGTAAAATTAAACGCGAGTTAATCCGTAAAAATTGTTTCGTTCCAATTTTTAGTGCTTGTTTATACCTTAGAAAACAACAATATCTCCTGTACTTTTGGTAGTAGCACATGAGTAAAGAAACGGAACAGAGACAAAGCTTCTTACAACCGCGCCGTCGCGAGTCAACTACTACAAGCATACGGCGCATGTGTACGTGTCCACTAGCCGCTGCGTCGCGTATGCGCCGCCACTGGATAAAACCGGTTTACCACACTATTTACGCTCGCTCGACCAGTGGACAAACGGAGTGACTCGCGACGGCGCGTTGTATGAAGCTTTATCTCTGTTCCGTTTCTTTACTCATGTGGTAGTAGTATTAAAAAAAACAACTATAGTATAGTACAGTCTGTATCTATCCCACTGCAGGGTAAAGGCCTCCATCATTGGAATCCAGTCTTAGCTACAATAGATGGATATTGGTTTTATCACCATACTTGTCAAATACGGGTTGGTGACCAGAAACCCGGGCTACGCTTCGAAAAATCGAATGGCAATTGAGCTATGACCTAAAAGAGATAGACAAGAACGTTCATACAAACCATTTGTTCAAATTCTGGAATGAGAGGCCTAAAGTTCGCTGCAGCCGCTGCAGCGCTTAAAAAATTATGTTGTCTTATCAACAGACATACATCGCAGCGCCAGATCCACGAAGATGGCGTCTATGATTGTAGAAACCATGGCACATAAAATAAAAAAAATATGTTTCTATCCTATTATTACCATATTACTACCTAATAATGACTTGAATAACAATTAATTTCATTTACTTGACAACTGAATTATAGTAAACGTCTAGGTTATACACTTTGATAAGAAATAAAGAATTATTTTCGCTGCTCCGCACGCGCCTAAGAATAAAGCAAGGTGCCGAGTCGACTCCGCAGATGAGTCCAACATAGTGCGTGTACGGAACACCCTATTTAATGTTACGTATTTCATCCCAGGAATTGAACCACCGAATATTAAGCCGAGCTCTTGACCACTGAGCCACCGAGGCGTTAACTAAAACCAAAATTAAATTGTTTTATAATAGCAACACGTTACAAGAAAAACATGTAGGAGTATCTATACATTTTAATTAATAAGTGAGCGTCATTGTTCATAATATCAATTTACATAACAAAACCTGTTTACGTTAAACTCGTGCAAACTAATTTGCTCCACTGCAAATAACAGTCCATTTTGAAGATAATTAGGCCACCCACTTAATTAGCTAAGGAATGAGAGGATTTTAATAAACAGGGAAGCAAGCTGAAGCAAACACGCCTCGTAAGTAAATTAAGAATGCTGATTTGTAAATCAACTTCTTTGTTACAATTAAAAAATGGTGAAACGTAAAAAAACTTTTTAATTATTATGATTGAGCAAATGCGAGACACTCGTATAAGCGAGTTGCAAACAAAAAAAACTGTTGACTATTTATTGTATTTTATAACTCCAGAAAAAACAATACTAGTAAAACAACACAAAGTATTCTTTATTTTCGTTAACACTCAAGGAATGTATTAACCTTCTGATATACAACATAGAAAACAAAAAATTCTTACACCGCCATAGCCGAAGTTTCATCACAAAACCAAGTCATTTGATCACTACACTGTAACAGAGCCCTTCATTTCTACGTTTTTGACATTTAATTTGACATTAAAATTTGGCTATTTGTTGTGAGCAATGTCAGGGCAATCGCTACCACCTCGTGGAAGCAATCTGAATATTATGAAAATCAATAACATTTACATTATTGTTTTGTTATACAAATACAATCTAAATGGTTTCCTTCAAAACAAAAAGTATATTTTACTGATTGCGAAAGTTATTCGTAATATAATTTGAGTTACACTTCCTATGTCGTATATTTACTACATCAGTTATTAATTCCATATTTATATGTTTGAAATCCCGGTGTATTGCCTGTACAACATAAGCAAGTTTTCCTATTTAAGTGTTTTTTTAGCAAAGATAAGCAAAGCAGGTGCAGGTATCTAAACTGCAAAAAACATACCACAGCATACTGATAAAGTGCTTTTTAAAGTTTCATAATTTTCATAAAAAATAATGTCTTTTCATGGTAGGAATTACTTATATTTTTTGTTAGATTTCACCATTTCAACAGAAATAAATTATGTTACTGAGATTTAATAGTAGATTTTAAGGACATTTGAGGCATATTTGTTGAATTTAGTGGTATTTAAAATTAAAGTGAAAAGCAAATCTGCTGACTGTGATAATTAAACTTGAAGTTTCTAAAGAAGACTGTTACGTTTTGATTAGATTAAGATTATTTTAATAATCTTGGCCTTTTATTATTAAATATCTCCATTTAATTTCTAGAAACCGAATAATATTAGCTAAAGTCAAGTTCAGGTTCAGTAGTAATTGAGAACCTATGTAGTTTAAATACAACATAAAGAAAATCCCAGTTTTCCACTAAAGTTTTGTTTCTTTATTTTTTTCTACTGTTTGTTTACAAACCCACTCGGGTGATTTTTTAAAATATTTCAATCTTAAATTTTTCTGGGCTTCTAGAAGTTAAACAATAACAAATTTAACGGAAACCTGATACCAAACAATAGCCTTCAACTTCAACACAAAAGTACAGAAAAAGGTCTTCCCCGAGGACAGCTTAATTCAGATTCGTATTTTAGTTAAAAGCCCATTTAATTTTGATTGCTCCCCACAATGAAAGCTGTGTGGAGCCGTGTAATACAGCGGCTCACTAAAAGAGATCTAAGACACATTCGTAGGGTAGTAGTATTCTTTCACCGCTACGTGTCACGGTTATTACACGGTTACCTCTTCATTGTCATTATCATTATTACATATTATTATAAAGTAAAGTCGTCGTTTTCCTCTGTCTGTGGCACCGCACTATTCTCCTAAACCACGCAATGGATTTTTATGCGGTTTTCACTAAAAGATAGAGCTTTAACTGAAGATGGTTTTTGTTTATATTTTGTAGATATATTTTTTTAAATAGCTGAAGACTGACGGTTTTTTTAAGTTAGCGTGGACGAAGACGCGGGCGGGCCGCTAGTCATTACATAACATTATATCGTACAGTTGCTGTTTTTCTCTGTCTGTAGCACCGCACTATTCTCCTAAACCACGCAATGGATTTTTATGCGGATTTCACTAAAAGATAGAGCGTTAACTGAAGATGGTTTTTGTTTATATTTTGTAGATATATATTTTTTTAATAGCTGAAGACTGACGGTTTTTTTAAGTTAGCGTGGACGAAGGCGCGGGCCGGGCCGCTAGTCATTTCATAATATTATATCGTACAGTCGCTGTTTTTCTCTGTCTGTAGCACCGCACTATTCTCCTAAACCACGCAATGGATTTTTATGCAGTTTTCACTAAAATATAGAGCAATAACTGAGGATAGTTTTTGTTTATATTTTGTAGATATATTCTTTTAAATGGCTGAAGTAGGACGGTTTTTCTAAGTTAGCGTAGACGAAGGCGCGGTCGGGCCGCCAGTTATAAATAATGCATTGCCCGAATTCTGCAGTGGGCGAGTTATTTGGCACTTTCTTTTATTTATTCTGCCCGTGGAGGCAATATCTTTTGGTAGCTCAGGTGTAATGTTTACATTATCTCTAGCGAGTGTAGAGAACATCGTAAAGTTACGACTAACGTCTAACCTAGATACACACACGGAAGCCGTGAGTGATTCTATTGTGGCGTTATAGGGCTTCTACTTTTCCTTACGATATCAAAGGAATGTTGTCCAAGTGGGAAGGGCTGTCCATCAGTGGGACGTTTAAAGACTGATGATTTGATTTGATTTAAAAGACGGTCAAGGGCCCTACTGTCACCTTAGATTAAATAGCGGAAGATACGGCAATATATTCCTTTGTAATACCAAAAACTTAAAAGGGCACCGCGCGGAGCCGCGCGATCGCAAAAACTGACATAAGTTTCATAATGAACGTCAAAGCAAAATCAATCATATTAATGTTTAAAAAATTAGAACAATTCTGCTTTGAAGTTTCAGACCTAGTAATTTGATTAGAGCAATGTTTTTATTCTGCAAAATGTACAAAACCATCACGCGCTTGTGTTAAAAATTAAAATTTACTTTTTTAAGCTGAGGACGACCTACGGAATATCAATACAAATAATTTCATGTAAGAATTATTGTTTCATGCGTAAAATTAAGAAAGTTGTCAAAGAAAAATGTTTTAGGAGACATTAGATTTATTAATTGTTTGTTATTGTTTACACAATTTGTTTCAAATTTCAACAAGGCCACGACCTTGTGCAATAATCAGGCTAACTTACGTAAGTTCTTTTAATGTATTTAACTAATTCAGCGCATAGTACAAGTGACTTAAAAATACGTAAATTTTCACAATTTTGTGCACCTCTTAGATTAAATAGCGGAAGATACGGCAATCTATTCCTTTCTAATACCAAAAACTTAATACCAATGCTATACTACACCTCTGTGATTCTTATTTAACGTTGTACGATATTGACGGAAAGAGACAAACCAATTTGTTTTGATGATAGCGTGACCGAGACAAGTGTGCTACACTGGTGTGCGTCAGAGTCGAGTCCTGCCAGACCCGCGACTGAGTGAAATTAGGCGAAGGGGACCAGATTTAAACGGTCCATGCGCTAGAGGCGAGTCACCTATCTTCCGCTACTTTGATTTAATCTACGACTGTCACCCATTAAAGCAGTATTAACATTATAACCATGATCTAGCCCAAGTTAAACTTCTTTTTGAAACTTGTTTTTAATGGTTAACTAGATAATACATTAGGATATGATGAGGCTGACAGGCTTTTGTAAAGCAAAAACCTCGTAATAGAAGAAAATTAAAAAAAAGATAACGGATAAACATACCCAACACATACATAGAATACTCCCAGACCCTACAATTTATATACATACGTATATAATCACGACTATTATCCCCGAAGGGTTAGTCAGAGACTAGGCAATGAGGACCGCAAAAGTAGTCCCCTACCATACTCCACTTTTCACAAAATAGCGACTGCACATGTGCTCAGCGTGACAGGTGGTGAGCCCATCGTCGCTCTAAAGTGTTGGATGTATGTGCAGTCTTAAGTCCGTTATAGTCGCCTTATACGACACCTAACCCAAGGGAAGGGAGGGGGTGGTAGTATTTCTTTCACCGCTACCCAACAATTTTATTGAGAATTTTTCTAATTCCTGAATTGATTAGACGCGGTCATAGAGAATAAGCTTGACATACTAAAATGCTGACTCAATTGGCAGAAACAGATTACTTGGGATAATACTTGAAAGCATTCGACTGACATCCGTGTGATATAGCAGCTCACTAAAAGGATACTAGGTACCAACCCATCTTTTCCCGTGTGTGTCGTAAAAGGTGACTAACAGACTAAAGACTGCACATACATTTTAGAGCATAGAGCGGCGATGGAATCACCACCTATCACGCTTGGACTATCATGGCAGTGGACTGCTTCTGTGGTCCTCATTGCCTAGTCTCTGGGGATTATAGTCGTGAGTCCATGTATGTATTTAAGTAAAATAATATATTTTATCAAATCTACTTCAAAAATACACACACACTTATAATCACGACTATTATCCCAGAAGGGTTAGTCAGAGACTAGACAATGAGGACAGCAAAAACAGTCCTTTACCATAGTCCACTTTTTACGAATGACAGGTGGTGAGCCCATCGCCGCTCTATGCTGTTGGATATATGTGCAGTCTTTAGGCCGTTAGTCGCCTTTTACGACACCTAAGAGAAGAGAGGGGTGGTAGTAAACATTCCCTATTAAAAATTCATTCGTAATAGTCCGATCCACCGATTTTAAATATGTCTTAGTTTGTCCGATACTCCAGAAGATATTGCTTTATGCCTCTGCTGTGGTTTGTAGTTAGACAACATCAATGACAACATCAACAGTGTCCCGTAACGGTTAAAGAATACTACCACGCCCTCTCTTCCCTTGGATGTCGTAAAAGGCGACAAACGGACTAAAGGCTGCACATACATCCAACAGCATAGAGCGGCGATGGGCTCACCACCTGTCATGCTAAGCACATGTTTAGTCGCTATTCGCTAAAAAGTGGACTATGGCAGAGGACTGCTTTTGCTGTCCTCATTGCCTTGTCTCTGACTAACCCTTCGGGGATAATAGTCGTGATTATATGTATGTATGTGTTGAGCTCAAGAGTTAGAGATAAGTCAAGTCAAGTCAAAATACATTTATTCAATAAACTCAATTAATAAGTACTTTGAATCGTCCAAATCTTTTTTAACCTACCACCCATTCAGGACATAATTTTTTAACTGTGGCAAAGAATGGGCGCAAGAAACCACAGCGCACAAAAGCAACGACATTTACAAACAAAAAAAAGAGTATGTCGTTAGCAGGTCAATACAAAATATGAATTTAAAAAAAAAATGATGCAATACAAAATTGCAATACATACAATGTACTCGTAGTATCAATTAAATAAAGACAATTAGAAATAGCTGTTGGAGTGCTTGGAGCATTTCAGATCCAAGCTGTTTTGTCTTCTGTGTAATCTGACACTTTATAATAAGCTTTTTTATAAAGCTTTTCTTTGATTTTGATTTTAAATTTATTAAGATCTAATTTCTGAATATCATTTGGTACTTTGTTGTATAATCGTACACACAGACCCCTAAAAGAATTATTTATTTTATGGAGCCTAGTATAAGGTACTGCTAATTTGTTCTTACTTCTAGTGTTTACATTGTGAATATCACTGTTTTTTGAAAACATTCCAGTATTTTTATGAACATAAATCAAATTTTCATAAATGTATTGTGATGCAACTGTCATTATATTTATATTCTTAAATCTCTCTCTGAGAGAGTCGCCAGCCTTTAGGTTATATATTGCTCGAATAGCCCTCTTATGAAGCACAAAGATAGTTTGAATGTCGGCAGCATTTCCCCACACTAAAATGCCGTACGACATTACACTATGAAAGTAACTGAAATAAACTAATCTGGATGTATCAACGTCAGATATCTGACGGATCTTCATTACTGCATAAGCCGCAGAGCTAAGTCTATTCGACAATTTAGCTATATGTGGGCCCCACTGAAGCTTGGCATCTAACGTGATGCCTAGAAACACAGTGGTGTCCACAGGATTCACATTCTTATCTTTAATTTGTACACTAGTTGTTACTTGCTTAACATTAGGCAATACAAATCTTACACATTTGGTTTTTCCCTCGTTTAATAGCAAGTTATTTACACTAAACCAGTGAACAATCTTTGAGATCGCATTATTCACATCGTCATAATTTGGGTGACGTCGTTTCACTTTGAATAAAAGTGAAGTATCATCAGCAAACAATACTATCTCATGACTGTCTTTTACAAAATAAGGTAAGTCATTAATATAAACAAAAAACAAGAATGGACCTAGTATTAAACCCTGCGGGACTCCCATTGTAACCACTGATCCCGGAGATCTTTTACCGTTAATGTCGACCTTCTGAATCCTGTTACTCAAGTATGAGATTAGAAGGCTCAAAGAAGCATCCCTAATTCCATAGTGGTGAAGCTTCCTGACCAAAGTTTCATGTAAAACACAATCGAAAGCCTTGGATAAATCACAAAATACCCCTAGGGCATCTTGTGATTCCTCCCAGGTATCAAATATTTGGATTAAAAGCTCAACACCGGCGTCAGTTGTTGAGCGTCCCCTAGTAAAACCATACTGTTTACAATGTAAAAGTTTATTTCTATGAAAATGAATTTGAATTTGGTCTAGCATCAACTTTTCAAAAATTTTACTAAATGTGGGTAGCACAGAAATAGGTCTAAAATTAGAGGGGTCAGAAGTGCTACCTGATTTAAACAATGGAATTAATTTGCTATGTTTCATTAGGTCAGAAAAAACACCACAGTCAATGCATTCGTTAAATATGCGAGCTAAAACTGGAGCTATTGTCATAATTACTGATTTAGCGACATCCACAGAATTACCCCACAGATCAGCAGTTTTCTTTTTATTGAGAGTGTTAAATGTTTTTAATATATCTATAACACAAATTAATTGAAAACTGAAATTACTTACACAATCTTTAACGTTCTCCTTCAAAACAGATACAGTGGGGGAGGAAATCAAGGCTTTTGAAGTTGAAACTGGAATGTCAGTAAAAAACCTCTCAAATGCTGCAGCAACATCAGCATCAGAAGTCAAGGTTTTATTATCACAATTTAAATTGTACTCATTATTACGACTTCTGACCTTTCCTGTTTCACTATTTATAATATTCCATGTCATTTTTATTTTGTCATTACTATTCTTAATCTTAGAACTCCGATAGTTTGCCTTGGCTAATCGGCATACTCTTTTAAATAACTTTGAATAATTTTTAACATATAATTTGAAGTCGTCGCTGGTGTTATAGTTGCGTTCACCATAAAGTTCATAAAGGAGTTTCCTACTTTTGTGAATACCAATTGTAGCCCATTCATTAAAAGATGCAGTACCACTTACCGAGATCTTTTTTGGAACAAAAGATTTATTAAATTCTGAACAATATATGTTAAAAAAATCATTATAAAAGACATCAGGGTTGTCATTGTATTCTAAATTTTATTTTGTATCTAGATTGCTTTTAAAGCGTTCCAACCGACCTGCAGTTTTTGGCACAACAGTGATATTCTTTTTCATCACTTGCTTACGCTGGTGTGGAAAGCTGACCATTTGGCCACAATGATCAGAGTCCAGGTTATTAATAATTTGCTTAGCCAGTGGTTTTACATTTGTATATATGCTATCAATACAGGTGGCCGAAGTGGCAGTTATTCTTTTCGGCTCCAAAAATAAATTATTCAAATTGTATGATAGAAATAAGTTTTTAATTTTAGTTGACAATGTGGAGTTTTCTAGCAAATTTATATTAAAATCACCGCAAACAATTATTGTTTTACCTACATTGCGGACCTTACGCAATGTCTCATCCATAACTTTTTCAAAAAGATCATACAATGCTGAAGGAGGTCTGTATACACTTATCACAACAAACTGCTCCAACTCCACACAAGCTATTTCTATTGTTCGCTCAACCGAGAGGCTCACTATGTCTTTGCGTTCTTTTAATTTAAACTTTTTACTAACATTAATTAATTAGCCACCATGTATTGCATTTCCTCGTTTGAACGAACTTTCTACCAAATGATTCTTAAAATTGAACATGAACTGATGGTCTCTAAGCCAGTGCTCGGTAATGCAAAGAATATCAATATTATTACAGTTCATGAACAATTCAATCTCTAAATATTTGCCCATCATTCCTTGGATGTTCTGGTGAACAATGTTCAAAGATTCTACATTTTTTAAATTTAATGATTGACCGGGGCTTTTTATAAAGCTATTTTTACATTGATTTAATTTCATTTTATTTGCAAACATTTTGCAAGAGAGTTCCTCTTTTGTCTTATAATTTAATTCCAACAATTTGCTAGAGGTGTCCTCTATTGTCTTATAATCTAATTTAAATTATTTGGAACATATTCCAAAGTCTGAATTGGCATGTCAGTATGTTGCAGCTCAATAGAAGCCGCTGAGCTAGCCATGTTATTGGTTAAATACTTAAAATAAAATGAATTTGCTATCTGTCGCTTAAAATAAGTCTTAAGATAATATTTATCTTTTGTCAATATAAAATTATTATCTAATAATTTATTTATGTCTATTAATTCTACTTTCTTTTCATAGAAAGCCATTGTATTCAATGTTAAATTAAGCTTAAATCTATAATTATTTTCTTCGTGCGGCAAGTTTTTACTGTAAGAAAGTGTGAACATTATAATTTTTGGAATATTTAAAGAAAGAATTTTTTTTTTTTAGACACAGTGGCCCGTCCTGACTGTGAGCCTTTTGAATTTCGTGAGATCACTGTGGGGGAGGTTAAAAAGAGTATCATATCCATTACTTCCAGGGCTGCGGGTGTGGATGGCATTTGCCGTGACATGCTGATGCCTATCCTGGATGACGTTGTGCCTATTATCACACACATTCTAAATCACTCTTTGGCAACCAACGTCTTCCCTTCTGACTGGAAATTAGCCCATGTCATTCCCATCCCAAAGTCCTCTTCCACTACCGCTTTCTCTCAATACCGTCCTATCTCTATCCTACCATTCCTGTCCAAGGTCCTGGAAAGCGCTGTTCACAAGCAATTGTTCTCTTTTGTTTCCCATAACAATTTCATAAGTCCGTATCAATCTGGTTTTCGTCCTGGCCATAGCACAGTAACTGCCCTCTTAAATGTGACAGACGATATCCGCCACGCGATGGATAGCCGGATGTTTACGGTTCTTGTTCTACTGGGCTTCAGCAGCGCTTTCAACTCCGTTAACTATGACATCCTCCTTGCCATCCTCCACTCGCTTAACCTTGCCTCTGCCGTGATATCATGGTTTTCGGATTATCTTTGCAGTCGGCACCAGAGAATTAAGAGTGAAGACTTGTTCTCGGATTGGGCCCCCCTTACTGCAGGTGTGCCACAGGGTGGGGTACTTTCACCTCTCCTCTTTTCACTATTTATTAACGAGCTCGGTAAAGTACTTTCTTGTCCGTACCATTTGTATGCTGATGACTTGCAGCTGTACAAGCATTCTGATGCAGCCAATATTAACTCGGCTATTGAAGCCCTTAATAAAGATCTCCTCGCGGTAAAGGCATGGGCAAACGCGTTTGGATTGCTTGTGAACCCTACTAAGTCACAAACAATAATAGTAGGTAGCAGCAGACTTTACGATAAACTAGACATAAATAGCCTCCCAAAGGTTACATATGATGGAGTGCATCTTGCATATGCAGACAAGACCAAAAATCTAGGCCTCATTATTGACCGTACTTTGTCTTGGAGATCACAGGTGAATGAAGTGAGCCGGCGCATGCACTACTCTTATCATTCTCTCAAGCGACTTCAGTTCTTCTTGCCCTATAATACCAAAATTATGCTTGCTCAGTCGCTTCTGCTCCCTCTTCTCGACTATGCCCATGTGTGTTATTTGGATGCTACTGAAGAGCTGCTGAACAAACTGGAGCGTCTACAAAATCTGGCTATTCGGTTCATATTCAGCCTCCGCAAATATGACCATATTTCGGAATACCGTTCAAAATTAAGATGGCTCCCTATTCGACGTCACCGAGATATGCACATCCTTTGCCTCCTTTACAAAATCCTCCACTACCCTCAGCTCCCTCATTACCTTCGCTCCCGTTTTACGCTCATACCTGCTACTTCCCGCCCCAAACGTTCTTGTGACACAAGAACCCTTCTATTTCCTCAATCCAACTCCAAATATTTCCATCGCTCTTACACCGTTCACGCAGCCATTTTGTGGAATAAGCTGCCAGCCGACATTCGTGAGAGTCCATCGGTGTCATCTTTCAAACATAAATTAAAAGAGCACTACCTATCCAACAACAACAGTAGTTAGCAATGTTGTAACATAACTAGTTATTCATTTTGATTATATTATATATTAATATGTATGTCTATGTATATATATTATATACAATATAGGTAGTTTGTTTAAGTAGGTATGTATGTGTATGTTTAGGAATGTTATAAGAAGGTATATGAATTTGTAAGTATCATTAGTCCCGTAGACTCTCTTTCCACACCACAGCTAGGGTTGGCTGGAAGAGATCTCTTCTAGAGATAAGCTCACCTTTGTATATGTCTTTTGTAACGTCTTTTTCAATGTGTTTTATATGTGCAATAAAGGATTAATAATATAGAAAGTAATTTTTCATAAAAGTTAACTAATACTTTTTTGTTCACATTTCCCCTTTTCCCAATTAAAATAATAACAGTTTCTACATTATTATGGTCATGTGAAATCAATTTTTTCATTATATCATGGTATGTCAAACCAGGCATACAATAATTTAAGACAGTTTGCCCCTCAGTGTTTAATAATTGACCCAACCCTCTTCCAATTTCATCACTAAACATTAGAGTGCTACTTTTAGTACATTTATTGTCTTTTTGGTAAGAAATATTGGAATTCAAACTGGACAAACCATGGCATAGCTGCTTAGGAGGTGAGGGATCACACACTGGTATGGACATGGAATGCTCCGAGGCAGCCAGGCCTGCCGCCAGGGATTGCCTAGACTCATTATCAAAGTTCTCAGTCCGAGAACTATCCAAAAGGTTATTTAGGGCCAGTATGTATTCCCCAATCTCCTTCTTTGAGGACTCATACCTAGTAGTCATACTTGTTAATGACTCCTGCAAACTAGTTAACTTATAATTTAATTTTTCAATTTCAATGTCATATTTTAATTTATTGTTTTCTAATAATGATGAACACTCATTTAATTTATTAACTAATTGTAATCTTTCTTTAATTAATGTTACATTTTTCTTCATACAGACTTTTTTTTTCATTAAAAGTTGAGTTTTCTTAATACATTTATTTAATTTAATATATTTTTTTAATTTATTTCTGCTATATTTAACAGGCTGGATAGTGGCACTGGAATAAATACTATCCTCCTTTGTTAAGTCAATTGTTACCAAAGGATTAATATTAAATGAAGCAGAAACTATTTCAGGCGCACAGCTAACTAACTCATCGAACAGACTTTGGTTCTGTATGGCAGTTACTTGTAATTTGTCACATTCTAGAGTACTTATACTACAATTAGCCTCATGTAACTGCCTTTCCAACCCAGAGATACGCACAAGGGCCTGCTCATACTCATCCCTGCATTGGTCGAACCCGTCTAGTAACAACTGAATCTTGTCCCGTTCCTCATTAATACAATTACACTCAGAATGTAATGAAGACATCTCTTTTTTCAATTTATTGTTTCTATCCAGTAAGTCCAACATTTCCTTTTCATTGTCATCTCTTTCCCTATTCAATTGTTTGATTAACTCCTTGGATGCCTTCAATTCCTGCAAAGCCAGAGTTTAGGCTCTTCCTGACGAGCCAAGGCCTTTCTAGTACCAGTATACATTTTGAATTGATAAAATGTTTAATGTACTTATAGCAATTAGAACCAGGGAGATACTCAACCAATGTTATAAAGTTAACTGAAATTTAAAAAAAAGAGAAGTACCCTTTTTAGCAAATAAAATAAAGGTGTACTTAACTAAAATGTTCTCTTTAAAAGTATGTTTATTTAGAATGCATAAATAATGATAAAATACTACCTTGTAAAGAGAAAACAATGAAATAACACAATAATTACCAACAACAATTCGAATAATGAACTGTCATTCGCCGATTCGATTGAAGTTTTATGATTCACAATAAGTAGCACATAAAGACACAAAAAACACTTTGTTAAACGTTTAGTTGTGCCATATCAGGTAAATAATTGAAAGGGGGTCAATATTTACATCGAAAAATAATAAATTTGTTAATATTCACGGGAGCAAACTTAGAACAGCTGTTAGCAGAAATGTTGCCACACGAAAAAAAAGATAACCGGTTCCTCAGTAGTTGAGAAATCCGGGTAAATAGCGCTTCCATTAGCCTTTTCATCCACAGTAACTGATATCATGTGAGATGGAGGCCAAATGATTAAGTTTGTTAAAAAAAACTTTTTATAATTATTTTTAAACCCTTCATAAGAATAATTCATTACAATTTAAATACAAATAAAATGTATGTGTATGGTTATTAACAATTAATGTATATCTTATGTTAATTTGTTTATTAATACTTATATTAATTAGTACTTGCGCACTTCCTCTATCCTCTTTCCTAGGTTCCATAAAGCAAAGGTTGTCGAAAGAGATCGCTTTTAGCGATAAGACCGCTTTTGCCCATACTAGCTTGAAGATTATGTAATGTATGTGTTCCTTGTGTATGTGCAATAAAGTGTTCATCTATCTATAGTTATATGGAAATGTCTGAAAATAGAAATAGTTTCATAGTTTTATTTTAATTTTATTTATATCGGTTAAGGTTCGGAATTTAAATGTTGTGCATACCTATAATTTAAATACATAGAAGTGTAACCACTCCTCGAACTTTGTCTGCTGAAATGAGTAGCATGTATTTAGATGGTAAGCCCTATTAATAAGTTTAAAAAAAATCTATCTATAAATATATAGTATTAGTAATTTGTATATGATAAAAAGCGCAGTACCACGGTTATGTAACACATTATATAAGTAAACGCAAACTCGTCGACTCGACATAGCAAGAGCTTCTAAGACATCCAAAAAACTCTGAAAAATGACAAACTAACTGCAGCACTAACTTTAAGCCAAATTGCTGAAATTTGGATGCGGTTCTCCAAGTGTAACAAATTACTATGAGTATGTACCGATTTTAAGGCGTGCCTTTGATATGAGCGAAGTGAATTGTTTTGTATTTTTTTTGCACTTGTTTTTTGTACCTACAGAACACTAGAAAATGATTTCATACCTTCACTTATTTTCCCAACATTCATTTGTTTTTCCCGAAATTAACATACATTGCATTTTTATTAAAATTGGAAAAAAAAGTATACTTAAACTTAGTGGAATAGGTGAATTAAGTCTACTAAAGGTTAACGTTTTCCTTCTGTAGATACTATTTGGTAGACTTAATGCACCCAGGTGATATCAGCCAGGTGAATTAATATACACTTTTAAACTTTCGCGTTCATCGTCGTAAACGTCGGGTATAAAAGGTATGCGTAGGATGCCTTTACTAAATAGTTTTGCAAAAATGGAATAAAAATATCTAGTGTTAATCCCGCTAACTCACTAATTTATCAAGCTTGGATGCTGCATGCAAGCACCGCCCTCCCGCCCGCAATGTATGCACATGCAAAAGGAGCGATGGATGCTAAATAAGGCATGCAAACCGAAACCCGACACGTGTTTCGCCCCTCCACGGGGCATCCTCAGGAGCTGTTGACTGGTCGAGAGCTGCGCGCCGACTGAAACGGCTGCGAAGATCTCGGCCCCTTATATAGCGCCACCGTTTGGCATTTGTGACGTACTACACGCAATAAGACGCAATAATGGGGAGGAAACTAAATTTGTTTGGTCATTCAACAGTGCGTAATTATTATTGTTATGTTTTATAATTTCTAACTGCTCCAACACACACAACCGGAAACTCTTATTACATACATGCAAAATATTATATGTGTGATTGTCGCCCAAGGAATGGCCGGTGTCAATTAAATGTTTTGCGAAATGTGACTTGTCTGGATGGCCATTCCTATGTGCGGCCACATGTTCCTTATATCTAATTTCAAAATTACGGCCTGTCTGACCTACATAGACCCCATTGCATTCATTACAAACTAACTTATAAACACCGGATTTTTTGGAATTTTCTAAGCGATCCTTACTGTTACATAAATGACGCAAGTTTTGATTTGTCCTAAAAGTAGTAAAAATGTTGTTTTTTCTAAGAATATTCGCGATTTTATCTGAGATAGGGCCTAAATAGGTCAGACTACCCACATATTTGTTAATACGTTCGGGGGGACACGCATAAAGTAGTGAACGGACCCTTTTATTCTGTTTATTTAAAATTAAACTGTCAATAGTTTGTTTAGAATAACCGTTAGAAACCGCGACTTGATAAAGAATATTAAGTTCTTTGACATAACTATCTGCGGACAACGGCACCGTCATTAATCTATGGACGTAGCTGCGGAAGGCAGCTAACTTCTGTTGTAATGGGTGACAAGAGGAGGCTGGAATAATAGTGTCAGTATGAGTGGGTTTGCGAAAAATTTGGAAATTTAGTTTATTGTTAACTCTAGTTATGGTTAAATCTAAAAAGTTGAGGGATTTGTTGGACTCTAACTCTAATTTGAATTTTATTTTAGGGTGGACAGTGTTAAGTTTATTAACAAAAGTGTCAATTTGCCGATTAGTACCGGTCCAGCAGATAATTAGGTCATCAACATATCTATAATAAAACTGAATATTGGGTTCGTTCACCACGTTATTACGTTCAAAGTGATCCATGAAGATGTCCGCCATTAGTGGACTTAAAGGTGAACCCATTGCCAAACCTTCCTTTTGACGGTAATATTGGTTATTAAACCTAAAATAATTTTGTTCCATGCATACTCTAGTAAGGTTAAGTAGATCATTTATCTCTCCAGGGTGTAACCGCTGTCTCTCAAAATGGTCCCCCAACACACTAAGACACTCCTCATAGGGGACATTAGTAAATAAACTATCAACATCTAGAGATAACAATTTAGAATAAGGGGAGATGTTGATATGTTGAACTTTCTCAATTAACTGTAAGCTATTTTTTCTTCTTTTAAACCACAGTACAGTTTAAAAAATAGCTTACAGTTAATTGAGAAAGTTCAACATATCAACATCTCCCCTTATTCTAAATTGTTATCTCTAGATGTTGATAGTTTATTTACTAATGTCCCCTATGAGGAGTGTCTTAGTGTGTTGGGGGACCATTTTGAGAGACAGCGGTTACACCCTGGAGAGATAAATGATCTACTTAACCTTACTAGAGTATGCATGGAACAAAATTATTTTAGGTTTAATAACCAATATTACCGTCAAAAGGAAGGTTTGGCAATGGGTTCACCTTTAAGTCCACTAATGGCGGACATCTTCATGGATCACTTTGAACGTAATAACGTGGTGAACGAACCCAATATTCAGTTTTATTATAGATATGTTGATGACCTAATTATCTGCTGGACCGGTACTAATCGGCAAATTGACACTTTTGTTAATAAACTTAACACTGTCCACCCTAAAATAAAATTCAAATTAGAGTTAGAGTCCAACAAATCCCTCAACTTTTTAGATTTAACCATAACTAGAGTTAACAATAAACTAAATTTCCAAATTTTTCGCAAACCCACTCATACTGACACTATTATTCCAGCCTCCTCTTGTCACCCATTACAACAGAAGTTAGCTGCCTTCCGCAGCTACGTCCATAGATTAATGACGGTGCCGTTGTCCGCAGATAGTTATGTCAAAGAACTTAATATTCTTTATCAAGTCGCGGTTTCTAACGGTTATTCTAAACAAACTATTGACAGTTTAATTTTAAATAAACAGAATAAAAGGGTCCGTTCACTACTTTATGCGTGTCCCCCCGAACGTATTAACAAATATGTGGGTAGTCTGACCTATTTAGGCCCTATCTCAGATAAAATCGCGAATATTCTTAGAAAAAACAACATTTTTACTACTTTTAGGACAAATCAAAACTTGCGTCATTTATGTAACAGTAAGGATCGCTTAGAAAATTCCAAAAAATCCGGTGTTTATAAGTTAGTTTGTAATGAATGCAATGGGGTCTATGTAGGTCAGACAGGCCGTAATTTTGAAATTAGATATAAGGAACATGTGGCCGCACATAGGAATGGCCATCCAGACAAGTCACATTTCGCAAAACATTTAATTGACACCGGCCATTCCTTGGGCGACAATCACACATATAATATTTTGCATGTATGTAATAAGAGTTTCCGGTTGTGTGTGTTGGAGCAGTTAGAAATTATAAAACATAACAATAATAATTACGCACTGTTGAATGACCAAACAAATTTAGTTTCCTCCCCATTATTGCGTCTTATTGCGTGTAGTACGTCACAAATGCCAAACGGTGGCGCTATATAAGGGGCCGAGATCTTCGCAGCCGTTTCAGTCGGCGCGCAGCTCTCGACCAGTCAACAGCTCCTGAGGATGCCCCGTGGAGGGGCGAAACACGTGTCGGGTTTCGGTTTGCATGCCTTATTTAGCATCCATCGCTCCTTTTGCATGTGCATACATTGCGGGCGGGAGGGCGGTGCTTGCATGCAGCATCCAAGCTTGATAAATTAGTGAGTTAGCGGGATTAACACTAGATATTTTTATTCCATTTTTGTATATCATGGATTTCCGCAAAGTAACGCCTGATTCTATTAATTAATTAAATAGTTTTGCGTTAAATCACGTTTATATACAGGTGAATTAAGTCTACTAAACCATACTTATGAAGTCGTAGAAGGCGACTGTATCATACCATATTTTTATATTTAACGCATGGACATATAACTATGACCATGATTTAACCAATAACAAGTTATCACGACTATTATCCCCGAAAGGTTAGTTGGAGACGAGGCAATGAGGACTGCAAAAGCATTGCACTGCAACAGTCCACGTTTTACTAAATGAAAACTGCACATGTGCTCAGTGACAGGTAGTGAGCCCATCGTCGCTCTATGCTGTTAACCGCAAAAGCAGTTCCCTGCAACAGGCCACGTTTCACTAAATGAAAACTGCACATGTGCTCAGTGACAGGTGGTCAGCCCATTGCCAATCTATGCTGTTAGATGTATGTGCAGTTCTTGATTCGTTAGTCGCCTTTTACGACACCCAAGGGAAGAGGTGGATCAGAGCATTCTGTTAATGAACCACCACACGGCTCCGCACAGTAATTGTAATAATTAACATTAATCAATTCATATTTTATCTATAACTTTTATTTTATATTTTATACTCCAAAAAATAGGATTTCTAAGAATGAGAAAGAGATCCCACAACTAGTGATGGGTTTAAGCCCGGCCATTTTGGGCGCATTGAATAAATGCTTAATAAACGTCCGTAATTTTTGGCCAATAGGCCCATTTATGCCCGTTTTTGCCTTATTGGGATTGTGCCCTCGTCCCATCACTACCCATAACAAAGAATGAACCAAAAACTACATCATTTATTATTTTACTCGTATTTGGAATCAATCCAAAGCACAGTGAACCCTGCTAACAACAACTCTGCTACGGAAATATTTCAATAATTACTTTCAAGTAGCCTTTTCACAGTAAATTAACATTTATATTGTATTTCCGCTTCCACCGCTTCACTTGCAGCCGCAGCTTGAAGAGGCCTCCCAGCTTTCTAGGTCACCGAAAATAGCACCGCCAGACATACCGAACGAGGACTCTATTCGCAGAAATAGATTACTTCGGAAAGAGCTCTAAAGCATTCAACTGGGAGATTTGTGGCGGTGCAATCATCCGCAACCTAGTGAACCACATAAAAAGTAGATTCATGCTGCGTCTTAACTTTTCTCTTCGCAAAATCAGTAAAAAAAGAATTTAGCGTTATTAGGTATGTTGAAGACAACATGACATTTTTTTTATTTGTAATATTTGATAATTTGCGTTATAAAACGCTCAAATAAACTCAAAGATAACGAAACGTTGAAAAAATGTCTACCACAGGCGGGAATCGAACCCGTGTCCTCTGCAATCCGGGCAGCTGCGTTGACCACTTCGCCACCGAGGTATTTACGAGGTACGTTATCTTTGATTTTGTTTTTACTTATCCAATAGTGTCCCACTGCTGAACAAAGGTCACCCTCACTACCAGTTCTATCTCTCCTTAGCCAGCTCTTACCAATTTTCGTCGAAGGCATCGAGGTCGTCGAGCCACCACTTCCGAGGACGGCCTCGACGCCGACGTCGGTCTTTGGGTACCTAACGCGTGCGATGTTCGCCCAGGTGGGCGAACATCGTCAGACGTCAGAATGAACCCAGAGAGGTCTCTGGGTTCATTCTGACCACGTGCCCAGCCCAGTCCCACTTGAGCTTTGCAGATTTGTCTCCAATATCGGAAACACCTGTCATGGACTGAGTGCGGTGTTTTGGACATGATCAGTTCTCTTGATGCGGAGAATGCTGCGTCCCATGGCTCTTTGACAAACCTTGAGTCGGGACTTTTGTGATTCAGTTAGCGACCAGGTTTGTGCACCGTAGATAAGGATGGGCAAGATACACATGTCGACGAGTCTGCTCTTCAGAGAGATTGCAAGGTCTCCCTTCTGTACTGTACTCTAGCAAATAAATGTATTATTTTATCTTATTTTATTGGAATATTATTATTGTTATTTTTCATGTGAGCTGTGTGATTGTAGCTCATTATTAAAAGAATGCTACTAAACTATCTGTTCTCTTGGATGTTGTAAAAGAAGACTAAAATAGCTTAGTTTAGTTAGTATTTAAACGTAATAGTTATTTACTAAAAAAAAGTATTGTTATTACAAAAAATGTATATTATGGTGAGTGTATTATATATTACATACGCCATGTTTGCATAAAAATAAAGCTGTATTCTACTATTCTATTATAAAATGTTATAATTATGAGTTACACTAATGTTGTGTACGTATCTGTAAAGATTTTATAAAAAAAGACTCTTAAATATAATTAGAATCTTGCAAAAGTAAAGCCGAGAGACAAAGTATCACTTTACTGAAAAATTACATTTCTAATCTGTTGGTTTGTCCGACGTTCTCGCCCGTTATCATTCAAGTGAATTTTGTGTTTCATTATAAAAAATCTTTGTTATCGCCGTCGCTAGAAAAACTCAAACAATTATACGAGATAACATTTTACGATCAGCCAAAGCGGTTGGTTTTACTCGCTCTTGTGAAACGTAATGTCCGCTTCAAATATTTCGCTTACAAAACTTGACAATTTGAAATGAAATGAAACTGTTTATTTAGAAAACACAATTAAATATATGATCTTGTCTGTGGGAAAACACCTACTAACAATTTAATTACTATTGCATCTGGCTTTACAGATATTGACAGTTAAAATCAATATATATAAAAATCAAGTCACCACGAATGTATGTTCACGTATCAGTTCAGAAAGACTACAGTTATTTAGTTAAATAATTTTTGTTGTGTTTGTAATTGTCAGAAAAAGTTTGAATGAAAGAAATTTAAAAAAAAATCGCCATGGGGATTCACGCGGATGAAGTCGCGGGCGAGCTGCAAGTATACAATAATAATAATAAAAGTGACTACCCTTAAACCTTTTGGAGCCCAACGATGTAGGAGCTACTAAAAAAGAAAAACTTCAGACCTTATTGAAAGATATTATTATTGCATTCCAAGAAAATATCAACGTCGAGGTTGTCAGCCCTTTGTAGAGGGATCAAAGAAATGTGCTCTTCACTTACTTATGTTAAATGCGAGGAGTCACTAACGATTGACTAGCTTCTACTTAACGTGTTTTTTTTGTATTTGAGAAAAAGCTTAAATTTTTTATTGTAAACATTAATAAGAAAAACATTTACCTACTTAAAAACTTATGTTTGATACGAACTTTTTTCTCATACAGATGTTTTATTGGGGGTTAGAGTCACTCGCGATTGTAAGTTTACACTTGAAAAACTACACGTGTCAGCTTGGTGGTGTTAAATGGATGACACTGTCTGAGTGGTAGAGCTATGCTACGTTGCAGCACGAATATCTTACGGAATATTGGCGTGAAACAATGACACACGTTGCTGTTCTGTTTCGTTCAGTGACTGATGAAAGCTTCGGAGGCCAATCTCTCCCCCCTCCCCTGCCTCCTCACAATTCCTACTTCTTCCTCGAGCATAAAACCACTTGTTTTGTATGCCACTGAAAACTGATTACTCTCCATATGCACTGTTTTGTGTCTAGGCAATTTAGGTATAGTTTATCAAAAGTTTTCGGTAATCGAAAGAACACAACGGATGCGCCGCAAGACGCTTGCGGCACGACCGTCTGTAATTTTACACACAAATTTCACAAATAGTATTGGCTTAAGCTTGACCATGTCGCGTAGCGGTGAAAGAATACTACCATCCCCTCTCTTCCCTTGGGTGTCGTAAAAGGCGACTAACGGACTAAAGACTGCACATACGACCAACGGCATGGAGTAGTGATGGGCTCACAACCTGTCACGCTGAGCACATGTGCATATAGTAGAGGACTGCTTTTGATATCCTCATTGCCTAGTCTCTGACTAACCCTTTGGGGATAATAGTCGTGATTATATGTATATGCTTACCTAGTTGCACCAACTCCAGCCGTTTGTCTGTCACAAAATGCCAAGGAAAGGCTTTGCAGAAGGCGGCGACGCCGATTTTGAGATCAGCGGCTTTGCTCGATGATGCTATAGACACGGTCTCTTGGACCACTTCGCAGTTCTCGTCTCTCTTCTGGGTTAGCGGTACGGCGTTTATTTCATACCTGTAATAAGATCATTCGTTAATTATATCTTAAACAAATGATGAACACCATCACATATAAAAACTAGAACGCTCTATAAAAATTTGCACAAGAGTAGATAGAGAGATATTCTATATGCACAATAAACGCTCTAAAAACGTCTGCACAAGAGTAGATAGAGACTTATTTTATATGCACAATCAACGCTCTAAAAACGTCTGCACAAAAGTAGATAGAGAGATGTTGTTCTATATGCATAATAAACGCTCTAAAAACGTCTGCACAGAAGATAGAGAGATGTTCTACATGCACAATCAACGCTCTAAAAACGTCTGCACATAATAGATAGAGAGATATTCTATATGCACAATCAACGCTCTAAAAACGTCTGCACAGAATAGATAGAGAGATATTCTATATGCACAATTAACGCTCTAAAAACGTCTGCGCAAAAAAGATAAAGAGATATTCTATATGCACAATCAACGCTCTAAAAACGTCTGCACAAGAGTAGATTTAGAGATGTTCTATATGCACAATCAACGCTATAAAAGCGTCTGCACAAGAGTAGACAAAGAGATGTTGTATGCACAATCAACGCTCTAAAAACGTCTGCACAGTAGATAGAGAGATGTTCTATATGCACAATCAACGCTCTAAAAACGTCTGCACAAGAGTAGATGAGCGACATTTAGGTCCTTATTTGTTTTATGCAAACTAAGTGTCAACATGACGAAGTGCTCCTACAAAAGTTGCTATTCTGCCAAGACTATTTCGCTACGATTGGATTGTGTATCGAGTTTTTATGTGTGATCGAAGGAACTAACTAACTAAATTGCAGTATTGTTTTCGTCGCAACAGAGATTATTTTATCACTGAATGGAATGTCTAAAATAACAACACGAACAAACGACACACATATAAAACAAGTGAACTAAATTGTTAAATACTTTTTGCCGCAACTAAAATTCGCTTGTCATGAAAATGGATTTTCAAAACTTTGAGCTGTTTTCATGCTTTTATAAAATAGAAAAAGAATGTTATATTTTGACCAGTATCATCCATATTAAACTGAATAACAGTCTTAGGCACCCATGATATAAGGTTTACTTACTTTTGCATTAACATCAACCTATCAACTTTTAAATATTATGTCGCCATAACATTTTTGTTATGCTACCCTGCTCCTGCTCATCACCCACTGAGCTATTTATCCAATCTTCATCATCATCATCAGCCTATAAATGTCCCAATGCTGGGCCCAGGCCTATTACATGCACAACAGCATGTGGGAATTTATTCAATACGGGTAGATAATTGCATTAAGAAATGCCACTGGGCCAAACTAAGTCTTATAAAGGCTTTACTGAGGCCCTTAAACTGTTTAATTCGACCAACCGGAATTACGAAAGTTGCTCTTCAGTAAGATCGCAGACTCACCCCAAGCATAGAACTTCTAATCTCTTACTAGTACCTACTCACTTGAATCTCCTAGGGTAATTTGTATAAGAGTCTTATATCACGCTTGCTATGCCGTTTGTTAGGTTTTAACGAGTGTCATCTTACGACAGTAATCAGGACCAACGGATATACTATTCTATCTAAACCACGTCGAATCTCAAGATATATTTATTTAAAGAATAAAAAAATAAGAAGAATAAAGAAATAAGAAGAAATTCCAGTCACTGCGAAAGTTGTGTAAGATCTAGATTCGCTTCCAGCATGTAGCTCTTAAGCTTATTCGCTAGTAAGTACTCACTTAAATCTCCTAGGGTCATTTGTATAGCTTCTCAGTCTTATATCCGTCTGGGTGTCGTAAAGCCTCCGCGCTATCATTTTAAGGCTGCCAACCAGTAAGTACGCCACTGGTTCGCTCTCCGTCGTCAAATGTAATTCTATCTGGCCGTCTTGGGACGTGGTGCAAACAAAGGCGGCTTCGTATTCCACGGTTTCGTCTTTGAGGGCATCGTCCTAATTGATAGAAGGAGATTATATTATTAAAAAAAATAGTAGAGTAAAATAAATTTTATGTCAAAATTTTGTTTTTAAATAATCTATAGATATGTACAGTCACGAGCACCAATATGTATACACTTTGACTCTTTCTCCATTGTATTAAGAGTTACAATTGTTTACATATTTTTGCTCGTACGTGGTGGCTCATTAAAAGAATACTACCAACTTATCTCTTTCCATAGGTGTTGTACGGACTTGTTGACTAACGGACTAAAGACTGAACATACAACCAGCAGTATACAGTGGCGATGGGCTCACGACATATCAAGCTGAGCACATGCGCAGTTGTTATTTGGTGAAATGTGGACTATGGCAGGGAACTAATTTAGCCGTCATCATTGTCTAGTCTCTGACTAACCCTTTGGTAGTCTTGAATGTGTGTATGTATGTAAATAGTCTTACCTGATCGTGTAGAACATCGTGCACGCTGTCTAGAGTGGTCAAGAATTCAATTAAATTGGTGCCTAAACATTTGAATGCCCGCTCGAGCCGACAGTTGTGTGAGAAAGCGGTTAAAATTAAATATTCTCCTAATTTTGCCATAAAGTCCTTAGTGCTAACACCTGCAACAAGGGAAAACATGTATAAAAAACCTTAAAAATGAAGCAAAATTAGAGCACCGAACACCGTCTCATGTGCATTATTTAAACTACTTTATGAAATGTCGCGTTACACAATAAAATTGGTTGTATCCCATACCAATGTAATTAGTCATATTAAAATAAAAAAGTGTTAAAAACAAGGTAATAAATCTTTTTTCCTGCAGTGAGAGAGTAATTGAATTTATATATTATTCATCTCTATACATAAAAAAAACTTTACTATACTGTTGGTCCTGTGCGCGTTAAATAAATTAAAATTCATGTCATGGCTTTGTATTGCGCTGAGACCTGAAAAAAACTTTAATACTAAACCTTAAAAAACTTGTTTTTAAACCAATTCACTTAAAGTTGGTTTCAAGTGACAGATTTTTAAAGATGTTACAGAATTAAGTAGGGTTAATTTAATAATCATAATAGTAAGTATAAAGTAAAGCATAAGATGTAAAACTAAATAGTGCAGCCTAGCTGATAGAGGTTTTTAGTAAGTTGTAAATTACGATAATAAAATAAAAAACAGACGTTTAAATATTATTAAATTGAGTATTTATAGAGCTAATTACTTAATAAATCGTGGAATTTTTAAATACCAAATAGGTAATTCATCAGTTTTAATTAACCTTGTAATGAAAACCCTCCACCTTAAATAATGAACGTGTAATTAATAATTTATTCACAAATAATCAAAATACCAGGAGGAAGCTTCAATGTTATGAATAATTGAGTGATGCTATTAATTAAAGGCATAGAAAATTATTAAAATGTTTGTACGTAGACGACAGGCGATGTGGTGTTAGATTCAAAAGCTGTTTTTTAGGTTATTTAAATAATCAACGTTGTACATTTTTTAATTAGTGTATCAGGTTACCAGGGTTACCAGATCCGAAAATAAGTTTTCCTGGAAAAATCCCTGACATTTCGGCAGCAAAACTATCCTAATTGTGTGGGGCGCGGCAAGACGCGACGACAAGTTATTTATTTTTTGTGCATTCTGTTATGTCGGTCTTCCAGTCAGAAATCGGAAAAATAGAAAGAGAAAATAACTCCGTCCTGGATATTCTAGAAATATTGAATAATAAATAAGCAATTAATTGATTGTTAATTATTAGATTTTATTCTTTGGATTAGGAGTATTTTATTTTATACATTTCCTCTTTTTTTTTTAATTCCTGACAATTTCTGATTTTTCCTGTTTCCCTGACAGACAGCTGAAATTCCGGACATGTCAGGAAAATTCCTGTCATCTGGTAACCCTAATCAGGTATAATGGATGCAGGCTTTCCTTCATAAGCAGTAGAAATAAGGGAGTAAACTTTTATGTTTCTATATTAATAATGTAACTATTTATTTTCTTTGAACTGTGTCGCGTAGCGGTGAAGAATACTTCCACCCCCTCTGTTCCCTTGGTCGTGTCCCTTCCCGTGTCGTAAAAGGCGACTAACGGACTAAAAACTGCACATACATCTAACAGCATAGAAGCGGCGACAGGCTCACCACCTGTCACGCTGAGCACATGTGCAGTCGCCAATTGCTAAAAAAAAGCTGCTGTACTGCAGGCAATAAAGTCTAAATAAATAAATAAAAAAAATGCCTAGTCAGAGACTAACACTTCGGGAAAGTGGTTATTATATCGTTATTATATGTATGTATGTATTTTCTACTAGCTGTAGCTGGCATGCTATGCAATGCCACTTTTTTAGTGCTAAGAACCCTCGCGGGCGTTCCCAGAACACCTTACCATAGTTTCGGAACGCATAGAGGACTAACATACAAACATAGATTTGTATTTATAATAGATTACTCTACCATTACAAATTTAGGAAAAAAATTAAAATGATTAGGAAACTAATATTTATTTTTATTACGTATTATAATGTCATTATTGTTTTAACATAAATGCACTAACCCCTCACTCTTGGATTTTTTTTGACACTTTTTTGACAGTAACTGTCGACGTCAAATTTGACAGAATGGAGCATAGACCATGCGATATTGTGCTATAACAATACATAAGATGAACCACAAAACCGAAATAACTAAACTTGTTCATACTAAAGTAGTCTGCAAGTCTATGAAAACACGGTGCAAAGTCAAGTGTGTTTTTGTAGGTGCGGTCTCATGCGACCGCTTGGGGTTTGAGGGGCACAATAGCATTTCCAAAGTAATACTCACTGTCAGTCGCCCGTACCGCATCGTAAATCTCTTGTAAATATGCATAATTTCTACAGCTCCTTACGTCGTCCGGTAATCTCCGTCTGTAAAGAAATTACATTATTACAAACTTTAGTTAAACGTAACGCCCCCATAGACAAGTGGCCTTCGCTCCATTTTGATTCGTTAACGTTTGACAATATTAAATTGGCGGACAAATATACAGCTACTTGACAAATGCTCACTCTATTCGATCAATACTTATAATTGAATAAATAAAGAATGATGTTACACAAGCGTTATTAAATTACCAATTAAATTTTTGCTAAATGACGAATGCGTGTACAATAGTGATGTTACGAATGTCAGATTTTACACACTGACGAATGCAAATGTGAATATGCGAATCTTTAGGCTGCCAATGTGCGAATGCGAAAAACCATAATTATGAATTAATAAATCAATCATTTTACTACTTCATTTTATAACTGCGTGCATGCCACTGATCTAGACCATTAGATCAAACAATATTAGATACTAATGAACCCGATTCTTCATTAAATTGTATGTACAGTTTCCATGTTATGGTAATAGAAAATATTTAAGCATTTAAAAAGTGTGCAAGACTAATTCTTACAAGTGGAAAAACTTTATTTTTCTGAGATCATTGTACCATTTAAACATAATAATACTTATTCTAAATCAAACATTTTTAACTCATATGTTTTAAGGTCTAATTTTACCTCAGAACAGAAGAAACCTCTTTCCTCTGTTCTGTGAATTTAACATGGATATAAAGATCTTTTTGATCGCTTTTATGCTGATCGTAAAGCAAGACTAATGAAACAATGTAATGTTAAAATAATTAAGTAGCATAATCTGTGGCATGTATTGGATTATGTTTAAGTGAATTCAGTTTCTGTATGACTGCACATACATCCAACAGCTTAGAACGGCGATGGGCTTACCACTTGTCACGCTAAGCACATGTGCAGTCGCTATTTGGTGAAAAGTGGACTATGGCAGAGGACTGCTTTTGCGGTCCTCTTTGCTTAGTCTCTGACTAACCTTTCAGGGATAATAGTCGTGATTACGTTTGTAGGTCAGGATCGTAGCACTTCTAAAGTTTTAGCCTCTGCCCATCCCTACGGGAATTAAGTGTATTGTTTCTATGTAAGTACAAGTTAAACTGTTGTAACGTTATTTAAATCCTACTAATATTATAAACGCGAATGTTTGTAAGAATGGATATTTGTTACTCTTTCACGCAAAAACTACTGAATGGATTTGGATGAAATTCGGAATAGAGATACTTTATAACCTGGATTAACACATAGGATACTTTTTATCCTGATATTCCTACGGGAACGGGAACCACGCGCGGCCGCTTGTTTAAAATAAATAGAACATTTAGATAGAACTGTTTGATAAATTTATAAATCAATCTTTTCGACTCTATCAAAAACCTGTTGTGCTGTACAAAACATTAAAAACAGAAAACTCTGAGTCGTTTATTCAAATACACCATATTATACAAAAAATTGTAGCCGTCCTGAGATTTTTATTTATTCAAGAACACTAGTATTTGTTTACATAACATAAGTAATATAACTTAAACCAAGATTTAAAAAAGGCGGAATATATGGAACATTTAAGGTGAACACCACTTGCTAAATGGACGTAGTTAAGCAGAAAGGATTCGGGATCCACAATTTGGTCAAAAATGAGTTAGGTATTTTATATACATAATACACCAAAATTATTTTTATACTTACAAGGTTTTTATCAAGTTTTAATAACTTAGTTTTTACCAAACCTAAAAATGTATCTTATACCTTTATATAAGCTCCACCAACTAAGCAATTGAGGCTTTATTTTGGGGCCAGTTCCAGTTTATCGCCGCATGTAAAAGAGCTTCGTAATAAACACGAAACGGCTCTTGGACGTAAAAATCTGTTAAGTGTTACATTATGGTAAACGAGACAGCGGCTATTACTGACAGACGATTGGCGAAAACAGTATAGAGTTTTTAAATGCTTCCTTTATATAAAGCGTATATAGACGAACGCATATTAATTATTATCATAATTTGCTAAGCCGCTACACAACACCTCTCATCCCTTGGATGTTTTAAAAGGTGACAAAGGACTGCATATACATCCAGCAATATAGAGCAGCGATCGGGTCACTACCTATCACGTAACCACAATCATGTGCAGTTTGCACTTGATAAAACGTGGTAAACGTCTACGGTGAGGAGCGCTCTCGTTATTTTGACTGCATCGGCTGCTTAAGGTACGTTTCCGAGACGGACCGCTGACTGCAACCGCAGGCGACATTGCGGCTAGCTGCTGCGGTTGACCGCAGTGCTGCCTGCGGTCGCGGTTGCTTCTTTTTCCAAGCGCGGCTGCATGCATGTATTTCCTGTTCCTGTCCACACATTATCTTTGACCAAATTATTGCGGTAATTTGGATTGGATGTGTCGTAAAGGACTGGATGAAAGGCAACAAAGTTAATTAATATATCTTCATCATCTTCCGAAAAAGACGCCATTTTTGTACGTGACACGTGTAACCTCTCTGCGGTTCGCGACACCAATGGTGCTGCAGTGACTGCAGGCCGCAATGTTGCCGCGCTTGGAATCAATTTCATAGAGATGCATAGAAACTAGTAGTGCCGCTTGCAGCCTGCAGCTGCAGTTTGCAGTCTGCGGTCCATTTGGAAACGTACCTTTACCATCAGGCAGGATGTTCACAATGATGTGTCATATAAAAAAAAAACTATGGCAGAGGGCTGCTTCCGTAGTCCTCATTGCTTAGTCTCGGACTAACCCTTTAGGAATAATAGTCGTGAATCTATGTATGTATTACTATTGAAATTGAAGGGACTATAAGTGCATTAATAATAATCTCTAAAAAAATACTAAGTATTTTAACAGTGTAAAGTGCGACATAAAAGAGTAGAAATTAAATAATCCAGAACTAAATTCACTCATTTTTTGGCAACACTGATTATCTGTCATTAATGTCAAGTGGTTGTTCAACTCTGTCCGTGGTTACGATATAAATTGTTGTTTTAGTGATATTTCTACATTCCTGGATTTAAAACACTGATAACATGATTATGACCATCCGTGGCAGTTCTCGTAACATAATATATAGGGTTTTTTTGCGAAGTTTGGCAGAATTTCAATACGGATCTTTGTTACGTAATCTGGAGGATATTTACCAATATTTACCAACGTACAGCCGATTATACTGGTAAGTAAGTTATAAAAGATGTTGAAAGTATAATTATCTAAAATATGCCTATGTGCAATCGGCTAAATTCAGTGAAAAAATCAGTATTTTTAAATATTTTTAAAAGTTTTGGGGTTATGATATTACAAACAAAAATGTTGGTTATTATAGTTCGACTCGAGAATCGGGTTGGCTTTTGAATCGAGTCGCCTGAATTTGAAGAAACTAACACTGTGGGGGGGTCTTAGGGGTTCTTAAATAAAGGTTTATTAACATTTTAGCTGCCGCTGTTGCGTTGAAATATTTAAAAAACCACTTGAAAGTTTTGCCAAAATCGGCTATAATCACGAAAAATTACACGTTTTTAGGTAATACAATACCATATTAACAGAACCGAAGTGTGGGGCCGGGGGGGGGGGGCGCAGCCCCCCTACGAGGGGGCTCGGGGGGCGAAGCCCCCCGCCATGAAAAAAATCTAAAGAGTTAATTAGATTAGGTTAGTAAGTATGTTGACCAAAACGCGCGAGCCGAGCGAGCGAAGCGAGCGTGCTGCGGGAGTGGCCGGCGAAACGCCAGAAATGAGGTTTTTGTAAATTTCCATATTTTTAAAAAAGAAACATAACCTAAAAATTATTTGTCTGCGGCAGGAGGGGTAAGGGGGGTACTCCTCTCTCCTCCCCTCCCTTTCCCCCACCAATTAAGGAGAATCGATTCAAAAGTTTTACCATGATACATAACCTCAAAATACAAGAAAATTAACATAACTTAAAAACTACTTGTTTGCGGCAGGAGGGGTCAATGGGGGGGTACTCCTCCCCCCACTCCTTACCTTCACCCCCCCCCCCCACCCCAATTCAGGCGACTCGATTCAAAAGTTTTACCAATTATGTTTATAACTCAGTCCATAGGACTGAACAATTTTGGTTTTGTTATTTTTTATGCATATATGTTTTTATTGTTCTAGGTGTGTCTGAAAGTACTGTGCTGAGAATAGCTAAACAAGGCTCCGAAAATGGAGGAAAATTTTCGACTCCCGCTAAACACAGAAAGGGTCGACTTGCAAAGGAACTCGAGACTTTGATATGTGTGCAATCCGTCACAAAATGATTTTTTTAAACTGTAAAAAAAGAAGTACCAACAATATGCAAATTAATAGCTCAATTAAGGCAACTTATTTGCTATGATGGAAGCCGCGAGCATTTGCGAAACTTGAAGAGTATCTGGACTTTAATTTTTTAGTTTTATATCTAAATAAAAATAAGTTATATGCACAATCATGGCTGTTTTCATTAAGTACTACATACAAACTACTCAAATTAATTATTTTAACGACCTCCTTATCTGAGAGGCGAGCACCCCGGACTTGGCGTCGCCATCTCTGAGGTCCCGGGTTCGATTCCCGGTTGGGTTAATGTAGAAAACCAACTTTTTATATTGTCTTGGATCTGGGTGTTGTGGTACCGTCGTTGTTTCTGATTTCTATAACATAAGTGCCTTAGCTACTTCCTTTATATCAGAGCAATGTATATGTGATGTTTTCCAATTATATAAAAATATTAAATAAAAACAAGTATCAAGACCAATTTGATCGACCTATCAGGGTTGCTATGTTAACGACAACAGCGCCCTCATTTAATTTCTACTCTTTTATGTCGCACTGTACGAACGTAGACGTTTCCACTCATGGTTGCCACCTTTTTTTAGGACGAATAAAGTATTATTTCATATTGTTAGAAAAAAAAGTACATAGCATAAAAAAGAGTATTTATTTATCTGTCCTTAAAAAGTATTTTTTGTTAGTCTTTGCGACATTTAACAAATATTTGTCTTTTACGTAAATAGTTTTACGTCTAGTGAGTATTTTTGCGTACTTTATTGGTGTCGTAGATTATAAAGTACGCCTACATGAAAAAGAGCACCTACTGCATCGGCCCATAAGCACGCTAGTGAAGGTCAACCATTCCAAAAGTAGGGTAAAGCAACAGCAAAGCACTTTGACAAAGACAGGGTATTGACCTATCATCAACCTTAAAAATGTATTTTGTTAATATTTTTTCTTGATTTTTTTGTATTTTTCATGCTGTCATTTTATGTGTTCGGTCTGCCTTTACTTTTAAGAAACATTTTAACGTACCTAATACATTTATTGTCATCAACTTTTTACTAATTTTTTTTATAGTGAAAGTGCTTGCACATGTAATAAAAAAAATTAAGCACAGAATATGAAGTGAAATTAAATAGTCAATAAAACAGAAAACAAAATACTTACAATAAATAAACTAAAATTATAAAAAAACCATAATGAATAATCTGCTCATGAGTTAGTTTAAAAAACAACTTGTCTGTGTAGCTAAGAGAACTAAGAGACGGATAAATGCAGGGGCCTTCCCACATTGGGAGACTGGGCCATAACCCACCACGCTGGCCCAATGCGGGCTGGTGGGTTTATTAAGCTTACTTTCAATTACCTGCCACTTCACACAGGTTTTAGTAGATGCTTAACAGAGGTAATTTACTACACGATTCTAATGACATGTCTTAACAGTTACGTTTAAGCTGATGAGAATTAAGGTTTAATTAGATTTCGTTTTACGAGAACACCCGAATTAGTCTAATTTGCACTAAAGTTTGTTTTTGAGCACCGTGAGAATGTAATGTTGGACTGAAAATGAGTGAACCATTTATTTTACATTACACATAGGCGTATTATGTACATGCTGAATTTTTTATGGTTGTTTTCCCACAGCATAAAGATTTTCCCTCAGACGACTATCAAACCATAGAAATAAACTTGAATAATATTATTTTTTATGTGTAAAACAAAAATACAAAATAATCATCAACTCAAAAATGTGAGAACTGGTTCTCTATTAACGAAACTTATGATAGTGCATTACCTACTCGAGCCTTTTGTGTTTTAAAATTTCATGTTTTCATAAAAAATATCTTTGTTTTTAGAACGAAGAGCAAATATTTCGCTTCGGAAAAACAACCAATAAAAGTTAATACTTTATTTATGTATGTACAAACGAATTGACAAAGCCAAATACACATAAATTCTGACCTAGTGTTGTGTGAGCCAGGTGCCCGTAAAAGGTACTTATGAGAATACCTGTAACAACAGGTCATAGACATCAGTATAAATAGATCAGATCATCAGCCTATAAACGTCTCACTGCTGGGCACTCCCACGTGAACAATAGCACGTGGGGATATTGGGCCATAACCCACCACGCTGGCCCAATGCGTGTTGGTGGGTTTTAACGACTGCCATCTTACGACAACAACCGGAACCAACGGCTTAACGTGCCTTCCAAAGCACGGAGGAGCTCTAGATGTTTTTAATGGCCACCCATCAGGCGACCCGGCATTGCGAAAGTTGCTTAGCGGGCAAGATCGCAAGCCGAACGCGCTAACTGCTGCGTCATCGAGCTCCTCAGTAGAAATATGTAAACATTTTTTTAAATTTTCAGTTTTAATTGCTATCAATGTGATAACCTGTTAAGGCTAAGTAGGTACTACATCTAAATTCATCGACAAAAAAATAATATGGACTTATAAAAAAGTGATTTTAAATCACAAAATAATTAAGTAATGATTTTTTTTCTCACTAAAACAATCTCAAACATACGAAACAAAGTAATTTATTAGTTAGCCAGTGTCATTAGCTACCGTTTGCATTTTTTTCATGTTTCTCCGACGTATGAAACCTTTGATATCGCATAAAGTAAAAATGCTCATAAATTATAGGGGGAGGGGGTAGGACCCCCCATATTATTTTTTTTATCGATGAATTTAGATGTAGTGCCTAGCCTTAACGGGTTAGAAGTACCACTCCTATCACATTGTATATATTAGGGTCACATACTGCAAACATTGTAAGTTTATACTAGTGTCTTAATACTCATATAAGTAGATTTAATATTCTCTATTCCACCTGGTATTAATCGGAAGCAAAATCCAGGGGCCTTACCGTCAACTCTTAGAGCATTACTTTAGACATACAGTATGACTATATGAGTCATACTATGCATATTCCAACATGAATTTTGCATAGTAATATTTAAAAATGCTAAGAGGTAACGGTAGGGCAATAACCGTGTCGCGTAACGGTGAAATAATACTACCACCCCCTCTCTTCCCTTGGGTGTCCTAAATGGCGACTAACGGACTAAAGACTGCTGACCCTTCCTTGCTCCTCTCTTCAGAACTCTCCGTTACCCATTTCGGTGAACCTCAGCATCCTTGGCATGGACATCGGCCAGGAACTAAATCCAAAATGCTACATCGAGAGTGCTATTTTAAATGCCTCCCGGAAGTTGGGTATTCTCAATAAGGTGAGGCGGTTTTTCACTTCCGAGCAGCGCTGTTTGCTGTACAAAACTCAGGTGCGATCGAGTATGGAGTATTGTTCGAATCTATGGGAAGGCTCCGCTAAATACCTCCTCGATGTACTTGATAGACTGCAAAGGCGAGCTGTACGCATTATTGGAGATGCTGAGGTTACAGCCTCTCTTGAGGACCTCCAGCTGCGTAGAGACATTGCTTCTCTCAGTTCTTCTACCGGTATTACTACGGAGAGTATCCTGAAGAACTTTTTAATCTTATCCCGCTCTCTCTTTTCCTCTCCCGGACTACACGTGCTGGTCTTAGGAACCACCATCATACAGTACAGACTATCAGTACTCGTACCAAAAAATTTGGCAAGTCGTTCCTCTGTAAGACCATTCGGCTTTGGAATTCTTTGCCGGCGCATGTGTTTCCCAGCTCCTACAGTCTCGGGTCTTTTAAGCGGGGCGTGAAGCGGCATTTATGCAGGCCGTCATGAATGGGTGCGCTCGTTATCGTGCTTATTCCACGGTGGGGAGCGCTCTCATTATTTTGGACTGCATCGGCTGCTTACCATCATGCAGGATGCAGTCACTATGACGAGTCATAATAGAAAAAAAAACATCCAACAGCATTAGCGGCGATGGGCTCACCACCTGTCACGCTGAGCACATGTACAGTCGCTGTTTGGTGAAAAGTGGACTATGGTAGAGGACTAAAGGCCCACAAAGTGCCTCTTCACACCTCGTTTAAAGGACCCTATACATAGGTAGGAGAGAATACGTGTGCTGGTAGACTATTCCATCTTTTGGAGGTGCGACAAAGAAACGAGTCACCAAATTTCTTAATGCGTGATGGAATATTAGAGCTATCTTCGCAAGTATTCTTGAGCGATATTAACGCAGAAAACATTAAAAATAACAAGGCTCAATGTGTTTGTCTGTCATTGAAGTCTTTTTTTATAATAGTATAAATAAAAATTGAGAGTGTATGTTATGTATGTTATGTATAGATATACTCTAGAAGGAATAATATGAAAAAACTTACAGACAGTTGTATTTGTCGTACTGCTCCGCTTGGTTCTTTGTAAGTGACGTCACCGCTGTGTGGAGGCATTCATTCTGTCGACAAACAAAGGGAAGAATTAATTTTAGTCGGGTGCAACACTGATTAGCAGCGTATACATTCTAACATTTAATTTATTATTATTTATATTAAAAGCGATATTTCGTTGCGCTGTTATCACGGACATTTAAGAATAATCTATAAAAATATGTAAGGCTTATACTTATTTCCCAGCGGTTATCGCGTTCGGCTTGCGATCTTGCTCACCAGCAACCTTCGCAATGCCGGATCGCTGGATGGGTGACCAAATTAAAATCATGTCGAGCTCCTCCGTGCTTCGGAAGGTACGTTAAGGCGTTGGTACCGGTTGTTGTCGTACGATGACAGTCGTTAAACCCCACCAATCCGTATTGGGCCAGCGTGGTGGATTATGGCTCAAAATCCCTACGTGCTATTTTCCACGTGGGAGGCCTGTGCACAGCAGTGGGACGTTTATAGTAGAGCTTATGATGATGAGGATACTTATTTCTGCCACCATTCAGCATTGTTTATCATTGATGTGTTAAGTTTTGAAAGGTAAAACCTTAACACAGCAATCGGGGGTTAAAGTTACTCGTGTCCGTAGGTTTACCCTTGAGACCCTACACGTGACCCCTGGGTGGTGCTAAACGAGAGACACTGACTGAGTGGAAGAGCCACGCTGCGTTGCAGCATGCATTGGCTCCGGCTCGCCCGGGGTAATATCACGACCTTCTGACGAATATCCGGCGTGAAATAATGGCACTTGGTGATGTTGTGTTTTGTCCGGCCAGTGAGTCCCGGAGGCCCCTTTCCCCCCTTCACCCCTCTCACAATTCCTATTCCATCCTTAACCCTATTCCTTTCTTAAAAGTCGGCAACGCATCTGCGACTCCTCTGGTTTTTCGGGTGCCGATGGGCGGCGGTGATTGCTCTCCATCTGGTGACCCGACTGCTTGTTTGCCTCCTTCTGATATATAAAAAAAAATCCTAGTCTCGAGTTCAATTCTAACTACGGAAGATGTTTCTGATTTTTCAATGCATAACTCGAGTTTGTGATAATCACCAAACCAAATTTGGCAAGCTAGCTACATATACATATAATCACGACTATTATCCCCAAAGGGTTAGTCAGACACTAGGCAATGAGGACCGCAAAAGCAGTCCTTGCCATAGTCCACTTTTCACCAAACAATGACTGCTCATGTGCTCAGCGTGACAGGTGGTGAGCCCATCGCCGCTCTATGCAGTTAGATTTTTGTGCAGTCTTAAGTCGGTTAGTCGCCTTATACGACACCCAAGGGAAGAGAGGGGGGGTAGTATTTTTAAACCGCTACGCGACTCGTTTGCAAGCAAGGTGATAAGTTAATATCTATCAATTGTAGAGATGACTTTATTACTTTGATAGAGGTCTTTGTTTAGAGCAGACAGTAACTTTTCTGTTAACTTACTTACAACTTTATGTTACAACCCAAATACCAGTTCGTTTTATATAGAAAACTTCCTCCCGTAGATGATTTTCCACGTGATCGAGCAAAAAATAAAGTTCTAGGTGAAGTGAAGTAAGTTGGCCCTAATTTTCCAAACGAATGGAAGCCTTAAATGAGCCAAACTAAGCAGAACGGAATCGTTTTTCCAGTAAAGTCTGCAATATCTAGTTAAAGCAAAGTTTTCAGAGAATAAAGAAAAGTTATTGTAGGTTAATGAAGAACATAAAAATGTTTCTCATATTTAATTTTTATTTTGCCATAATGGTTGCAAGGGAAAAAGCAGAATAAGACATTGTGAAATAAATTATTTATAAAAAAAATCTGCCTTAGCGTTTTTATTCGTTAACCTTTAGCACACACACAGACGACGATACGACAATTTAATAATACGTAATCAGTATGAAGAAAAAAATAATTATTCTTAAGGGGGTCCTGCACGAAATTGTGAAAATTTACGTATTTTTAAGTCACTTGTACTTTGCGCTGAATTAGTTAAATACATTAAAAGAACTTTTGTAAGTTAGCCTGATCATTACACGAGGTCTTAGCCTTGTTAAAATATAAAACAAATCCTTTAAAAAACAATAACAAACAATACATAAATCTAATGAGTCCTAAAATAATTTTTTTTGACAACTTTCTTAATTTTACTAATAAAATATAAGTAAAATGTAAGTAGAAAATATTTGTATTTATATTCCGCAGGGCACCCCCTTCTGTGCAATAAAGTAAAAATAAAATACGTAGCCCCAGGCCTTGGTGAATACGTACAGCCTTTTACCTAGTAAAAAAAACTGGCCAAGTACGAGTCGAACTCGTGCACGAAAGGTTCCGTACCATTATCTATACAACATTAGACACTATTCAATCTAAATATTCTGTAAATATTTCAAGTTTCTACCTGATGTCGTTATTAAGATCGAGAAAAAAACGGCAAAAAAATCACGTTCGTTGCATGGGAGCTCCCCTTATATTATTTTATTTTATTTTAATTATTTATTTTTGTAGTGAATTCACAACCAAATGTTCTGTGAATATTTTAAACGTCTACCTGTTGTCGTTATTAATATAGAGCAAAAAACGGCAAAAAAATCACGTTTGTTGTATGGGAGCCCCCCTTATTTTATTTATTTTAATTTAATTATTTATTTTTGTAGTGAATACACAACTAAATATTCTGTGAATATTTTAAACGTCTACCTGATGTCGTTATTAATATCGAGCAAAAAACGGCAAAAAAATCACGTTTGTTGTATGGGAGCCCCCTTAAATATTTATTTTATTCTGTTTTTAGTATTTGTTGTTATAGCGGCAACAGAAATACATCTGTGTAAAAATTTCAACTATGTAGTTATCACGGTTTATGATATACAGCCTGTTGACAGACAGACGGATGGACGGACGGACGGACGGATAGTTGAGTCATAGTTATAGGGTCCCGTTTTTACCCTTTTGGTACGGAACCCTAAAAAAGTTGAAATCTTACCCTGTAGTAAGAAGAAGAAGAAGAAGAAGTGCCTCTGTAGGCAGGTTGTTAACGAAAATAATGAAAATATATCTTTGGTGGTTGGTAACATATAGTAATTTCAACGAGGCTGGTGGTGTATGTCCGATTGGATCCATTGTGTATGAAAAAAAATTATACAAATTATTCGTTTATTCGGATAAAGTAGGAACGGCCAAACCTACTAAAAGCAGGGCAGTACTTTGCAGACAGTGTAGGATCTGTCAAAAAGAAATACTTACACAAAGGAAAATCCGATTTTCATAATATTTCCAACAAAAGTTTTCCAAGTTAGTGACAACTTTCGCATTTTCAGTATCGATAAACAACAATAACAGCGTAAAGGGATGGTCGGAAACCGGTGTATTCCCATCGGTCACGCTATAGTTGTCGCGTACGACTACAAACGCAACCCGGATTTGCTTGGCATGTTTTTGTGTTCTGTACTTTTTTATGTAAGAATGAGGCAAACGAGAAGGAGGGTCACCTGATAGAGAGCAATCACCGCCGCAAATGGACACCCGCAAAACCAATGGAGTCGCAGATGCGTTGCCGACCTTTAAGAAAGGAATAAGGTTAAGGAAGGAATAGGAATTGTGAGGGGCCTCCGGAACTCTCACTAGCCGGACGAAACCCTACAGCTTCAAGTGCCATTATTTCACGCCGGATATTCGTGAGAGGGTGGTATTACGCCGGGCGAGCCGGCTCACTGCGTGCTGCAACGCAGCGTGGCTCTACTACTCAGTCAGTGTCACTCATTTAGCACCACCCAGGGGTCACCTGTAGGGTCTCAAGGGTAAACCTACGGACTTGAGTAACTTTAAACCCCCAAAACTATACCTACATGGTAAATTATGAAATGAAACGCTTCATTTGCAAAAGCGTTTTTTCTGTAAAAAAAAACTGTTGAGAGTTGCACGTACTTATTGGAATATGAGTAATTCTTAGGAAACTAAAAAAAGATTTTATTACCTACATCATTTACCTACTTAAATATCAACTATACGTTTGTTAGACTGCTTGTAGTCCAGTGTGTCTCGTAGATGATAATACAAGGCGCACGAGACCACTGTGATTTTTCTTCGCTGAACACACTGAACCGAGCGTCAGGTTGACCTTGATAGGAAACGGATAGGGTGAAGGCCAGATCATCCTCATTAGTCTCTGACTAATCCTTTACCCTGTCATTAATAAACGTTGATTAAAGTTACACTTAGGATTAAATTGACGCAGTCTCTATCTGTCTTCTTTAACAAAAACGAGACGGCGTCACTTTAAACCGAGGTGTAACCGCCTCTGTGGTCTAGTGGCTATTCCCTATTCTATTCCCAGCGGGGGGTACATCTTTGTGTGCTCGTTTTGGTTAGTGGTAGGGCTGTTAAGTCCACCTGGCTAGCTAGCACCATCTTATCTAAGTCTGTCGCCATAACAACGATGTTTATGGCATTGTTGTGTTCCGACAGTTTGAGATAAGATAGTCAGTTCCTCAATGGTTGAGGATTCCGGGTGAAGCGCGCTACCACCTTCGGCCTTATCGTTACTTACCATCAGGTGAGATGAAGGTCAAGCGCTTACATGTTGGTAAATAAAAAATAAAAAAAAAACATTTGGCCATTTTTAATAATTAGATGGCTAGGGATATTATCTCTAGCCGTCTAACGTCTAACGACTATTAAGTCGTAGTATGTAAAAAAAGTATAACAGTAATACAAAAAAATACCTAATAGTCCTGTAACAGGATAAATGCGGGACCAATAGGAATACACCGGAGCGCTTCGTCATTTTGTTTGTGACGAAACTATGGTATGACGTGACATCGTTTACCCATCAACTACGACGCCGACGTGGGTAAATCTTGACGTAAAAAGGTAGAGTAATTGGGCAAAGTGACATACTCGTCGATAAATATACATTTATCAGTATCAGCAACAAACTACAAACAAGCAAATGAAAAAAAAACTTTAGAAATAATCCTAATAATGTGCTGTGCTGGGTAGCGGCTTAATAATAGAATACATTTTTTTTTACTCCAACTAATTATAGAATACCTACTACCGCTACTCCAACTAATCAATAATAGAATACTACTCCCCATCTCTTACCTTGGGCGTCGTAAAAGGAGACTTACAGGCCAAAGACTGCACATACATCCAACAGCATAGAGCGGCGATGGGCTCACCACCTGTCACGCTGAGCACATGTGCTGTTATAATTTTAAGCGAAACTTGGACTGTGGCAGTGGACTGCTTTTGCAGTCCTTATTGCCTTTACTCTGACTATTCCTTCGGCGCAATAGTCGTAAATATATTATGTATGAATGTAATAATCTGTAAAAGTGATATTGTAAAAGGTGCGCTAAATAATTAAATACATCTTTAACTTAGCCAACGCATTGACCATCGCAAAATGATTACAAACCAATCGCTAAGCCATATCTAAACCTGTATTAATTCAACACAAGGCTGCGCTGGAGTTAAGCGGATACGCCACGGTTACATACTCGTAAGCTGAGGGGACGAAACCTTAGCAACGTACGCCCGCGATATTCAGACGATGCGAGGGACTCATATTATAAACTACATAATTGTTATTCCTGCACCAATGCAGTTGTTGGGGAGGTGCGCGGTGTATAGAGTCCAGTAACGGGTCGTCATTTTCCCGAATTCGCTACTTTCTCTAATTCGACACTTTCTTGAATTCGGCACATGTATTATTGGACACTTTACTGTTTTGATACTTTGTTACAGTCATTGATAAAAACAATTTACGACTTAAAAAGTATTCCACAGTAAGACGACGAAAATAATTGGTTTACGTATGCTATGTTCGAACAATGTTAATGTTGCGTAATATGCCCAAGTTTTGCAGATATTCAAACGCATGCAGCAAGAAAACAGATGTGGATGATAAATACTAGTAGGTATCTAATATAAATAAATAATAATGATATTTGACGACCTCCTTGGTCGAGTGGTTTGTACACCGATTTTAATGGTGTCGCCATCTCTGAGGTCCCGGGTTCGAACCCCGGTCGGGTCAATTTAGAAATTATTGTTTTTCTAAATTGTCTTAGGTCTGGGTGTTTTCTATGTATAATAAGAATGTTTTTAAGTATTTTAAGTATGTTTATCCGTTGTCTCGTAACCATTTAACGAGTTTCTTCGAAGCTTCTCTTGGGCTAGATAATTGGTGTGAATGTAGGAAAGATTTATTTATCTATGCATTAGCATCATACTTCAATCACGTATTAAAACTAGACACAAAAACCCATACTAAATGTTGCGGAAGATTTATACTTTGTTCGTCCCGAAGTTTTGTCCCAATTTCCAAAAAATCTTTGTTTGTCCCATATCACTATTGAATTTGTGCTTCGTCCCAAATTACAAGTAGATAGTTAAAAGTAAAGTCATTAAAAATTGCTGATTTTTAACCTACACACAATAAGATTAAAGTAAGTTTTCCATATAAAAATGTGGGCCGTAAAAGGAATATAAAATAGGGCAAAGAGAGAAAAAATAATTAAAATAATATTTGGGGACGAATGAAGCATATTGTTTGGGACGAACCAGATTTTTTTATGTGGGACGAATCTCAGTGGGACGAACGAAGCATAAACCTAGAGGAATAGTAGCAGCTTTGACATTATACATTTGGCGAATAATAATATGTGTTTTGGCTGAATAGTAATTTTTGAAGGAGCACTATGTCATGTTACCTCGCACACTACTGAACCTAACCATCTCGCTAGGTGCTCTTTCAGTTCAGAAGTTTTGAGAGCGTTGATTATCATATGCATCTTGTTGCAACTCCATAGAATGCAACTAGCAACAGACAGCTTGTGCAGGGCATGTAGAGAGAAAACGGAGTCCATGCAACACTTACTGTGTGACTGTGACTCCCTTGCTAGGAAAATAATGAGTCTCTTGGGATTGGCCTACCCAAAACCAGAAGATTTTAGGCTCTTCGCCCTCAGAGACTTGCCAAGCTTATGGCAGTCATCTTCACTGAGAAAACAGAGTGATAGGACGGGGTTGCACAAAAGATCCCAATGGGTCGACGTGCTGCTGCGAGAGGGAGACCTCTGCAAGCAACACTAAGATAAGATAAGATGCATCTAGTTTTTATATGTGGTCGAAGGCATCATCTTATTAAAGTCAGGCTTTCACAAATAAACAATAAGTAGCACATCAGATACACCAAGCTGGCACAAGGCGGTAAGTTTGAATGCCATTTTCGATGCACGGAGCGCATTTAGATAAGTAATATTTTAATTTTGTAACCCATTATACAGGGTCGAACAAAATCAATAAGCGAACGTTGAAGGGCGGTATCTACATCGAGATTTTTCATTGGTTTTGTAGTTTTGTAGATTTGTAGCTCTAAATTCGACTACACTAACGTCACAAAGATCACTTTTGATAGGAACGTGAAGGGGAGTTCACGCTTTACAGAATCGACCTGTAGTAGACAATCGACCCGTTATGTTGCTCGATTGAAGACAACCTTCATATACAATGTTAGGGGTGGTACTTCTAACCGTTAAGGCTAAGTACTACATCTAAATTCATCGACAAAAAAAATCATATGGGGATCAACCCCCTCCCCCTATAATTTATGACCATTTTTACTTTATGCGATATCAAAGGTTTCATACGTCGGAGAAACATGAAAAAAATGGCAAACGGTAGCTAATGATACTGGCTATTTAATAAATTACTTTGTTTTGTATGTTTAAGATTATTTTGGTGAGAAAAAAATCATTACTTAATTTTTTTGTGATTAAAAATCACTTTTTTATAAGTCTATATTATTTTGTTGTTGATGAATTTAGATTTACTTAGCCTTAACAGGTTAGAAGTACCACCCCTATCACATTGTATACTTGCACAATGAAATATTCGTCGATTGTTATCACATTCGCTATCGAAGGAGGTTGCTCTTGCACGTGTCGCCTCAAATTAGAGCGGTTACAGACTAGCATTTATTTAAAAAATATCGAATGCCCATTTATTAACGCCTGTTCCGGCGAGTCCGTCCGAACAGGTGCGGTAGGTCAGTTAGTAGGTACCAAATTACAATGAGCTTAAAATTGTGCGTATGCGTGTAAACGGTGGCCAAAGTCACAGGGAGCGGCGAAGTCGTGGCCAGGTCGTTAGGGTTCTATCTCACTAAGACACCATGGCGACGTAACCACTTCGCTCAGCTCTATTGGTTCTCATTTGGTTGATGGCGGCGACTGGTAACCTAGTGAGATTAAGCCCTTAGGCCTACCGCATACTTGCACTCCCAGCAACTTTGTCACAATACAGTTAAAGCAATCGTGTACATTAGGAATTCGATACGACGGGTGGTAAACACCACTCCCATTCATTCACTCGCCTCGGACCGCTGACCGAAGTAAACTGATGTTGACAGTGTATATTTTCGGCTATCATTAAGACCGAGAAACTACAAACTACATTTTTATTAAAACAGTATTAGTTAGACCTATCTAGGTTAAAGAGGATAAAATTTGATTTCAAACTACATAGGAAAACAATATTTAAAGATCGAATTAAACGACTGGATTACAATTGCCTCTCAAATAATTTCAAAAGTTTCAACTTGGATCTTTCAAACTTTTTTTTTTGCACACAGAAAAAATCATACATTTATAAAACAAAAACATAACTTAATTACTTAAACAAAATTAAAATACTTACCTATAAAACTAAGGTTAAAACTTTGTTATTTAGAAAGTCACCAAGCTGGTTCAACGCGGTATGTTGGAAAGCCATCTTTTGACAACAACCAGTATCAACTTAAATGACTGACTATATATTAAATTACTATCAAAGGAGGCAACACTCACATGTGTGACCAATACAATTTGGAGCGTTGATATGTTGCATTGTAAGTTGTAAGCCCTGCACTTTAAAGTAGATATTTCGGTAAATCGAAATATTGAGTTCGTACTGTGTTTTAATACGAGAACTGTGCCGAAAAACGCTGGTCTGCAACCGCCCTTAGGCCTACTGTGCTGGCTCGCCCAAGTTAGTCACAACAAAGATAAAACCGTGTACATTAGCAACCTGACACGGGGGCGTATGAACCACTCTCGTTCGTTCACTGCCTTGGACCCCATCCGTTGGCGCGGTGTCCCATTACCTTTGTCTGAGTAATGAATGTCTTGGTGTCAGAATAATGCCACTTTATGGTAAAGTTAGCTGTTGTTGACGGTGTACGTTTTCGGCCATTATTATGTCTAAGAACATACTATTAAACGCTACGTCTGATGGTGTATGTTAGTTTAATGTTTTTCTCTGTAAATTATGTTAACTAATTATTTAAAATACATCCTAACGTTTAATTACTTGAATGTTTTAGCTGCTCTTGTACCTATTCAAATAAAGAACAAACACGATAATATTATGTAGGGTATGTGCAAATTGTTACTTTGTATTTTTTTTTAAACTGCCCAATTAATGTAAAAGTAAAAAATAACCGTGTCGCGTTAGCTGTGAAAGAATACTACCACCCCCTCTCTTACCTTAGGTGTCGTAAAAGACGACTAACGGACTAAAGACTGTACATATATCCAACAGCTTAAAGCGGCGATGGGTTCACCACCTGTCACGCTGATCACATGTGCAGTCGCTATTTGGTGAAAAGTGGACTATGGCAGAGAATTGCTTTTGCGGTCCTCATTGCCTAGTCTCTGACTAACCCTTCGGGGATAATAGTCGTGATTATAATTATGTATGTATGTTATGGAAAAGTAAGGATGAGCTCGAAAGTTTCATTTTGGTCATCCATCTACGACCCGACATTGTGAACTTTCCTTAACTTTCAAGATTGAAACCCGAACGCAAGCTGTCACGGCGTCGAGTTCTCCTATACTCCAACCATATTCGCTAAAGAAGTATACAAATATTGACATTTCTTTGTGCAAATAATATCTAGTGTCATTACTTTTTCTTAAAAATTCACGACAAAAAAGATAATAATGGTCTCTCTGACAAATAAACAGTAATAATCCGAGTGGAACTAGTAATTTGCTCAAATAAATTACAGTAACTATTTACAAACATTCCTTATTGAATTTGGCTAGAGTATAATGTAGTATTTCAATAAAATTCAGAACTCTTTTCACACAGCTGATTCTGCCGGAATTGCGTGCGCTACCCGTTTTCGCCGACTATTTTTAGACTACCCTCGGACGCGAACTCATTTAAAACTCTAATTTCATTGTTGTAGTTACTAATGGCTCTATTAATATTTCCGTCAGAAGTCTGACGTAGTGAAGTTTGAGCAACTCCATCATTTATGCCGGGCGATGGAAGTGTGTTATTATGATTAGACAGATAAACCGTTCGGTACTTTTTGGAAATTAGGTTAGTTATGGCTAATTATTAAATTTTGGCTGAACTCCGAGCAAAAGTCTCCTTAAATGAAGTCATTACTACATCATCGATAGGAATTTCGGCAATGGCGGATAAGTGATTTTAGTGATCATAATATTAAATCCGGCTAGGCATTAAATAATCCGTAGTTTGCCTGGCCTGGGAATAAAATAAATAAAATGTGTTTACGCTCACACCAACGGCTACTTCACAGTTTTCGAAAAAATATTTAAAAAGTTACATTTTTGCACCACGGTGTCGCACACGCATTGCAGCGCGATGCATCTGCGACGCTGTGCGTCTGCGACACCGCGCCGCAGTGTTCGTTTCCATTCCTATTTTCTCCCACAACATAGTTTTATGGGCTGTTCTTATAATTTTTGTCCTGTGGATCATATAAACATTAGTATCTGAGTACTATACTGATTAACTTTTCGCGTATTTCAAAATCCATGATCACTAGTCACTGTTAAATCTGTAAATATTTACAACTGAAGTGCCGCAGCCAGTGTCGCAGCTGCACGCAGAAGTATACGTCACCGCGGTGTGTCCTCAACTACGAAATCCTGTATAATACAACGTCATCATGCCGGAGCACGTGTGCGACGTTGCCGTTCCGCTGGTGCGCGACCGCACCGCGACCGTTTTCGGTTTGTATCTCATGGACTGCCGTGCGTCTGTCGCACGCAAGCGCAACGCAATGCATCTGCGACACTGTCGGTCACCAAAAAGTGTCGCAGACGTGCTGCATTGCGACTGCGTGCGTCATGATTTGTAATATTAGAATTTGTATGCGTAGGTTCACACCGACAGTGTCGCAGATGCATTGCGTTGCGTTTGCGTGCGACAGACGCACGGCAGTCCGTGAGATACAAACCGAAAACGGTCGCGGTGCGGTCGCGCGCCAGCGGAACGGCATCGTCGCACACGCGCTCCGGCATGATGACGTTGTATTCCACAGGATTTCATAGTTGAGGACACACCGCGGTGACGTATACGTCTGCGTGCAGCTGCGACACTGGCTGCGGCACTTTAGTTGTAAATATTTACAGATTTAACAGTGACTAGTGATCATGGATTTTGAAATACGCGAAAAATTATTCAATATGTACGCAGATACAAATGTTTATATGATTCGCATGTCAAAAATTATAACTTGTCTTAACTTGTCTTCAAACGACTCAAGCTCTATGCATAGACGATGATATTCACCGAGATCGTCGCTTTTTTTGTTTATATTGATTGTGCACCCACAGTCTTTTTTTAGTTTTTTGGTTGTAATGCAGCCAAAAGTAACAGATCTTCATCGGATGAACTGTTATCTAACCAAATGAAGGATGGTTAGTAACCATCCTTCACTTAAAATGCTCGATAAATCGTGCTCGACGTTCGACATCTTGAAAGAAAATATCAGCTCGATCCGAAACGAACACACGACGTCGCAGATGCAACGCGCTGCAATGCATGTGCGACGCCGTGGTGCTGCCGCCGCCGCTCCGCCGGCCGGTGTGAATTGCTTTATGTCGCAGCGTGCTGCAGATGCAACGCATCGTGCTGCAGACGCATCCGGTGTGTGGCAGCCTTAAATATACATTAACATAGAAAAAACACCCACACCCGAAATAAATTTAGAAATACAGTTTTTTCCTAAATTGACCCGACCGGGAATAGAACCCGGGACCTCAGAGATGGCGCGACGCCAGACCCGGCGTGCTAACCATTCGACCACGGAGGTTGTGAAGGAGGAATTAACCAGGTTAGCTCCTAATTTGTTCTTTATTATTTAAAAAATAATCTAATAATATTGTGTAACAGTTCTCCCACCATAATTGTCAAAACACTTTATGTAAATAAACATAAATGTTTAGAATAATTTCAAAATAATAATTCTATTATACCTCAGGTGGGACACGATACCACGGCAAGCTTGTTTCGAGATGTTTTTTTAATCATCATCATCTATAAACGTCCCACTGCTGGGCACAGGCCTACCACGTGGACAATAGCACGTGGGGCTATTGGACCATAACCCACCACGCTGGCCCAATGCGGGTTAGTGGGTTTTAACGACTGCCATCTTACGACAACAGCCGGGACCAACTTCTTAACGTGCCTTCCGAAGCGCGGAGGAGCCCGAGATGTTTTTTTTTAACTGGACACCCATCCAGCAACCCGGCACACAGAGTAACGAATGTATGGGAGAAACATAAAAAAATCATAAGTCCATTTTAAGGGCATATTATAATTTGTAAACTATAAAAGTCTTTAGTATAACCATTCCCCTCTTCTTAGTTACAAACAAAAAAAAACAATATATGTAAAAAATACAAAAAAAACCAAAAAATAAAAAAAACATTCTTTATAGATACAGAAGTTTCTTCGTTCGATGAACTACCTGACAGCGATATATCACTATTTTCGTCAATCTCGATATAGGCCTCGACATCTTTACTAAATTTCCTGTCATTTGAGGTAATTTTCCGATACTTAGCAATACCCGGATCAGATGTTTTTAAGTCGTTGTTATGTTGGGGATGGCATAAACACCATAAACATCCTGTAAGTATATAATAAGTAATTACGTCTACTTTTTCATTTTTGGCGACATTTTCAGTCATTTCAAAATATGATTATTTCGGCAAGATTCGGCAAATAAAACTAATGTAATGAAAGTAAATGTACTATAGTATTCCTACACGTATAAAAAAATGTAGAAAGGTATAATAAGATGTTTTTTAAGCTTCGTTCTAAATACAAATACATTATTTTTCACCCTACATTCATTTTATTTTTTAACAAATAACTACGTCAAGGCACTAAGTTATAATAATAGTAATGCTAATAAAATGCGATACTCGTTATATGTAAACACAAGAATGCACAGTAAGCCACATTCAACAGCGAATTTATTTTGATGTCTAAGTAAATGATACCAATGTGGCTACTTTGACTTTGAATTAATGTTTTGAACACTATCTTAAAATTAGTTTAATTTAATGTTGCCATTAGGTAGTCTGGGGTTTGCCTATTGATATACCATACCCATGTGTAATAAATAATGTATTTTTATATTTTTGTATATGGGGCGTCACACTGTGCGGCATTGCGAAATTGCTTAGCGGGCAAGATCGCAAGCCAAACGCGCTAGCCGCTGCGCCATCGAGCTCCTCAAGTGTTTTAATCATCATCATTCAATAAACAATCCCTGCGTCCTCTGAAGCGTATATCAAGGCCCAAACCTCGTCAAACGAATCACAAAAAGCACTTTAGGTGACGAATTCAAAAACACTTTCTGCCGAGGCCTACTCTATTCGCAGTCCACACTCTAAAATAACATTGCAAATTCCCATCCGCAAAACTTTATAGCGCACGCCGCGAAGAATGTCCAATTGAAATAGTTCCGAGGCTTCTCCACCTGTGAGCCTCCATGTAGTTTGAAATCCCTTTTGAAGAACTTTTTTGTTTCTCTGTAATATTGAAATTGGGCTTTTTACCAAACTTCTTGATACGGCTGTCTTTTGTTTGTGATGTTTGTTTTTTTAACTTTCTATGGCTTAGTAACTTCGATCAACAATACCAACGTAACATGAAAAATTTTATTTCTTTTTTTTAACAACATTTAAACGGGTAATTTGAGAACTTTTTGTTTCTCTGTAATACCTATTGAAGAGGATTTTACCAAACTTCTTGATACTGAATGGATTGTCTTTTGTTTGTGATGTTTGTTTTTTTTTACTTTTGTTGTTTTAATACAATAAGAATAACATATAGACTATAGTTCTTTTCCTAAGAACATTTGAACGGGTCGTCTATGGACTTTTTGTTTCTCTGTAACATTGAAATTGAGCTTTATACCAAACATGTTATAAAGTAAAAAAAAAAATCCAAATGTTTTTTTTAGTGTGATAAGATAATGCAGAACGAAATAAGAAGGACGATATTATAAATTAAACATTTTAACAGAGTAGAGTTTTTCTCCGATTCTCTCGATTCAATATTATTTTATAAGTACGATTCACAACAAATGGAGCGCATGCATCGGTGTGGATCTGAACGAATGCGCGCACAGGCAAAGTATATGATTGCTCGGCCTCATTTAACCGTACAGTCGGCCTCAGAAGTAGCTTAACACTTTAGTTTCCTTGTCACACCAAATTACTTTGAAGGATCACGCCCGTGTAACCATTATTATGTATATAGACGACCTCAGTGGTCGAGTAGTTAGCACGCCGGTTCTGGCGTCGCGCCATCTCTGAGAGTCAATTACCGATTGGTGTCAAAAATTTTTTTTTTCTAAATTGACTTCGAGTGTTTTCTATTTTTTGTATGTTCATCCGTTGTCTAGTTAAACTTTTAAACAAGTTTCAAAAGAAATTTAATTTCGGCTACATAATTGGTGCAAGCGTAGAAAGTTATTCTATTTTCATATTTATGTATAAATAATGTTGCAAGCAAGTTGGGTGATGGTACTAAAGTGTTAAGCTACTTCTAAAGCCGACTGTACATCCACAGTGTTGAGCGACCCATTTGTACTGTGTTTATACTCGTATATTGGAATTTCGGCGACGCCACTCTCTCTGTTTTAAGCTATATGCAGCCAAACTGCCGTGACAGCTTCGAGCCGCGCTGACTGCGCTTTACGAAACTCACGAGACGTCAGGTGTAGCTTAAATTTTCACTTTCACATTTAAAAAAGTTAATTGAAAATTGTTTAAAGTAAGTATAATTTAATATTAAATTTTATAATTTCTTTCAGATATAACTGTACTATAGTTTTAGTTACAATGTAATCTTAAAACATTTTAGTATACTTTTAGAGAAAGCCTTTTCCGGATAGATTCCTTTTAATGTTAATTCATGATAAAAAATTTATTTTAAATGAAACATAATTTTTTTAACTGTACGAGGTCTAGGTACTTACTTAATTATTTAAACTATGTGCGTCAAAGCGCGCTGGCACGCTGCATTAGATGTGAATAGTACTTTAACCGAAATTGTTTATAGAAATCTTTTTCAACGTAATAATTTACTTTTGCTCAAATCTACAATGAATGCGTCTTACAATAAATTTGTTAACCAACTTGATTGATAGCAAAAGCAACAGTATTTATGGGGAACGAAGTAAAAAGCGGGATTACAATTGTCGTATGTCGCACCAGAATTAATTGTTGGGCACTGCAAGAAAGAGTTGCGGCTTTGAAACAGATGGGACGCCATTTTTCCACTTCGCGCGTTGGTTAAAGGGATTGTTTTGCAATGTATTGTGTGCGCGCGGTATCAATTGGCGAGATTAATGTCAGACGTAGGTCGTTGAGGTACCTACTGTTGACGGTGGTTTATATGTACCACTTGGTGGGATTACGACTCTTATTGCATTGGAGCAAGATTCATTTTTAACTACTACTTTTTTATTTTTATTTATAATTTAAACACGTAAAAAAAGAAAATTGCCAAAAAAATGTGTCTTTTTATTAAAAATATTTTTATTATTCAAAAGACACGTTAATCCGTTGGTATTGCATGAGTAAATGGTAATGTAGTTGTACCTAACAACTTGTATTTGACCATCACAGTAGTTTACGACTGGGGACCCTACTGTTACCTCTTAGAGCAGTATTGCTTTAATCTTACAATACAAAATTCGTATGGGAGTTTGCATTGTAAAAGATTAAAGTAATGCTGCTTTAGGAACTAATAATGTTTAGGCCTCTAATTACCACATGTGTCATTGTTCACGTAGCCGTAGGACTAAGCCTAGCAGTGGAACACTAAGAAAATACGTAGCATATAATCACGACTTTTATCACCGAGGGGTAAGTCAGAGACTGCCAATGACGACAGCAAAAGCAGTACTCTACCATAGTCCACTTTTGGTCACACATGTGCTCAGCGTGACAGGTGGTGAGCCCATCACCACCTTATGCTGTTTGTGATGTATGTGCAGTCTTTAGTCCGTTAGTCGCCATTTACGACACCCAAGGGAAAAGAGGGGGTATTAGTATTCTTTCACTGCTACCCGATACGGTTAAATAGCGTTAGCTAGGTTAACTATCGTTGGAGTGAGCCGCGACTAGCGGCCATCGTCGAGGAGGTGGACATGTTGGAGGCAGTGACCCCACATGCGAGTCCAGCCCCAATTTCCAGACCTGAGGCGTACACCCCACCCTAGGCCCCAATGTCTCTCTCGAGAGAGATACCGGGCCCAGCGATGTGGACGAGTCTGAGGATGCGGCGAGCGCTCATAGCACCATCCGAGCGCGGAGCCGCCTTTCCAGCAGCAGCGAGGCAAACTTCGACTTCGACAGCTGAGGAGCTGTCGAGTCGAATCCCAAGAGGGCGGTCTCAAGGGGCCTCGTTGCACAAGGGGTGCATTCGGTTCGGGGGTTTCAACGACCCAATCGCCTAGAGAGTCGGGTCGGCTGATTGCCAAACGGTGTTCCCGCCTCGACTTTCCCCCGGGTCTTGCTGGAGAGTACTGGAGGTTTTAGTGGGTAAACCCCCTTCCTCCCGAACCCCCGCTGTGGCCGCAGGGCCTGGACGGGGGAGCGGGAGTTGGGGGAAAGTCCCTCATAACCCGGGCGGGCCCCCACGTGCGGGCCCCGGGTATGCGTAAAGCATTTCCTCCAGTATAAAAAAAGGTTAACCAACGTTACTAAAAAACAATTATGTTAAAAGCAAAATAACATAGTAACATTACATAAGTTTCCCGGGGGGTTAGACAGAGATCATGGCTTACCATTTGCTACTATCCTGGCACAAAAGTTTTGTTTCATTAAGGCGCTCTTTTCCCGTTTTTAACAATTTCGATTGATTGTATCGTCACCAATATAATACATACAGTTCTAAAATTAATATATAATATAGTTGAACATATTGTCCGATGCCTCTTAAAGACAGAAACATGATTGGTGATACTTCACTGGAAAGAAAAAAAATGAAATATAGCTCTGTCAACATTTTAAAAGAGCTGTAAGTCAGATAATACCTTATAAAATGACTTAATTTTTTTACCAATAGAAGAAACATTTCATTATCTAGTGCATGCAAAAAGCACATAATTTTTATATCACCTGTTTTTTCATAAATTGACAAAACACATATAATAACGCGCCTATTCGCGCCGCTTTGCCTGTCCCGTACCTTCGTACCGTCGAGAGAGCGAGAAAGAAGCGTTCGGAATACCTCGCCTTAACCTCCTTAGGGTGGATTCGACCAAACTGGAATAAGGTCTTATACCCAGATTAAACGCCGAATTTGTATAGACTAATCTCGGAATTCCAGTTTGGTCGAATCCACCCTTAAACCTAAAAACCTTAAATCGGTTACTAACAATTGAACTTCAACTCAGTCTGGTTTTACGGTAGCTAACAGGTTAACTAATGTCAAAACAATACTTCTAAACTATGGTATAGAAGTGTTGTTTTGATAGTCAGATACACACTTGGCTAATATATTTATTAAACAATAACAACAGCTGGCGAAATTTAATTAAAAAGTCTCAATTACGGCGGATGACTAGGCCAACCTCCTTAGGGAATGTTTGCGACCTTTTGTATATAATTATAATAGTACCTACATAGTAAACTCCTTTGTTAGGAAGGGCCCACAAGCTGTTATCCCTTCCAGTCGCAACCAGTTTCTTTGTTTTGCATTGTGAATTTTCATTATGAGACTTAATAAACATTTTGTATGCCACAACGTCCTTCCTAATATTAAAATTCCTTGCATTTTAACAGGATTTCGGAAATAAAATTCTTTGTTATTCTAAGGCTTAAAGCTATTATTATAATTACGTTAACAATAGAATCTTAATACATTGTACCTTTGCAGTAAAGAAAAAACAAAATTAATATTATTTACCTATATTAAACCAGATGCTATCGAATCTTGAATACGATTATAAACTACTTTTTTCTGTAAATATTAACGCGAGCGAAGTCACAGGCAAAAGCTAGTGTTGGTGTAAAGATAGAAAAGTGTACGAGTACCTAAATCGCAAAAAAAAAATTGCAGCATATTTCGTGACTGTTTATTTCTTTTGCCCATTTGAACAAAGAAAATAAAACATACCACCGAACGGACTTACGAAGTGCCGAGAGTATAAAATTTAAAAACTATTTTCTATCAATTAGCAAGTTTCGACCGAGTTGCACCGGCCGTGGTCAGCCCGTGACCACTGCCGGTGCAACTTGGTCGCAATATCGGGCATAAAAGGTATCTGTAGGATGCCTTTACTATGTAGTTTTGCATTAAATCGCGTTTGTATGTGCACACATATAAAAAACGCTAAAACTTACAAATGCATATATTATCGATTGGGCGTATAATATTATTAAATCGAAGGTAGGTAAGTTTAAACTTGTACTGTTGACCGAGTAAACAGCGCTGACCTAAACTCCAATTAGGTCGCTGCAAAGGTGGCAAAGCCAGCAGATAAAGCACAACGGGAAATGCCCCGTAAGTTCCAACGCGGTACGCTCCGGCCGTCCGGCGGAACCGAGATTAACGAACTGTGTTTCCCGCGAAGCCTAATGACCGAGTTTAGCTGGCTCACTACACATTAGCAAACAATACACTTGTATTAAGAGCTGGCGTAATACCAGAAACAATAGGAATTTAATTGTTAGTAACCTCTATTAGTATTCGTGACAGACAAGGAGTTAATCATTTCATTATATTTTTTCATACACGAAACAGAGGGCCTACTCTCTTTCTCCGAAACGAAATTTCGGCCGAATTTCGTTTAATATTTATAGCGCTTTCCGGTATTTTTGAAATTTCTAACAATATTTATAAAAAAATAATTTAAATGCCAAACCTATTTTGTATGAACGAAAGGAGATTGACCATGTTTGTATGGACGATGGACCAAGAGTGCTGCCCAATATTTAATCATAGTGCATAATGTTCCTTAGACTAATACTAGTATGTAACCCAAAGCGCTTCAGAATCTATCCGAGGAGTGTTGAGAAAAAAATCTGTTGTAGGTTTTACATTAATGAAAAATATATTTTTAAAATAAAAGACGGTATATAATATAAACAATGGATTTTATTAATAGAACAACACTTGGTTAAGGATAGTCATTCAATCAATCAATCTTAAATGATCGTTACAAGTTCAAGTTCATAAGTTTTTAGGTACCTACGATATAACCCCGCGGATGTTTTTTTTAAAATATCTCTTCATGTAAGGAAAGAAATAAAAGTATTCCCATGCTTGGGCAGCATTCGGTCCAAAATGGTCAATCTCCTTTCGGAAGGAATGGAAACCGCTGTAAATAGCAAACGAAAATAGACCAAAATTTCGTTTCGGAGAAAGAGAGTAGGCAGGTAGTTATGGATTATTTGAGAAAACAGGGACACTCTTGGCCTTCGCCTTACTTGATGATTAATGTCTGGGTTATGAGCAGAATGTTGTCAATGATAACTTATCATAATCATAAAAAATAATACATACCAGCCTGAAAACAATCATCAGCGCATCTTGAGAAAGGGAACTAAAGTAAAGTGTCAACCACATCTGCTATGTTAATAAATATATTATTTTGATAAACATCGTATCTCAAACGCGCAGGTCAATGGCATCGAGATCTAGAGCGAGCGTAATGTGTATATCGCAATATGGCAATCTCACGCAAAAATGTGATGCGTAAAAGGTAGAGCGTGCAAATCTCAGAATTCGTGGAATTTAAAGTGGAAAATAGAAGCACACTACTCGCCATCCAAAATCATCGAGGTTCTATATTTTATCTGAATTACTAATATTTATTATTCCTATTAAAATATTTTGTGTTTCCAACATCTTCTTTTCGAGTCAGTGACAGTTAAATTCTACCTAACCAGAAAGCTACCACGTCGTCGGCTGCCCATCGTTGTCCAAATCGATTATAATCTTAAATCAATCGTCCATATATATTATAATAATATGGACGATGTATAATACATTATAAAGACCAATCAGCCATGGAGATGTACGGCTCGATAACCGCAGTGTTCAATTCCCAGGACGGGCAGAGTGTATTCGGTTTTCGGTGATTTTTTCGGAGTTTGTTAATACCGACCCGCATTCGGCAAGCGAGGCTCTTAGGCTGGGTCAATCCTGAGACACTTGATTTTGAGGGTCACAGCATAATATAAATTATAATATACAACACACTAAATTAATTTAGCACTTATAAGTTTACTTAATTTACGTAGTATTGAAGCATATAAATTTAAACCATTATTTTACAGAATGAATTGTTTAAACATTCATTTGAAACTGAAAAATGCGGTGTTTTGACAAGATTTTTAAATGTCACACGCAGAGCGCTTGGTGTGTTAATGTGTATTATATTTTTTACATTTATAAGACTGCGTTAAATAATACTCTGTTGAATACGGAAAGAGTGCCTCTATAAAATCATGTATTAATTGTTTAATATAGTCAAAACTGTAGTCATTCAATAATATGTCAGGCGGTGAGCAAATGGTGAATTGCGCGATGAAATTACGTTTAATCACTTCATGGAATACGTGGTAAGAGTCGTGATTGGTCCAAACCATCGCAAGAAGTGCTGCAGCACTTCGTCAGGAAGGACGTAGCGCTAGCTTTCACGCAAATACTTTATTTTTAAGTTCTTTAAAATTTTTAAAACTTTGGCTCGGCAGGTAGGTAAAGCTCGTGTCTTGTTTTGCTACTAAATTAAGAATAGTTACACTTAACTGTCCCGAGAACATGGTTGCATTCATCCCTGAGTGGTATGAACACCGAAATTAATACGATTTTATTTATAGTTATTTAAAATTAGCTTTATTTTTAAATGGTCGTCAGATCCATGGCTGTAAACTCCGTGGATTTAAGCCTTTTATAGACCGTGGATCTGACCACATATTCTATGACAATTAATTTCTGTTCATAATTACCGTGCCTCATTGATAGACCGAATCGTTTTTAAACCTTCTTTTGCCATGTAATTTTTGTTTTTACCAGTCACGAGAAAAATAAATGCCACGGCTCTGACGCGAAGAACGCTTCACTCATGATTCACCCAGCTCTTGAATCTGTCTATTTTGATTTTTAAAACTTCACTTATTATAAATAGTAGCGAAGATTCAAAATTAAAATAGTATCCAAAAAGTAATAGTAGGTATCTAAAAATAAATATCGCATACATACATACATATAACCATGACTATTATCCCCGAAGAGTTAGTCAGAGCCTATGCAATAAGGACCGCAAAAGCAGTCTTCTTACCATAGTCCACTTTTCACCAAATAGCCACTGCACATGAGCTCAGCGTGACAGGTGGTGAGCCCATCGCCGCTCTATGCTCTATGCTGTTGGATGCATGTGCAGTCTTTGGTCCGTTAGTCGCCTTTTACGAATGAAAGAGAGGGGGTGGTAGTATTCTTTCACCGCTACGCGATACAGTTAAAAGTCTAAATAATTCCCAAAATCAAAATTGTTTCCAAAATTCAAAAAAGTTGTGTTGTTACTTGTAAGCAACACAACCGATACCAACGTCTTAACATCATAAGCCTATAAACGACCCACTGCTGGGCACAGGCCTTCCAACAAGGTACCAACAACTTGATTTTGAGATTGGATTGGAACTGACATTTTCACTGTCCAAAAAACTTAATTTGGTAACTCGGCTGTAGTGTGTGTACAGTATCAGTACGTATCTCTTAACACTATATATACTCTAATTACCAATATTAAAGAGGATTAAGATCACAGTCAGTCTTATTATTTACGTTGCGCCGAACCTAACATTGCATGGCGATCCTGCCAGTGCTGCCCATCGGCGGCGCTGGGCAGATGGTTAGGAATAGACTACATTATAATAATATGTGAAGTGAAAACTTGACTATTCCATAAATCAGATTAAAAAAAAACAATAAGTGAGCGTGTGAATTGTGGACTAGCAAACAATGACTTCATATAGGATTGTGGCTTTATAATAATATAAAAGCGATTAACAAAATAAAACTCTTCAAAAATGTAAAGAAAATTCGTGTTTGTTGTGTGGTGTCGTTATTCTTTGAAGTTGTTGGCGAAGAAGATTTAGTACCCAATGATGGAGAAAATAACAAAACTTTGGCAAAAATACAATTATACTGATGGTTGCTGCAAGTGCAAGTTGGTTGCTGATGTGGCGATGGTAAAAAGCTGGGTGCCGGGAGATGTATGAGTCGGAAGTGGCGCAGCCAGCAGATGTTCCAGCCAAATTGAAACGTGTTATTTTCTGAAATGGATCGTATCACGTAACTTTAAATTCATCAAAATGGTAAAATTGTTTTCTTTGTTTGAAATCTTGTATAAAATTATTGTAATAAATTCAATTAGTTTTTGGTTTAAAGTGCTGTTTGGTAATAAAATGTAAATTATGTAAAGAGAAAAAAAGTGTTTTGGTAATTAATTTTGTGTTAGAATTGATCATTATTGCTTCAATTGAGTAAAGTTTCTATTATTTTAAATTAAATGTGAATTATGAAGAGTAAACACGGTTTTGTTTAGAAGCTTTGTTATTTAATTTTGTGATTGAATAGATAATTATTGTTGTAATGAGCATTTTGAAGAGTTTATTTTAGATTTTTTTATTACTTATTTAATGTACCTAGTTACGTAATTGCTACACTGTACGATGTGTAAAAGTAAATGTCATTAAGATTAAAGATAATTTAGCTAAACGGTTGTTGACGACGAGTGAAATTTTTTAAATTGATTTATTATTTTAGAAATTGTAGAAAACATTGAGAAACTATTTTTTTTATTGTAGCTACTTAATGGTATTTTTTAATGTTTTGTTGTGTATTTTAGTGTATTCCTAATGTAATTTTATCAGGTGTTTTGTAATTGATTAACTAAGGACATTAACTAACATGTTAATAAGTGGTTTTCTTAATTTAAATTGCGGTTAGAAAATTGTTCAATGATTTACTTTTGTGGTTATTTATTTGTAAAAGTTTTGTAACATTAACCAATTTTAAATTTAAAAACATAAGATTGATGTAAGTAAAACAAAATATTTCATAACTGATTCTAAATTTAGATCGCACGTAGACCACCGAACATTCCACAGGTTCGTTACAGTTTTCATTGTGTCAGCGTAAAGTAACGCGCAGGCGCATGACTGCCGCAAATAAGGAGTGCATTTGACATGTATGTTTTAAAGTATTGAATGAAATTAATAGGAATTATGACACACTTTAGTCTTGTCAATTCGCTTTAGAAATCTTAGTATTATAACATTGCGATAAATTAATTTGTTTACATCGGGAACATGCATAGATACCTACTATCTTACCTACATAAGTTTTTTTTTTACTCTATCGAGATTTTATTTTTGTTGTTTTATTAGATACAGATGAGAGTAATGATAAAGCTCAGACTTAGGACTACCTACTGGATATGACTATGAATAAATGATAATACGAGTATTATGAACGTAACGAAATATGGAATTAGGAAGGTGCTGTGAATTGTACAGTTTATGGTTTTAAGGAATGAGGAGTATAGGTTTTTTTAGTTTGGCTTTTGATTGTTTAGGTATGTTAAAAGTAGGAATAACATTTAGTTATTTGGAATCTCATGCTGGTCTGATCAACTAAGTACTGACTTTCTGTTTAGTTAAAGTTTGGATTGTTTTGTTTGTTTTGAGTAGGCATGGTTCGAAATGAAGGAAAAGACAATACAATAAAATAAATAAAATAATATAAGAGAAAATGGTACTAAATAGGAGAACTGATCCTTCATTCGATCATGGCAGGAACGAGCTTCCTCCGTGAGAATAGTTGGAGGCAGCTCACGACGAAGGTGCGCGAGTACGCAGCGTCTGAGTAGACCTTAAAATAAAGTCCCTTTTTATGTGTATAAAGTCGACAGAATTATAAACAAATAAATGTGTGTAATACACAAATAAATATAATTAAAAGTACCATTGTAAATAATTATAGAAGAATGGATCGACTATAAATAATAAAAATGAGACGTCTTTAAATATAAAAAGAATTAAAAGATAAACGAGAATTGTATTAGTACTTAGCTACTTACTTTTTTTGTGACAAGTATTGTGGACTGGCCATCCACACATTACCGATAATGACTGTACCTTACATGTACTTAGGATTAAGAATGTAAGTAGTACCTACTTGAATTAAGACTTAAAAATGTTCTATCAGAAACAAATATGTTACAATGTTATGACGGTTTTGTATGAGATAAAATAAGTACAAGAGAATAGGAGTAAGTACCTAATTGTGACATTGTGTTTAAATACCCTAAATGTGAAAGTCGTCAACAACTCAAATTTAAATTATAGTAGTTATTTAGATAATCATGTAATGTAATGATTTCGAGTTTTTAGTTTTATTTGTTTATGCAGTTTAAAAGTTTTTATTTGACAAAAAAATATGTACTTACTTGTATTAATATTTTTTTATTATTTACGGGGGAGGTGTAGTGTGTGTACAGTATAGCCGGCACGCACACATCTCTTAACACTATATATACTCTAATTACCAATATTAAAGAGGATTAAGATCACAGTCAGTCTTATTATTTACGTTGCGCCGAACCTAACATTGCAAAAGTTGCATAACTTTGAAGATCGCAAACGTTGTGCCATCAAGCACCTAGTTCGTAGATAGAAAGATAGCTGAACACTTTATTGCACATACACAAGGAACACACACATTTGCTAATCTTAAAGCTTAGTACGGAACTTAGCATCCATTTTTTAAGTTTCGTTATTTATTTTTCAATATTAAACTATATTTTCAGAGGCGTGCCCTACAATCGTAAACTTCTCCAAAACCTCATTAGATGTAATGATAAAGGTGATAAATAATTTCGAATTGGACGGGGCGATGCTAAATCTGAAGAGATTAAGGGAAATTGAACAAGTTTGTTGGCCGAAGTCATAATTACAGACTGTAAAATAAATAATAAATAAAATTTTGGGGAAAGTTGTCAACAACTTTGGGCTGAAACTTCGCTCATGAATTCGCTAAGCCTTTTAAAATTTAAATGAAAGGGTGACGACAATGGCAGTTCAATTTTGTTAAACACAATTCGGAAGCTCCTGAAATCTTGTTTTCCGTATTTGTTATTTAATACTGGACGAGCTGGTGTTGGTGGTTCTACCAAATTTTTAAAGCAAAAAACTAAATACAGATCTGTCTAATTTTATTAGAAGAAATCATCTACAACGGGGAAGTGAACGACATTGCCTTTTGTGCCAGTATGGTGCGGTATCGAGTCCTGCTCGTGGAGGAAATTTTTTCGACACTTTTTCAATTTTGTTATGTCAAAACTGTCGGAACACAACAATGCTACTAACATTGTTGTTATGGCGACAGACTTAGATAAGGTGGTGGTAGCTAGCCAGGTGGACTTAACAGCCCTACCAACAACCAAACCAAGTAAACAAAGATGTATCCTTGCTAGAAATTGAACCCGGGAACTCCGTGGTGGCTTAGACCTAGCAATCCAGCTCACTAATGAGTATAAGTTACTCCTCTTTTACGCCATTTTTATCCGTCCTGTGCCAGCCAGCCTACTTATTTCGATCAGTTGGAGTGCCTAGACTAGGACTACAGTTTCTCAGCTTTGTAGGCTACGGAACTACCTACTTAAAATTGTAGTAAAAACTAAGTGCCTATAACCGATGCCGTCAAACAAATGAATATTATAATAGTGAATGATGAACAAATTCTTGTAATTTTATTGATGTCTCTGAAACTACAATGGTAAGTACATTTAAGAACTAGAGCAGACATGTTACTTTTGGCATCTGCGATCGGCGATTTAGCCGCTTTTTAGAAGCTGAATGCAGCGACCACACATTCCACACCGCACACTTAACCCTAGATAGATAACCATATTTTACTGTACACTAAAGATAACCATACGTCGAATCGACGTGCGAATGTTTGAGTGAGCATATATTGGATTATGTATATACTAGGGTTATTAATGTGATATTATGTCTTTATGTATGTAATTGTGTACTGAGTAAATAAAAAAACATTAGTATTTATTTATATTTTCATTAGAAAAAAATTAAAGAACAAATAAGGTACTTCTCACTTTACAAAACTTAAACATTTAGGAATCTCTCCGTCAGCCTTATAATTTACTATGTAAACTTTTCAAAACCATTTTTTTGTAATCTCTATAATATAAAAAATCTAAGTAAATATCATTTTTTATTCATTTTGGCGTAAACAGCATTTAGGACATGCGCTGGACTTGTGCTCACCACAAACGGTAGGTAAATATTTACGAAAGTATTGCACTTACCGGAGTGAAACGGGTGTGTCCTGAAAGCTCCAAAGACCGGCTAAGTTGGCAGGAACGGCCAGTGTAATGACGCGAAAAACAAACAAATTATATCGATTTTTCAAAATCGATTACTTTATCTAGGGTTAAAAACGCCAAACGCGGCGATTGAGTCGCATTTCGGAAGCTTGACACGCGTCTGAACGCTACACTCCGAACACATTCGGCCCGGTTGCATCGATTTGGCAGTCAGTGCTGCGCTAGATTGCCGATCCAGCATCGGAGCAGTCGCTAAAACGTGCCGTTCCGATACCGCGTCCGAACGCGTGAAGTCGCGAAATCGCGATGCTGCATCACTCAAAACGCGCAATTCCGATACTGCGATCGAACGCAGAGAGTCGCCAAAACGTAATGCAGCATCGATACAGTCGCTAAAGTTATTTTTAAAGTCTCCCTTTGTGTTCGCGTAAACTTTAGGTAACAATACTTTTTCTGTTAAGTTTCAGACAGTCATCGAAAAGTTTGTTACTAAACGATTTATGTATGATAATAAAGGTTTGGAGTTACTTTACAAAAGAAGAGTCTTCAAGGCGCAAAGAACACGCAATTCAATTTCCTTTCGCTAGTTTAATAAATTAAATAAATCGACTATTTCTAGTCAGCCATGGAAATACATCAACGCTTGCAGTGTTACGCAATACTGCGGGACTCAGAAAAAGTATGATTGAAAATTTTATATCCGCAATTCAATTATTCAGTGCAGCGCTATGAGAACTTTTTTTATATGAATAGTAAATACAGTCCCACTGCTGGGAAAAAGAAAATAATCATAGAAATGCAAGTCATCGCTACAACCGATGGTTTCATAATCATAATCTTTATTTGCAATTAAAACATAAGGTCTAGACTAGCAGATCAAAGGCGTTCTCGTGAAAGGTCAGGGGCCCTGCCATCAACTTTTAAATCTACCTTACTCTTAGTATACCTTATCCTTATTATTCAAATTCTACAGTCAAATGGAGAATTCCAAAATGAAAGTCAAATCAGAATCGCAAATAGAAGTTGTGGCTATCTGGCTATCTCTACGGGAATGGTGTTTGATGCTTGTAGATATTATGTTGCCTGCCTTTTTGTTTTTTTTAGGGTTCCGTATCCAAATGGCAAAATACGGAATCCTTATGGTTTCGTCATGTCTACCTGTCTGTCTGTCCGTCCGTACGTCACGGCCACTTTTTTCCGAAACTATAAGAACTATACTGTTAAAACTTGGTAAGTAGATATATTCTGTGAACCGCATTACGATTTTCACACAAAAATAGAAAAAAAACAATAAATTTTGGGGGTTCCCCATACTTAGAACTGAAACTCAAATTCTTTTTTCATCAAACCCATGCGTGTGGGCTATCTATAGATAGGCCTTCAAAAATGATATTGAGGTTTCTAATATCATTTTTTTCACAGAGACAGATTTTTTGAGACACTTCCAAAGTGGTAAAATGGGTGTCCCCCCCCCCCCCCCCCCCGCCGTAACTTCTAAAATAAGAAAATGATAAAACTAAAAAAAAATTATGATGTACATTACCATGCAAACTTCCACCTAAAATTGGTTTGAACGAGATCTAGTAAATCGTTTTTTTTTAATACGTCATAAATTAATTAATTTTAAAAAAATACACTATTATTAAAACATCGATCAAAGTTTTATAGACCCTTTTATAATCCTTCGTGCGCGAGTCCGACTCGCACATGGCTGTTTTTTTAAATTCTTCAACAGGTAAGCGCTTGGCCTTCATCTCACCAGATGGTAAGTGACGATAACGCCGAAGGTGGAAGCGCGCTTCACCAAAAATCCTCAACCACTGAGGAACTGACTATCTTAATATCCTATATCAGACCTACAACGCCAGTTTAAATTTTATTTTTATTATGAGCCACACACCTCTGTAGTCGCAACAGCAACGACTTAACGCGAAGGGTACTGAGTAAACATCTATACGAGGTAGCTTTAATGTTTCTTGGCAAAAATATAGAATGTGAAGCTCCGAAAATAACATACGCTTTTACGCTACCATCCTGAAGCTCTACCTGTAGGTTCGAAATACTTGCTGTTAGCTTTATAAGGATTCAGAACTAATTTGAAATGCTAAACTCTGTATTTCATGTATGTATGTATATTTTGTATGCATGTATTATATCTTTCTATACGTAATTTTTCTAAGCGGCCGGCCTTACCCATCATCTTACCGCGCTCTCCAAAGCTCGAGATTTTTAATTTTGTTTACATATCTGATGACCACCGCCACTAAGAATCTTGCTTAACTTTCAATATCTCAACCCGTATGAGAGTGAATAAATGAAATTATACACCGATTATACACAATGCTCTGCCTAGTAGAAAAATAGTATTAACTTCAATTATATAAAAGCAAAGTTGGTCAATTAACTAGCAGAAGCAAATGCCAGCGGAGTGTACAATAATCGTAGCTGCTCGATTGTGCATAGCTGGTTACAGATGACTAGAGATTACCAGCACTAACAGCGAACAGTTAAAGTTTTGAACTAATCAAAACTCGTAAAGCGAACTCGCAGTTAGTTGTTGCTAACTATTCTAGAACAGGGATGTCAAAGATACGGCCCGCGGGCCGCATCCGGCCCGCAAGCCATCTCAATACGGCCCGCGACCAGAATCTATCCAGTGAGGAATTTAGGCGCCATTCGATGCCACTACGTATTGTTTTAAATTGAGTGAATTCTCAACTTTTCTGAATCTATCCATAGAATTCGTCATCCGTTTTCAAGATTTTCGCAAGATGATTGAAATGGAATTCCCAGTTTTGAACAATCCATTCACTTTTGAAGCTGCACAGGCACCAATTCATTTGCAAATGGAATTAATAGATATCCAATGTGACAGTATTACAAGGGATAATATATGGAAGTAAACGTAACTACATTTTATACACAGTATTTCAAGAATTTGAATAACTATCCAAATATAAAAAAAAACATGCAGCACGTGTCCTGTCTTATGTTTGGTAGTACCTATTTATGCGAGCATAATATTCTCCGTTATGAAAATAAATAAGAATATATTTCGCTGAAGGTTTACTGATGAACATCTCCAAGCTATTTTGAAAATAACTAGGCATCAATGAGCTTATCAAAAATAAAGAACCTCGGGTGTCTGGATTCTCAAACTCAAGATAATTCCTTTTTATTACCTTTGGTATGAAAATTTACTTGAACTAAATAAATAAATTTATGAGTTTTTTTTATTTTGAGTCCGGCCCGCTAACACACCTTATCTTATAAATGGCCCTATAGAAAAATCAGTCTGACACCCCTGTTCTAGAATATACCAATGGCAGACAATGCGACGTAAGTACAGATAAGAAACGCTTTAATACACATCCTATAGACATATCTTTTTATGGGGTGTGTAACATTATGTGACCGATGTCTTTTTTCGTGGAATCGGTACTGAACAAACTGATTTCAGGTTTTGTATTGTGTTATAGATAGAATGAAATAATGTAATAACCATTTCGCGTAGCGGTGATAGAATACTACCACCCCCTCTCTTTCCTTGGGTGTCGTAAGCGGCGACTAACGTACTTAAGACTGCACATACATCTAACAGCATAGAGCGGCGATGGGCTCACCACCTGTCACGCTGAGCACAAGTGCAGTCGCTATTTGGTGAAAAGTAAATTATGGTACAGGTTACTACAGCTTTTGCTGTCCTCATTGCAGCGACTTAACGCAGATGGTATCCTGCGTGAGTTGGTTTACTGGCGCAGGGACGTCTGGCACTTCTTGCATAACCTAACGGTTGGGCTCGAGGTGCCAGTACAAAATGAAGTTAGTGATGTGCGGAGAGGGGATGTCCTCATTGCCTAGTCTTTGACTAACCCTTCGGGGATAATAGTCGTGATTATATGTATGTATGATATAATGTAAGTATGGGTAGAAACATTATTGCAAGATTGTAAGAAATGTAATCATCATTGTAATGACAATGATGATTATATTTCTTCTCTATTAGACTAATGAGTCTATAAACGTCCCACTGTTGGGCACGAACGGGTAGGCAGAATGTATACACTTGTTCAATTATCAATGTTCTCATACAACTCAATAACAACCGAAATATTTGAGAGTTGCTAAACAGTATTCGAACTATGTAAAGTTAAGTCGGTAAGAGTTCCTTTGGAGGCTTCTCCTAGGAAACCTTCCGCGGTACACAACTTCTACATAATTTAACTAACTTATTCTCATGTACAAGCTACTTGCCGGAAAACTTAATTTAACTTAAGAGTGCAATTGAAAGGGCTTTCTTAATGTTAGCTGGCTTTGAGTAGGTAAAATCTGTAGTAACAAAAATGAATTAACAAGAATGTATGTTCGCGCATCGCTTCAAAACTTCACACTTATTTTATTAACTCTTTTTTGCTGTGTTCGTAATTGTCACGACAAAATTTGTATGAATTTTTTTTACAACTAAATTTAAATTTACGCGAATCATGAAAGTTCTATACTAATGTCCTCATAATGGTGCGCTGTGGAAGCTTATCTCTATTATTATTATAAAGAGGAAAGATTTGATTGTTTGTTTGGATTGTATTTGTATGTATGTATGTAATGTATGTATGTATTTTCAAAAATTCGTCACGTGGTACGGGGTCCACGCGGACTAAGTCGCGAGCGGTCCGCTAGTTTAATTTTTTTAAATATAACTGGCGTAATCTGAAAAATACAAATACTTATCGGCCACTACAGATGATTTATGGCGTAGTGTCTGCGAGACAGACATAAAAAAGTAAGATATATACCTACTACGAAGTTAACAACTTGAATTTTTAATGCAACATTTATTACCTTTCCAGTGGTAAGCCTGCATGCATGCATTTCGGTCTATCCAAAGTACAAACTCCCGAGGAAATAAAATATTTATCCTGAAGTTTTTAGTAGTTACGGTATAAACTCTACTTGTGTGCCATAACTAAGCCATACAGACGCGCTTTAAGAATACACAAACAAACCTTCGTATTTATAGTCGGTAGTAGTACGATTCCATCTATACTCTCCACAGGTGGTCCGTAAATTACGGCTATAAATACAATACAATCCGCTAAGACAATAGATAGTCATCATTTAAAACTCTTATGACATACTAATCGGTCAATGAATGGGTTATGTCATTATTAATGGATCAATTGACGATTTCATTGTTTTTATAGCCAACTAACTTCCGGATGCGTCTTCACTTGCTCGACATTCGGACTGTCAAGTCTTTATTGCGTATACTCAAAAATGTAATAAAGATAACAAGATTTAAAGTAGCTTATGTCACTCTAAGGCTTTGCAACTATATTTATGCGAAAAATCACGTCGATTTGTTCTGTCGTTTTGACGTGAAAAAAGGTCAGACTGACATACGAACAAGTAATAAGTATTTAAGTGTAACTGTGGCATGTCAAATGTAACTTAGTTTTTTAAGACCTTGAGCGAACATCGCGATTAATAACAACACATTTGCATAATAATTACAGTTGTATTGTTTAGTTAAATGATGAATAAATGGCGTCGTAACAATTTTGTTTAATTCGTTTCTACAGGAAGTATCAATTGTAATGAGTGCATGCAAAATAATTATTTTACTGATTCTAACAGTAATGGCTTTCACAGCTTGGGCGCGAGTGTAGGCGATACGCCGTATGACATTGCTTGTGACCAAACTGACAACGTCTGTATGGAATTATCATCAGCCTTCAGGTAGACATGCATAGTAATTATGTTAATCAGCGGATAATGTTATATTGATTTTGCTAGCTATTCTGTAGTCCTTATCTAGCAAAGTCAAACAAAAAGTATGTAAGTACTGAAGTGTGTAGTACAACTGAATCCTAATCAGAAACAAAACGCAAAGTTCAATGATAAAAGCACAGTCAGTTTGTTACGTATAAAACATTAAGGGGTATCTTTGAGGGGTAACAAATTGCTCTTAAAGTTAAAAATATAGATTAAGCTACCGAAAAATAAAAAATAATGACAGATTAGTAAGGTCGTAAAATTGATTAGTTCCTGATTCGCCTGATTCCTGATTCGCCGGATTCTTGTTTCGCCGGATTCTTGTTTTGTCGGATTCTTGTTTCGTCGGAACTATTAATCTACAATAATATCACTTAAGTAAAGAAAACATGTACTTAGTTATACTTATTATTGAATGAATTACTATATTGTTGTCACTATCGGACATAACTTAAATTCCTTACTTAAAAATGGGTTCGATTCATTTTTTTTTAGTTATGGTGTTTAAACATTCTTTATCTGTTACCTTATTAAACTAAGAACAAATAAATATTTTAATTAATGTACCGATATATCTGCCTTTTATTTTCTATCGTTTTCCTTCGACAAAAAAGCCGACAAAACAAGAATCTGACGAAATAAGAATCCGGCGAATCAGGAATCCGACGAATCAGGAACTAATCGTAAAATTGGCCTTAACATGAAATGTTTAAAATGTTTCATGAAGTAATCATGTTCTAGCCTAACCTAATCATGAAATAGCCGAGCATTTCATGATATGGCCAATATAACGATATGGCCAATATTATGGTATAGCCACGACAGATAATTAATTTAACAAAGCTTGTAAATTTAGCTAATTTTGTCGTGAACAAATTTTGTCGCTAACAAATTTTGTCGTGATTTGTACCTGCACTTACCTGACATTTCGGGTCAGGTGCACTTCCAACTATGTTAACCCCTCAAGCCCGATGCGGCCATATTTGGCCGCACCTAAAAAACTCGCTATTCCGTCAGACCCCAAGCGGCCATGTATGGCCGCGCTGGCCGCGCTCTCCACTTGACTTTGTACCGTGTATTGATACATTTAGAGACTACTTTCGTATGAACAAGGTCGATTATTTCGGTTCTGTGGTACATTTTATGCATCGTGAACGCAAAATGTAACATGAACGGCATTAGATTTTTTTTTCCATTTCCGCAAATTTAAATTCCCGCCAAATCGCACCTGCTGCCAAAATTTTTAGACATTTCGTTGCCAAGACTGAGAGAATTTGGGAAAAATGAAAACTGCAATAGGATTAGCATCTCGGGCCTATTATAGATCGGGCTCAGTGGCATGCGTAGGGAAATTCCTATATCTGGCTGACACGAGCTTTATATAATGGTGATCATGATGTTGGGTAAATTGAAGAACTTACCGACGGCGCAGTGAGCAGCTGCAGCGCCTCGCTCAAGTTCTTCAAAGTCAGTGTCTTCGTATTCCTCTCCCCCTCTTCCTCATCAGGGCCGGGTAAGTGCACCGAAGACTGTCGCGACCGGAACTCCAGTTTTTTTCCGGCCGATCCGGCGCCATTCGCGAACTGTTGTTGGGAAGACGCGCGGCGAAATGGGCACGTCATGGTAGCTGACTTCACACTTGGGTTAGCTGGTGCGCTTCATCTGGAACAAGCGGTAATGTTTTTTGAGTGTCATCAAAGTTGTTAGGTACCCTACGTAGTTATTGTACCTTTTTAAGGCGAGTCCTTTCGAGCGCTTCTCTCTCGCTCTCTAGACGTACGTCGGTACGGGACGGGTATAACAGCGAAGCTGCGCAAATAGGAGCGTTTTGTAGGTTACTATAGGTTTTTTACCGATATAGACTTTATAGGATTTAATGAATTAGCTGGTCTCTGTAGTACTTCAAAATAAATATTTACATGTAAAAATGAAAGAAATCATCTGTTTTAAACTTTTATTTGGCCTGTTTTCGGGATTTTTATTATCTAGTAAAGTACATCTAATCATGTAACAAATTAGCACATTCTTTAGGCAATATCACTAAGTGATATATCTAAACCATTTGACCTATCAAAACAGTTTTGCCTGCGATTACCGGTGACTCGCCTTAAGATTATCATCCTAATTCTTCCAAAGTGTGTGAAAGGAGGTAACGAAGTGGCGTGTCATAAAATATACAAGCTCGCAACTAGGATATCCTAGGCATAAAGTGCCAAGAACAACTATTTGTTTGGCAGCAAATGTGCAGTTTTCTATATTTTATAGGCCGATGATGATGATGACTTTCTCCGAAAACCTCAATTTGTCACCGAAACAATGAAGAAAAACCTTATCACTATTATACAATGATGATTTAACATAAAAAGTAGGTATATAACAAACGGAAGGCACGCAATTGAAATAAGTTCACGACCTTCACCCCAAAAAGGTTTAACGTAAAAACGTCAGTCACAAAAAAACAAGAGCTATTCGAAAATACCAGAGTACCCATGTGAGCCCATGTCACCCACGCAACTTCGAAGTCAATTCCGCTACATCATCATGACTCTTTAGTCAGAGTCATGATCAAACGCCCCACTTTTATGACGCAACTGTTTAATAAACCGTTTTTAAAAAAGGGCAAATTTATTTTTTTACTCGTTAAAACACACAATGATATTTTTCGTCCTACAAAATGACCACTTTTGGAGTGAACGACAAAATTTCGGTGTCATTGTGGCCTTGGCATGTCCCTTGCGGCAGCTTTGTTAACCAGTGCCTAATTAAAAGTACTCGTAAAAATAGGCAAGTGCGTGTTGAATTAGATACTTAGGTCGACTTTACCTACCAAACATTTTTATAATTTTATGCGCGAATAGATATGAATGACGTTATGCGAGTAAGGGTCATATTTCAATTTTCTGATAAAACTTATTTGTGTGTTAAAGTATTACACGAAAATTTTGAAATGTATTGTCAAATCACGTCTGACATTTTACGTTGATCGCGTCATACTTTATCAGACGGTAAATGGATTGAAAAATTTGCCGTGTTGCGTAGCGGTGAAAGAATACTACCACCCCCTCTCTTCCCTTGGGTGTCGTAAAATGCAACGGACTAAAGACTGCACATACATCAAAAGCTTAGAGCGGCGATGGGCTCACCACCTGTCACGCTGAGCGCATGTGCAGTCGCTATTTGGTGAAAAGTGGACGATGGCAGAGAACTGCCTTTTGCGGTCCCCATTGCCTAGTCTCTGACTAACCCTTCGGGGATAATAGTTGTAATGCAATGTATGTTTGTGAAAAATTTGCGTATAATGAAGCAAAGAAAATGGGTCAGGATCGTATGACGTATGCCCGCCACGGGTTCTTGGCAATCGTTACCCAAAATTTAAACCCGTGGCGGGATATTGGCAACCAAAGGGAATAAGTCTCTTTTTGAATTTCAAATCCAAATCAGTCGTATTGATATTTATAATTAGAACAATAACATTCTGCTTTGAAGTTTCAGACCGTGTAATTTAATTAGAGCAATGTTTTTGTTCTGCGAAATGAGCAAAACCATCACGAGCTTATGTTAAAAATTCAAATTTACTTTTTAAAGAAAAAAGGGGTGCCCTGCGAAATATCAATACAAATATGTTCATGTAAGAATTATTGTTTTGTGCGTAAAGTTAGGAAAGTTTTTGAAAAAAATATGTTTTTAGGAGTCATTACATTTATGTATTGATTGTTATTGTTTAAAAAATTTGTTTCAAATTTCAACATGGCCATGACCTTGTGCAATGATCAGGCTAACTTACATAAGTTCTTTTCATGTATTTAACTAATTTAGCGCATAACTACTTTGCCCGACCTGCCTCCTAGGCAAAGTGGCAAACTCCTTTCCCCCTGTCATCCTTAGTTCGTCGTACACTACTGTGTATTGTGCCCTCAGACCAACAAAAAAAGAAAGACGGAGCATTACACGCAATTTTAGTGAAGCCAAAAAATACCGTGCTCATTCATGTAAACGCGCTTTCACCACAAAACACATAGGTACAGGAGGCAATCACATGTATATACTTCACTTTTCATAAATATGCTGGGCGGTCGCGCAATTTTACCGTTTAATGTTGAATTTAAACAACTGTCCACTGAATAATAACTTTTTTTTTGTTGCTCCATTTCGCACATAAAAGTTCACAGTGTGTCTCAAGCGGATGGCACTCGCGAGTTGCGCTCGCACTGGTCCCAGCCGGTCCGAGATATCGTGCCCGTGAGCGGTGTCTATGTGTGCGTTGCTCGAGCGCGCTTTGTATGTAGATTGCCTTCTGTACCTTTCTGTTGAGCTTTCACGCAGTTTTATGTTTAGTACGAGCTCAGACCAACAAAGAAAGAAAATATTAGACAAAATGAGCATGGTTGTGTTGCATCTGTGTGCGTAAAATAACATGACTGAGCACGGTATTTTTAGCTTCACTAAAACTGCGTGTAATGCTCCGTCTTTTTTTTTGTTGGTCTGAGACAGTGCCAAATAATACCTTTAAAAAAATTCAATAGCGCGCGCGCATTATTGAATTGTTGTTAATTGAACCAGGAACCTTTGGATATCGGACCACTTTGCAACTCGACCACCGAGTTTGTGCTTTATAATAACCACAAGCGGCCGCTCGCGGTTTCACCCGCGTGGTTCCCGTTCCCGTGGGAATATCGAGATAAAAAGTATTCTATGTGTTAATCCAGGTTATAAACTATCTGAATGCCGAATTTCATCTAAATTCATACACTAGTTTTTACGTGAAAGAGTAACAAATATCCATACATTCTTACAAACTTTCGCGTTTATAATATTAGTAGGATGTTAAGAGGGTTTACGCATTTCCGTTTCTCATACAAACTTACAAGTCGAAATTTTTGAAAACCAATAAGCCGATTTTAATGAAACTCTGCAGGCTAAAGTAAAATACAGAGATCTAAATAGTTTGTTGAAAACATTATTAAAAAACGTTTATTTATCTGAGTTATTTCGATTTAAAGTACACTATTAATAGAACAGATAAATAAATATTTTTTTTAAATGTTTTCAACAAACTATTTAGATCCTAGTATTTTACTTAAGCATGCAAAGTTGCATTAAAATTGGCTTATCGGTTTTTAAAAATTCCTACTTGAAAGTTTGTATGGGAAACCGAAATGCGTATAAACCCTCGAAAAAAAGGAAGTTCACAACGCAATAGATAACTGTAAAAACGTACTCTAACACAGGAAAGCCTGAACAAACTTTCTAGTCGTAAACTATTGGTTGTTTCAGCAATTTCCCGAAATACCCGTTTTATCGCGGCATCGTTATAATTTGTGGCTTATAACGATGAGTTACGAGTGCAACCATTACGTGTGGCGTTATGGCACTATAATTTTTACGTGGAGTGTACTAAAGACGTCGTTCGTGAATCGTTTGGAATACTTGCGCTGTCTAAAGCAGAGGGAAAGAAACATATTTAAAAATTAATTACCACAAAACCTAATCAAAATGCTACATCGAGAGTCTTATTGTAACTGCCTCCCGTAAGTTGGGTATTCTCAATAAGGTGAGGCGGTTTTTCACTCCCGAGCAGCGCTGTTTGCTGTACAAGACTCAGGTGCGATCGAGTATGGAGCATTATTCCCATCTCTGGGATTCGATGCACTGCAAAGGCAAGCTGTACGCATTATTGGAGATGCTGAGGTTACAGCGTCTCTTGAGGACCTCCAGCTGCATAGAGACATTGCTTCTCTCAGTGTCTTCTACCGAAATTACTACGGAGAGTGTTCTGAAGAACTTTTTGATCTAATCCCGCCCTCTCCTTTTCTGTCCTGGACTACACGTGCTGGTCTTAGAAACCACCATCGAACTGTGCAGAATATCAGCACTCGGACCAAAAAATTTGGCAAGTCGTTCCTCTGTAAGACCATTCGGCTTTGGAATTCTCTGCCGGCGCATGTGTTTCCCAGCTCCTATAATCCCGGGTCTTTTAAACGGGGCGTGAAACGGCATTTATGCAGGCCGTCATGAATGGGTGCGCTTGTTACCGTGCTTGTTCCACGGTGGGGAGCGCTCTCATTATTTTGGACTACATCGGCTGCTTACCATCATGCAGGATGTAGTCACTAAAACGTGTCACATAAAAAAAATTAAAAGTAAATGTATATATATATATATATATATATATATATATATATATATATATATACACAAACATATATTCAAAATTATTATCCCCAAAAGTTTACACAAAGACTAGGCATAAGGACCGCAGAAGCTTCTTTTTTTTATCCACAACGGGTAAGCGCTTGGCCTTCATCTCACCTGATGGTAAGATAGATAAGGCCGAAGGTGGAAGCGCGCTTCACCCGGAATCCTCAACCACTGAGGAACTGGCTATCTTATCTCAAACTGTCGGAACACAACAATACTATAAACATCGTTGTTATGGCGACAGACTTAGGTAAGATGGTGGTAGCTAGCCAGGCGGACTTAACAGCCCTACCACCAACCAAACCGAGCACACAAAGATGTACCCCCCGCTGGGAATCGAACCCGGGACCTCTGGGTCTAATACCGGTGGCTTAGCCACTAGACCACAGAGGCGGCTACGGCCACTGCCATAGCCTAAAAATAACAACTGTACATGTGCTCAGCGTGATAGGTGGTGAGCCCATCGCCGCTACATGGTGTTTTATTTTATGTAAGAGGAGGCCATCAAAAACATAACATACAAATATTAATACATATAATTAGTCAGAGACTTGGCAATGAGGACCTCTACCATAGACCACTTTTCACCAAATATCGACTGCACATGTGCTCAGCGTGGCAGGTGGTCAGCCCATCGCAGCTCTATGCTGTTGGATATATGTGCAGTATTTAGTTTGTTGGTCGCCTTTTACGACACCCAAAGGAAGAGAGGGGGTGGTAGTATTCTTTCACCGATACGCGACATGGTCATTTTGTCAGTAGTATATTTTTTTTTTCTGGCAACACCATCTCACTTTGTGGGGCATAGGACTTCTTGGCGGGAAAGTGAAGCGTCATGTCTGTATTTTTGTCTTATTTTCAAAAATTTGTGTATTGTCGAATAATAATGTGAAATAATGGTGGAATATTAACCGTTTTGTGTTCGTGAACGTGCATGAGTGTTGGCAAATAAAACAAAACAGTGAGATTTCAGTAAAGTCCCACATCTTTACTGGAACTCAAGGGATTTGGGGGGAATATCATTCATCACTCATTATCATCATGAAAACTTGTAAATGAACTCTATTATTTCGACTAAAGGACTAGTATCCATGGTCAAGAAACAAATTATCAAAAAAAAAAAATTGTGGGGGATAGTGGCACGGAGTCGTTTATTCAGTTGATTATTGATCGCCGAAGTAGAAATGTGTTTTACTTTGAAGCCAAAGGATTATAATTCTTCCATAAAGCTCTGGATTACAATTCTACCATAAAGCTTGGGATTATAATAATAACAGTTAAAGTTGTAAATATGCAGTGAAAGACTACCACCCGCTCTCTTCCCTTGGGTGTCGTAAAAGGCGACTAACGGACTAAAGACAGCACATACATCTTACAGCTTAGAGCGGCGATGGGCTCACCGCCTGGCACGCTGCGTAGGTACATGTGCAGTCGCTATTTTGTGAAAAGTAGACTATGGCAGAGGACTGCTTTTGCGGGCCTCATTAAAAGGGTTTACGCATTTCGGTTTTCCATACAAATTTCCAAGTCAAAATTTTTGAAAACTAATAAACCAATTATAATGAAACTTTGTATGCTTAACATTCAGGGATCTAAATATTTTGATGAAAACATTTTTAAAAAACGTTTATTTAACTGAGTTATTGCGATTTTAAACTTTCTTTAGTGGACTTTAAATCGCAATAACTCAGCTAAATAAACATTTTTTTTAATGTTTTTAACAAACTATTTAGATCCTCTATAGTATTAAAATAATAATCTACTTCTTATTGATAAAAGTCTTAGAGCATTAATAAAAAAACAGAAAGAAAAAAAACCTATAAACTAAAACAAAATAACTTAAAAACTAAAAACCTATAAATACCTTATAAATAAAAAATATCTCTAAGAGAACCGCTGCCGCGCGGCAAAGTCCCCAAATGGCTGACAGCGTTGCCCTTTTGAATGACTAAGCTAACTCGTTGACAAAAGTAGCTGCCAGCCCTCCGGTCGCCAGAGGCTTCGACAAGGCGTTTCGATAGGTCTTTAACGAAACGCCGTGCTTCTGGCCCCCATTTTACTTTGGCATGCAAAGTTTCACTAAAATGGGCTTTATAGTTTTTAAAAATTTCGACTTGGAAGTTTGTATGGAAAACCGAAATGGGTAAACCCTCTTAACAAGTCTCTGACTAACCCTTTGGGGATAATACTCGTGATTATATGTATGTAGCTGTAATAAAGCTGCAACCTGATCCTACGAATACAATTTCTTAAAAATAGGTTTGCAGGTCAATAGTCTCCACTCTCTTAACATGTACCAACAACATCACACAAGTGATGCTCCGCGTTTAAAAAGTAAATACGCTATCAATCACTTCTTTCAGACATGACGGCCGCAATATTTCAAAGAGCTTATTCTTAAAGAACACATGATTCGCTATTTTGAATACAAAAACGTAGGTTATAGCTCGATGGCACAGTGGCTAAAATAGATTTTGGAAGTTAAGTAACTTTCACAATGCCATACTTCGCTATTTTGAATACAAAAAACGTATAGCTCGATGGCGCAATGGCTAAAAGAGATTTTCGAAGTTAAGTAACTTTCACAATGCCGGGTAGATAAGATAAGATAAATTTTTATTGCCATAAAATCGTGTAAATACATGCATAAAATAATGGGAGCAAACAATTTACCCTAGTCGGGCATGCAATTTTTAGTATGTTATTTGCAATTTTTACATGTTACATAGAAACAGCTACCATGCTGTTTTTGTACCAAAATATTCAGTCAAACTGTAGAACGTCTTATCTTTAAGCCATCTTTTTAATTTAATTTTAAAACAGCTTAAGGTATTGGATGGGTGACCATTTTAACATTGAAAATTTTTTTTCGTTCGCCTAAGTAGGCCTCAATTTTCGCTGAAAGTGCGACTCGCCCGTGATACCCTGAGGTTTAAGGCCACGAGGACGTATGAGGGTTCAAAAGACGCGGAATTAGAAGGGGTTTAAAACTATGTAAAAATATTTTGATTGAAAAAAGCCGACTTTTTTTGACCGATAATCGTGTGTTTTCCCAGAAAATTCTCGATATCTCGAGAACGGGGCCGAAATAAAAAAATTAAAAAAAGCACCTCGGTATTGAACTAAGGAACATTTTACCTTATTACACTTTTTTGATATTTGCGACGGTTGAGGCTGTAAAGGTGCCCTTAGCCGCAAGTTTGCGCGGCGCGAGGTGCGATATCACGCGGAATTCGAAGGGTTATAAGATGATCTAAAAATATTTTGTAAAAGTTGTTTTTTTTTTTGGTTCTGAAAAAAAATTAAAATTATCGAAAGAAAAATTACGCGTTCATTTTCAATGCCCTTTCAAGTCGTGTAGAGCACGAGATCTGTGGATTTTTTTACATCAGGCATGATGCCTACCGGATGGTAAGCGGTTACTATGGTAACCGCTATGGCCTATGAACGTTTGCAATACCAGAGGTATACTGGCTATTTTATCTCCAAACTGAGGAAACACAATAATGCTATGAATGTACCTATAAACATCGTAGCTATAGCGTCAGACTTAGATAAGATGGTGGAAGCTAGCCAGGAGGACTCAACAAGGTTTACCACATTCTACCACCAACCAAATCCGCTGGGAATCGAACCCGGGACCTATGGGTCTGAGACTGGTGGCTTAGCCATTAGACCACAGATGCGATTGAAGCGCTTATAGACTTACGAATCCATGGCGTAGAGACATTCACAAGCGCTCAATTATGTAACCAACATTGAATAACTGATATTGAATCTTAAAACTTAATATTATTATTTTCGTACTCCATAAAATACTATGCTGTGCTAGAGCGGCGCATTGATAGAAACCGTCCCATCTCTTCCCTTGGGTTTCGTAAAAGGCGACTAATGGACTAAAGACTGCACGTACATCCAACTGCATAGACCGGCGATTAATTCACCACCTGTCACGCTAAGCATATGTGCAGTAATCATTTGGTGAAAAGTGGACTGTGGCAGGGGACTACATTTGCGGTCCTCATAGGCAATGGTCTCTGACTAACCCTTCGGGGATAATAGTCGTAAATATAATTTATTAGTTACATTTTTTTTGTTTTGAAAGGGTTTGCTCTTTATCCCAATCAAGCACAGGGGCTAAGACAGGATCCAAGATGGAGCGAGCTAACCCAGAAGGTGCCTAATCACTCTTGCTTTGAAGATGGACGGGTTATAAGTACTCGGAAACACAGACGCAGGGAAGGACTTATTATGTATCTTTGTATAAAATACATTAAGATAAGGTACGCAGGATTAAAATCGATTTATGCAATGCCGGAATGCCGCCGTGCGCCTGAGAAACCACTATATAAATTCCGAGGCAGCGCGTTCGCCCGTAATGGATTTCCTATACCTACACTTTACTGCGCAATATCATCGGAATTAAACGGATTCCATATAGTAAAAATGCCGGAGGCTACGTGAACTGCTGTATTGGCCGATGCAAGTTTTATGTGAAAGATATAGTCACCATTAGTCTATAAGCCCCTGTTGGGCACATACCTTCATTTGACATGGATACAGCTTTGATTATATACTTATACATATATGTCTAGACGGAGCATCGCGGTACAAGCGCTTCTCCGAATCCGCTCGGTTTTTGTATTGAATATTTGAAGTGTGCGTGACAGCCGCTTATGACTGACACTAGCGCGAATGACAGCCTCGCCGGGAGGAGCGCGTCATGCCATTACTGGCCCGTAAATTTATTGACGTTTTTTACGACCAGGTTCTATCTGGTCATTTATACACCGACACATTTTAGAGGTAGTTTTCCGATATACTTTTAGTAGTACTATCGAATCATGCGAGTTATTTTTTGAAAATAAAAATATTTTTGTTCTTAATTAATCAAAGAAATAATCATCAACTCCAAAGTGTGTGAATATTACTCAGTGCGGGAGCTTCCTTTCCTTTAAACATTGATTTCGTGCGCCAGGCAGTACCCAAATACGTCACATCTCGTATAAGAAACTAGCGTTTCTCACGCTTTCGAGTTAATGATATTTTTTTTTGATCACTTAGTTGAAAACAAAAATATTTTTATTTTCAATAAATAACTTGCATGATTCGATAGTACTACTTATAGTACAGGATCCGAGTATACAACGACCTTCACCGAGCGGTTAATGGATGAAAAGTATTTTATATCAAATTTAATGTGTTAAAAAATATATTGCGAGTGGGTTGGCTGAAAAATTTCAGTCCAGTATATGATTAATTAAATATTAAAAAATATTTTTTTTTAAATATTGCACTTGTTTCGATAATAGATAAATTACATAGGTACCAATCGAAAGTATGAAGCCTCTATAATAAGCAAACGTTAGGTTGACTATTTTTTTCCTGTCATAACATTGGGTAGGCAGGTGTAAACAGGCAAGTCAATATTAGTAATTTGCAACCGTCTGGTTAAATAAATAAAATTTATGTTTATATAAAGATAAGCTCATTAGAAACACACACACACACCAAACCAGTGCAATGTAAAAAAAAAAAAATAATAATAAATTAATGATTAATTGTACTGGACTGAAATTTTTCAGCCAACCCACTCGCGATATATTATTTAACATATTAAATTTGATATAAAATACTTTTCATCCATTAACCTTCTCGGTGAAGGTCGTTCTATACTCGGATCTTAGACTATTAAGGTAAATCGTTCTGCCGCGTGAAAACAACCACTAAACTGTCTCGGTGTATAATCTGATGCAGCGCGTTGGGAGATTAAGCTTTAACTAATGCGGATTGATAGGTCTAAAGACTGTCAACCGTTTAACCGTATCGCGTAGGTGAAAGAATACTACCACACCCTCTCTTCCCTTGGTTGTCATAAAAGGCGACTAACGGACTATAGACTGCACATAATATCCCTGTTGGCGACCTGTACCGCCTATCCTTTTTGGCTGTTTTCTAAATCATAGATTTTTATATGAAAAATATGTATACTTCAGATGTGACGTTAGATATAAAAAGCGACAGTCTAATAATAAATACGAATATACAAGGAAAAGAGCTGTATTATTTTGGGGTCATCTTCAACATTGGTGTCAGAAGTAAGTAGATTTAATTATTTAATATGCCCATGATAACCAGAGCTCAGACAGGTATCCATAAAAGTGACTCCGAGTTTCTCGAAAATGCGTGCCCAGTGCCTGGTGACACAGCTGCATCCCAAAACAGCGCTTCTACCCCCTGTGCCCTTGCACCAGCGCTGTGCAGTTCACCTCATCTCGAAGCACATAATCCAGCACCACATCCAGAGTTACCTTACCAAAGCGCCACAGCGCTATCCAAGTCACCTTCGTTAACTACTATACGCTCTTCTTCCACTATAAAAATGCAAAAATAGCCGCTAAGGTTGAGCATGCGCGACGCTTGGCCAAAATACAAGATGAGCAGGACCAGGCCGCTGCTGATCGACAACAGGCCGCCGCGGAACGCGAAAAGGCTTTAGCAGACCTAGAACTACAGGCAGAGCTTGCTGCTATCGCCAGCAGTTCGTCATGCAGCTCCAGAGTTGAAAGTTGGTTAGTTGATTGCCACAATAGTTCAACAGGCTCGAATAATGTTAACCCATTGTCTTTTTGACAGGGAAAACAAAAATGAGGAGGACCTTGGCGACGCAAGTCAATTCCCTACATCGGTGTGGCGTTCTCCGCCAACCGATATTGCGACAGCCAAACAAGAAGAAGCCAGAGCAGCCTTGTTTCCTCCGGTGCAGAGGCGTGTACCCTGCGATGCCCAAGGGTTCGCAACTACGCAACCTGCAACCTTCTCCTGTCGCAGCGCCAGCTCGGGATACGCCAAGGAACTATGCACCACTTTACATACACGAGGGCTAGGTACTCATAACCGTAATACAAAATGTAATTTGAACAAAAATAAAAATCAAAACCAATCCGTAGATACACAAGACAACTTTATTTTACTCGCAAACGCTATCGCAGACCTCAGCAAGAAGAAAACTAGGGTAAGTGAAATCCCTAGGTTTGATGGTCGCGCGTTGGACTGGCTTCCCTTTAAAAGGGCCTTCCAGCAGTCCAGGGAAAGTTTCACGCCGAGTGACAACATAGCCAGAATCGCCGCAGCACTTTATGGCCCGGCACGAGAAGCAGTCGCGATACTTCTAGTGTCTGCTGATGACCCGGAAGTAATCATCGGGGCCCTCGAGAGTAGGTTTGCTCAACCCGAGTACATTATACTCCAGCAGCTTGGTCTTGTGCGAGGTCTTCCCAGACTTTCTACATACGTGGTCCCACGTGAGCTTAATATTTTTGCCTGTCGTGTACGTAATTGTGTAGAGGTCATTCGTCTCCTAAATCAGCTCGAGTACCTATTTCGCTGCGCACGAACTTGCTAACACTATCATAGGGAAGTTGACTCCCCTGTTACGGTCAAGATGGGCCGATTTTGCGGCGGCAAGAGTCCACTCTGGCAAGTTTAGGTTAGAAAATCTTGCAGACTTTTTAGAAAATGAGGCAAATTTACAAATAAAATTCGGTTTTGTTATGTCAGAGTCGACACCTGTCAACAAAAGTCAAAGTCTGTCCATCAAAACGACCAAAGATAAAATTTACGCAATTGCAACCACGTCAAATCCGTCTACCAGGCAAAAAAGTTTTTATTTATGCCTGTACTGTCATGATGGCATACATGAGGTGAGCAACTGCGAAAGTTTTCAATCTCTGTCCGTGGATGATCGTTGGCAGTGGGTGATCGATAACAAACTCTGTCGAAAATGTTTAAAAAATAGTTCACATCAATACAAAAATTGTAAGAAAAGGTGTGAAGTCAAAGGTTGCCTTGTTGAGAGGAGGCACCATACGCTCCTCCACAAAGCCCAGTTCGCGACCGCGGCTCATGTAATACAGTCGACGCCGTCGACTTCCTCGGAAATTGCGGTACAGTCTGTGTCGGATATTCCTTGCATAATTTCGAAGGATAAACCGAAGTCGGCTATTGTAGCTCATAGTTCTGCTCCGTCAAATCATTTGTCTACGCTTAAGCCTCTCCTTAAGGTTATAGCGGTTACTGTTACTGGACCCCAGGGAAGCGTGGATACGTACGCCCTGCTAGATGATGGGAGTTCCGTAACGCTTTTGGACCAATCAGTTGCAGATTCTATAGGAGCTAAAGGGCCTCAATGCAGATTGAATATCGACTGCATTGGTGGATTGAGTACACAAACTGACGTGAGCTACATTGACATTAATGTGAAAGGTCGGCACAGTATGGACACTTGCAAAATCAGGGCACGATCTATTCCCAACTTAGGAATAAAGAGTCAGTCCGCGCGCTTAGATGACATTGCAGAGCATGAATATTTGTCCGATTTAATCGATGTTATATGCTACGATGATGCAAAGCCTATGTTACTGATAGGAGCGGATAATTGGCAAGTGACACTTCCTAGAGCAGTCCGCCATTGTGCTCGAAATCAACCTGCGGCTGCTCACACAGCGTTAGGTTGGGTTTTATTTGGTACAATATCTCACAGGCCTAATTTGACCGAACTTGTGAATCACATCTCTGCCATTGACGACAACTACGTTTCATTAGATTCTCTCCTCAAGGATTACTTCAAACTGGATTCCATTGGGATAGTAAAGGAGGAGCATCGTAGTGCTAGCGAGCAACGCGCGTTGAATATTTTGAATGATTCGGGTAGGTACGAAACTGGTCTGTTATGGCGCGACAATATTACTGCGGTTCTTAGAAGTCGCGAGTTGGCTCTATCCTGGTTTACAAGTCTCGAGCGCAAGATTTTATTTTATTTTTATTTTATTTTCTTAGGTGAATCAACAGTTACAAGACACGAGTAGCTATGCAGTTATACATCAGAGAACCAATGACAGATTCACACTAATAGAATTAAAGTAGTAGGGAAATTATTGAGCTGACAGAATAAACATGCTAGTATACCTAGGATCCAAACTGCGATCAAACCGCTTACAAACATTGTAGCTGAAACAGTAACAAGGACAAATTCACAACAGAAATGTAGTAGGTAGCAATAATTTAATATTAATAAGTTTCAAAAAACCACTTTGTAAGATTTTTTCTCACCGATTCACAGTTACAACAAAAAAGATCAAGATCACACACCTCGCACAAATTATTGTAACACTTACCCGCACGCAAAAAATATGAGTTTTGCCTATAATTAGTATTTGAGACTGGAAGGTAAATTGGTTTAAAATTTCGTAAAATTCTTGTAGGGACACTCAAGTTCAGTAGTGACAGAAGTTCGGGACAGTCAACGGAGTTTGAGGCAATTTTAAATAAATACACAATGTCTGCTATACTCCGTCGATTTTCCAGTGTCAGTAGACGATGCTTTAAACACAGTTGGACATAGGTAGCAGAGCTATCACGGGTACCAGTGCGGTAACACAAATAGCGAATAAACTTTTTTTGGATACTCTCTAGTCTGTTAATATACGTGTCATATCTTGGGTTCCATATTTGAGAGGCATATTCTAGATTACTACGGACGAGCGAACAATAAAGTATCTTAAAGGTAATAGGGTTATTAAAATCTTTAGCATTACGAATAAGAAAACCAAGAGCTTTGGTAGCTTTACCTATTATAACATTTATATGTTCATCAAACAGCAACTTAGAATCATGTGTCACCCCAAGATCACGCATCGAATGGACTCGTTGAAGACTTTGATGATGTAAAGTATAGTCGTAAGTAATTAGGTGTCTTTTGCGACTAAAAGTCATAACTGTGCACTTTGTTGGATTAAGGTCTAGTTTGTTCACGTCACAGTATTCTTCAAGCCGCATCAGATCACCCTGTAATAATTTAGCTGCATCATAAGACGGTACTTTCGCAAATAGCTTCATATCATCTGCAAAGCAGAGAAGCTTAGATGAATGAATGCACAGTTTTACGTCATTCACAAAAATGCTAAACAGCAATGTCAAGAGATAAGGCGTATGCCGAAGCCTACAAACTAAACATTCAAGGTATGATAGGCAAGGGGTACGCAGAGTTATGTTTAGGTCCTCCATCGGGTCAAATTCCATGGTACCTCCCCCTCATTTTGGTGTTATCCACCAACACAAAAAGAAGCTGCGTATTGTCCATGATGCAGCAGCGAAATGTACAGGTGTCAGCCTTAATTCGTTGCTGTTGACTGGACCTGATCTTCTTCAGCCTCTGCTCAGTATCGTTTTGCGATTTAGGGAAGGTGCGGTTGCTTTATCAGGGGATATTAGGGAGATGTTCCCACAAGTTAAGATTAGACCCGAAGACAGAGATTCCCAACGGTTTTTTTGGAGAGAGAACTCTGACTTACCAGTTCAAGAATATCGAATGTCTTCGATGATATTTGGTGCAGCATGCAGTCCGTGTTCTGCGTTATATGTAAAGAACAAAAATGCAAGTCACTTTCAATCACAATACCCTGATGCTGTAAGATCTATCATCGAAGATCATTACATGGACGATTTCTTAGGAAGTTTTGACAGTAATAGGGAAGCTGCCCAGCGAGCATCAGAAATTCTGTCCATTCACAAGGCTGGTTGTTTTGAGATGTGTTCTTGGGTGTCAAATCGTAAGGAAGCTTTATCATTAATACCTCCTGACCTACATGCAACCGACACCACTGAAGTTAGTCTAGGCCCAACTTCTCCTTCACAAGTTCGTGTGTTAGGATTGACATGGAACGTCGGTGAGGATAGATTACATTTTATTAAATCTCTCCCAAAACCACTTACTAAATTTACAAAACGTTCTGTTTTATCTTTGTTAATGTCCGTCTACGATCCTTTAGGGTTTTTGATTCCTGTCATTATGAAAGGTCGAGTCCTATTTCAAAAGACATGGAAATTAGGCATTGATTGGGATCAAGTTTTACCGTGCCATTTGATCGAAGGTTGGAAAGGTTGGTTTCTTGAAATTCAAAATCTATGCAACAGTTCTATTCCCCGATGCTATATAAGCAGTACCGGGCGCATAAAGAATGTTCAAATGCACGTTTTCGCCGACGCGAGTGAACGGGTATACGCTTGTGTAGCTTATTGGCGCTTCACTTGCGACGACGACAGTGTGAGCTTGTCTTTGATTGGGGGTAAAGGTCGGTTGGCACCTTTAAAACCTGTTTCAATTCCAAGACTGGAACTGCCTGCACTTATCGCCTCTCGTTTTAGCAATTATGTAAGTAATGCACACAAACGAAAGCCCGATCAAACCTTTTTTTGGACGGATTCTTTAACCGTATTGAAATGGCTCCGTAGCGACGCTTGGGCATTTAAAACCTTTGTTTCATTTCGGTTGGGAGAGATAGCAGAAACAACGACTATTTGTAATTGGAGATACGTTCCCACAGCTTTAAATGTCGCTGACGATGCTACGCGAGATTGTCGTTTTTCGACTTCTTCACGATGGTTCGCCGGTCCATCATTTCTTTTATCTCCTGAGTCTGATTGGCCGTGTGAGCCAGTGTGTAACGTCCCTCCGGTGACCGAAGAGCTGAAATGTGATTCGGAATCGGTGGGACTATTAGTTGCCGAACCGCAAAAGCTACCTTCACCGGTAGTTGCGGACCACCAGCGTTTCAGTAGCTGGCTCCGTTTGCTTCGTGCCACAGCGCGAACACTTCAATCCGTCACTTTATTTCGGTCTTATTTATTTCCAAATTTAATAGTTACTGACTCTATTAGAGATGACCGTAATTTACTTTTACTTTCTGTAAAAGATCTCGACGTTGCAGAGATCCAGTTATTTAAAAAAGTACAACTAGATTCATTTTACGACGAATTACTTTGCATTAATGCCACACGCCCTCTTTTGAATGTTAGTAGGCTTAAGAACATCGCACTCGTGTTAGGTAAAGAGGGCTTACTTCGACTTGCTGGACGTACTGCCGCTGCTGAAGACTTAGACTCCCAACCAATTGTACTAGATGGCAAACACCGGATCACCAGGCTCTTAATACACTCTTGGCACGTCAGATTCGCCCATGGAAACAACGAATTGGTGGTCAATGAACTCCACCAGAGGTTCTACATTCTCAGTTTAAGACCAGCCGTTAGAGCGACTTCGCAAAAATGCCAGTTTTGTCGCAACCGAAAGGCCAAGCCAGTGTCACCTCCGGAAGGCGATTTACCGAAAGCTAGACTGGCACATCATCAGCGTCCGTTTACTCACGTAGGCCTCGACTACTTTGGCCCTGTAAGCATTACTATCTGCAGACGCAAAGCTAAAAGATGGGTAGCACTTTTTACCTGCATGACGGTCAGAGCGATTCATCTCGAAATCGTAGAAAATCTCACAACAGATTCTGCCCTGATGTCTCTTCGCCGCTTCATCGCCAGGAGAGGTTGTCCTGTGCGTATTTACTCCGACAACGGGACCTCCTTTGTCGGTGCAGCGAAGATGTTGCCGGAGCTCTACGAATTTTGCGCCAACCGTAAGATAGAGTGGCGTTTTATTCCTCCATCGGCCCCCTTCATGGGGGGTTGTTGGGAGCGGTTGGTCCGTTCCGTGAAAAATACTTTAACAGTAACTCTGAAAGAGCTCTCACCCAGAGAAGAGGTCCTGAGCACCTTGCTCCTTGAAGCTGAGTCAATCATTAACAGTAGACCGCTCACCCACGTGTCAGTCGAGGCGGATTCGGAGCATGTTATAACCCCTTTCACATTTTTAATTGGTAGTTCAAGTAACGAGCTGCCACTGGGGACATTTACCGATGCAGACCTTTACAGACGAGTCGACTGGAGGAAGGCGCAGCGACTCGCAGACCAGTTTTGGAAGCGATTTGTTAAGGAGTACCTGCCAACTCTTGTTCCCCGAAAATCTACTCCCCAAGTTCCTGAACTGAAAATTGGAGATTTAGTCTTTATCGCTGACGGAACTCTAGCAAGAAATTGTTGGCCTCGTGGACGTGTAGTGGCAGTACATCCTGGCAAAGACGGCATTGTACGGGTAGTTGATATTGTGACTAAAGGGGGCGTGCTGCGTCGTCCTACTCGTAAGGTGGCGCTACTGGTCGCCGGCCAATAGTAATGGGTGCTTCTCACCGTCGGGGGCCATGTTAGCGACCTGTACCGCCTATTATCCTTTTTGGCTGTTTTCTAAATCATAGATTTTTATATGAAAAATATGTATACTTCAGATGTGACGTTAGATATAAAAAAGCGACAGTCTAATAATAAATACGAATATACAAGGAAAAGAGCTGTATTATTTTGGGGTCATCTTCAACAATCCCACTGAATAGAGCGGCGATGGGCTCACCACCTGTCACGCTGAGCTATTTGGTGAAAAGTGGACTATGATGGAGGACTGCTTTTGTTGTCCCATTACCTAGTCTCTGACTAACCTTTCGGGGATAATAGTCGTGATTATTATGTGTTCAATATCTGTCTTGATGATTATTTATACCATAATATAAAACCTCCTTGCCAAAGCTGGCTGGATTTGTTGATTTGTTGATCTGAATTTGATTCTGTTTTATAACTGCTTCTGATATTATCGCGTGTGACGTTCACAGCAAAAATATATATAATCTTTTTCTACACAAAACCGAACCAAGAACTGCAGAACGAGCCTCAGATAGCGTCATCTCACAAAACTGGTCGAGGTAAGTGATTTTTGCCATAATATGGGTAGTTGCCAAGGCAGATTACAATACCGAAAGCATTGTGTAATTTAATAGTTTGATTCCAACACCCTAAGTATATACAGTCCACTCTCTAAAATTATTCCCGTGGCACTTTGCTGCCACAATATGTAAGTAACGACTGCCATCTTACGATTACAACCGAGACCAACGGCTTTACGTGCTGAAGCACGGAAAGATTATAATTACAATATGATTATTATTATGTTATGAATAAATGATTACAGATTGTTTGATAATAGGTACATACCGCAACTGGGCCATCGCATTAACAACTATTTGTATGGGAGCAACTCTGTAATTTCTAAAAAAAAAATCTGCTGTTTTCGATACATTTAACTCGAATAGTATTTGCAGTGTTGTTTGGAACAGGTGGTTTTTTTTTACAATTTCAGAGTTGCGTATAGACGCCTGTAGACTGTAGTGACTGACTAGTAAAATGGCCACAGGCCACGCCCAACAGTAGGTAAATTTACAATTTGTATAAAATCAGGAGTTCTTAGGAAAGCGCGACGGTACTTCACGTCTAACCAGCTTTTACAGTTGTACAAAGCCCAAGTTAGACCTCATGCGGAGTACTGTTCTCATCTTTGGTCCGGGGCTCCTAAATGCCAGCTTGATCCTCTAGAATCTTTGCAGCGACGCGCCGATAGATTCGACTGATCAACGGCCAGCTTGACCCTCTAGAATCTAAGCAGCGACGCGCCATTCGACTGGTCAACTATTCCAAACTCACAGACAGGTTAGAATCCCTAGCATTGCGACGTGACATCGGCTCATTGTGTGTGTTCTAGCGCCTGTATAATAGAGAATGCTCTGAGGAACTCTTTAATTGGTGCTCACTGCCTCCTTCTACCATCGCACCGCTCACCATCGGAACAAAACACACGCACATTTCCTGGACCCACTGTTCTCTAGAACGGTTCGCATCCAGAAGTGCTTACGCACTATAAAACTGTTGAACGAGCTGCCATTAGAGGTTTTCTCATTAAACTACGACACGGACTCTTTCAAAAGGGGTGTAAAGAGGTTTTTCTCAGGTAGGCAACGCCAAAGCAACACACAAATGTTGCTGATGCCCATGGGCGGCGGTGACCCCTCACCATCAGGCGGCCCTTTTGCTGGTTTGCAGAATGTCATTATAAAAAAATAGTATTCTTCAACATTTTTTTTAATTTAAGGCGAGTCACCGGTAAATGCGGGCATAACTGTTTTGCTAGATCAAATGGTTTTTGTATTTACTATTAAATTACGCTCTTATAAAAATATATATGTATTAAACACTAAAATATACCACGTCCACGTGAATAAATACTTTTTCAAAGCAATAAATTTCTCCTGTCACTTAAAAAAGAAAAGACGTCAATAGCATTTAGTGGTGAAATCAACCTTAATAGGCAACAAATAAAGTACTTTTTCCTTCTATGCCTTGCGAGAAAATAAGAGCTCACTTCTCAAGTGCGCTCTTATTTACCAAGACACATTTTTAGCGCCGACCTACATCTAGTTGTTGATCGAAGCTAAAAAGGATGGTTTGTTATTTTTTTTTTTAATTTTAGGCCATATATATAATTTTACATGTAAATATTTATTTTGAAGTTGGTACTACAGAGAACCTGCTAATTCATTAAATCCTATAAAATCTATATAGGCAAAAAACCTATAAAAACCTACAAAACGCGCCTATTTGCGCCGCGCCGCTTCGCTGTTATACCCGTCCCGTACCGTCGTACCGTCGTACCGTCAAGAGAGCGAGAGAGAAGCGCTCGAAAGTGCTCGCCTTAAACCTTTCGCAATACTTAACAGTATTAAACCCACAAGAAGTAGCTAAAGAGTAATATACTAATTACTGTGTGTTTTATAATATTGTTATGCCATATTCTAGTGTTGACAGCAGAAGGGTTTAGAAAAACTCAGTACCTACTACAAAACAACTAAAAGGCAACTTCATAGACAACATATTATGACGAACAGGCTATTGTTATCCCAATGTGTCAATCGAACCTCCCAAGGTCCTCTATAACAGTAATAACGACATTTACTACACAACAACTACACAACTGTAAATGGTATACCAGATGATGTCACCATTGTAACACGTTTCGATAATGTTTTTTTTTATGAATGGGCAACCTAACCTATTGTTATATGCTATTACTTAACGACAAAAACAAATCGTTTTGATTGATAGAGTCGTAATAGGCAATCCTAGTTAATATTAAGTAATTATGGTAAGTTTGATACACTTCCGACTATTGATTTTCAACCTTTTTAAAAGACACAGAAATGGGTAAGTGATAATAAAAATATTAAAAAGCTTCGTCTTCGCAATGTAATATTAATACCCCTCTCTTCCCTCGGGTGTCGTTAAAGGCGACTAACGGACTAAAAGCATACATCCAACAGCATAGAGCGACGGTGAGCTCACCACCTATCTCGCTGAGCACATGTGCAGTTGCAATTTGATGAAACGTGGAGTGTGGCAGAGGACTGCTTTTGCGATCCTCATTGCCTAGTCTCTGACTAACCCTTTGGGTATAGTATTGAATTTATGTATGTATGTATGTATGTATATCATCATCATCAGCCTATAAACGTCCCACTGCTGGGCGCAGGCCTCCCACGTGGACAGTAGCACGTGGGGATATTGGACCATATAACCACCCATAACCCACTACGCTGCCCAATGTGGGTTGGTGAGTTTTAACGACTGCAATCTTACGACAACAACCGGGACTAACGGCTTAACGTACCTTCCAAAGTACGGAGGAGCTCGAGATGTTTTTAATTTGGTCACCCATTCAGAGACCCGCCATTGCGAAAGTTGCTTAACGGGCAAGATCGCAACCGTATATACGCGTTAACCGCTACGCCACCGAGCTCCTCAATTGTATTAATTAGTTGTATATTGTCCTTATTTGTATGTACGAGTATTTGACCTAGCATGATCATTTTATAATCTAGCCACTTGCCAAAGCGTATCGCAAGTGGCACAAACGGACGGCCTAAATCATGTCGCTCATTAATCACCGCCGTCGATACATCAACATCAGTTGCAGGCAGTTTCTGATACGCTGCACTGATGTGACGGGACCGAGATAATTGTGAAAAACTCGGAATGGCTTTTCGTTTTCGTGTAACTCGATATTGATTTAAATATATTTCATCATAAGGATATATTAAACCGTGTATAGTAAGCCTGTCGCGTAGCGGTGATAGAATACCCCTCTCTTCCCTTGGGTGTCGTAAAGGCGACTAACGGACTAAAGACTGAACATACACCCAACAGCTTAGGGCGGCGATGGGTTCACCACCTGTCACGCTAAGCACATGCGCGGTCGCTATTTATCGAAAAGTGGACTATGGAAGAGAGAGGACTGCTTTTGCGGTCCTCATTGCCTAGTCTCTGTCTAACCCTACGGGGATAAAAGTTGTGATTATATGAATGTATGTCTATATTGAAATTATAGCTAGGGCTGGATAAGTCCACGGTAGCTTTATTAGAAGAACACCTGAACGGAATTTCAAAATCGTGCAGGTTCTACTGCGAGTGAGTTTTTTTCTACATTTTCAGATCTTTGGGCTATTCTGGTGTTTCTGATCGATATTTTGCCCGGAGCGGGTTATTATAGAGCACCGTTCTCTCAGCTAGGAGGGGAAGACGGGTTAAATAATTTATTAAAGAAAAAAAAGTGAAAAGTTCTAAGACAAAGATTAAAAATACCCTCGATAAAGATACTTCTAACGATACTGAACAGCTTCGAGTAAATCTGAGACGCAAACTTGGCGCAACTTCTTGTAACAACTCATTAATTAGTTCGGAGTTTGTGTTAAAATTATCGTTTTAATTTTCATAACACGCTTGGTACAAAGTTGGTGACTAACATTGGAAAGTAAGTAGAATAGAAATTACTGTAAAAAAGCTTTCTTAGCTAGTCATTTAATTTTCTCGTTGGTTAAAAAAAATGTTAAAAAGTAAAAATTTACGGTGTCGCGTGGCGGTGAAAGAATACTACCATCCCGTTTCTTGCCTTGGGTGTCGTAAAAGGCGACTAAAACGGTCTAAAGACTGCACATCCATCCCACAGCCTATGCTGTGCTGACGCTCTATAGCGGCGATGGGCTCACAGGCTGTCACGTGTGCGGTCGCTATTTAGTGAAAAGTGGACTATAGCAGTGTACTGCTTCTGCAGTCCTCATTGCCTCCCAACCTAGCCTCTGACTTACCCTTTTTGGGGATAATAACAGGAATAATAAGGAAAAACACGATGCTGAATTTAATTTGCTTCCCAACAGCCAACACGGTAATACATAACAAATTGCATCATTACATCCAAGTAATTAGCTCTGTTGGGGATGATAAGTAAATTTTAATACAAACAACGTTTTTAACTGCCTATTTGTGTAGGCAATTTGCTCGGTCTCAGTGTACATAAATATTCAGGGCTTAAGCTCATGCTTGACGTTTAGGAGTTCCTGTTGATTTACATAAACTGTATGGTACACAGCTTTCAGTATGACACGGGTAATCATACAATCGAATTAGTCGGTGTTATTAAATCTGACTAACCTCGTCGCGTAGCGGTGAAAGAATACTACCACCCTCTCTCTTCCCTTAGGTGTCGTAAAAGGCGACTAATGGACTAAAGACTGCACATACATCCAACAGCACAGAGCGACGATGGGCTCACCAACTGTCACGCTGAACACTTATGCAGTCGCAATTTGGTGAAAAGTGGACTATGGTCACAGAATAATATTACTAGCAGAAACGACACTATCGACACAATTGCAATACAATATCAACCTACGGTGCACGCGAATACGGTCCAAAGAACTCTGCTCCTGTACTCATACCTAAGTCTTTCAACGGCCGGGACAATCGAAAGTAAATCTTATATCTAAAGGCGGTCGAGCGCGAGCCGCTGCATTCACAAAATCCTGCCTGGCAAGTTTGACGTAACCCGGCCGCGTGTTGCTCATAAATGACCACCCGGGGGGAACGAGCGTGTAGGTGAATAAGTCGACCGAATTACGGATTGTCACCTCCCTGCTATGGTAAGGGACTGCTTTTGCTGTCCTCATTGCCTAGACTCTGACTAACCCTTCGGGGATAATAGCCGAGATTGTATGTATGTATGTATGTGTTAAATCTGAGCTGTGTAGTGGCTGTTCATTATTAAAAGAATACTACCAAAATATAAACAATAATACTTAGATAATGTGATCGACAGAACTCTTCAAGTGAACAAATCGCATTCTTACTATTCACCTAACCCACAATTTCCTTTTTTTTAAACTAAGTTTTAAAATCTGCTATTTAAGTCGATATTTCAGTACTAAAATCTAAATTTTGATTTCGGTCTATGTTTTACTGAGAATGCGAAATGGTAGTAAGCGATTCAGTACCGGCCAAAGCTCACTTCACTGAAAGAACAAAAAGGTTGATTTTGCACGGGTTGGCGACACATTAGTTGAATTAACAAAGTGATGGGTTAAAGCAACATGAACAAATTGTTGTTTTCACAGAAAAGTTTTTGTTGATATGAAAACAGTTGTTTTTACCTATTTGTACATGTTGGCGTAACAATTCATGCATAATTTAATAGGTAATTGTTGATTTTACTGTTCAAATTGTTGAAATAACCATTTTTAAAGTTAAATTTACAAAATAAATACGTTAAAACAACAAAAGATATAAGTAATAAGTTCAAATTACCGTAACTGATCAACAATACAGTTTTTGTTCATTCAACAAAACTCAAGAGTAGGTGCTATATTAACCCTAAACTTTTGTTGAAATATGGTAAACCCAACTAATAATTTCTTTCCGTGATTGTCAAGATACTAAGTAAGTGATCAACCTGGTAGGTACAGTATAAATCTTACATAACTATCAAAGGGACCAAATTTTTAGAACAAACCTTATCTCTTCATCCCAAACTATGCGTCAGTATCTCTCAAAACTATACTTACGAGCAAAATTATTGAATCACCTACTTGTAATATGTTCCGTGCCATCTTATGAATTAAACTATTGATGAAGATTTATGAAAATGGTACAATTTAAATATACTATGAGCTTAAAATTTATTCCATATTATTAATTTAAATTACTCTCATATTTTAGGAAATGTCCTGCTTTAAGTAAAGGCGTATGTTTGTTTTCTTACTCCTTAGCTTATAGCAGAATAGCTCCTGAAATATGGGTGTACTTTAAATGAATGAGGTATCAATTTCAAGTTCACAGTATAGCCTTTAAAAAGGTACCATTTTCATTAATCTTCGTCTTTCGTTTAGTTCTTAAGAATGCTCGAAATAATCACAAATACGTGGTTCTATACTTTTGCACGCAATTGTAGTTAAGTATTGGAACATGTTGACCTGTTTGGTTGGCTAGGTAGAGCGACGACATACGTGGTGGCTGGCTGGTTAGACCAGAAGAGCCGAAGATCGGGCTCAGAGGCAAGCAGTGGACTAGCACATGATGATTACGATGATGATAATAACCTATTTTGATTGCTAACCTTGTTCTATCGCATTAATATTAATTTCAGAGTTTTACCACAGAGTAACTAACAATACTACCGTACAGAAGGTTTACTCTCTAACGACTTTCACGCGAAATTGAAACTTATCGTGTGACCCGAGCGTTCATATTTCGTTAAGCAACGCTGAGTCGATATCGATTTGTAAGTCATCATGATGTCACAGAGCGTAGGGTTTACGCGCGCGAGCAGGGATGACGAGTTAAGCGACGTGGAGCGTGCGTCGCGAGCGGCAACCTTTACTGCCATACGCCTATGCGGCCTGCCTGAGAGGCGCGCCGGCCGTACGTACCTAAACTGCGGAGTGACATCCCTCTAGTTTTACACAGGTCCACCCCTAGATCAAAGAGAAAAGCCGCCATTGAAATATCAGTCTACAAGACAACAAAAACAAAGCGCCGCCACATTTTCCTACCCACATTAACGTTCTAAAAGTAATAGATATCGCCGTGCAATCATCCTTTATTATACTTAAAGCTCATTTCGGCGTACCAGTATCTGGATTCAAAAGCCTTGGTACGTTTGTGGTTGATAATAGGCGATGGGAGGCATCACGTCCTTGCGATAAAAAAACGAAGCGACTCTGTTATAAGGGCGCTTATGTAACAAGCTTGTAGAGGACGCGAAGAGGCGCGCACTCAAACGAGCCGCGTATTTTAGTAATCGTAATATTTGAGCATTTGCATAGTACATGACTGTCGCTATTTGGTGAAAAGTGGACTATGGTAGAGGACTGCTTTTGCTGTCCTCATTGTCTAGTCTCTAACTTACCCTTCGAGGATAATAGTCGTGATTATAAGTATTTATATGTTTGTATAGTTAAACCGAATGAAGATGGTTCAGGTTTGATTTTAGTGAGGCTACATCCTGCTAATATTATAAATGCGAAATTTTGTGTAAGGATGGATGTTTGTTACTCTTTCACGTACAAACTACTAAATGGATTTGGATAAAATTCGCCATACAGATATTTATAACCTGGATTAACACATATAATACTTTATATCCCCATATTCCCACGGGAACGGGAACCACGCTGGTGAAACCGCGAGCGGACGCTAGTATCAAGTAAAGGAGAAAGGATATAAAGGAGGCGCAACGAATTGAAGAAAAACAGTAATGTATACTATCCAACTGCTAGGCAAATGGTGAATGGACGCCTTTGGCAGCAGTGGAACAGTAGGTTATATTATCCCCGAAGGGTTAGTCAGACACTAGTCAATGAGGACAGCAAAAGCAGTCATCTGCCATAGTCCACTTTTCACTAAATAGCGACTGCACATTTGCTCAGCGTGACAGGTTGTGAGCCCATCGCCGCTCTTTGCTGTTGGAGTGTTTAGTCTGTTAGTCGCCTTTTACGACACCCAAGGTAAGAGAGGGGGTGGTAGTATTCTTTTGATGACACGGGCCAGAATATAGGTTGTACTTTACTTTCAGATGAAAACTTTGAAAAGAAGATCTCCAATCTAAGTGATGGTTGCAGATAATAAAATTCTCATAACGAGACGTGAAGCATGAATGATGTCACATTTACCATAACAAAATAGAGAAAATGCGATCCCTGTGGAATGACTTTGCGAGCATATTCATAATTTTACGCGTAGAATATTTTGAATGTTACGACCTACGACTGAATCTCTAATATGTTTGTTACCGTACGTATGCCGAAAAACATCGCGGCGGACATAAAACGTGAAATCTCATCGGATTTTATGAATCTTACCGCAGTAAAAGGCAACCGTGCAATGGGATTTCCTTAAAAAAGAGTCGTGTTAAAAAAATACGCGTTTAAAACTTAGCTGAAAGTAGTACCTATGTAGCATCGTATAATTATTAGTATATTATCGTCCCACTGCTGGGCTTAGGGCTCACATAAACAATAGCAGAGAGACAGACACCCCCTCTCCTTACTTCACTAAGTTTATATATTTTGTACTGGCACCTCGAGACCAACCGTTAGGTTATGCAAGAAGTGCCAGACGTCCCTGCGCCAGTAGAACACTCGCGCAGGAGACCACCAACGTTAGGTCTTGACCCCAAATTAGTGCCCGCCGCAGCGCGCTCTTCATTCGGTACTCATAAGACTAGTCTTATGAGACACTAGTGTCTCAGGAGAGTATCCCCGTGAACACGTGTAGTTCACTGCCTATTGTCCAGATAGGTAACCGGAGCTGTCGAGCTCGCTCACTTCTCGTTGCACGAAGGGCACAACTCGCAGTTGCCACTGCTAGGGTCGTCGACTCTAAAGTCGACTCCCAAGTGTCCACCTTGGTAGCGGAGTAGTAAGCACACTCACTTCTCGAAACCCATCCGGGCGCCTAGACAGACAGACAGACAGAGAGAAAGAGAGATAAATATTCCATCATCTTTATCATCAGCCTATAAACGTCCCACTGCTGGGCACAGGCCTCTTACGGGAACAATAGCACGTGGGGATATTGGGCCATAACCCACCACGCTGGCCCAATGCGGGTTGGTGGGTTTTAACGACTGCCATCTTACAACCGGACGGCTGAACGTGCCGTGCCTTCCAAAGCACGGAGAAGTTCGAGATGTTTTTGATTTGGTCACCTATTCAGTGAACCGGCTTTGCAAAAGACGCTTAACGACACCTCTAATATACATTAAATGACACACAAAAAATGAAAAGAATTAATAAGAAACATAACACAAGACATTTGTCAATAAAGACCCCGCATCAGCTTGTGCTGTTTCGAACGAGGCGAAACGCAACAACGCTGGTATTCTGGCGGGATCCGGGTGAGTTTTAGGTTCTTAGGTATATGCCAAGCAAGCCCAAAGCGAAATATTGTGATTTGACGACTGCCTTGTCTACGACAACCAACCAGAGTCATCGGCTTAACATGCCTTCTAAAGCACGGAGGAACTCGAGATATTTTAATTTCGTCACCCATACCGGTGACCAAATTGAAGTGCAAAAGTTACATAACACTTAGGCATTGTTCGCACCAAACGGATTGTCTGCCGCGGACTGTAAGTATGCTCACTGTCAGTCCTAGTGTGAACGTGGACTCAGTCTGCAGTATGCGTTCACGTCAATCCGAGAAAACGCTATAGCGTACAATTCGCTACTTTCTGTGTCGAACATCGCGAGATACACGTCTGTACTCATTAAAGTTTCTCTATTCAAAAATCGGCCATCTACGCACTACGTAATAGCGTATAGTCCGTTTGGTGTGAACGAGAAGTTAAATATACACCGAGATTTTTCATTGGTTTTGGAGCCGAAAACGTTATAATACAAAAAAAGTGTTGTACCTATTAATGAAATAATAATCGCTTTACGAGCAAAGAAAAAAAAACTTGTAAAAGTAACTTTTTGTCGAAAACATGTAGTAACGCCGTAGTAGGAGGAGCGTTTAAAGCGCCTCGGTCATTGACTTCGTCCGGTACTTCCATTTTTTATTGATATTTTTTAATGATTTTTTTATGATTATATTTTTAGTTTTACATGCTAAATAGCTTCTACTGATGATACACATGAACAGGGTTTCAGCTCCAAAACAAATGAAAAATCTCAGTGTATATAGGAAAACGATAAACTGCGTAACGCGCGCTCACAGTCTGCGGCGAACAATCCGTTTGGTGTGAACAATGGCTTAAAGCGCCATGGCAGAAACCGGTGACCAACAAACAATTAAACTTTAATTCTGTCTGGTTGTGTGACTGTAAAGGTGTTAAATTTAAAGATCGCTAGTGGCTCTCTTAAACCGCTACCATTGATGCACACATATCCTATAAACGATTTTTAATTTACGGATTTAAGGCAAAACTACCTAATAACTTTGTAGGGTAACGAAAGAAAAATTACCACCCCCTCTCTTCCTTTGGGTGTCGTAAAAGGCGGCTAACGGACTAAAGCTGCACAGACATCCAACAGCATAGAGCAGCGATGGGCTCACCACCTGTCACGCAGAGCACATGCGAGTCACTATTTGGTGAAAAGTGGACTATGGCAGATAACTGCTTTTGTAGTTCTCATTGCCTAGTCTAGTCTGACTAACCCTTTGGGGATAATAGTCATGATTATATGTATGTATGTACTATTTAGAAAAGGCATCCTACGCATACCTTTCATACCAGACGTTTCGACCGAGTTGCACCGGCCGTGGTCATGAAGCTGACTCAGCATGGACTGTTATTATATCTACCTGCGCGTCGCGCGCCAGACACAATAGAATTTTTAATTATCTTTGCCGATCGTCGGCATTCGACGCTCAAGAGCGTGTGCTTATCAATGGAAGGGGAAAGTTTAAAAGCGCTCCATTGACCTCCTCAAAGTAAATTAATGTGGTTCAAAATTAAATGATCTTCAAAACAATTAGGTAAGTAGTACATCGCATACAATATCAGGCAAATTAAATGAAAATTACAATGTCAACAACAATTTTCTTGGAACTGCTCTTTTTCAGCGTAAGCAATTTTATTTCGTGAACGTAAACGAATTTCAAAGCGATTTGCAACTTTAACACTTCGGAATAAGGTTGCGGGTGTGCCGCCCAAACGAGTTTGCTCAACTGAACCATGAAATTTGGATGTCCTACCACCGTATAAAGTAAAATCTGTCCCAAATATTATGCGTAATATTTTATAAGTAAATATTACGGAAGGTCAACCGTTCCTATTGGGTCGGTGTTCACTCCTTCAATCAAAAGTCGTACCTAAGTAGGATTGTATTTTGATTGTATTAAGTATAAATAATATTGTAATACATACATAGGCATACGTATAATCACGACTATTATCCCCGAAGGGTTAGTCAGAGACTAGGCAATGAGGAACGCAAAAGCAGTCCTCTGCAATAGTCCACTTTTCAGCAAATGGCAACTGCACATGTGCTCAGCGTAACAGAGGTGGTTAGCCCATAGCCGCTCTATGCTGTTGGATGTATGTGTGGTCTTTAGTCCGTTAGTCGTCTTTTACGACACCGCTACGCAACACGTTTATGATGATGATTGTTATAGATACAACTTAAAGGTACATCAGGTAGGAGTAGAAAGCAGTTCTGATTAACCATTATAGCACTGGCAGGGCATTTTCATGACACCCACTTCCGCCTTCCACAAAAACCGTCCAAGTGCGAGTCGGACTCGCCCATGAAGGGTTCCGTAGCAGCAAGTAACATCAAATAAAAGTTCTCGTAGTTCGTTGTAACTGTGATCGATGTTTTAATAATAGTGTATTTTTTTTAATTAAATATTTTATGACGTTTTAAAAAAAAACCGCCCAAGTGCAAGTCGGACTCGCCCATGAAGGGTTCCGTAGCAGCAAATAACATCAAATAAAAGTTCTCGTAGTTCGTTGTAACTTTGATCACTGTTTTAATAATAGTGTATTTTTTTTAATTAAATATTTTATGACGTTTTAAAAAAAAACCGGCCAAGTGCGAGTCGGACTCGCCCATGAAGGGTTCCGTAGCAGCAAGTAACATCAAATAAAAGTTCTTGTAGTTCGTTGTAACTTTGATCGATGTTTTAATAATAGTGTATTTTTTAATTAAATATTTTATAACGTACCTATTAAAAAAAACTACTTACTAGAACTCTTTCAAACCAATTTTCGGTGTAAGTTTGCATAGTAATGTACATCATATATTTTTTTAGTTTTATCATTCATTCTCTTATTTTAGAAATTACAGGGGGGAAAACACACATTTTACCACTTTGGAAGTGTCTCTCGCGCAAACTATTCAGTTTAGAAAAAAATTATTTTAAAACCTCAATATCATTTTTAAAGACCTATCGATAGATAGACCCCACACGTATGGGTTTGATGAAAAAGAAATTTTTGAGTTTCAGTTCTAAGTATGGGGAACTCCCAAAATTTATTGTTTTATTTTTCTATTTTTGTCTAAAAATCTTAATGCGGTTCACAGAATACATCTACTTACCAAGTTTCAACAGTATAATTCTTATAGTTTCGGAAAAAAGTGGCTGTGACATACGGATGGACAGACAGACAGACATGACGAATCCATAAGGGTTCCGTTTTTTGCCATTTGGCTACGGAACCCTAAAAATGACTACCCATATCTCATGTGGAAATCGAACCCACGCCGATATTCGATTCCCATCTGAGGTAGTAATTTCTTTCAACATTTCGTTAACTACGTGTTTATTTGTGCTTAAAAAAATTTAATATTACGAACTCACTTTCGTATTCATAATTTTAGTTAGGATAGTAAAAATTTACCGTTACTCCCTTTAATTTTTTTTTTTTATATTTGTCACTACATTGTACAACCAGGCTTGAGTTTAATTAAACAGACATAAATTCAGTGCACTCTACTTAAATAATCAAATGCATCCGTTTGATATATCCATTTATACCCAAAGTAATCTTGTTGACCCTCAAAGGTCCATGAAATGACATTATGAGGCGCACAAGGTCTCAAAGACCGGGAACAAATTGAATTCTGTTTATTGGCCGTGAAAGCGATGCATCTGTCATGTAGCAAACTTTGTGTTTTATGTCGGCTCCGTGGTATAGTGATTTAAACCATCTAGATCTAAAGAGGTCTCGGGTACGATTCCCAGTGGGAGTAGATTTTTGTAATAGGTTTGGCTGTTTTTAGTAACGAATGGCTAACTGCTACAATCTAATTTCAACTGAAGACTGCACATACAACCAACAGCATAAAGCATTGATGGGCTCACCATCTATCACGCTAAGCACATGTGCAGTTGTTCTATTTGATGATACGTGGACTTGCAATCCTCATTGCCTTCTAGCCTAGCCTATATTAATTCAATAAACTCAATTAATAAATACTTTGAATACATTGAATCGTCTAAAATTTTTAACCTTGGTATGTTAAAAATTTGGACGATTCAAAGTACTACGAGTGGTAAGTCTAATTAAAATATTATTAGTACTATTAGATACCACACAGTTAAAAAATCACGTCCTGAATGGGCGGTCCCTTTCAGGACGTGATTTTTTTGCTGTGGCAAGGAACGGGCGCAAGAAACTACAGCGCACAGAAGCAACGACATTTACATAAAAAATGATATGTCGTTACCAGGTCATAAAATACAAAATAAGAATTTAAATGTACGGTACTCTATATAAATGAATTATTAGACAATTAGAAATAGCTATTGGAGTACTTGGAGCATTTCAGTTCAGAGCCAAACTGTTTTGTCTTCTGTGTGATCTGACACTTTATAATAAGCTTTTTTATAAAGCTTTTCTTTAATTTTGATTTTAAATATATCAAGATTTAATTTCTGAATATCTGACTACTCTGACTAACCCGTTAATGATAATAATAAAAAATAAAAAAAGTATGTTGAAAAACAAATGACAGCATCATACGTTATACTAAAAGTAATGGCCCAACACTAAAACAGATTAAGAAAGAACTACGAACTTTACATGCAGTCCAAAGAGAAGAGTAACAAAAACAACAGTGTTTACTGTCCCCGATTCGGCGAAACGGCACGTGAGCTGTTCTGCGTCGCATTATCGTTACCGTTACAAATGGACGGATTGCGTTCCACTGATCTTTTTATTGTCACACTTTTCCTTTTATATATGCCGTCTAATAAAGATAACGGCTGTCCTTAAATAAGGGCCTATAAATTACCTGGATACAAGGAAAACACAAATGTTTTGTGTCTAATGTTGATTTGTTGATTTCGTCATCACCATCATGTTGTTGGTGGATGTTCGGGGGTTTTCAGTTTTAAGTCTCGGGCAGAGCAAAGTATGTTGCAGATCTTAATATAATATATAAATATATATATTAGATAAAATATTATGTAAGATACATTATCTAATCTAAGGCATGTTGAAATAAAATAAAGGTTCAAATAATAGACTTAAGGAGAAAATAGAGAGACAATTAAATCAAACAAATAAATATTTTAAAAATTAACCTAAGTTTTTTCTGTCCAACGGGGAATTCCGCTTTCGTCAGAAAAAACAGCCTATAATTTATTATGACGAAACAGGAATCTAACTAATGTGTCCTAGATCGCATAGCCAGGGTTTGTGATCACCAATTCGCTTACAGAATGTGTGGTGATCCCAATTTTTGCTATCATTTGATGTCAATGTCAGGAGGCATTTGCCCTGCAGTGAGACAGCATACTGACTTATTACTTCTAAACTTCAAAATAAGCACTTTGAATAGTCCAAATATCTTTTTTAACCTACCACCCATACAGGACGTTATTTTTAGCTGTGGAGAACAACAACTACGAATACTTCTCAATATGGTCGAGCGAAGCGATGGCTGATTCACATGTCATACTCGTGAACGACAATATGGTCGAGCGAAGCGATGGCTAATTCACATGTCATACTCGTGAACGAGCGCCGCCTGTGCAGGCTGGTCTGCTCTTGCAATCTTATTTTTATTAGTAGTAGTAATAATCTTTCTTTTTCTTGTTTCAAAGATAATGTAAGACGTTGTTTATTTTATTTTTTATTAAGCAATACTTGTTTTTTATTAGATATTCTTATGTATTTGTTGTGTTTTTTGTAATCGTTTTAAATGTTTTTTTATGTTGTGATGGAGAATGAGGTTATATGATAGGGAGCACATTTTTCCAATTTGTATTGACGCTGTAAAAGAAAGGGAGAAAAGAAATGCCCTTGCTGAGTTTATTGCCGGTTCTTTTCAGTACAAGGCTCCCGCCCATAGTTAGGACTTACGAACCGATGGCATAGCGACATTCATAAGACCGTGCTCAATTATTGTAGCCTAAATTTAATAAATGATGTTGAATATTAAGCAGCCTCCAGGATTGTGAAATGCCGCCGAATGCTATCGGTGTGCAGGTGTAATTTGATAAAAGTGGACTATGGCAGTGCACTTCTTTCGCGGTCCTCATTGCCTAGTCTCTGACTAACCCTTTATGCAATAGTCGCGAGTACATGTATGTATTTAAGCCGCTATAGAAGACACAACTCATGAAACCAGGGGGGTGCCACTCTGCAGTTAAGGTACGTTCAGCCAGCGCGTCTCCCAGGCAGGCCGCTTAGGCGTATGGCAGTAAAGGTTGCCGCGAGCCGACGCCCCGAACACGTCGCGCATCGTCGCTTTACTCGTAATCCCTGCGCGCGCGCGTAAACTCTACTCTCTGTGACGTCATGTCGTCAAATCGATATCGAGTCAGCGTTGCTTAATGAAATATGGACGCTCGGGTCACACGATAAGTTTCAATTTCGCGTTAAAGTGGTTAGAGAGTGAAGCTTCTGTACGTAGTACTACACTCGGCGTCAAAAAAATCGCACCTCTTAGAAAATCACTTTCAAATGTCATTTACTCTTGATATGCACATGCAGTCGCATTAATTATGATTTTATTTACAAGGTTACTTAATTAACTTAATAAAAAACATTACTTTTCATTATCAAATAAAACCTAATGCAACAAATAAAGTGTCACAAAAATTCGATGCAAATTTTGCTACCCGTGAGAGTTGCTAGTTGCGCTTCCTTTGTGGGTATAAAACGGTCAACACGGGTTCAATGTGGGTCATTCGCTATTCAACCGTTGAAGAGGACACACGCACAGATTTTGATGGATACCACAGCTGATAAAGCCGCTCAAGTGGTTGCACTACTGCAATCAGGGGTGCGGCAGTGTGATGTCGCCCGGCAACTGAACCTGAGCCGTTATTCCGTTCGAAGAGTGTACCAGCGCTTCATAGAGACCGGTGGCTATATCCGCAGACACGGTTCGGGTAGACGTCGCTGCACTTCGGAAAGAGACGACCGGTTCGTTGTGTCGAACTCTTTGAGAAATCGTTTCTCCAACGCTGTTGAGTTGCAACAGCAGCTCCAGGCAGTTCGCAGACGCACCGTAAGCGTATCTACGGTTAGAAGAAGATTGAAGGAGAAGAAGATAGCGGCCCACAGAGCTGCTACGGGTCCAAAATTGACTGCAGCGCATAGGCGAGCCCGCTTGCAGTTTGCTCGTGACCACGTCGATTGGACCCTTGAGCAGTGGAGAGCTGTTCTCTTCTCAGACGAGACGCGAGTGTGTCTTTTCTGCAACGACCGACGGAGAAGAGTATACCGGAGGCAGGGTGAACGTTTCGCCCAAGCCTGCATCCAGGAGACGGTGGAATATGGTGGCGGATCCTGCATGTTCTGGGGCGGTATGTCTGCTGCCGGCAAAACCGACCTTGTCTGCGTCTCCCGGACTGGAGGTGCTCGCGGACAAGGGTCGCTGACTGCTCGCCGCTATGTCACTGAGGTCCTGGAAGTGCATGTGGTCCCCTTTGCCGAATCTTTTGGCGAGGGGTTCACATTAATGCACGACAACGCTCGCGCTCACACTGCAGGCATCGTGAGCGACTTCTTGCAGAGGTCCCAAATCTCTGTGATGCAGTGGCCAGCGCGAAGTCCGGATCTGAATCCTATAGAGCACCTCTGGGACCATCTTAAACGTAAGGTTCGATCTCGGGATCCAGCTCCTTCGACTCTACAGGAGCTCCAAGACGCGGTGATTGAAGAATGGGGGCTTATCCCTCAAGAAGAGCTCCTGAAGTTGGTGAGGTCCATGAGGGACCGTATGGAAGCCGTGATCAGGGCAAGGGGGGGTAACACTAGATTTTAAGTTAATTTTAAGACACTTTTTGTACATTTTTCTTTGTAAATTATCTGTTGTTAATTAGGACTTAATTAAGGATTTTTATTATTTTATTAATTTTAAAGTTGTTTGTATAATTATAATTAAACAGAAAGTTAAATTTAATTGTTTTTTGATACTCCTTTTTGTTACCTTTCTAATGATACCCAACACTATCCTCTACATAAGGTTTAAGAATTTTTAAAGATGATTTTTAAAAGGTGCGATTTTTTTGACGCCGAGATTAGTTATTCTGTGGTAAAACTGAACAATGCAGAGAGAGAGATCGGCGTCGCTGCCCGTACCAGTCCAACAATAAAGACTTAATTTCCAAATCAATGGGGCGAGGGCGATCCACAACGGTCACGTAGGTGCAAAGAATAGCTGCAAACTACATCGTTGGCTCCAAATGAGACCATTCCGTGGAGCAATAACCCTTCGCCGCCATCGAATAGATAATGGCAAAGATGCCATTTTCCTACCCTCGCTTAATAATGGCTACGGTAGACGACTAAGGGCTTTTTAAAAGGAGAAACTTAGAGAAACAAGGGTCAAGGCTGTTACGCCATAGGGCAAGGTATAATGAAAGAGGTCGTTAACATACAGGGTGTTTGTTAATAGGTATAATCCCCCGCAACCGCATTGATCAGTATAGAAGCAATACTGAAAATGCGAAAAATTTACAGAAAAGTTCCATACAATGCTGCATAATATTTTCGATTGAAATAATAATATATAAGGTGACTGGTAGAAACGGCAAAAAACTTCAAGTGCCGGTCAGGTCAAGTGTTTTAAACATGACAAAAATGAGAGAAAAGGAATTCGTGTTTTTTTCATTTTTAATGAAATAATTATTTGTGAATTTAAATTGGATAGTCTTTGAGTAGCTATCTAATTTATTTTAAAGCATACGGCCGTCTGTCGACCCGTCCGCGTCAGCTGGGCGATAAGTACCTACGTTGACGGGTCAAACAGACGGCCGTTGCCAGCGCGTTGTAAATAAGTAATCTTTATTTTTAATGGTTTTCATTTTTTTTTAAATTTTATTGCTTTATAATAAATTGGATAAGTACTCAAAGAATATCCAATATAAATTCACAAAATGGATTATCTAATTAAAAATGAAAAAACACGAATTCCTCTTTTGTTATTTTTGTCATGTATAAAACACTTGACCTCGCCAGCCCTTGAAGTTTCTTGCGGTTTCTAGCAGTTATATAGAACAGCTGATATAAAAATTATTATTCTGTAGGTGTTTCAAAAGTTCAGGAGTCACTTTAGACACGTCGTCCACAGTACAGCAACAATAAAATTTGCGTCGGAAAGTGTAAAATATCGAACAGAAAAAAATCTCCTTTTGCACCGGATATGAGGACCGACCGGGCGCACTGATCCACTGAGTGGGCAATGTCCACAACCGGGCATGTTATATCCGGGACATATATCCCTTTTTCTCATTTCCCGCAATCACGCTAGTCGTATCGATAATGTTCTCTTTTTATTCCAACAGGTTTGAATAAGTAATGAACTTGTTTTTTAAAATTTTTGTTTATGAATAACGTTAAGAGAGTAAATTAAGTAACCGACACCCCTCTCTTCCCTTGGGTGTCATAAAGGGCGACTAACGGACTAAAGACTGCACATACTTCCAACAGCATAGAGTGGCGATGGGCTCACCACTTGTTACGCTGAGCACATGTGCAGTCGCTATTTGGTGAAAATTGGGCTATGGCAGAGGACTGTTTTGCGGTCCTCATTGCCTAGTCTCTTACTAACTCTTGATTTGGTTTGTATAAAAACTTTGCATAAGATTTTTTCTATGTGGTTTTGTCAGTACTTTAGGGAACAAAAGAATAATGTTTCTATATAACCATGAGTAAGTATTTGAAAAAAATGGGGCTTAAAAAAGTTAGAAGTTGTAGAAATGGCATGAAATAAACTAAACGAGGGAAGATTTTTCTAAAAATATAAGATAAAAAAGATGATATATCGAAAACCGTGAGACTTTCTTAAAACTAAAATTCCACAGAATGCGGTAGGACATGATGTGACCCACCCGCAGTTAAAGGATTATCCTTCGTTTTTTGGACACGCTGTATATATGTATTATGCAAGTAAGTGAAGCAAATGATGATGACGAAAAGTTGTGGTCTGTACCTCTTCTCCGGGATGTGGGCGTGATTAATATACTATAAACGCGAAAGTTTGTAAGTATGGATGGATGTACGTACTCTTTGACGTAAAAACTACTGAATGGATTTAGATGAATTTCGGCATACAGACAGTTTATAACCTGGATTAACACATATGATACATTTTATCCCGATATTCCCACGGGAACGGGAACCACGCGGGTGAAACCGCGAGCGGCCGCCAGTATAATATAATAATATGTGTAATATACATATGTATGTTTAGTTTTGCATTTACAATTCTATAGAATACATACATACCTACATACATATAATCACGACTATTATCCCTGAAGGGTTAGTCAGAGACTAGGCAATGAGGACCGCGAAAGCAGTCCTCTGCCATAGTCCACTTTTTACCAAATAGCAACTGCACATGTAACAGGTGGTGAGCCCATCGCCGCTCATGCAGTTGGATGTATGTGCAGTCTTTAGTCCGTTAGTCGCCTTTTACGACACCCAAGGGAAGAGAGGGGGTGGTAGTATTCTTTTACGGCTTTTACGGTTACACACAATTTTATAGAATGGAAATCTTTAATTTTATTCTGCTCGTGCTCTTGACTAAGGTCTACGAGGTAATAAATCCGTACAAAAATCAAAATGAATTTTCACATGGTATCAATATATCGTCAAATTCTACTGAGACCTTTTGCTGAGAAGGAAGCGCAAGAAAGTCGGCAAGGGCTATTTTTTCGTAGGTAAATACATCTTAAATCGTTGACTGCCACAAAACGAGACACAATTGAAATTTAATTGTTGTCGGTCACCGCGGTGACCACCATGGAGCTTAAAGTCTTAAGTTGTAAATTGCACCTGTATGCATTTGTAGTAGTGGAATATTAGGTCGTGTATTAAATAATATGATAAAAAACTTTAACACATAGAAGGCACCATAATATATATTATTTTTTTCTTTATTTAGCTTGGGGCTTTTGTCCACATGGATATGCCAGCCACCTTAGATGAATGATTGGTCTCGCTCGACGCAGCGAGACCAATCATTTATCTAAGCCAGCCCCATTGTATCTTCCCAATAACACTATTTAACTCCTCAGTCTTGGAATTTAAATGTCAAAAATAATGACAGCAGATGCGCCATATTTTTTTTAAATTTGCGGATGACGTCACAATTCCCGCCTTTAGCAAAAAAAAATTACTCTATAGTCAAATCATATTTTGTCGTTCTGTAAACAACAATATACTAACTGATATATTTCCTATCCATTAGGTAGGGACACAGAAATTGGCGCAACTGTCAACGTCGAATTTGACAGAATCGAGCACAGACTATGCGATATTTTGCGATCACGATGCATAAAATGTACCACATAACCGAAATAATTAACCTTGTACATACTAAAGTAGTCTGTAAGACTATAAAAACACGGTACAAAGTCAAGTGGGAGAGAGCGGTCTCATGCGACCGCTTGGGGTTTGACGGAATGGCGCAAACTGTCAGTGCGGTCCCATGCAACCGCTTAGGGGTGAGAGGTCATAAATGAAATACATGATTAATTGTTACAGGAATCACTGTTCAGCTAAAATGATATATTTGTATGTTAGTAAAAACAGCTTTATCAACATACAATTTTTTTGCTAGATCTGATTTAGGTTATAATATTTATTTTGCATTATTATTGGGAAGCGCTCTAATCCTCTCAAATCCCACTCAAAATTATGTATGCGAAAGCTTGGATTTCTGTCGGGATTTTAGCTACTCATTCACGCCTTGACAATACTAAAGGATTTGTATAAAATTAAGTTTACAGGCTCCGTATTATACATACAAAACCTTTTATATTGAACTAGCTTTTGCCCGCGACTTAACTTGCAATTTTTTCGGTTCGTAAATTTTTCGAGTACTTAATATATACTATAACCGTCTTCAGAGCCCTATTTATCTGTACCAAAATTCATCAAAATCGGTTAAAGCGGTAAAGCGTAACAAACAAGCAAACTCACTTTCGCATTTATAATTATCAATAAGAATGATAGAGTAACAAACCGTCCCAGAAGTTATTTTCAATTGTTATTAAATCCGATCGCTTTATGTATGTAGAAATACTCGTACCCTGTTACAATACGTTGAAAGAAGGTTTCTGAGTTGATAAAACCATCACGGAAAACGCGAGGTGAGTATTCACGCCAAAGAAGTCGTGGACGCTCCGCTGGCCGCTAGTATAAAGGCCCCAGTACACAGTGGCGTATGATGGCCCACTGCCGGCCATCGCCATTGTGTAGACGAGTAAATTGCGCGCCACTATCGACAAATTGCCCGCCACTGTACACCATTACCCCGTCTACACAATGGCAATGGCCGGCAGTGGGCCATCATACGCCACTGTGTACTGGGGCCTTTAAAAACAAAACTGCGAACGTGACTCAGCATAATTTTTCCGCCAGAAGATACGACGCCATCTTTTTTGTTCTTAAACATTAGTGGCTTGCCTCTACCTTTTTCTGTCAGGCTTGTGTTGTGGTAGATTAGTTAATGTTCTGAGGGTAGATCTCGCATTGATCTATTTAGCAGTCAAATGCGATGTCTTGTCAGATTGTCCGTTATTCGTCTGTAGACGCAAAAGTTCAATGACGGTGCTTGGTACGGTTTGCTCATTTAGCCAGTGTAAAGTAAAGGATTTAATTTATTTTTTATTTATGTAGGTACCAGTAGACAATAATGGTGTACCCAGAAATGGGGGTTTATTCTTCGTTCGTCCCACTGAGTTTCGTCCCACATAAAAAAAATACTGGTTCGTCCCAAACAATATGCTTCCTTCGTCCCGAAATATTATTTTATTTATTTTATTCTCGCTTCGTCCCATTTTACATTCCTTCTACGGCCCACATTTTTTTTATATGCTAAACTTACTTTAATCTTATTGTATGTACAATCAGCAATAAAGGGTTTAGCATTACTTAATAGTTAAAATCAATCAACCGAATCGCGTAGCGGTGAAAGAATACTACCACACCTAGTGTATCAAAAATGATATTAAAGAGGACTCTGCAAGAAAGAAGCAAGAGCTGCGGATGGAAAATCGATTCCATCTATATACAAGAATTATAGCCTTTACTGAAAAAGTAAGCAGAAAAATTTTTGCGACGTTAATCATCATCATTATATAGCTGATGGTACTTTTAGATGTGTAGTGAAGCCATTTAAACAATTGTAGTACTTATATTATTTACGGTGATCTTGGGAGTACCAATAAGGAAATTAATGTTGTGCCATTAATATATGTACTATTAATGGACAAAAAGGAATCCACATATAAAACTTTGTTCTCTCTTATTAAATCACAAATTCCTGATTGGAGTCCATTTCATTTAGAACTCATTATGAAAAGGCGGCCATGAATGGTATCAGTGAAATATTTCCAAACGTCATAGGCAAAGGTTGTTACTTTCATTTCTCACAAGCTCTTTGGAAAAGAGCAAAGTCATTGAAATTAAATAAAAAGAAAATGCTCAAAAAGCTTAAAGCACTGTGTTCATCATTAGCTTTGCTTCCACCAGAATTCAAATGTGATGAGTGGCTGTACATTTTGGAGGATTGTCCTATAACTGACAATATCAATAAATTTAATGATTATTTTGTGTAGGTTTGACTTTATAATAAATATTACAACGGAAAATTAGTTTTTTTATTGTGACACATATAGAACGAATAATCCCGTAGAAAGTGGTAATGCTAGATTAAATAGAACATAGGATAAAATGTTTACTAGAAAAAATCAACCAGTCTCAGGAAGCTCGAATGGGATTCCTAAGACTGGTTGTTTTTTTTCTAGTAAACATTTTATCCTATATCTGTATAGCATTGTGAATGCAAAATTTCAATAATAAAGATAAAGAGAACATTTTCTGGAAAACTGAACATGATTAGTTTTTTGAATACAATTAAAAAGGACTAAATCTCGAGTGTTAAGACAAATGTAGACCTCGACATAAGGACTAGCATGATAAAATGATTAACGATTCAAAAGCAGCAATGTTAAATGGTTCTATTTCCTTGTTTAGAAAAAATTGCCCGTTTGTATTTTAATTGCTGTGAGTTAGACGTTGATTCTAACCTAGTTATTTGTTGTTTTTTTAATATATCTCTTTGTTTACTGTTGATGTAATTTTAGTTTACGGTTGTTGATTTTTCAAATGCTTGTTTTATCCTTAAAAATGATAGTGTACTTTAAATTACTTACGTTTTGATAGTCTTATTTAATTGGTAGGTACATATTTCGTACATATTGTTTATTAATAGTTCTGACTGTTCTGTACAGGTATTTAAACTGTAGTTATGAGAGGATGAATTATACAATTTCTGTGGTTTTGATTGTGATACTAGATAGTAAAGATGATTTATGCCAACATGTTTAGAGTTGTTTTAATTATTGTTTACATACTTACATACATACATATAATCACGACTATTTCCCCGAAGGGTTAGTCAGAGACTAGGCAATAATGATCGCAAGAGCAGACCTCTACCATAGTCCACTTTAAACCAAATAGCGACTGTACTGTGCTCAGCGTGCCAGGTGGTGAGCCCATCGCCCCTCTATGCTATTGGATGTATATGCAGTCTTGAGTCCGTTAGTCGCCTTTTACGACACCCAAGGGAAGAGAGGGGGTGGTAGTATACTTTCACCGCTACGCGACACGGTTATAAAACCACAGAGTGTTTAGAGTTGCTTTATAAAAGAATGATTGTTTAAAAATAATTCAATAAGTAATAACACTTTTTGTATTTACTTTACTTTTAACTATCTACTTGTAATTTGGGACGAAGCACCACTTCAATAGTGATATGGGACGAACAAAGAATTTTTTGGAATGTGGGACAAAACTTCGGGACGAACGAAGCATAAACCGAAATGGGGTGTACTACGCAATAGCGAAAGACGATAGCTCGAATGACAACAGCGCGAAGACGATATTGCGAAAGTACCATCGCTCGTAAGTGTAATTGCGCGAAAACTTAATTGCGCGATACACAAAAGCTCGAAAATTAATTTGCGCGAAAACTTAATTGCGCGACACACAAGAGCGCGAACGTTCATTTGCGCGAAAATCACACCAGCGAACAGATTTATGTTTTCTGGGGGATTAGCAGTAGACATCATTTCGCTCTTTATATAATTAATTAAATAAGCAGTAGGTAATGTTTAATGATTTTATTTGAATATATATTTAATATTTTTATTAATAGAAATCATGAAATTCACAAAAAAAATCTTTGAACATCTAATTTTCTTAACAAAAATGAATAAAAAATGCTACTTTTACTCAACAATTAAACATCTGAATCTGAATTTATTAATTATGATTATTAATTTTGTAACCTTACATTCATGACAATTCCACGAATAAAATCAACAATGTTTATATTATTCCTGCGTCTAATAGTATCATTTAATGCGTTTTTTATTATGAACTTTAGATGTTCAAAGATTTTTTTTTTGTGAATTCATCAATCATCAATCAAAAAATCATGATTTTTATTAATAAAAATATTGAATATAAAAATATTTAAATAAAATCATTAAACATTACCTACTGCTTATTTAATTTTATTTTTATTTTTTTATTTGGCAACGGGTAAGCGCTTGGCCTTCATCTCACCTGATGGTAAGTGATGATAAGGCCGAAGGTGGAAGCGCGCCACACCCGGAATCCTCAACCACTGAGGAACTGGCTATCTTATCTCAAACTATCGGAACACAACAATGCTATAAACATCGTTGTTATGGCGACAGACTTAGATAAGATGGTGGTAGCTAGCCAGGCGGACTTAACAGCCCTACCACCAACCAAACCGAGCACACAAATATGTACCCCCCGCTGGGAATCGAACCCGGAACCTCTGGGTCTGAAACCGGTTCCTTAGCCACTAGAACACAGAGGCGGTTTAATAAAATTAAAAAAAAAAAAAATTATATAGAGAGTGAATAGATGTCTACTGAAATGAACGTTCGTGCTTTTATGTGTCGCGCAATTAAGTTTTCGCGCAAATGAACGTTCGCGCTTTTGTGTATCGCGCAATAAGGTTTTCGCACAATTACACTTTCGAGCGATGGTACTTTCGCAATATCGTCTTCGCGCTGTTGTCATCCGAGCTATCGTCTTTCGCTATTGCGTAGTACACCCAATATTTTGTGTATTATTGATCTTTTCCCGTTACTATAAAAGTATACTATATACTATAAATAATAAAAAAAAAAACTTTCTTGACAGGGGTGTACTACGCAATAGCGAAAGATCAATAATACACAAAATATTAGTTATTCATCCAAATTTATTGTATCGCCTTCAGAATATGCTCCTTCAGAAACCATACACTTACGCCAAAGAATAATCCAATCATCAAAACATTTTTTAAACGCTTTTCCCGGAATTTAGTTTAGTCTTGCCGCGAATTCTCCTTTATGTCTTCTACTGAATGACAACGGGTGCCACGAAGCGGCAATTTGAATTTAGGAAAAAGAAAGAAGTCGCCTGGAGCCATATCTGGTGAATAAGGTGGTTGCTCGATGGTATTTGTTGAGTTTTTGGTCAAAAATTCGTTCACAATGATGGCCTTGTGCAAAGGCGCATTATCGTGGTGCAAAATCCAAAAATTTTCTTTACATATATTTGGCCTTTTTGTCGAATTTGCTCTTTTAAACAAATACAAATACAAATACAAAAAATCTTTATTTGTTCTCTCACATAGATATTACGCACAGATACATATAGCAGACAACAGTTATTTATCTATGTAAGAGACTGGTTTCTGCGCTAGGAGACCTGTATGACAGATAACCAGCCTCTCCAACTCTGGACCCGAATACTACTTATATGTTTTAATTGAAAATATTTACATTTATTTATGTGAGGATATTGGGAGGTTCATTGTGCGTGTTGTGTGTGCATGTGTGCGTGCATGTATGTATGTGTATGCGTGCGTGTGTGTGAGTGTGTGGGTGTGTATGTGGGTGTGTGTGAAATATATGTGTATTTTATGTATGACATCTTTAACTATTTGGAGGTTGTTTAATAAGGAACCATTAACAGATTTTCAGTGTCCTCATAGCTTAGTCTTTTTAGGAAAGTAGAAGTTGTTATTTTACATTTAAATTTCGTAAGTGGATAAATAGAGATCATTTTGTTAATTTTATTGTATAGAAATTTCCCAAGAAAAGCAAAAAACCTAGCAGAGAACTTTGTGGACCACGAATCTTTAGACATGCAGACTTTGTGTTAAGCCGCCTGGAGCCATATCTGGTGAATAAGGTGGTTGCTCGATGGTATTTGTTGAGTTTTTGGTCAAAAAGTCGTTCACAATGATGGCCTTGTGCAAAGGCGCATTATCGTGGTGCAAAATCCAAAAATTTTCTTTACATATATTTGGCCTTTTTGTCGAATTTGCTCTTTTAAACGCCGCATAACGCTCAAAATATATTCTTTTTTTACCGTTTGACCTTCCAGCAAGAATTCCGAGTGCACAATACCGCGATAGTCAAAGAAAACAGTCAACATAACTTTGACTTTTGATCGACTTTGGCGTGGTTTTTTGGTTTCGGTTCAGTCGGAAGGCGCCACTCCGAAGCTTGTTGACTAGTTTGCATTTCAAACTCGTAAACCCACGTCTCGTCACCAGTAACAATGCGTTGCATGAATGTTGGGTCGGAATTGACTCGTTCTAGCATGTTCTCAGCGACTCTTATGTGATTGAGTTTTTGGAGAAAATTCAGGTCTTTTGGGAGTAGCCGAGCGGTAACATGTTTCATACCTAAGTGATTATTTAAAATGGTACGGATCGGCTCGTGAGACACAGAAAGTTCAGCGGCTGTCTCTCCCAAACTTGAATGAGGATTTTCAATCACCATTTCCTTCACTTTTGCGATGTTAACTTCAGTTGAAGACGTTGATGGCCTACCAGAGCGAAGCAAATCTTCCATCACATCTCGCCGCTTTTGAATGCTTTGTACCACTCATAAGCACGTGTTTTTGATAAAGTCGATTCACCGTAAGCCTTCTGTAACATTTTGAGTGACTCCGAACACGAAATTCCATTGGCGACGCAAATTTTAAGACAAACTCTTTGTTCGATGTTTTTATCCATTATGAAATTTGCAATACACACTAGTTAAAAACTAACTAAAAACAGCACTGTATTTAATCTAAATAACAGATGCAACTCAAACTCCGCGCCAAAATGGATAACAGTTGTGCCAATCTAACAACAAAAAAAAAACAAAAATTTAATTTGGAATCATAAGCAAATCATCCGTACCCGAAACTTTTTTGACAGAATGTAAGTCGACATTGTACCATTATTTTCACATCATAATTTTACTAAATCCATCTTTACATTATGTACTTTTCTCATTGGTTTTTTCTTTATAAATATTTCGAAAACAAAAGACTGGCGTACCGTTTGAACACAATTTGAATGAGGTCACCTATCTCGACACGTTATTATGCTCCTTGTTGTCTCGTCCTCTATGATGAAAATACTACTTGTTAGTATCGAGTCTTAGCACTCGCCGACGCCACATAAGTTTAAAGTATCTGAAAATAAAATATTTCCGAACGCAGCCGCACGTCACTAGACTAGCCCGCGTTTTGAACTGTCATTCGTTTTTTATGTCACTGTACCGGCGCCACTTTTTTCTCTTACTTTTTTGTGAAATAATCTTTTTAATAGTTTTAGTCAGTTTAATTATGATAAATAAACTGTTATTATGAGTAATAGAAAGAGACGTGAAAAATAAAAATGAAATTCTGGGTTTTGAAATGTGCACTCAGGCCCATCTTTGGGATGAGGCGGTGTTGAAACATTCAAAACTTAAAACGGGCACAATAACTCGTACTTACTGCAAAGCCGAGTTTTTACCACCCTGGGTATTCGCAAGGAATATCAGGGTCTTACATTTACTGCAGTTTGCTTTGCCATTTGGGCCTAGATCTGCATGACTATGTCTGACATTCCTAATGTGTCAATGATGGCCCTGGATCCGGCTACTACTTCAAGTTCTGTGGAGGAGGAGGCACTGCCCGTGCCAATACAGTGTAGTAGAGGCCTTACCTGTGGAAAAAACCCAGTGTACAGACCCGGAGACCGAGACACCTGCCATAGACGTAGAATTGTTATTTGCTTTGGGGGAAATTGAGAAGGTGCTTAAGGGACCAATTGCTCATGATGAAATTGCACAGAGGTAGACTGCTATTATCACAAAAGGATTGCAAAAAGAAATTAAACCAGAACTTATGAAAAAATACATCCCATATGAAAATATCCCAACGTTGCTCCCAAAGCTCAACCCTGAAATACCTGGCTGTCTCTGACCTGGTTAAGAAAAGAGATTTGATAATTGCTGACAGGCAAAAACAGATGGTTGCTGCACTATCAGCCCTGGGCCAATCACTCCATTTATTTCTCCTAAAAGGTGACAGAATTGAAATTATTAATTAAATAATTAAACACATCAATGATGCTGCCAAAATACTGTGTGACGCTGTGCACATAGATACAAATCGTAGAAGGTCGCTAATACCAACCGTCATTAACCCCTTGAGCACCATAAAACCAGACACAATTGAAAATCAATTGTTTCGCGATTGCCGGCGGTCTCATGATATTTGATCTATTAATAAAGATATGAAAGATTCCCTCACAGGGGGAGCAGATGCATTTTTTTTAAGTAACCTTTCTGAAAAGATCTAGGTTACAAAGGCTGTTCAAAAATCTGTTAAAGACCTGAAGAACACAAGCTTCATTCAAAAACCCCCAAATAAAACCAAATCTTTAAACTGGAGGGGCCCTCCTCGTCCAAGTGCCCGGACAGGGACAGGAGCGAGATCCAACCAACCTGCAAAGCTACGAAGCTGCAAAGTTAGAAGTTCAGGTATGCAGACTTCCTTTTTTTTTATAAATAATTGGAAGAAAATAACCAGTGATCCTACTATTCTGAAATGGGTATCTGGGTATGAAATCCCTTTTAGTGAGATACCATTTCAATCTTACTTGCCTATGAATAACTCATTTACAAGTAGAATTCTGTCAAGTTCAAATTGAAATTAATAAACTTATTCAGTCACATGTTATAGACAAAATATGTCATGAAACAGATGGACAATTTTGTTCACCTGTTTTCTTGGTATAGAAACCAAATGGAGAGTATAGATTTATTTTAAACATAAAGAAATTTAATAGTTTTATTACTACAACTCAAAGTCTTATGAAAGACTGTATTATGGCAACAATTGACAAAATGGATTCTTATTACATGTGTAACATTAATGCAGATTACAGAAAATATCTAAGGTTTTTATTTGATGGAAAAATATATCAATTTAACATTCTTCCATTTGGCCTTTGCACGGCTCCATACATGTTCACATAATTAAACCCATAACAAAACTTAGAGGTTTACAGCCTGTAAGTACAGTATATCGATGCTTGTAGCTAGCAGTATATTGGTAGTGATCATATTGAGTGTCTTAATAGTGTTAACCAGACCATAGGTCTGCTTACTCAGTTAGGCTTCATCATCAATAAAAATAATTATGTCAACTTATTCCATCAAAGGAATGTAAGTTTCTTAGCCCATTGTTTGATACAAACACCATGACTATTTCAATCGATTCTGATAAAAATAAAAGATGCCTTAACACGTTGCCTGCCACGAAACCAGACACAATAGAAATTTAATTGTTTGTCAGTCACAGGTGACCACCACGGCGCTCAAATTTTTAAGTACCTCTTCCATCAGGTTTTTTGTCAAAAGTTCTGGGAACTCTAGTGTCTGTTTGTCCAGCTAATCAATATGGGTTACTGTATACTAAAGCACTAAAAAGACATAAATATTTAGCTCTTTTAAAAAAAAATAATAATTTTGAAGCATTTACTTCCTTGCCCAAACATTGCAATCCAGATCTTGAATGGTGGATAAAACATGTACTTGCCTAAATCAATTTCTTAGATAAGAAAATATAAATATATTCTAGAAATAAATACAGATGTCTCACTATCGGGGTGGGGTGCTTCTTGTGACAAACATACAGCCAGTGGTGTATGGAGAGGAAAAGAATCAACAATTCACTTTAATACTTTAGAAATAAAAGCTACTATGTGTGGTCTCAAAAGCCTTGCTAATAATTCTTCAAATTGTGAAATATTATTACGAAGTGACAATACCACAGCTATACCATATATAAACCGCTTTGGTGGCATACAGTACTCACACTAACATGTGATTGCAAAAGCTATTTGGCAGTGGTGTGAAGAGAGGAATAATTTTGTATTTGCATCATACATCATACATTAACACAAAGGACAACAAAGTAACAGATTTTGAATCTAGAAAACAGTTAGGTCATACAGAATGGGAATTAAATATTAATAATTTTAATAAAATAGTACAAGCATTTGGTAACCCTGTCATAGATTTATTTGCATTTAGAACAAACACAAAATGCAGGAAATTTGTTTCATGGCATCCAGATCCTTCAGCTTATAAAGTGGATGCCTTTACAATGTTTTGCAAAGGGGTTTATTTTATGCTTTTCCACCATTTTCTATGATTTTAAAATGTATAGAAATAATCGTGTCCAATGAAGCAACACGGATCCTTGTAGTTCTCTTCTGGGACACCCAACCTTGGTTTCCCTTATTCAAAAAACTATTGGTGACAGAACCCATTGTATTTGAACCAAGTAATAACTTACTGGTTTTATGTAATTCCAACTCACCACACCCTCCACACCGCAACCTATCACTACTGGCAGGGAGATTGTCCGGTAGGCATTCTTAAAGCCTGGCATCGACGTACAGGCAGCTGAAATAACGATATCTTCCATATCAAGTAACACCTATAAGCAATACTTACTTTGTATTTGGTTTTCTTACTGCCACACCAAACAACTAAATGCTACTAAAGCACAGATGACAGACATAATTACTTATCTCACAAATAAGTTCCACAGTGGTGCATCTTATGGCACCTTGAATTGCATAAGGTCCTCGCTGCCACTAGTGTGATAGGGCCGCAGGTGGGAGCAGACGAAAAGATTAAAATTTTATTTAAAGGGTTCTTTCGCCTACGATCAAGTAAACTCAAATATAAGTATACCTGGAATGTTTCTATAGTGCTTAATTTTTTAGAGTCAAATTACAATGACTCAAACAACTTACATTAATGTTCATTAAACACAGTTACTTTATTAACTTTACCTACAGGGCAATGATTACAAAGCCCTAGTTTCTATTGTTACTGACCAGATTAAAATAATTGATAATAAAATTGTTACTATAAAAAAAAAAAAAAATTAAGACCTCAGCACCTAATCGTCATCAGCCAATTGTTTAAATAATTATAAAAGAATTACCTCTGAAATTAGGAAAATGTCCTAATTTATTTATATCTATCAAGAAACCACATTTGGCGGTATCGGTCAGTACACTCAACCGTTGGATTGACGGTCCTGGCTGCAAGAGGGATCGATACTTCCATTTTTTCTACTCATAGTACCAGGCACGCTACGACATCAGCTGCCATTATGAAAGGCGTTAGCATTGATGAGATACATAGAACGGCTGGTTGGACTGACTCATCGACAACTTTGCAAAGTTTTACAACCGTCCGATTTTAAATAATAATTTCGCTGAAGCGATTATATTGTAATAATAATATTAAAAGTATATTGCTATAATCATACCAAAGATTTATTTAAGGCTGAGGACACATTTAAGTTTGTTTTTTTTGTTTAATAAGATTCTCTTGGAAATTACCAATTATCTTTAAGGAGTGTAAGACTGATTATGCTGTTGAAACATAATATCTGGGATATATTTGTTAACAATTATAAACTTTATGATTCTACAACAGAACTTTCAACATCTAACAAGTAGTATTTCCATCATAGAGGACGAGACAACAAGGAGCATAATTGAACAATCAAACAAACTTACCAAGTGCAGTTCGATTGAAATTATGCTCCTTGTTGTCTCGTCCGAAGATGATGAGTCCCACCCACCCTCACAGGTTTGATACCTATTCCCTGGGGTTGTAGAATCAGTTTCATAAATAAATACACAACTTAAAACTAAATGACAGTTCAAAACGCGGGCTAGTCTAGTGACGTGCGGCTGCGTTCGGAAATATTTTATTTTCAGATACTTTAAACTTATGTGGCGTCGGCGAGTGCTAAGACTCGATACTAACAAGTAGTATTTCCATCATCTTCGGACGAGACAACAAGGAGCATAATTTCAATCGAACTGCACTTGGTAAGTTTGTATGATTGTTCAATTCTACGACGCGCTACACACACTACCTCACCGATCCAATAGGAAGTTTCTCGATGTCGCGTTAACCACACAAATAGCAAACTAGAAAACGTTTGATTTCCAAAGTTAGTTTCAAACGACAGAAGCGAACGATTTGTATTCAGATAGCGTCAAGTTTCAATGCACTTTGAAACTAAATAGCTAATCCGATATTTTATAGCTCGAGATTATTCTGCGATGTCAATTTTACTGTACATTTGGCAATTGAGTATGCTAACGAGATGACATCAAAGGTACTTTGTTAAGAATGCTACGAAGGTTTGCTTTGAAGATGACGTATCTTTGAAAATGTGACTGGAAATTGAAATGTTATCTGTATTATATTATAAAATATGCAATAGGTATTATTTTACTATGTATTATATCAGTTTTATTACGGAACGCAATGGGGCAAGCTAGCGCATTCTGGTGCGAATCCTGCTGGTTAAGCTAGTTTTACAATGCCGAATACTGAATGGGTGACCGATTCAAAATATCTCTTGCTCCGATTTTCGGAAGGCACGTTACACCGTTTGTACCAATTGTAGTCGTAAGATAGCCTAGTGGGTCATAGTCCACTCTCCCGAGAAGGCCTGTGCCCAGCAGTGGGACATATATGTATATAAGCTGACTAGCTGGCCCAACACGCTTTTAACCATTTTCATAGAGTTTCATACAAACTAACCCACCCCTTTTTACCCCATTAAAAGGCGAATATCCTACTAATATTAGAAACGCGAAAGTTTGTAAGTATGGATGGATGTTTATTACTCTTTCACGTAAAAGCTACTTAATTGATTTGGATGAAATTCGGCATACCGATAGTTTATGACCTGGATTAACTCATAGGATACTTTTTATCCCGATATTCCCACGGAAACTGGAACCACGCGGTTTAAACCGCGAGCGGCCGCTAGTCCACTATAAAATAACACTATGAAAAGAACAATGGTGGAAAATTTCAATTTTCTAATATTAGTCGTTTGGGCTGTGCATTGATGTCAGTCAGCCAGTCACTCATTAAACCTTTTCTTTTTCATATACATATGTCGAATTTGATAAAGGTACATTAACATCTCTAACTAAGACAGTAAGAATGAAGCCTAAAAATGATCCATCATTAGCCGTACGCCGTGGGAGCTATTTATAAAAAGAACCATTCACTACTTAAGCTGTCGTTCATACGGATTCATTCTTCAGAATTGTCGCGTTACTGTGTCACGATCGTGTAAGTAGGTGAGCTACCGATATATACAGAGTAGCTATAGCAACTGAGTCGTAGGAATATAAGTAAAGGAACCTACTCGATCATAGAAGTATCTGTTAGTAGAAGCTAGAGATGAGCAAGTTAATATGACAGATACTTTAACAGGTTTAACATATTTTTTAATAAGTTTTATTGTGTTGTTCTTGTATAAAAGTTCGAAGGACTGACTATCTTATCTCTAACTGTTAATACAACAGTGCTTTTAACATTAAAAATATTTTTGTAAGTTGATTTATTGCAAGAGTGGTGAATACCCTGAGAAGGGTTTATAAATATTGTAGCAATAACTTGATGTGAATGATGAATAGCTTTGCCTGGGACAGTATCGAGGCTGATATTTCTTTAATTCTCATTTAAATAGCCATGCAACTGCCACTTTCAAGATAAGCTGTTTGAATCCCTTTGACATTATTAAAAGCAAAAAAAGAAAAAGTCTTAATAGAACCATGTTGCGTAGCGGTGAAAGAATACTACTACTACTACCTCTCGCCCCTTGGGTGTCGTAAAAGGCGACTAACGGACTAAAAACTGCAAATACTTCCAACAGCACGGAGCGGCGATAGGCTCACTACCTGTCACGCTGATCATATAATGCAGTCGCTATTTGTTGAAAAGTGGACTATGGTAGAGGAATACTTTTGCTGTCCTCATTGCTTAGTCTCTGACTAACCCTTCGGGAATAATAGTCGTGTTTATATGTATGTATGTAGAAAAAAGCTATATTTATCTATCAAACACATTTTCTACTAAACCGATTAGTCTTAATTCCACTGCACCAATTAAGATTTAATTGTTAAGAGGGTTTACGCATTTCGGTTTCCCATACAAACTTCCAAGTCGAAATTTTTTAAAACTGTTTAGCCAATTTGAAAACATTTTTAAAAAACGTTTATTTAAGTGAGTTATTGCGATTTTAAACTTTCTATAGAGGACTTAAAATCGCAATAACTCAGCTAAATAAACGTTTTTTAAAAATGTTTTCAACAAACAATTTAGATCCCTGTGCCTTACTTTAGCATGCAAAGTTTCATCAAAATTGGCTAAATAGTTTTTAAAAAATTTGACTTGGAAGTTTGTATGAGAAACCGAAATGCATAAACCCTCTTAAACGACGCCCCAAGCGAACTTCTAGTACATTGCACGTTATAACTACGACGATCTTAAGACAACGGCAATAGAAATAACGCAATGAACAGGGGAAGCGCGCGTCGCGTCGCTTTAGCAGTGGTCGTGGCCGATCCGGTAAAGGTTTTGCATGAATCAAAATGTGAAAGAGCATTTTATTAAAAAGGAGTTAAAGGATATACGACGTTAAAGTCAAACGCAGTGAAAGGCTCGCAATTCACTTTACAATTCCACATTTTAATATTCATATTGAATCAGCACACGAGAGGGGCAGGCAGGTAGGTAGCTACGTGAAAAATTTGAATGTGAAATTTGAACTCTTTAAATTTGATGTGGCGGCATGGCGGCGCGTCAAATACATTACATATTGAAAATTGCATTACCTATATTGAAAGCTAAAACGGGAACAGGGCATGCTAATGAGATTCAAGTGCTGTTTGATAACATATTCATACATTCATACATACAATCAAGACTATTATCCCCGAAGGGTTAGTCAGAGACTAGGCAATGAGGACAGCAAAAGCAGTTCTCTAACATAGTCCACTTTTCACCAAATAGCGACTGCACAATGGTGGTGAGCCCATCGCCGCTCTATGCTGTTGGATGTATGTGCAGTCTTTAGTCCGTTAGTCGCCTTTTGAACACCCAAGGGAAGAGAGGGGGTGGTAGTATTCTTTTACCGCTACGCGACACGGTTAAATTTAATGTCATTATTAATGGCACTAACTTACTTTTGTGGTATAAAAACGTGTTATGTGTATGAAAAAGATTAATTTCTCAGTAGGAGTTTTCATACTTTAAGTTCTATTAATGATAATAAACTTTTACTTTCTCCATAGTCATACATTGTAACAATATAGAACGGTGTATAATACTCGTTTAATATGATACTCATAGCAAAGGAATAAATACATACATACCTACATAATTATAATCTCAACTATTATCCCCGAAGGTTTGAGACTAGGCAATAAGAATAAATAACAAAACGTAATCTATATGTTGGAATATGGATTTGGAAGAAATTTATGTCTATGGTCATTGAAGTTTAACTCAATGTCTATGGTAATATACTGGCAGGCGTTGATTTTGAGTAAAAAAGAATAGCTGTCAGGAACTGATTCAAAATGTTGTGAAGTAATTGTCATCTTCTTGGAAAAGCATGTTGCTTACAAAGGTTCAGCAGAGAAGGGTATCTTTATAGTTTGTTTTATTTTATACATTTTATACATAGTGAAGTTTTGATGTAAACTAAATTAAATGATGGCCAGAATAGATGTGAGTTTATTTTTATAAAGGATCCCAATCTCGAAGGAATTAAAATCGCACAAGGGTAAGATCTGATGTAAGAAATTTCAACAGTATATTTAAATAAAAATCTTTTGTCGTATTTGTCTTATTCTTTTTTGGTCGTGTTTGTAATAGTGAGCAGAAGGTTTGTACTAATTGATAAGCAAGTAATATGACCTAACACGATTAATTTTTGTCAGTAAGTACATATCTACTTACTGCTTGACGTTTCGGCCGCGATCCTGCAGTCGTGGTCACGAGCGAACTGAAAGCGTTTTTCTCTAAATTGACCCGACCGACCGGGAATTGAACTCGGGACCTCAAAGATGGCGCTAGATCCGGCGTGCGGACCACTCGACCACGAAGGTCGTCGAATAATATATTATGATAGTTAAACTTTCAAGGAAATTTCTTTATAATTGAATGGAGATTTAAAGCTGAACGTTGTTTTAGAATATAAATTAGTGTAATGCGTCTGCGTGCCACTTTAAGATAATTACAGGAAACACGAACGCAAATCATGAAATGAGTAGTAGCAAAATAATAAGGCAGTATACCTATACACCCTTAATTTTTATTAGTTTAAAAGAAATTAAGGGCGAGTTCCACCCATGGAACTGGACAACTTTTCCCAAGGAACTTATGTGCAAAAATTACAAAATAATTTCGACGACCTTCCATACAAAACTGTCTGATCAGCTGACGACAATAGTACCTATGGAAGGTCGAAATTTTATTTACTTTGCCTGACGTTAACAATTTTTTAGTAGGCAATACTGAGTTCATAGCTGTAACATAGCTGTTGACAATTAAAACCTCGACATCGACTTTTTTATGTTTATTTTATGACTAGTTAATAACAATTTTCAAATTACAAATGCAGTAGAGTTTGCCTGCGCTTTCATCCACATAAACCGAACCTAGTTATTCCGTATAAATTTGATTTAGTAGACTTAATTCATCTGGCTGATATCACCTGGGTCCATTAAGTTTACCAATTAGTATACTTAATTCAAGTGCAAATGGGTGAATTAAGTCTACTACAGGAAAACGTTAACCTTTAATAGACTTAGTTCACATATTCCACTAAGTTCTAGTATAATTTTTTTTCCAATTTTAGTTTAAATACAATGTACCTACTTACTTACTTATGTGAATTTCGGAAAAACAAATTAATATCGGAAAAATAAGTGAAGGTAGGAAAACATTTTCTAGTGATCTGTAGGTAAAAAAAACAAGTGCGAGTTATTTTCGACCTTTTGACATTTGAAATTTGGTTGTATTTTTCCATATTCTCGTTCATAAGGCCGCGGTTTGTGCGAGGCCTTGCTTCAAAACTGGGGTTACGCAAAACATTGTTGAGTTATTCGGATAGGCTAGAGCATTTTAAATTGGATACACTATACGTGAGACGTCAGGTTAGTGACCTTCTAATATTATACAAAATGGTTAATTCCAAAATTGATACCACTATTTTGAGCCATGTTTCGCTGAAGGTCACTAGTAGGTCTAATTGAAAGCAATATCTGTTTGTAGTACCTTCTGCAAAAAATAATGTGTCACAAAATAATCCACTAGTGCGCTTTTGTAGACAATATAATTTATTATGTAAAGAACTAGATATATTCTTCCAGAGTCCCAATGCATTTGTAAAAATTATTAAAGATCCGGATAATTTATGTGTGCTTGCAAATAACATAGATGTGTCCTAATGGTTCACAACACATTTGTTTAATATTTAGTTAACAATATTGTTATTTTGTGTCTTACTTTGTTACACTTGGCCACACAATTATTATTTTTAAAAAATTTGATTTGCATGTTGTGAATAGTTGTTATAGAGATGCAAATTTATCTATTTTTTTATTTATTTGTTTAACAAATGTCGTGATTTGTATCTTGTAACTGTGCCAAATAATTAAATAAATAAATAAATAAATAAAATAACTTTGCTGTTTCATTAAAAACCGTTATTTTGAGAAATATTTATAATGGCGATTAGAAAAAATTAAGTGATCTACCTATGCCTTGGATTTTATTTAATTAAGTTAAGTCTCCTCCGAGAAAGAACATCCCCTCTCCTTACTTCACTAAGTTTATTTGTACTGGCACCTCGAGACCAACCGTTAGGTTATGCAAGAAGTGCCAGACGTCCCTGCGCCAGTAGAACACTCGCGCAGGAGACCACCAACGTTAGGTCTTGACGCCAAATTAGTGCCCGCCGCAGCGCGCTCTTCATTCGGTACTCATAAGACTAGTGTCTCGGGAGAGTATCCCCGTGAACACGTGTAGTTCACTGCCTATTGTCCAGATAGGTAGCCGGAGCTGTCGAGCTCGCTCACTTCTCGTTGCACGAAGGGCACAACTCGCAGTTGCCACTGCTAGGGTCGTCGACTCTAAAGTCGACTCCCAAGTTTGGTAGCGGAGTAGTAAGCACACTCACTTCTCGGAACCCATCCGGGCGCCTAGCCAGTTCCCACGTCCTACGCGGCTGGCTGGACCGGAGGCTACGGCATCTAGGAGGCCGCCTCTACTAGTTCTCCAGACTAGTACCGGAGATGTCAACACCAATGTCCAATGAAAACCACCGGACAAAGCTGCCAACTATAAGGGAAACTCACGTTCCCCGCAGGACTTTTCGCTTCTGGCCCCTCAGAGACCGCTACTAGGCCCCGCTCGCTGTGCACGAGTTTGGAAGTCCTGGCACACAATACCAGGACAGACGAACATTCCCAAGCTCTACAGCTAACCACCCGAGAAAGAACAGCAGCGATAACTATATTGTGCCTTAGTATATCTTAGTAGTGAGAATATAGCCTTTGTTTATCCTAGCAGTCGAATTATGTCTGGGCCCACTGGTATAGGTAATCTCTATTGATCCTTCTTTGTTTCACTTGATACTTAATAATAGATGGCTGTAAATTCTTAAATTCTTGTAGACATACAATAATATTTATTAATTCTGGATGTAATACAATCAAGATAATCAAGCTCTCCCATAATGTGTTGCATAGCCTGGGTGCATTGAGTCAAGGGTGCACTTAAATCACCTGGGTGAATTAAGTATACTATTTGGTAGACTTATTGCATCCAGGTGATACCAGCCAGGCGAATAAAGTCTACCAAACTTATTATAAAAATAGAATGTGCAAATATCTCCTAGGTATTGGGGATAGGAGTCGATGAGTCAGATTTTTATTATTTTATAGCAATAAAAGCATCGTTCTTTATCTATATATCTATCATTTAGAACCGCGTGAAAATCCATCCATCCATCCATCCAAATCCAAGAACCATCTATCCATTGCGTGGTTTAGAAGGAGAACGCGGAGCTCGTCCTGCGTCTGTACAGAGGACAACGGCGACTTAACTTTATAAATAATACTAGCGGCCGCTCGCGGTTTCACCCGCGTGGTTCCCGTTCCCGTGGGAATATCGGGATAAAAGTATCCTTATTATTGAAATTTTGCATTCACAGTGCTATATAGATAACGGATAAAATGTTTACTAGAAAAAAATCAACCAGTCTCAGGAAGCTTGACTGGGAGAGCAGTGGACCGGCAATACAAAAGTCGTGGGTTCGAATCGCACTCGAGCTTCCTGAGACTGGTTGTCTTTTTTCTAGTGAAAATTTTATCCGTTATCTAAAAAGTATTTTATGTGTTAATCCAGGTTATAAACTATCTGTATGCCGAATTTCATCTAAATCCATTCAGTAGTTTTTACGTAAAAGAGTAACAAACATCGATCCATACTTACAAACTTTCGCGTTTAAAATATTAGTGTGATAGTAGGATAGGATGAAACGATAATTATGACGTGCTGTCTGTAGTGGTCGAGGTTGGAGTATGACGGTGTTTCCAAATTAGGGAGGACGAAGGCGCGTAAGTATAAAATTAATTATTAATTATTGTTGCTTAGAATAGACAGATGATTTATATCCCAATCGGGCCATTTCACCCCCAACAGTGGAATATTGAAGACTGAGTGACTTCCACAACAGCCATCTTCATTCATTGGTTAAGATTACTAGGCTAATATCCAAAGTTTGTGTAATGGACAAAGTTTTGATAGAACGATAACGACACGCAAATGGGTTGTTCCGATTGGCCTGCTATTTTTTCTTGTAAAGAAATAATCGAATGTGTCAGAAATAAAAACAACTTTTAAAGTGGAAGGGGATTATTCCTTTCATTTGGGCAAACCGTATCGCGTAGCGGTGATAGAAATACTACCCCCTCTCTTCCCTTGGGTGTCGTAAAAGGCAACTAACGGACTAAAGACTGCACATACATCCAACAACATAGAGCGGCGATGGGATCACCACCTGTCTGAGCACATACCTTCGGGGATAATAGTCGTGATTATATGAGGAGTGTCTGTTCAAAAGGTCATATTTCCCTGTAGAAAGAAATTGTTTTTTATTTTTATTCCCTAAACTGTTACATATATCCTATCCATATTTGATAAAATTCTGATCGAAAAACACGTATTTCCAATATAAAATAAATCTTTAACTTTGACATTCCGACCAAAATGGGCTTATTTCTGTGTATAAAACATATTTCGATCAAAAAGTCTTATTTCTCAAACAAAAATATGTTTTATGAAACAATTTTGTTCAAAAGGTAATTAAATCTTGCCATACATTATTGCCTGCCGAAAATCGAGTTTGTTCGATTAATAAAATCGATGTTTTGGATGTATGTATACTCTAAATAGCCATTGCTTTATTGATTGTCAACTGTGAAAGAAAAATAAATGAGATTTAGTAGAAGTTTATTGGTATGTGGAACATTTTAACATTAAGATTTTTTTGTTTTGGGTGTATTATTTGAAAATACAGAGTTAAATCGCTTATTTTTTTAAATGGATGAAGGTTATGGAATTGTACATACATTAAATATGGGAACTAGAACAAAGAAGCGAAAAGACTGTTCTATAAAAGGTCGTATTTCTGGAATATTCTGATCAAAAAGACTTATTTCTGGAATATTCTGACCAAAAAGACTTCTTTTTGGTAATTCCGATCATAAAGTCGTATTTCCAAATGAAAATTATTTATAAAAAAAGAAATACAGTAAAAAACTAAAATTAAAATGAACATGTATATCAAAAAGTCTAATTTGCGTTTAATACAATAATAACAATTACCATTATATTTCAATAAAAAATTAAAATACTTTTTGTTGTTTCTTGTAAAATTTGTTTATCATGGAATTATGACCTTTTGAACAGACACTCCTCATATATATGTATGTATGTATTAGGACAAAATAATGAGTACTTACCTTATATTATTAACTACAAACTCATATTTTATAAATGAAAATATAAATTTTCTATGGTGGGAGTCTTTGATCAACAGTTGTATTATTGATCAAAGGTGGGAGTAGACATTTTCATTAATTCAGAAAACTCAAAGAAAACATGAAGAAAAGAAAGGAAATAAAAAGGAGCTCACTACACTCAGTAAAGTACAATTTGATTGTGTATTGAACTGTGAAAATAAATAATAAGTAAGTAATGTGTATTATTTGAGTCGTTACTAACCTGTATTGTTTGAGTATTCGACAATAATTTCGAAATATATTATCATCATTACATTTATGTAAAGTCGCCGTTTTCCTCTGTCTGTGGCACCGCACTACTCTCCTAAACCACGCAATGGATTTTTATGCGGTTTTCACTAAAAGACAGTGCGTTAACTGAGAACGATTTTTGTTTATGTTTTATAGATATATATTTTTAAATGGCTGAACTATGCCGGTCTTTCTAAGTTAGCGTAGACGAAGGCGCGAGCGGGCCGATAGTGTTTTATATAATATTTACCCGAATGAACGACTATGAATAATAATAGTGACCAGTCAGTCAGTTGCTTAAGCTATTTTTTTATTCTACAACGGGTAAGTCTTTATCCCACCTGATAGTAAGCGACGATATGGCCGCAGGCATAGAATAATAACGCATAGAACGATAGTCTCGTATTAGAAAACTGTCATGGCGTGAGGCAAGAAAAAATGGATGTAGGAGTAAGTTACGCGTACTATCTCGGCGACACGCATACAAGTGTACAGGTAATGTTGCTAGAGGAATCAGATTTGCCCCAAAAGTAAGGAAATTGGAACTGTTGATAGATAGATAAGTTTAGATTATTAGTACTGACGCGGGCCGTTTCGGTACCAAGCCAGTATGGCTTGGTACCTCATTTATCGTGCGTATTCTCGCTTTCTATGCGTTATTACTCTAAGGCCGCAGGTGGAAGCGCGCTTCACCCGGAATTCTCAACCACTGTTACCGTCTCCCTGTGTCTCTGCTTTTTACTTCTAAAAGACGCAATGGATTTTTGCGCGGTTCTTATTGATTGAAAGATCGATAACGGACGATGGTTTTTTTTATACAATCTGTCATACTTCAGTTATTTCGTACAAAATAGCTGAACTAAACTGTGTTTATAGGATAGCGTGGATGAAGGTACGGGCGGGCGGCTAGTCTATAATAAATAAAAATACATACATATAATCATGACTATTATCCCCGAAGGGTTAGTCAGAGACTAGGCAATGAGGACCGCAAAAGCTGTCCTCTACAATAATCCACTTTTCACCAAATAGCGACTGCACATGTGCTCAGCGTGGCAGGTGGTGAGCCCATCGCCGCTCTATGCTGTTGGATGTCTGTGCAGTCTTTAGCCCGTTAGTCGCCTTTACCGCCACCCAAGGGAAGAGAAGGGGTGTTAGTTTTGGGGGTTAAAGTTGCTCGCGTCCGTAGGTTGAGTAACACTGACTAAGTGGAAGAGCGACGCTGCGTTGCAGAACGCATTGGGCCGGCTCGCCCGGCGTAATACCCCTCACGAATATTCGGCGTGAAATAACGGCACTTGGTGCTGTTGTGTTTCGTCTGACCAGTGAGGGTTCCGGAAGCCCCCACCCTCCCTCCTCCCAATTCCTATTCCTTCCTTAACCTATTCCTCCCTTAAAGGCCGGCAACGCGCCTGCGATTCCTCTGGTTTTGCGGGTGTCCATGGGCGGCGGTGATTACTCTCCATCAGGTGACTCGCCTGCTCGTTTGCCTCCCTCTTTTTTTAAAAAAAAATAGTATCCTTTCGCCGCTACGCGACAAGGTAAAAATCAATTGCCGAAATGTTTGTTAGCGCAACACTTCGGAACTAGTGCACCTAGGATGACTCATCTTTTGTTGTATTTGTGACAGTCATGAAATGGTTTGTATAAAAGAAAGTGGAAATTCGTCATGGAATACGAATACGGAATACGATACACCTTCGATCAACAATACCAACTAGACTACGCGTCACGTAAAAAATCAAAGCTAAATTCTGTCCACGTGAATATATACTTAGCTACATTTCTTTACTAACGAACTGAGACAAAAGTTATGAAACAGTTTTAAGTTCAACCTAATTACAATCATGGCACCCAGTAATAAAGTCACAAATCTTCTAAGTATTATCTCTCTCACTTACTCCATGCGTCCACTGTTCTGTTACGCAAATGTTGGCGCGCGCGTCTATTGGTCAACGTTGGCCAAACATTTGTAGCGTACCCACGCTACAAATGTTTGGCAAAATCGGTAATTGTGTTCAAAATTTAATGTTATTTGTTATTTTAAAGCTTAAAATATAATTTATTCTAAGTGTTGTGAACGCGTTTACATTGGCCGTGTTTCAAGCAAACTAAACAAAATAAGAGCTCACTTCTCAAGTGAGCTGTTATTTACCGAGACACATTTTTAGCGCCGAGCTGACATCTAGTTGGTATTGTTGATCGAAGGTTCACACGGACGAAGTCGGGCGGACCGCTGCGGCTGGTAATATAATAAAACTAAAAAAAAATAATAATAAATAAAAACTAAAAATAATAAAACCGCACTCAACTATACACGGCATATTCGTAATACTTAATGCGGGCTAAGCATCTGTGCGACGCCTAAGGCAATCTAAATTTTATATTTCCAGCTCGTGCAAAACGTCAAGTGTGAAATACCCCTCGTCCCGGGATCTCCCATGGGCCGCTTGAATCTCACCTGCCCCGTGGAATCCTGACAACTCCCTGGCAAATGGGTAAATGTTCTGACATCTGACAAATGAACGTAAGTGAAGATAAAATATGATGCTCGTTTTGTTGTTTTGTTTTTTCGCGAGAGTCGAATTGAAGGGCCGTTTTTGAGAATACGTTGGTACAGTAGGATGTTTGAAACAAACTTAGAAATGAAAGAATATTTACATGACAACTTTTATAAAACATAATCCGCTGTCACTTCAGCGCGAAAAAACTACAGAAGTAGTTTTTTTTTCTCAATAATATAGACATAATACTTATCTATGTAAACGAAACTAAAAACGAACTGTTGATACAAGATATCCTCGAAGTGGAGACGTAATAGTATTGAAATAAAACACTGTATACACGTATCTAAGTACTCGCTATCCTGAAAAATCACGTTCAGACTAACAGTTAACAGGTTAACAGGCTTATATCCCTACTGTCGTCTCTTAGAATGTTATTCTTACATAGTAAGATTAAAGTAATGCTTACTGGTATGTAAATTATGTAGATTTGTATGGAAAGAAGACCCGGCGTTTTATGCTTAAGTTGTATACTTTTTTAATTTTTTAATCTGTTATTCATTATTTAACTGGCAATATCTGTCAACAAATGACAGTTGTTGACAAATGACAGCCGCTAACTGTCAAATAAAACATGACGTGACGGCATTGTTGACATTTCCCATTTTTTAAATCAAAAGAATTACGGTTTATGCAGCCACGTTAGACATTTTAAAAGTAGCATGTCTGTTTTTTGAAGACTTAGTGTTTCCATATAAAAAAATAATCATATTTAAATAACTCTTATCCGCGATTCGATAAAAATAAGACAAGACTTTGTAGGTGGCAAATAATATTAGCTTTACTTTATGACCAAATTCTATTGTATACAAATTAAGCATATTTTTTATGGAAAGTGCCGGTTCTCCTTTGCATAGTAAGATTCAAGTCATAATGCACTAAAAGTTGATGGTAAAGCCCCAGTTCCTTGCGGATGCTTCTTGGTAAATTGTTTTATCGTGCGGCTTACGAACCCATGTTTTAGATTTTGATATTCTATAAATACCTACATTAAAGTTAATTTTGCAATAAATCATGTTTTATCATATTACTAAAAAACACTTTCTCTAGTGAGTTGCAATTAAATCCAATGTACGTATGTCTCTAAATATGTCAATCAAATACAACCTCTCAAAAGGCGAGTCTCCCTGTGGCCACGGAAAGGTTCAAAACGTCAGGAATTAAAAAACTATAACGTAGCAAATTTTAATTAAATGCGATTTTGATTCGTAAAAAGTGTTTCATTTTTCATTTTCTCTACAGGAGCAAACTCAAATATTATTTATTGTATCGTATCAAAAATATAATAATATAATTACTCACATATATTTTATAAAATGTCAAATTTATATACTCAGTAATAAAATCTAAAGTAAATTCATGGTTGCCTATATGCCAATAAAATATACGCTATTCATAGCGGATATTTACAGTGCCATGTTGTTAGAACTAAATAAATCGACATTGACATACAATTTATGTTAAAGAGCTGCTATATTATTTTAGACATCATTATTAAACCTCATTTTCGTCTAAGCCAGTTTTGTCTAAGCGAAACTACTAATTGACAAAGTTAGGCAGTACACGGCTTTGATAGCCGCCTTTACTGACTTTGAATATAAGGAAAGAATAAGAAATATTCTAAAAAAGATTCTGAGTATATACAGTATGATGGTAGTAAGACAAGTTAGAAAATTGTGTGAAATGTATGAAAAAAAGGTATACATTCGCTTTATTCATTTAAATAATTATGTTTTTTTCACAATATTTCAACGTTTTTTTTCTGACTTTCTTCGACTAACATTTAATTTTTAGAGCTTATGTGGTCTGTTTTAATCTACATATTTATAATTTTTTTCCGTCATGATTAATCGATACCACAAACTTTCGACGACAAGACATTCGCTGTGTCAACCATTCGATGCAGTAATTGTTCGATAACGAGACATTTGTAGTGGCGTACCATCGATTTTATAATGACCATTCGACATACCGTTTTCGCTGTCGCGACATTCGTTATGGCAACTTTCGATTCCCTCTAAACTCTAAATAGATACCTACTGTGCCTAAATTTGTGGTTACACACGCTCTACCTACCTCACTACCACTCATCACGGTTGGGAAGCCTGGAGTCCTGAAATTCAGGAATGTCCTAGCTTAAGTCCACCGAAATATTGTTTTTTTTTTAAATTCTGCAACGGGGAAGCGCTTGGCCTTCATCTCACCTAATGGTAAGTGACGATAAGGCCGAAAGTGGAAGCGAGCTTCACCCGTAATCCTCAACCACTGATGAAAACAAAAAAAAATATTGTATCCTAAATGTAAGTTGTGCCATGTAAATTCTTAAATATTTTTGGTATAAATATTTTTTTCATTACGTTCTAAATTCATTTAACCCCCTACCACATTCTGCGAAACAGAAAACCGTTCATTCATAATGCTTTGATGTGCTTTCGCTCATAGCAGGTTGCGTTACAGCCCGCCTGTAATTATAAAGCGATCGTCAACGTTCGCTGGAAATTCTCACTCGGAATACCGCAGTGAGGGTACAAATTGCCACTTCTTGGTACCGACTAATGACAGACTCCTGGCAAAGTTAATCATATAACAACGGTATTACTTTGCATACTAATTGTAAGGTATAATGATTGGTTGTGTAGCGGCTTACTAAACGGATCCTATCGCCACTCTCTTCCTTTAAGTGTCGTATAAGGCGACTAACGGATAAATACTGCACATACATCCAACAGCACACATCGGCGATGAGCTCACCACGTAACACGTTGAGCACATGTGCAGTTATCATTTATTAAAACGTGGAGTATCGTTGTGGACTGCTTTTGCGGTCCTCATTGCCTTGTCTTCTAGTATATACATACATACATACATACATATATACATATATAAATTCACGACTATTATCCCCAAAGGGTTAATCAGAGGCTAAGTTTGTATGTAAGTATGTATGTATAATGATTAAAAAGTTGAAGTAACGTTACTAAAATTTGGAGTTTATCCCCAATGATAATTGCTCTGACCTATATACGGATACTTCAACGGTTTATTATTTTTTAAATACTAGCGGATGCCTACCCAGTATCTCGTGATAGTTTTGATTAAAATACAGTATAATATACAGGGTATTGAAGAAATTTAAAGAACACTTCTTGTTGACACAATTTTATATGCTAGTAACTAATGGTTATGATGGGATACCACATAATTTAGACACCAACTTCCTTGTTTGCGAAGCGAAATAAACGTTAATAATTTAATCAGTAAAACAGTGTGCAAAAAGATTATACGTACCTACGAGAAAAAAGCTCATTTATACATTTTTATGGTTTAATTAAATAAAAAAGGTAACACGCAGTACTATAATATTAAAAAGTATAGTATGTACTTTTTTATAACGTGAGTTTATGATTCAGTATGGTTTGTACCAAAGTCAATAATTTTCATTACCTTAATTAAAATTGATTTACACTTGAAATCCAATTTGGCAATTGCACTTAAATTTCCCGTGAACCCGAAATCTTTAAAAACTAAGGAAATTAAGCTAACCTTTTTTTATTTTACAGTTCTGAATATTTATTCCAAAATAAGAAAGTCGAGAACATTAAATTCAAAAAACAAAGCATCACTTAAAACATATTTTAAAAATTGGCTCAAGACCAAAGTGTTTTTAAACGTTCCACACAATTCTACTTTGCCTACTTTGCACAAAGACTGTACTCGTTGAAATCCAATGAAATGTGCCACCAACCTGTGTCCGGCCGGTTCGCGCTCCACAGCCGTTAACCCAAAAAAAGTGTGAAAAAATCGTCCAACCACGCACACAGCACTGGCCACCCGTCAAAAATTTAAATTCCGAATCACGCACTCGAAGTTCAAACGGTCATCTTTCCCGTAGCGGACACACGTAGACTCCGTAGCTCTGACTACGCGGCACTGGCGGTAGGCCCGCCGCTCACCGTGTACTGACTCGTTCGGTGTGCGCACGCCCGCCGTGTGCGACAGCCCTTACGAAATGTCGAGCGTCGAAGGCCTTTTTCGCTGTCATTTGTTTTTACTGTATATTGAATCGCGCTATGATTCATCGGTGCACGATTAATTAATTAATTTCGCGTATGCGATTTGTATACCGCTTTAGTTTTGTAACATGCGGTATTCCATACGATTTATGCAAAACGCTTTTTGCAGATAATTCGTTGAAGATTCGGTTTTCGATTGTTTCCGGCATAAATTTTTAATACTTTTATCCCTACATACGATTTATAAAATGTTGTCAAATTATAATTTGCGAAATAATAGAACAAGATACAGCGGCTAATAAATAATGGTTCACTATTATAATTGTTTATTGAATCTTTACGTTTTCTAAAGTTTACGCATTATACATAATCATTAATTATTGTAATTCTCTAATAATGTCACCGCCTACAAAAATTCATGTACATATTCACTGGTTGACTGTTAGAGAATGCCTTATGGCATTAAGTCCGCCGTTTGCTGTATTTTAGGCTAAAAAAATCTTTATCGTCTCCAGTCTATAACCATCCCACTGCTGGCCATAGGACTTCTATGAACAACAGCACAAGGGGAGATGGAAACTACCGGTTACTGAGTTTAAACGTGTGCCGTCTTACTTCGCCAACCGGGACCAAGGCTTTACATGCCTTCCACTCAGACCAACAAAAAAAGAAAGATGAAGCATTACACGCCATTTTATTGAAGCCAAAAATACCGTGCTCATTCATGTAACTACCATAAAGTTAATATACCTAGGTATAGTAACTTTATGGTAATTATGCGCTTTCACGCACACAGATGCAACACAACCATGCTCATTTTGTTTAGTGCGAGCTCATCTTAACAAAAAAAAAAAAATATTAAACTCAATGAGCATGGTTCTCTTACATCTGTGTGCGAGAACGCGCGTAATTACATGAATGAGCACGGTATTTTTCCACTCACTCTTGGATTTTTTTGGACACTTTTTTGACAGTAACTGTCAACGTCAAATTTGACAGAATTGAGCATAGACTATGCGATATTGTGCGATAACAATACATAAGATGAACCACAGAACCGAAATAACCAAACTTGTTCATACTAAAGTAGTCTGTAAGTCTATGAAAACACGGTACAAAGTCAAGTGTGTTTTTGTAGGTGCGGTCTCATGCGACCGCTTGGGGTTTGAGGGGTTGCTACGTCTTTTTTTTTTGTTGATCTGAGGCCTTCCAAAGCACGGAGGAGCTCGAGACTTTTTTTTAATTAGGTCAATTATTCAGTGGCAGGGCCAAGACTCACTCTGCTGAGAGTAAGTTAGTACATATTGTCAAAAAAGTAACATTAATTTTGTCGCTTTTTAAATTTACTTCAATTTATCATCTTCTTAGCAACGTTGCACTCACAATTTTAATGCAATCGCGGCGGCTCGCTGGCTTCGACCGCGCTTCGATTATTTTCATGACTTGTATCATTCTTTTACAATAAAAATAAGTTGGGGTGCCTAAGGTTTTGAGCTATTTAATTAACAAGTCATAATATAGGTATTCGAATACTACTCGTATAACACATGCACGCTTACAAAGCCTTCACTGGCTGACTTTCTACGCTAGTGCAAAGCAAATTGGTTTATTTCGTTTTGGAATGCAATTATGGCGTTGCTTTGTAGCACGAAAACACCGCAAGCCACTTAAAATATGAATATTGCGATGCATACGTCCAGGCGCTCCGCTCACAGTCCAGTGTGCGGCTGAAATCGCATTTCACGCTCCGAAAACTTCAAGTTTATGAAATTAAGTTACACTGGATGGAACAGTCTTTATCTTAACTTCTTATTTTGTTTGAGCTCTCTTTCTCAATTTCATGTGTGTCTGCGTGCGTGTGTGCTTTCGTACGTGTGTGTGCATGCGTGTGCTTTGCGTGTGTATGTACATGCGTGCGTGTGTATGTGCATTCGTGCGTGCGTTCGTTCGTACGTGTGTGTGTGCATGCGTGTGTTTACGTGTGTATGTGCATGCGTGTGTATGTGCATGCGTGCGTGCGTTCGTTCATACGTGTGTGTGTGTGCATTCGTGTGTGTTTGCGTGTGTATGTGCATGCGTGCGTGTGTATGTGCATGCGTGCGTGCGTTCGTTCGTACGTGTGTGTGTGCATGCGTGTGTGTTTGCGTGTTTATCTGCATGCGTGTGTATGTGCATGCGTGCGTGTGTATGTGCATGCGTGCGTGCGTTCGTTCGTTCGTGTGTGTGTGCATGCGTGCGTGCTTGAGTGCGTATGTGCATGCGTGCGTGCGTTCGTACGTGCGTGCGTGCGAGCGTGTGATGCTCATATCTCGAGGCGTTGCGCACAGTCCGATGCGAAGCTGGAATCACATTTCAAGCTTCGGCAACTCCGTGTTTATGAAATTAAACACGATCCTGAAAGTTACACTGTATGGAACAATCTACTAAAACTATTGTACCTTTACACTGTAACTTTTGTTACTAAGATGGTGATAAAAAGGCTTCCCGAGTTTCTTGCTAGTTCTTCTTCGTCGAAGGCTTTACCGAAATCTGAATTGGTAGATTTAGTAGTTAAGATTTATCTAAATATTAGTTGACTGTAATTAACGAGCGCAGGACGGCCTTGTCTTAGAGGGCGTCGTGGTCAGGGTGGTTGATGCGAAGGACCTTCCGAAGCCAGTTAAAATGGCTTGGAAATCCAGAAACATCATTCCGCCTTGAGGTAGGTAGAGTTTTGAGGATGTTGCAGAGGTATCTTCCTGGCTTGCGGGCCTCGAGCTGGAAGATCGTCGACACCAAGGTAGAGGGTCTAACAGTTCGTAGGATCGTGTTAATGGATATTGCCTCTGCAGTATTCATCAAAGCGGAAGGCTACTGCCTTTATACGGGCATCGACAAGAGCGTTTTTAAGCTTCTGGAGGAGAGACCTACGGACGAGCTTGTCGATGCCAAAGGCGGTAGCGGTGGTGTGAGCGTGGCGGGGGTGACTGTGGGTGAGTGCTCTCAAAGCGCCCCAGTGGCGGTGGGGCAGCCGGAACTTGGCGCACCTATCGCGATAGCCGAGGATGTTGGAGAGGAGACCACGCCAATAGAGTGTGGTGGGATCTACTCGCCAAGATTCGAAGAGATTCGGGGAGTTCGCCCTGGACGAGCTGCTTCTGAGGGGTGGGGGGGGTTGTCTCCATTGGCCGTGCACACGGCATCGGACGTCGAACTCACGGAAGACGGGCGATAACCTTAACAGAGGTAAGGTGCGTTCAAATTAACCTCCATCATTGTAAGGCTGTAACTGCCCTTCTGGCACGTCAGCTAAAAAGGAATCAGTTCGACTTTGCCTTAATCCAGGAACCTTACCTTTTACAGGGGCCAGATTAAAGGTTTAGGTGGAACCCCTTGTATAATTGTTCTACTAAATCTAAAATAAATGAAGACTTGCGTTTATGTCAGAAACGACCTACACACAATGCCTCTAATGAAGTTCTGTTGCAGGGATCTGAGTGCTGTTAAGGTCCTTACGGAGGAAGGGGTGCTAGGCGGACGGTATCAAAGGAGATACGGGAACTGGTAACCTGCGCTGGCCGAGGAAACCAAGAGGTCATTTTCGGCTGCGATGCCAACGCGCATCATATGATCTGGGGCAGCTCAGACACCAATGAGAGAGGGGAGAGACTGCTGGAGTATCTGGTAAGTTCACCCATGCAAATACTTAACAAAGGAAATAAGGCTACCTTTTTCAATGCCCGGAGGTGGTGGTTGCGCAAGTGATTGATATAACTATTGCTAGTAACAGAGCGGTAAGTAACATCACAAACTGGCATGTATCGGACAAAGTATCCCTCTCCGATCACAACTACATATGCTTTAGGTACAGACTAGGTAAGACCATAGGAACTGTGCGAAGGAAGAACCCAAGAACACCAACTGGGAGGGCTTCAGAAAAGATCTCAGGCGGGAATTAGTTGGTCCATGCTGTAAACTTAACTCAGCTGTGGACATAGAGTTTGAAGCTGACAGACTCACAGAAGCACTGATGAGGGCCTGGCAGAACAACTGCCCAGAAACTAAATCAGGGGCGGGGAGACTGCCGTGGTGGACTCCAGTGTGAGTGTCACTCCCTTGCTAGGAAAATAATGAGTCTTCCCGAATTGGCTTACCCGAAACCAGAAGATTTTAGGTTCTTCGCCCTTAGAGATATTGCCAAACTTATGGCAGTCGTTTTCACTTAGGAAACAAAGTGATAGGGCGGGGTTGTACAAAATATTCCAATGGGTTAACGTGCTGCTCCGAGAGGGAGACCTCTGCAGGCCCCACTACGATAAGATAAGATAAGATAACTGTAATTTTATTAGTTTTCTACGTCAATAAGTGCCTTTAACCCCTTGAGCACCGTAAAACCAGACACAATTAAAATTCTATTGTTTCACGACCGCCGGCGGTCGTATGATCCTTGACCGGTTAAAGGTTTATATTTAATAAACTATTTAACTTTTGACTTTTTTATTGTTTTACTGTTAGCTAAATCTAATTATTAGTGTGAGCTATCTTCCTAAATTACATGATGTGTATATTGTGTGCGTGTATATAACACTCCATTATAAAACATTAACATTACTTGACGTTAATGGAAATTGAACAATATAATGGAGGGCTAGGCTATCTTCCTTTTTAGTCTTTGGAGAAAACTATGATGAGCTCCTAAGGGATCGGCGCGGTGCGAAGTGGGCATGTTTTGACAGTGGCCTGACGTTATAAGCTATTGTTTCCGTTGCTACATGACACTGACGAGACACGAAACTGGCACGTCTCCATTTACTCTCGTAATATTAAAGAAAATATTTGGAAGGTAAGAAATTGTGAATATACGTAAGTAATAGTTCCCGAGTACTTTGCTTCCCAGCTTTAAGAGGTGGCCGCGATATGATAATATATTTACCGTATTTAATTTAACTCTGAATTAGCACTCCCGATTTTTTACGTGTGTCTGTCACTCTTCAAAACTCTTTTGTTAGCGTAATGTGTTAGTACATCAAGAGGTTGCTAAAATACTTAACGGAATTGTTTGCCCACAAATTTAAATCTTTTGGGAAACCTTTGCCCATTATTGGGACAGCAGGTGCTAAGCTTTTTTTTAATACAGCAGAACCTACAAAAAATACAGAAGAGCTTTTAAACAAAATCTTCAACTCAAATCATAATATCGCTCATTCGGAGCGACAGTGACGCAATTGTAGAAAAAATGCGAAAATGACCTAATTATACCAAAATTATCTCCATATTCATTTACGTTAGGAGTGAAAACGCCACATTTGTAAGTTCAAAAAACGCCCGCTAGTAAGCAAAAAGGCGTTGTTGCCCTATTCCATTTTGGCGCGTGAATACTGGGCGATAACGGCCGAAAAGTCAGTTGCGCGGGGTGCCCCGTAAAGTGTGCATGCGTCTGGGAGTCACGTCGCTGTTAAGGTAAATATGACAAATTTTGTTGGTAAATTTCGGTGCTACAACGACGCAATTGTATTTTGTGCCATTACTAACTCGAAATGAAAACAGTTTTTTGTATACAATGACACATCATTCAGTTGCGCCGTTGTTGTACCGAACATTTTATTAGTTTTGGTATTTTTTCAGACGTAAATGTAATTATGGCGATATTGATCTGAAATACTTGAATAATCTTAACAATTATGACATATTGCAATAATTTCATATAAATTGTATTTGTTTAAATTTTAAGCTATTAACATGGGAAGCCGAGCACGAATGTTAGTCAAGCTTTGTGAGCAAGAATGTTTGACAACTGATAGTATTGCGGGCCAATCGTTTGCTTCAAAAACAGTAATTACCACTAGTACGAATGGTAAATCAATAAAATACCTCGCCAGTTTAAAGTTTTGACGTGACAACGTCTTAAATTAGGTTGCGGCTGGGAGTCACTTATGAAAAAGTGTAACGCTCGGTAACGTTACGATGAGTCACCGAACGAGAGAGAGGCCCGCCGAATGCCTTGCGTCTCTCTCCCACTCAACTATGTTTTAAATATAATTCTTTGTTTAAATAAATGTTTTAAATTGTTACTATTATTTCATCCTTCTTCCTACTATACGAATGAATATTCACATTAAAATTATTTTACCACTCAAAGTCGTTGTCACGTAAAACTTTCGCCCGTATACCGACTTTACAGGCAACCAATTTTATTTTAATATTTTCCTCGTTGTAACGTTTTGTTGCCACATTTCAGAGATATCATCCATAAAACAAAAGCAAGATAACAATGACAATATTTCAAACATTAGTACGGATATTCAACAAACGGATACGGATACTCATAATCGACGTAAGTATTTTTTTTTAATTTATTATATTTATTTCGAGGGTTTGATTTATTTGATTAGAATGTTGTTTGTTTAGATGAATCATTCAATTAAAGTTATTTCCTATTTATTTTAGCATCAACGGAGACAGAAAATAGTATTTCTTTGCTAAATGACACGGACCCGCCACGACGACCTCCTTGGTCGAGTGGTTTGTACACCGGTTTTCATGGTGTCGCCATCTCTGAGGTCCCGGGTTCGATCCCCGGTCGGGTCAATTTAGAAACTATTGTTTTTCTAAATTGTCTCGGGTCTGGGTTTTTTCTATGTATAATAAGTATGTATTTAAGTATTTTAAGTATGTTTATCCGTTGTATAGTAACCATTTAACGAGTTTCACAACAAAGCTTCTCTTGGGCTAGATAATTGGTGTGAGTGTAGGAAAGTTTATTATTATTATATTATTATTATTATCGTTTTAGAGAACGATGGCGAAGGCGAAATGAAAGACTTTTCTGCAGATGATAGTGGTGACGAATATAAGCCAGAAAAGTCTGTTAAACGTAAACGTATTGATTCAACGTCATCTAGCTCATCGTCGTCATCATCATCCTCTAGTTCATCGTCCAGTTCGTCCAGTACTACATCGACTGCTCATGATACTGCCGAAAATTCTAATATAATAGGTACCAGCCAAGTTTTGCCGCCATCTCCCGAGATAATTGTTGCCAAGAGAGGTAAGAAGAGAGTACGTAATGAATCTGCTTGGATAAAAAATGTGCGTAAACGACAAAGAAACTCAGGAAAGGAATACGTATCTAGAAATGGCAAAATTGTTTTAGAAAGATCTGTTAAACCACCTTGCACTGAAAAATGTCGGCTTAAATGTCGTGATAAAATAACGGAAGAACAAAGACAGGAGATATTTGAATGTTATTGAGGCTTGGGAACTTTACAAAGACAGCGTGATTTTTTGAACTCCTGTTTAACAACATTGAAAGTTCCTTACCGTCGAGTTAAAGAAGGAGCTGCCAAAACTAGGAACCAAAATTGTGTGTTTCATTTTACGCTAAACGGCGAAAGTATGCGCACATGCAAAAAATTTTTTATGAATACTTTGGGTATCTCAGAGCGATCATTGCGAACGGTTATTGATGGTAGAAATAATTGTAGAACAGGTGTGATTCCCGAAGACAAGCGTGGCAAACATGCTCATCATAATCAAGTAAACCCGGAAATATTACAATCTGTTCGCAATCACATTAACTCTGTTCCTAGAATTGAGAGCCACTACACTCGGGCTAACACGAAACGTGAATTTATTGACGGTGGTCTTACCGTTAAAGAATTGCATCGCAATTACGTATCTAGTAGAGGAACAATGCCATCAGCAAATTATGACATGTATCACCGAATTTTTAACACTGAATTTAATCTATCATTCTTTGTACCTAAAAAAGATCAGTGTGATCTCAGCGAATCATACAAAAATGCTGTTGGAGAAGACCAACTTAAATTAAAAGAAGCGTATGAAGAGCACCTAAAACAAAAAGATTTAAGTAGAAAAGAGAAAGCTAGAGATGCAGAGTTAGCAAAAACGGATGGTAAAACTGTCGTTGCAATATACGATTTACAGGCAGTTATGCATGTGCCTATTGGGAATAGTTCAGCGTTTTTTTACAAGTCAAAATTGAATTGTTTAAATTTTACGGTGAGTATTTAATTGATTTTTTACATTTGTAAAAAAAAACATTAGTTTTTTCTAACATTTCTACTTTTTTTAACAGGTTACAAATTTAAAGGACAATCTTACAAATTGCTATTTCTGGCACGAGGGGCTTGGCAATAGAGGTGCAATAGAAATTGGATCCTGTGTATTAAAATTTCTAAAAGAGATTTCAGAGCGTCATCTTAATTGCAATAATATGTTTTATTCTGACAACTGCTGCGGTTAGCAAAAAAACAGGTACGAACGGTAAAAAAATGATTAAAATACTAAAACATGTCTGTAATAAAGTAAAATTTAATTCTTTCAGATTCCTGATTGGCATGTATTAATTACTATGCCGTTGAAAATCTCTCAATAAATTCAATTACACATAAATACTTGATCCGTGCTCAAAATAAGGGCGACAATGCTCATTCGCTATTTGAGAAATCTATTAAGAGAGCAAAGAAGTCTGGTCCTATCTATATTCCTTACCAGTACGTTCAACTTATAAGAAATACCAAGAAGACTGGAAATGCTTTTGTCAATAACGAGCTGAACTTTGACGATTTTTATGATTTAAAAAAAGCTGTTTGAGGATATAACACTTAATGTTACTAAAGATCTGCATAGTAACACAATTAAATTGTCTGAAATAAAAGCCATACGATTTGTTCAAAATAGTGACACTTACGATCTTAAATATTCTTATGAGAGTGAATGGGTACCTGTAAAATCGAAGACAACTAAAAATACACGTAAAACTCGATCAGATAATAATTTAAATATTACTGAAATAGGTTTGACACCAGCTTATAATTCAAAACTTACAATCTCTGATCAGAAAAAGCAGGATTTGCGTACTTTGTTAGAAAAAATATTATTCCTAGATGTTATTCTGGATTTTACGAAAGTTTGTTTTAACTTACTTTACTACAAACATTTATTATTGTCAATTGATTATTTTTCATTTTGTAAAACTATTTTTTAATTGTAAGTTTCATATGTAAAACACGATACGATTATAAGACTGAATTATTGTTCTAACTTTCCATTGATTACTAAGGTGCTACTGATTACCTATTGTGTATCTAACTCATTAAAAAAAAATGGATGTGCATGGTTATAGATTGTAAGAATATTGTAGTAAACGTCTGTGATTTTGCTGTGCCATATTAGACACCTGATTTTATAAAGGTATTATTATGATAAATAATTCTGTATCTTAATTTAATTAATTTAGTACTGAATAGTTCCTATTAAAGTGTAACTAAGGCATGAGTCAGCTGCATTGTATCTGTGATTTAATAAGCCATATAATTATGAGGCATAAATATGTCATAATTGTGATTGTTCCTTTTTATTATTAAAATAAATCAAATATTGTTGCATTCATAGAATGGTTTCATTTTATACGAGACAACACCGGTCATAACTACACGAATATTATTTTCTAGGGCAACAACGACGCAACTGTAAGACTTAATATAAAAAATATTTTATTATACAAAGAAATGGATTAAGTGATAAAAAAAATGTGTGTATATTTTAAAGCTAAGGGTTCAAACTACAAAAATAAAATACAGAAATAGTTATAACCTTTATAAAAAAATAAGAATCTTCATTAATGTTACGACAAAATGTTAAAACTGACGTAGTGTAAAATTTACAAATTTACAGTTGTGTCACTTTCGCTCCGAATGAGCGATATATTTATCTTATTATTAGTTGTAATTCAACTTTTAAAATCATCTTGAATTTGTACGTTTAAAATCTAAAAGTCCTTCCGAAGTAAGAAACCCCTAAGCCGCAGGAACTACTTCACCCTAACTAATTTTCTCTTTCCCCGCTAAAGTAACGTAACTTTAAATGAATTCAGCAAAAAACAAACATCTTGAAACCCAATAAGTATCGGAGCTAATTTAAAATGGTTCCAGGTAATTTAAATCTCCAGCAGAACGGCTTACTCTGAGACCGGTAGAATCATGGAAATTTTCTCATATTTTCAACTCGACTGATGCAATTTCGTGCTGCAGAAAAACATTAAAATTGTTCAGTATGCCTGACCATACGAATGTCCACCTTAGCCACACGAAAAATGATATAGAATCGCTTGCGTTCTCCCCGTTCACTAAGAAAAGCTAACATTTCGCTAGTTACAATTTGTTTTGTCACGCTGAGCGGAAGTCTATCCGGTTCCGTAGTAAAGTGACTCCTATTCTTTAGCATTTTTAGTCGTGTATTTGTTTGGCAAAAATTATTTATCAAACTTAAGATGGCTGAGAACGCGAATTGCAATGCTTTGTCATAATAATTTGTGCTTTCAATATTGTTCTGGCAGTTTATTTCCAATCTTTACTGAAATGCGAGAAGATTGCAAAATGGTAATTTTTAAAAGACCGCGTTGCGGTGTTTATTGGACATTAGATTATCAGGTTATCATTATTATTATATATTGACCAGGATAGTATATAAATGAAAATGATTAAGTGTACACTTCATATAAACGCAAATTCCTGAAGATGTCTCTCTAAATGGGAAATTAAATTTATTAAATACATTAGGGAAAATGTAGTTATTTTTATAACAATAAAAAGCTTTGAATAAAACATAAATGTAGCCGTATCAACTTACCATTTCTAGCTATTCATACTCTAGTAAATTCGGTATACGAAACACACTTTAACACAGAAAGTTATCCAAAGTACACAGGCGGAGCGTAACAGCTGCCCAATCGTGCCCAAGAGGATTAATAGATCTTTTATAAGAAGATATAGAACTGATCTGCGGGGAGTTATCGGAGGCAGAATCTTTCAGTGAGTCAGCCAACTTGTACTGCGTACAATGATCAAAGGTTTCTTTCTGCCGTGTTGTGTTCTAGATACTTTTGCATCTGTGTGTAACAACTTTGATGATTAGCTATTCCTCGTAACTATGGGATTGTTTGCCAAAATACCATTATCCAACGGCTTAGTTCATGTATGATTACCGCCAGAAATGTTAATTTTATTTCTGGTTCGCCAGAAGTGGTTATAGGCTAATTAAGTGTTATCGTATAACTTTGAAAATGACGTTGCTTATATTGCCTCTTTGGTCTAGTGCCTAAGCCACTGATCTAAGACCCAGAAGTCCCAGGTTCGATTCCCAGCGGGAAGTGCATCTATGTGTAGTATTTGGTTTGGTTGGTGGTGGGTCTCGTTAAGTCCGCCTGGCTAGCTACAACCATCTTATCTAAAGTCTGGCGCCAAAACAACAATGTTAAAAACATTTTTGTGTTCCGACAGTGTAGAGTTAACATTGCCAGTTCCTCGGTGGTTAAGGGTTCCGGGTGGTTTCACCCGGTTTCAACGCATTTGCGTTTCCAGACCGAAGTGTTGGTCGTCTTATAATTAATTTGTAAATAATGTTATGAGTTGAAATTCATGAACCAACAGAACCAAAGAGCTCACTCTTAATCTTTCAACGAATATTAGCAAACAAAAGGATCGAATGGTTAATTGAAAAAATCAATGTTACACAATAGAAACTCCACAAAAATGTCGCCATCTTTAAACTTTAGTCACAAAAAAAATATCTAATACTAAGTATATTCTATAATCTTGTAGTAATCTCCTTCAGCCAAATTCGATGAAGAATGCTTGTAAACAAATTACTGTCATTTCCTTGTGCAATTACATATTATAGAGTAAAGTCGTCGTTTTTCTCTGTCTGTGGCACCGCACCATTCTCCTAAACCACGCAATGGATTGCTATGCGGTTTTCACTAAAAGATAGAGCGTTAACTGAGGATGGTTTTTGTTTATAATTTGTAGATATATTTTGTTAAATGGCTGAACTATGACCGGTCTTTCTAAGTAAACGTGGAGGAAGATGCAGGCGGGCCGCCAGTAGTCTATAATTTAGTATCAGAAGTAACCACGAAAAGCAGAAGATAGCTGTTTTTTATACCACTTTCATACTTCCTCCTACAAGGATTATTGTTTTTTGCACTTAATTGATTGGCCCAGTTGTGAGATAATCATAATAACAAACAACCTGTATCAACCGTGTCGCGTAGCGGTGAAAAAATACTACCACCCCCTCTCTTCCCTTGGGTGTCATAAAAGGCGACTAACGGACTAAAGACTGCTCATACATCCAGCAGCAAAAAGCGTCGATGGGCTCACCAGCTGTCACGTTGAATAAATGTGCAGTCGATATTTGGTGACAAGTGGACTATAGTAGAGGACTGATTTGCTGTCCTCATTGCATCATCTACTGACCCCTATAGATAGGGTAACGCAGCTGGAACTAAGGGTCCAGCTGTGTGGCTCAGGTGTACTACGGTGTTCCGGTTCATGCCCCTCTCTGGTTGTGCCCTTACCGATGCTTCCGGCGGGATTCCGGACATGGGTTGGACTCATAGTAGCTTGTGGTTAGCTGTAGAGTTTGGGAATGTTTGTTTGTCCTGGTATTATGTGCCAGGGCTTCCAAACTCGTGCACAGCGAGCGGGGCTTATTAGTAGCGGTATCTGTGGGGCCAAAACCATATAGTCCTACGGGGGACGTTAGTTTCCCTTTAAGTTGGCAGCCTTGTCCGGTGGTTCTCATTGAACATTGGTGTCGACATCTCCGGTACTAGTCTGGAGAACTAGTAAAGGCGGCCCCCTAGATGCCGTAGTCTCCGGTCCAGCCAGCCGCGTAGGACGTGGGAACTGGCTAGGCTCCCGGATGGGTTCCGAGAAGTGAGTATACTTACTACTCCGTGACCAAGGTGGACACTTGGTAGTCGACTTTAGAGTTAACGACCCAAGCAGTGGCAACTGAGAGTTGTGCCCTTCGTGCAACGAGAAGTAAGTGAGCTCGACAACTCCGGTTACCTATCTGGAAAATAGACAGTGAACTACACGTATTCACGTATGAGTACCGAGTAAAAAGCGCGCTTCGGCGGGTACTGATTCAGCGTCAAGACCTAACGCAGATGGTCTCCTGCGCGAGTTGGTTTACTGGCGCAGGGACGTCTGGCACTTCTTGCATAACCTAACGGTTGGTCTCGAGGTGCCAGTACAAATAAAACTTAGTGATTGCCTTGCCTAGTCTCTGACTACCCTTAGGTGATAACGGTCGTGTTTATATGTATGTGTGTAACAACCTGTATTTAAATGCAGGGAAAGGCAGGGAGCTTTGTAGCTGCAATTTGTTGTACTAATTCTTCTCAAGAACATGTTAAGACGATTCACATACCTCAGGACCTTAGAGAATGCTCTAAAGCTCAGGACTATTATCCGGATGGGTAATACTGTTAAAACTCTAGGACTGGTATGAGGGTTAGTCAGAGACTAGGCAATGAGGACCGCAAAATCAGTTCAATGCCATGGTCCATGTTTCAACAAATAACAACTGCACGTGCTCAGCACGGTGGTGAGCCCATTGCCGTTATACGTATGTGTAGTCTTTAGTCCGTTAGTCTCCTTTTACGACACCTAAAAGAAGAGTTGGGTTGGTTGTGTTCTTTATGAGCCGCCATCACAAGCTAGACGATTTAAAAGTACAAGTAATAAATAAGTGTTGTATTTAAAATAAAGACATACTGATTGACTTTGACTTGCCTTTATTTGTGTTCAATATGTTCTGTTCATAGAGACCAATGCTAAACTTTGCAGTTGAGTTTAGTAAAATAGAATACCTATGTAGAAATTGCAACAGAAAGGGCTCATAAAAATAATTTTTAAAATGCTTTTTTTTAAATAAGTGGTCGTATAGTATTATTTTCCTAAATTTAAGAGCTAAACTTTATATTTAGTAGGCATTTTGAGGAATTATGAGATAGATTACACAAACGCGATTCTTCCTATTCGTGATTGATTAATATTAGAGTAGAACAAATATTTTCTTAGAGAGATTTAGAGAGATCATTTTAATCAAAACAAAACATAATTTATTATGTTTTCGCTCGGGCTACCACTTCGAGAGACCCAATAAATATTCCTAAACAAAACAAAGACTTAAACATTAATGGGAATGGCTTAAACACGATCGGTTCAATTGACTGAAGGAATTGTTCGTCTCTGGAGAAAGGCGATATTAATCTGGCCTAGAGAGTTCTAATAAAATATTTTAGATCACATTTCTCTAGAAGGCGACGCGGCAGACCGAGGCGAAGATGGCGTGACGAGCTGGACGCATACAGCCAGATTGAACCACTGTGGCGGTGGACAGAAAAAAGTGGAAAGAAGGAGGGGAGGCCTTTGCTCTGCAGTGGGACAGAATGGGCTAACAATAACAATAATAATTAACATTTCTCTAGAAAAGTGAATTAGAAAATTATTACTAAGCTGTTGTTATTTTTCTATATATGTCGCAGGGATACGATAAAAAGAGAGATTTGATCAATCCCCTAAGGGATTTGAACAAATCTCAAAGAATTTTAAAATAACAACACGATTTTATCATTTCCCTAAACAAATCTAGGGATTTAAAGAAATACCAGAACTGGTTCCGTGAAATGACCAAAAACATGTGACCTACAGGAGTAAGGCAGCTAGTATTTCTGTTGTCTGATAAAAAAATAACCTCGAAATTCAAGACAATCACTGCGCTGTGCTTCGCGATTGTCTTAAATTTCTAACCTATCATGTGACCTACAGGAATAGGGCAATTTATATTCTAGTGGTAATTTTTGAGATCAATGTTACAGCACCACACTTACTAATTATTATAATTATGCATGTAATTACAAACAAACGACGTTTAAAATACCATAGACAAGCTTTTTTGTCATTTCACGGAACCAGTTCTGGTATTTGTTCAAATTCCTAGATTTGTTTAGGAAAATGATAAAATCGTGTTGTCATTTTAACATCCTCCGTGATTTGATCAAATCCCTTAGGGAATTGATCAAATCACCGGTTTTAACATGTCACTGCGACATATATATTCTACCACAATTACCAATCGGTTTAACAATAAAGATATTAGATATAAATCTTTACAATAAACATTGCAATATTTCCTCTAAAATATATTATGGAAGGTCTCTAAATTTGGACAAGACGACGATTTTTCGGTCAGCAAGTTATTAACTAAAAGAGAGACAGATTAAAAAAAATACCAAAAGAGCGATGATAGTAAGAAAACAAAAAGTTAAATTATTTTTATTTTTTTATTTTATAAAAGAGGGAGGCAAACGAGCTGGCGGGTCACCTGATGGAGAGTAATCACCGCCGCCCATGGACACCCGCAAAACCAGAGGAATCGCATACGCGTTGCCGGCCTTTAAGGGAGGAATAGGTTTAATGAAGGAATAGGAATTGGGAGGAGGGGAAGGGGGGGGGGGAGAAAGGGCCTCCGGAACCCTCACTGGTCGGACGAAACACAACAGCACCAAGTGCCATTATTTCACGCCGAATGTTAGTGAGAGGGTGGTATTACGCCGGGCGAGCCGGCCCAATGTGTGCTGCAACGCAGCGTGGCTCTACCACTCAGGTGTGGTAGAGCCACGTGAGTGACACCACTTGGTGTCACTCATTTAGCACCACCCAGGGATCACGTGTAGGGTCTCAAGGGTAAACCTACGGACGCGAGCAACTTTGACCCCCAATTTAAATTAACAAAACCTTCTTAGCGGAAAATGAAGCGTCATGTTTGCAGTTTCATATCATTTTCTAATATTTAGAAAAAGACATGAATTTGTTTGATAAATAAAAAAATTGTGAAATATCAGGTGGGTTATTAACCGGTAAGTGTTTGTGAACGTGCATGAGTGTTGGTAAATTACAAAATCACGTTTCAAATTATCTCAAGAAGTCCGTGCGGAGATCTCAGTAAAGTCCTTTTTGCTGAGACTGAAAAACAATTAAAAAACATCTATATTCGGTGACATCCTGCGACATTGCCGGCAATTATGTTTCCATAATGCGTTCAAGGCTTGTAATAAGCAAAATGATAACATTACGTCAACATACCTAACTTAATTACTGTGAAGGTAAGTTACTTTGCCGCGGCTCGACGTAATAATTTAGTTTCGACTCCGTAACAAAGCCTCGGTTCGTTAATATCGACTGAAACGTTCTATTGCTGTATTAGCTTTTGCTACCCTCAATTGCCTTGTAATTTCCGTTTATGTGTGTGATTAATCATTCTCCAATTTCAATATTTGATATCGACATTAATTTGACCTATCAGAAATCTAACCCTTTGAAATCATTGATTAGAATATTTTCGTGGGCCGTCGGGTTACTTTGATTCTTGGAGTTACATTGGACACAGCTCCTGGGGCCTCAACCATTAGAGCAGTATTACTTTAATGTTACTATTCGTATTCTTATACGTATTTTGTATAGTAGGATTAAAATAACTGGGGACTTAGGCGTTATATACGTAGTCACTGCAAATCGAAAAGTAATGGCATTTTTATAGAATAGAATTGTAATAAATTTGTTTAGCATCAAAAACTAGCAACACGAAACACAACTAACAATATAATGTGACAATTAAAATGCAATATGCTGTTATTTTTATAAAAAAAAAATTACGGAGTAATTCCGTGATCCCGTTTTTCATAAAAATATTTGTAGTGACCATGAAACTTTAAAATACAATGTACTGTAAGTACATATCTACTTACTGCTGCCGAAACGTCAAGCAGTAAGTAGATATGCACTTACCTTACATTAAAACAAAAAGGGAAGATACGGCATTAGCGTCTTGTGAGTGAGCCGCCAAAATTAGGCCTAAAGGCACAATTCCACTTCAGTCACAATTTGCCGAGCGAACAGGCAGGCAGGCACTATTGCGGATATTCTACTGTGTGTAAAAGAGAAAGACGCTACTCCGCAGTGGCGTCGGAATCGGTCGTACGTACTCGTCTGTTGCGAAGCGACCGAGACGTCACCGCGCTACTCGCTGACTCCCTCGCGCTGACGTTGAAACTTACCGCTTTGTCTCGCTCGCTCGATTTACACTTTATAGGTGTGCGTGTGTGAGTGTTTGCTTAAGTAGTTGAGTAGGACTATATTTTGAATGACAACAAGTAGGAGGAGGAGCATGCCGTATCTTCGCTTTTTGTTTTAATCTAAGGTACTTACTTACAAAATTAATCGTGTTAGGTCCCGTTAAAACAGTTTTAATGCAATGCAACGTGATAGTTTAAAGTCTTAGCAATGTGCTGTGTTGGTGATGACTCATTAACCCTTAACCAGGCAGTGGTATTTATAGCGACCACAATATTTTGAACTTTATTCCCTGAACATAAGGTCGAAAACCAATGAAAACCGTCGTGATTTTATGTATGTATGTTTATCCCTTAGCCAGGCACAGCGTGTTAAAAATTTTCATTGGAATGAAACACTTTTTTTACGGAATAACTCGCGTTTAATTTACTATATTACATAGTTTTTTTTATATTATCCTGACATTTCGAACCCTTTACAAGGTCCGTGGTCACAGGGCTGTTGGTCGTCTCATAGTTCCCGTCTCATAGTCCCTCTCCCCTCTCGGATCTCGCAAGAGTTAGACGTGAACATTTATTTTGTCATATTTCTTTAATAAATTACAAAGTTTAAATCCGAATATTGGCTTCAAATAATAGGAGTGCATAAACAGCTACTACAACTCATTGGTAATACTGTACCACGCACACGCAAAGGGACCCTTACGCACAGTCACACAATCTACCAGTCTACAAACACAAGCAAGCATAATACTGGTGAGTTACCTGTATCTTCTATTACTAGAGTGCAAGTGCAACGTAATATTTCACCTTGGACGCGAGACAGCGCGCTATACTGTGCTGCGTTGCGCTCTAATCAACCTGCGCACACACCGCACGAACACCGCGTGTCGCCGGGCGCCGAGAGAAATCACAGAGAGCTCAAGTTAAATTGGACGGAAAGCTAATCTTTGATAAATCGTCGACTGTGTCCAAACTACACTGACCCCTAGTCGCTCGCACCTGTTGTATTCCCCACCTATTATAAAGTTATAATCTCCTGGTACTTGACTCGATCGTCGGCCACGAGTGCAAACCTATAATGATGTCGCTAAAAAGAACTCCGCCGCCTACGTCACATAGTACGTCATCTCCTCCCACTACTACCTTATCTCCGTGCTCGGGATCGGAACCGAATTTAAAGAATGTTTACGATGCGCATGGCAATAATAATAGCCCAAATGTAACTCAGCGCTTACCAAAACGGAAACGACAAAGTGAATCGGACTTCGACTCCCTAAGAAATGACTTAGAGAATATGTTTGAAAGTAAGATGTCACTTGTGTTAAAATCTATAGATGAATTGAAAACTCAATATTCTACTATATCCGATTCCATTAGTTTCGTAACCAAACAATATGACACAATCATGTCGAAAATACAATCTTTGCGCACAGAACGCCAAGAAAATTTGAAATATATCCAGCAGTTAGAAACAAAAATCGAAACGCTTGAAAGAAAATACAAGGCTACTAGCCTGGAAATCAAAAATATACCAAAGACTGGACCGGAAACTAAGGAAGATTTATTAGATGCTGTGATCAAAACGGGCAATTTTTTGAAAGTACCAGTCGAGCCAAGCGATGTTCGAGACATTTATCGAATAAATACAAAAAACGAAAATAACAAGCCTATCGTTGTCGAATTAAATAGTGTGCTGCTAAGGGACAAATTACTTCATAACATTAAGCAGTATAATATAAAAAATCAAAATGGAAAATTATCTACTAAACATCTAAAATATGTCGGTGAAGAGAAACAAATTTATATTTCAGAAAGTCTTACTTTGAAAACCAGAAACCTATTTTTTGCGGCCCGCGAATTTGCTAAACAGAATAGCTATGATTATTGCTGGGTAAATCATGGAAACGTCTATTTACGGAAGTCAAATGATTCCCGCTACATTCGAATTGAAAATGAAGAGAAATTAAAAAAGCTTTTTTGAATACCTAAGGAAAAATAATACTGCATGCTGCTCGTATGATTTAAAACATAATTTTAGTCACTTTTTTCTTATTATCTTTATATTCCATAGTAATATTTTTTTAGAAATAGTCGCACACTTACACCTACTTATAAAAACAATAAAAAGACAAGGTAACCTTGTCAAATCACTCTATGACATAACATACAAATCAAACACATGGTTAATCCCATATTTAACTTTATATTCGTTTTGTTTGAATTTTACACAAACACAAATACACTCATGCTCAGACATAATAAATAATATCATAAAAGCCTTGTATAATATCACAGTTTGCAATAGAAATTACATACACAATGCGTATCGCGTACTGGCTTATTGTATGTGTGTATTATTATATGGTAATAAACTAATACATATAGTTGCTCACTTACACCTACAAAAGAAATCCATCAGTAAAGTCATACTATCTCATAAACATAATTTATGTTTTTATATTGTCTATAAGTATATTATTCTGACACATTTATTCTTTTCTGTTTCAGTACAAAAAAAAGTATTTTCGTGCACAAATAAACAAACTAACACCATACAAATATTGTATTGTACTATAATTTGCAATAAAAACTACACAATATATGCTACGTACGATGTATCTGGTATGAATAATACACTATTTTATTATGCCATATTTGTAATGAACGTATATTTTAGACACTACATTCTACTTTCAAACATTAACCCTGGATAGAACAAATCAGATATCAGAAGAATTAGATTATTTCCTTGATTTTAAAGGTATTCAATGTGATGTTGAGGAGGTAAACAAAAATGCACTACCCCAAAAATCAAGCTTATCCATTCTTACACAGAACATCCGTAGCATAAATTGTAACTTTCTTAATTTAGAAACATTGCATCACAGGATTGATATTAAGATTGATGTTTTAGTACTAACAGAGTGCTGGCTTCACTCGGCACCAGCAATTCCTAACCTGACTAGATATAATGGTATTCCAACAAAAAATAATAATAATCAAAATGATGGTGTTATTATGTACATAAAAAAATATGTCGCTTACTCAGTCTCTGAACCAGAGTTTAAAAATGGAAATTGTCTGGTTGCAAAAATAGGCAATGACACTGTGGTAATAGGTCTATATCGGTCTCCTTCCTTCCGTAATATTGATGATTTCCTAGATTCACTAAATAAACTACTGTCTAACATGGCTTACGTTAAGAATATTATAATGATAGGGGATATCAACATAGCAATTAACTTAGAAAAAAGGGACGAAGCTTCAGAGAGATACTTAAATCTAGCAGCATTTCACGGACTTTTACCATCACACACCGCGATAACACGTGATTTAAGTAGTACATGTATAGACCACGTTTTAGTAAAATCAAGAAAACTCTTTCGAACAGTTATACCGCAATCCACTTTAACTGATCATAAAGCCGTTATTTTCTTTATCCAACACAAGCTAACTCTTAATTTAACTTCAAAGAACTTTAACAAAATAAATTACACTGGAATTCAACTTGACATTTCAAACATTGACCTAAACCCGATATATCAGTCTGATGACGCTAATTATTGCATTAACTACCTCATAAAAAGTTTACAATCATCAATACAAAAAAATACAGAAATCGCGAAGGTTCCGAAAAGAAAAAGGTTAATAAAGCCGTGGATGACACCTGGACTTTTAAGATGCCTGCGACAGAGAGATCGGTTGCATAAAAAAGCTCAACTTTCTCCAGAAAATGATGTTATTAAGGTGACTTATGTGCGCTATAGACACTTCTGTAATTCTTTGCTGAAAAAAATTAAAAGAGCCTATGATCGTAACTTAGTAAACAAAGCAGGCAATACCAATAAAAAAATATGGGGTGCTATTAAAAATATAATAAATACTAATAAAAATTCTGAATACCCTAAGGAGCTCTTAAGTATGTCAACTACTCCAGAAAACTCAGTTAACTTAACAAATGATTATTTTGCAAAAGTGGGAACAAATTTAGCAGAAGCAGTAGCCTCAACAAGTAGCACAAATTATAAATATACACCAAGCGAAAACCTCACATCGAAAAATTCTTTCGTTTTGTTAGAAACAGATGAAGATGAGGTTAAAAGACTAATTTTAAATTTGAAAACTGATTGTAGTGTTGGATGGGACGGTATTTCAAATAAGACTCTTAAATACTGCATGGATCATTTAGCCCCACCGCTAACATATATTTTTAATAAGTGTCTGCAATCTGGAGTGTTTCCCGGTGCATTAAAGAAATCAATCATTCGTCCGATACACAAGGGTAATAAAAAAGACGTTGTTACTAATTATCGGCCAATCTCTATCCTAACTGCACTGTCCAAAATTTTGGAAAAGATTATAAACAACAGACTGGTTGGCTTTTTGGAAAGTTCGTGTTTTTTTGCAGACGTTCAGTATGGTTTTCGCAGAGGTAGTACTAACTGATGGTGCAGTACACGAATTAACAGACTTTGTTCAAAGGAACCTAGACAGTGGTAACAAGTGCCTTGCCATCTTCTTGGATTTGGCAAAGGCATTTGATACAGTTTCTGTGCCGTTACTACTTAAGAAACTTTACAATATTGGTGTACGGGGCATACAATGGAAATTATTTGAAGATTACCTTACAAATCGATTCCAATGTGTACAAGTGGGTAACTACACTAGTTTGTACCAACCAGTTACGTACGGAGTCCCGCAAGGAAGCATTTTAGGCCCAACCCTCTTTCTTGTATTCATAAACGATATAAGCCACAATCTGTCTTTAGAATCGGGAAAACTTATATCCTATGCGGATGATACCGTCCTTATCTTTGTTACTAGAACTTGGGAAGAGACTTTTGATTTGTCACAAAAGGGTCTTAATAATATTACCAGATGGCTACAAAGTAATATGCTTACTCTTAACTCCGACAAGACGCAATACGTCTGCTTTTCCATTAATAATAGAAATAATGTATCAAATGGTTTGTATATTAAAGCGCATCAATGCTTACAGACCTCCAATGAACATTGTTCATGTAGCATTCTAAAAAAGGTAGATACAGTTAAATATTTGGGAATCCTAATTGATCAAAATTTGAGTTTCAAAAATCACACATTATCTTTGAGTGGAAAAATTCGAAAACTGTTATACATTTTTAAAAACTTAAGACATGTTTTAAATACAAAACACATAAAGCAAATATATTTCGCATTGTGTCAATCTTTAATAACATATTGTATTTCTATTTGGGGTGTCGTAAATAAAACAACTTTAAAGCCTGTTGAAGTTGCCCAGCATGCCGTTTTAAAAGTAAGTACCTTTCTCCCTTACTACTTTCCCACCTCAGTACTTTACCAATCCTGTGAAGTGCTGACTGTAAGGCAACTAGCTATACTTGCACTTACATTAAAGCAACATAAGGAAATTGTGTATGATCCTAAAACTTGTGACAAACGTAGAAATCACAAAGTCTGCACCCAATCCTATTTTAGAACTGTTTTCGCACAAAAATCATATTTATTTTTAGGGCCACACATATACAACAAAATTAATAAAATTATTAGTATCTACAACCTAAACACCAGCCTTTGTAAAAAGTCTCTTCAAAGCTGGCTACTTATCTTAAATTACAATGAGACAGAAGAGCTCCTTCACGTTATCTCGTAACTCTGTTTAAACCAAAATTATATCGTCTTTGCCTAAACTAATCGACAGCGGTGTGTTTATATATATTATTAGGTTATTTAATAGAAACTTTCACTTCTTGTGACGTCACACGGCATCCCCTATAAATACGATTGCCGTTGGAGCGTCTGGTCATTTGACGGTTGGCTGTCGTACGTAGCGGATGTCTGGTGATCGACGCAATTTGCAGTAAGTCGTGCCCTATTTTTGTTATTTCTCATTGTGGGTGAAATAAAATGTTTGATTTAGATTATTTGCAGAATAAAGGTTGATTTAAGTCGTTGTGAATAAAATTAAAAGCTAATTAAATCATGCGTTGGTTTGTAAGGTTTGTTTTTTTTTAAATAAATTCGGTTTCTGATCCTAAAATCAGAAGTGGGATAGGCTTTCGTCCACTTTATTAACTTTCCATTCTGATAAATTATTAAAACAAGTGACGGTCAATTCGAAATTGTGTTAAATTGTGTCGTTTTCTTGAATAACCGTTAAAATTGAATTTCCTTCCGAACAAATCAACCTTTATTTGCGAACATGCCGCGATCATCGCGTCCACGTGATGACACTGACGATTCACCGCGTAAAGTTAGACGTGCACGCAGCAAATCGCGTCGTCACCATTGTAGGTCGCGTTCGAATACGCGTTCTCGCTCTCGTTCACAACGCTATAGGACGCTGGATAGGGTGCATGAGCGTGACGGTTCCGTTAAAAGAACTTTATGCGCGATTATGTTGAGATTGAATACGATTGAGGAAGGTGCCGCGAGTGCGACACAAGCTTCGTTACCGTCGAATCATTGCGCCACGCCTCAACGTGATAATGATGTTCCGTCAGCTGCTCAGGCAATTGCTGATGCGCTTGTGTTAATTAATCAGACTAAACCACAAAATTATTATGTGTCTAACTTTGATCCATCCGTTCATAACTTTGAGGTGTGGTGTAGTGAGGTGGACCGCGCTAAATTGGCCAACCGTTGGAGTGAACTAGAGTGTTTGTCGCGAGTGGCCCACTGTTTAAAGGGAGATGCTAAAACCTGGTTAAACGAGTGGACCACCAACGATCGTTCCTGGTCTAATTTTGTAAAGGAATTTCGGCCTCTTTGCCCTCGGAAGCTTGATTATGCGAATATTCTTTTCGAGGTGACGGATTTCCATCGTATGCCGAATACGCCCGTCGCTCATTGCTGCGCCTACGTATAGTGCAAGGTTTGAGCGAGGAGCTTATGGTGCAGGTTGTGATTCGTGGTATAAATGATGCTCAGGTTAGGGCTGCCGCTGCGAATGCCGATTTGACCACAGAAAATTTGGTATCATTCTTGGCCATTTACGTCAAACCTAGTCGCAATACAGATAACCGAGTACAACTTACAAGTAGTAGTACGAAAAGGCGAAATATTGATAGCTCCAGTAACAAATGTTTTTCTTGTGGTCAAACCGGACATATAAGTTTTAATTGTCCAAAAAAACAGAAACCTTCCGGTTCCGATACTCCGACTAAGTTAAAGTGTACCTTTTGCAAGAAAGTTGGTCATAAGGAAAGCAACTGTTTCGCAAAGGATAGGTCGGAGGATAATTAATAACACACTTCGGAAATTTATCGAAGCTGGCAACGTGCTCGTGCACATAGAAGACGCACTCCTTCTGAGTCAGTCTATCGAAGAGGGCATTAATCTTTTAAGTGATGTCTTAGAAACCCTCACCGAAGCTGGATTTTCGATCAATCTTCGAAAGTGTTCGTTCCTAACCACCGAAGTTGAATATCTGGGCCGCGTTATCTCCCATGGTCAGGTTAGGCCGAGCCCAGGAAGATAGACGCATTAGTGAATGTATCTGTTCCCTCTAATGTGAAACAGGTTCGTCAATTCTTGGGTCTAGAGGGATACTTCCGGCGTTATATTAAAAATTACGAGACGGAAACTGCAAGTATTTCTCGCCTAACAAAGAAAGATGTTAAGTTCCAATGGGGGCTTGAACAAGAACAGGTCCGACAAAATCTTGTAAAATGCCTCACCAGTGAGCCGATACTTGCAATTTTCGATCCGACTAATATAACTACAGAGCTCCTTACGGATGCGAGTAGCGCTGGGTACGGCGCCGTGCTGATGCAGATGCAGTGATGGCAACGTGTGTGTGTGGTTGGTTACTTTAGTAAGGTGACCCAAGGCGCTGAAAGCAGATACCACTGGTATGAGTTCTAGACGCTGGCGGTCATCATGGCTTTTCAGCATTTTCGGAATTATTTGATCGGGGATCAATTCAAAATTAACACAGACTGCAACGCCTTGAAGGCCACCGAGCGCAAGAAGGATCTGCTTCCACGTGTCGCCCGCTGGTGGATGTACCTGCAGGATTTTAACTTCAGCATTGAGTACAGGAAGGGTCAGCTGATGAGTCACGCTGACTACCTCAGCAGAAATCCACCAGTGGCACAGGTCAACCACATAGAAAGGCCTTTGAACTAGGCTCAAATGGCGCAATCCGCCGACAATGAAACCCAGGATCTGATACAGAAACTCAGGGATGGTCTCTTGGACTCGAACCGTTATGTTTGTCGAAATGATCTCCTCTATTACTGTTTTACTCCAATAGGTGAGGAATCTCGCCTTTTATGTTTTATACCCAAAGAACACCGCCTTAGCCTCTCACGAATATTCCATGACGAACACGAGCATATTGGACCTGAGAAAACTTTGGACCTTATTCATAAACATTTTTGGTTCCCTGGCCTTAAGCAGTTTGTCACAAAGTATACGTCACACTGTCTTATCTGCATCTCTAAGAAAAGAGTCCCAAGAGCCCCACTTCAACCTATCACTTCATGGCAAAAGCCCGATATCCCGTTTAGCACAGTTCATGCTGATGTGTTAGGTTCCCTACCTGAATCCAATGGTTTTAAATTCGTGTTTGTGTTAGTAGATTCGTTTACCAAATTCTGTCTGTTATTCCCGATGTATCGTCAAGATGCTCATGAGCTCAAACGTGTTTTTAACAATGCAGTTGCATTATTCGGCGTTCCCAAGCTTCTTGTATGTGACCGAGGCCGTATGTTCGAAGCCTCTAGCTTCACTGCTTGGATGACAGAAATAGGATGTGATATCCACTACATAACGCCTGGAATGCATCAGGCTAACGGCCAAACCGAACGTTATGTACGCACTGTACTTAACCTAATACGGGTTCATAGTCACCACCGAAATTCCTCATGGTCTGACGCTTTATGTAAAATGCAACAAGTGCTGAACATTACAAAACAGAAGAGCAATTTGTTAGCCCTAAACCTACTTATTGGCACTGATGCAACTACTCCCGTCATTCGGTCGCTAATAAGAGATGTTGCTATTTAAAACGCAAACCCAAACCGTGAAGCTTGGCGAGAGATATGCAGAGAACGAGCTAAGGGCTTGCTTGAAAAAAACCAACAGCAACAAGACTCTTACGTTAATCGCCATCGCCGTTCTCCTAGAGTTTTTAAGAAAGATGACCACGTATTTGTTAACAAGTACTCACAATCGACGGGTAAGCTCGACTCGGGTATTCGAGGCCCGTATCGCGTTGTAAAGGTTTTGGCAAGCGACCGCTACGAACTCAGGTTGCTTGGTGGTGCACGCGGCAAGACTACACAAGCTGCGGCTCATTATATGGTGCCTTGGAAAGGAGAATAATGTCCTGAAAGTTGTGCAGCATTCTTCGAAAGTAAGTTTCAAATGTAAATCTGTGTAACATTAGTTATTCATCCTTGTATTCGGAATTAGGCTTATAGTAATATTGTTAACTAAAACGGTTAATCGTCGCACCGTTGCGCGGGTGATGAGGCGCGCGGAAGGGAAGCATCGGCGACCCCCACCAGCGAACGATCTGCGACTGCGGGCCGAGCGAGCTCCTGCGTCAGGCACGACTCAACTTTGGTACGAGCACCCGTGTGTCACTCGACCCGAATTTCCTTGAGATACGTCTATCGCTAACGACGACGTGAATTTAAATATTTGTGTACTAAGTATCTAAATCCTTGTTTGTGCATACGTTGAACCTGTTGCAAGTGCGTTATAGTTTAATCCCATTCTGGGTAAGTTGTGCTAACGTTTTCTTACTTATTGTGTAGGCTATAGTTTGTGTTATATAGCTGCTTATGTGATGTTTTGCCAATAAGACTAGTTAGGTAAGCAGATTGATGATCGATCAAGTATCACTGTCGTTGTGTTTTATGCTTGTAAGTAGTTTCGTGCGTTAGGTAGGCACTAGGCAGTAAATAAATGTACAATGTACAATATGTATACTGTGAATTATATTAGGATTAATATTAGGACTTAGGAATAGGATTAATTTACCGTATTTATGATCGTGATCTATAATCACGATTTAATGTTATTTATATTAATAGTATTAATGCCATCAGTTACTGCTTACTTGTAACCGTTTCTGCATCTTCTATGTACTGCCACTTCATCCCAGTATAATTTAAAATGCTAGCCTGGTTCTCTTTTCTTTTTTTCCTCGGCTTCGCCTGCGCTTTGTTAAAAACTATTTAGTCAGCTAGCGTTACTAGTGGCAGTACCAGAGCTTACCCATCCTGGTGCTAATCTGTAGTTTTGGCTTCTTTAGGAACTACGTTTGGGTTTGTTTTAACCCTCGAAGACTGCGTCTGGCGGCTGCCAAGCTGTCGTGTGCCGCGACTTGCGGCATCGTATCTGGACTACGGGAGGGGAGGACTGAGTCGCAGCGCAAGAAGAAGAAGGAGTTCCAGGGGAGTGCCACTCCAGTGATCTTATCATTCACCATATCTCAAACCTACCCACGGCCTTGAATCTTAAAATTTTACTTGCTACCTACTTATTATACTTGCTACCTTAATTGCTTATGTAGTATACCTAATAACTTAATTTTGCCGTTTTATTTATGACCCTTATTTAAATAAAACGTGACAATGGCGCCCACTCTTATAATTTAAAGGTTTTGAGATTGGTTGTAGTTTGATCGCTGTAGCTTTTATTTTATCTGGTGATCGGTTGTGTGCATGTTTACTTGTAAATTATATACTTAGAGAACTTGATTTTTGTGTGCTATATATATCCATTTTATGTGTTATTATATCGTGTTTAATTTCTGCGCAAATTATGTGTATTAGTATTGTATTTTTCTAAGAGCCTTCTAAGAGCCTAAGAAAAATCTTTTATTGAAAAGTATTTTTACATTTAAGTACATATTTTAAATACATACCATTTCTTTAATTTTAACGTTTTTGTTGGCTACTAGAATAAAACATTGGCACTTTACTTCTAGTTTTTACCTTATTAGTTCATCGTTCTCGATCAAAATTGATTATTGTGACAGAACGGATTTGGTAACTGTTTGGCTTATTGCAGCATTACTATCAATAGTAGATTGATTTCAGGTTTTTTTTTGCTACTTATTTGTTTTTATACTTTATTAGCACAACATATCTAGTTTTGTGTACTTGCAACATAATGTCGTATTCAATAAAATTTCTCCATCTGCAAAAAGCAGAATTACAATACGAAGTCACTATCAGAGGTGAGATACCGGCTGGTACTGTTTTAGAATTACGACGCCAGGTGTGTAAATTGACTCAAATTTATCCTTCTGCTGACATCGCCGACTCTTGTTTGGAGTTTTCTGAGGATAGTAAGGGTATTACGTAATCTTTAAAAAAAAAAAAATTAAATTTAGATAATTTGACGTCAGTGCCTGACGAGGGACTCAGCAATCGTACACAGTCTTTATTGCATCACTTGCATCACAGAATACGGCGTGTCGAGCAACCCGAGTTGCCGGAATATCTTTCTATGTATAAAAATTTAAAACTACAGTTCGATGATTATTATACACAGTTTTTGAAAATATCCAAATCTGGAAGTGACATCAACCCTGATACCTTTTATACTGCTGATGAACATAAAGCAACATCTGGCTTAGGGAATCTAAATATAGCTGTAAATTGTGACCGTGGCCTGTCTTCTGATATATCAAAACTAAAATTTGATGGAAAAACATGTGTTAGGTCTTTTATACAAAGACTTAAGGAGTTTCGATCGTCAAAGAAACTTACTGATGACAAGTTGATGTCACTCGCTTACGAAATATTTACGGGCAATGCACTGCATTGGTTTCGGGCGGTTTTGGATGATATTGGCGGTTGGGATGATTTGATTACTAAGCTACGCGAAGATTTTGGTATCTTTGATTATGATTATCAAATGATAACCGAGATTCGAAATCGCACACAAGGGGAATCAGAAAACATTATAGTCTATTTGTCAATAATTAAGGGTATGTTTTCCCGGCTTGGCATGCCTTTAGCTGAGAAGGATCAGCTCGAAATAATATTGCATAATATTCGTCCCTGTTATGATAACGTACTAGCAAATTGTCCGAACATTACTACAATAAATCGGTTACAACAACTTTGCAGAAATTTTGAACAGATTAAAGCTCGTTCTGCATACTTTAAAGAACCCGCTCCATCTTCATCTAAAACTCTTGCACCCGAATTTGCTTATAACGTGCCTAATAAGTTTATTCCTAAGAATTTTAACATGAACTCTAAATCCTATTCGGACAATTTTATGAAACCCAGTGCGAGTACTTCTAAAGTGTATGCGGTTTCTAACACTGAGTTTTGCTATCGTTGCCGAGTAGATACTCATAGCATGAAGAAATGTCCTGCTGCGCGCGATATTTTCTGTTTTAAGTGTGGGAGGAAAGACGTACGTTCACCAGATTGTCCGGACTGTGGTGTAGTTAAATCATTTGATAACAAAAAAAACGAATAAGTGAAAATTGTGGCAAGCCATCAGCCCAATTTTTTGATAGCTCGGATTGGGAGGATTGGTTGTTGACAATAAGAAATTTTTTCTCTTCTTATAACATTGCTTCAATTTTCACTGAAAAACCGAGTAATGATCCACGCCCTTATGTAAAAATTAATATAAATAGTAATAGTAATATGAGCTGTTACGGTTTGCTGGACTCGGGTTCAGTCATCAGTATTTTAGGTAGTAACTCGCATGATGCTTTAATACAAAGTGGATTTTCGTTGTTTGTTGACGAAAAGATAAGTGTACATGCCGCTGGAGGACAGAAGCTAAGGTCCAAAGGTTATTTGCTCTTACCTATCACATTTCATAACCAAGAACATATTATTAAGCTGCACGTTATTCCGGAAGTGGTCTCATCGTTAATTCTTGGTGTAGATTTTTGGGATAAATTTAACATTCTCCCAAAGTATTTAAATAATGCCAGTTACTTTGCGGCTAATGATCCTGGACTCCTTAATTTATCTCTCGAACCCCAAATTTTTCTTCATTCCTATGAAAACTTGGATGATGGTGAGAAATCAATTGCTGATAGTGTTGTACACAGGTTTAAAGCGATTTCTTTTGAGGAAATCGGCTTGGGCAGGACAGACGCGATAACTCATGCTATTGATACTGGAGATGCAGAACCTATTCGTCAGAGGTACTATAGGATGTCACCGGAAAAGCAAAGAATAATATCTGAACAAGTGGATGAAATGTTAGCTCTCGATGTTATAGAACCATGCGAGAGCCCATGGTCGTCACCGGTGCTAGTCGTTGGAAAGAAGGATGGCAAGCCACGCTTTTGTTTAGATTCTAGAAAACTTAACTCTGTAACTAAAAAAGATGCCTACTGTATACCGTACGTTTCAGAAATTCTTGATAACTTGAGAGACGCAAGGTACGTGTAGAGTATAGATTTGTCTAAATCATTCTGGCAAATACCTATTAAGAAGGAGGATCAGGAGAAGACCGTATTTTATGTTCCTGGTCGCGGAACCTTACAATTTAAAGTGACTGCTTTTGGCTTATCAAATGCGCCAGCTACGCAGCAGCGTTTGGTAGATACTCTTTTTGGTCCTAAGTTTGAACTAAAGGTATTCGCATATCTCGATGACGTCATCATTCTGAGCAGATCATTCGAAGAACACGTATCTTTACTTCTTCGTGTACTCGAGAAGCTATGCAAAGCAAACCTAACTGTAAACCTGAGCAAGTGTCAGTTCTTTCGTAGTCAGCTGCGGTATCTTGGATATGTAGTTGACGCACAAGGTCTGCGAACTGATCCGGAAAAGATAGAGGCTGTACTACATTACCCAACCCCTAGTAATCGCAAGGAAGTAAAGCGTTTCCTTGGTACAGCTTCCTGGTACAGAAGGTTTATCCCGAATTTTAGCACCATAGCAGCACCTTTAAACAAATTAACTTCTACCAAGAAGAACTCACCACCCTTCCAGTGGTCGGTCGATGCCAACAATGCTTTCGTCACTCTTAAGTCATTGCTGGTTAAGGCACCGGTTTTAATTTGTCCTAATTTCAATGAACCATTCGAGGTTCATACTGATGCCAGTGATTTTGGGGTAGGAGCTATGCTCTCTCAAACCATTGATGGCACTGAACATCCTGTTGCCTATATGAGCCGGTCCCTTTCAGGACCGGAAAGAAACTATAGTGTAACAGAACGTGAAACCCTTGCCGTCTTAGTAGCTTTGGAACATTGGCGGTGCTATTTAGAAAATGGTATACGGTTTACAGTTTATACGGACCATTCTGCTATTAGGTGGTTCCTCTCACTGTCAAATCCATCTGGAAGGCTGGCTAGATGGGGCGTCCGCTTATCGGCTTTTAATTTTGATATTAAACACCGACGCGGCAAAGAAAATGTGGTTCCGGATTCTCTTTCTCGATTGCCAACTCTTGCGGCAATTTCTAACTCAAGTACGATTCCTATGAATAAAGATGCGTAGTACCTAAATATAGTCCATGGATCTGAGGAGTCACCAAGCAGTTTTCCTAATTATCGTGTGGTAAACGGATCGTTGTATCGCTGTATGAAGAGTAAGAACATTCTTACTTCTGAATTTGAATGGAAGTTGGTGGTGCCACTGGAACAACGTCTCAATATATTAAGAGACAATCACACTGAGCCCATATCGGGCCATTTCGGGATATTTAAAACATTGAAAAGATTACAGCTTCGTTACTACTGGCCAAAAATGTATGCTGACGTAGTTAAATTTGTTTCCAATTGCGACACATGTCTAGCCTATAAATTATCAACTCATGGTACTTTGGGAACTATGGGTAGACCCAAACAATGTAGTAAACCATTTCAGACGATTTCAATAGATTTGGTAGGGCCTCTTCCAGTTTCCCGAAAGCAGCATTGTTACATTTTCGTCGTAACGTGTTGTTTTTCGAAATATTGCCTCATGTTTCCCCTGCGAAGGGCAACTGCGGATTTGGTTGCCAGGCATTTGGAAAATGACGTTTTCCTGGTTCACGGTATTCCGCAAACAGTCATATTAGACAATGGGGTTCAGTTCACTAGTAATGAAATGGGTAGCTTGTTCAAAAAGTATCGCATCCCTGGCATTCACTTTACCCCAAAGTATACTCCTCAGATTAACACGGTGGAAAGATACAACAAAACAATAGTAACGGCAGTTTCTACGTTTGTTAATGATGACCATCGCTCATGGGATATGAATCTCCCGAAAATACAATTCGCCATGAACACCTCCGTCAATGAAAGTACCGGTTATACCCCTGCATTTTTAGTCCACGGAAGAGAGTTAGTTACTGATGGGTCTCATTATGTAGAAAATGATACCCCTGATGAAATAATATTTCTACCGCGCGACGTATACGCTGAAAACTTGGGCCATCTTGCGAGTGTTTTTGATAAAGTCCAATTAGCACTCTGGCAGGCCCATTTGAAGAATACTCAGCGATACAATTTGATACGAAAGAATGTGGAGTTCAATGTCGGTGATGTTGTTGGAAGCGTTGTTACTTCCAAAGCGACAAAGAAGCACGTTTCACAAAAAAACTTGCCCCTAAATATACAAAATGTCGTGTAACAAAAAAGAAATCTCCATTAGTGTACGTTTTAGAAGATATGTCCGGCCACGACTTAGGAGCTTGGCATATCAAGGATTTAAAGTTATCAAATGTTCACCATTAAGATTATTGGAGCTTAGCGGATTTTATGAGACGTAAAATCCTTCTCTTGGTGGAGGGGTACTGTAACATTAGTTATTCATCCTTGTATTCGGAATTAGGCTTATAGTAATATTGTTAACTAAAACGGTTAATCGTCGCACCGTTGCGCGGGTGATGAGGCGCGCGGAAGGGAAGCATCGGCGACCCCCACCAGCGAACGATCTGCGACTGCGGGCCGAGCGAGCTCCTGCGTCAGGCACGACTCAACTTTGGTACGAGCACCCGTGTGTTACTCGACCCGAATTTCCTTGAGATACGTCTATCGCTAACGACGACGTGAATTTAAATATTTGTGTACTAAGTATCTAAATCCTTGTTTGTGCATACGTTGAACCTGTTGCAAGTGCGTTATAGTTTAATCCCATACTGGGTAAGTTGTGCTAACGTTTTCTTACTTATTGTGTAGGCTATAGTTTGTGTTATATAGCTGCTTATGTGATGTTTTGCCAATAAGACTAGTTAGGTAAGCAGATTGATGATCGATCAAGTATCACTGTCGTTGTGTTTTATGCTTGTAAGTAGTTTCGTGCGTTAGGTAGGCACTAGGCAGTAAATAAATGTACAATGTACAATATGTATACTGTGAATTATATTAGGATTAATATTAGGACTTAGGAATAGGATTAATTTACCGTATTTATGATCGTGATCTATAATCACGATTTAATGTTATTTATATTAATAGTATTAATGCCATCAGTTACTGCTTACTTGTAACCGTTTCTGCATCTTCTATGTACTGCCACTTCATCCCAGTATAATTTAAAATGCTAGCCTGGTTCTCTTTTCTTTTTTTCCTCGGCTTCGCCTGCGCTTTGTTAAAAACTATTTAGTCAGCTAGCGTTACTAGTGGCAGTACCAGAGCTTACCCATCCTGGTGCTAATCTGTAGTTTTGGCTTCTTTAGGAACTACGTTTGGGTTTGTTTTAACCCTCGAAGACTGCGTCTGGCGGCTGCCAAGCTGTCGTGTGCCGCGACTTGCGGCATCTTATCTGGACTACGGGAGGGGAGGACTGAGTCGCAGCGCAAGAAGAAGAAGGAGTTCCAGGGGAGTGCCACTCCAGTGATCTTATCATTCACCATATCTCAAACCTACCCACGGCCTTGAATCTTAAAATTTTACTTGCTACCTACTTATTATACTTGCTACCTTAATTGCTTATGTAGTATACCTAATAACTTAATTTTGCCGTTTTATTTATGACCCTTATTTAAATAAAACGTGACATCTGTGTTTCTGTTACAGATTCTATTCACGCGTATGTATGAGTATGTGTGAGTTTAGTCTAAAGGGTGCCTGCTCATGGCCGGAGGAGCTTGGTCCTGATGAAGGCTGCCGTGAGCTGCTGCCATAGTGTAGGACGCTCACCTGTGGGCCTGGATCGAAGTCGGTCTGGCCTTGAGGATGCGCGACGCTGCGCATGTTGGACTCCGCCGTATGTGTATTGGACTTCGGTCTTGCAGACACATCGCTGTATGTGTATTGGACTTCGGTCTTGCAGACACATCGCTGTATGTGTATTGGACTTCGGTCCTGCAGACACATCGCTGTATGTGTATTGGACTTTGGTCCTGCAGACACATAGCTGTATGTGTATTGGACTTTGGTCCTGCAGACACGTTGATAACGTGTGGGGTGGTTTTAGTTCGATCGTACTAAGTGGAGATGAGAATAGATGGCATACCTGTCTGGTGAAGTATGCTATCGTGACGAATGTTTGATATGAATGTTCTTTCAAAACGGTGTGTTTGGTTGAAAGAGGGAAGAGGGCCTTAGATGCGTGATGTATGAAATACTAGGCAAAACGCCTGTGGCACTTTTAACTAAACTTTATTTCTTTAAAACAGATAGCTATGATGACGAGGAGGATGACGCTGAAGCTGGACCATCTTCTGCTCCTGACGGCTTCAGACATCACCCAGAAACGAACCGGGGTGACAATGACTTTTCCATGGCGCTGGGCGGCTGTTCGGGTGAGGCAGCTCAAGACCCTGCTGAAAACGTGTCCGAGGATGGTGCACCTTCAGGATAGGCCGTATTAGGTTATTTAATAGAAACTTTCACTTCTTGTGACGTCACACGGCATCCCCTATAAATACGATTGCCTTTGGAGCGTCTGGTCATTTGACGGTTGGCTGTCGTACGTAGCGGATGTCTGGTGATCGACGCAATTTGCAGTAAGTCGTGCCCTATTTTTGTTATTTCTCATTGTGGGTGAAATAAAATGTTTGATTTAGATTATTTGCAGAATAAAGGTTGATTTAAGTCGTTGTGAATAAAATTAAAAGCTAATTAAATCGTGCGTTGGTTTGTAAGGTTTGGTTTTTTTTTTAATAAATTCGGTTTCTGATCAAATATAACCTTATTTTCGTAGGGCTGTTGTTTTGGTTGTTTTGGTTTGTTTGGTATAGAAAACTCACACTTATTTCACATGCGACTATGTTTGTTTTTCTCAATTTTATAAATGTTTTCATGTTGTTTCTAGTAGTAGTAGTTGCTAGTGTGTAAAAAACAATGTGTATACTTGTTTTATACTTTGTGTATCTGAGGGGTGGGAACCTGGTGTCCGGATGTACAGGCATTTTTCTGCCTAGCTTAGGCACCAGTCTCCTACAAAGTATTAACCCTAACATTAATTTATTTTTACAAAATGTAACTAGCAATAAGACTATGCTTTGTTGGAGAAATAAATTATTATTATTATTATTATTATAATTAGTTAGAAGATATTTGCCTACCGTCATTTATTTTTATATTTAACCGGGTACGTTCAGGTTTACACAATACGGGCTAACAATATTTTTATGTCTGTCAATGTGTTGCTGTTGGAATTTTCATTGGTTTTCGACTTTAATATGTTCAGGGAATAAAGTTCAAAATACGGTGGTCTCTATAAGATCACTGCCTGGCTAAGGGTTATTTTAAATTAGGTATTTAAATCCAAATACTGCCACCCTTTACCTACCTGTCGTTAAAGTCAACCAATTTGAGCAAGACCCTAAAATTAAATAAACTATTCAAAACGTTCTAGAACCGTTGTGAAACTGCCCCGCTTTCTCTTTGATCCATCTTTCATCCATTGATTTAATATCTCCTTTCTCATTATTCAGGCAATCAACATGCACCAGAGCCCAATCAAGGAACAATAGTAGGTACCTGATAATAATCAGGCGCGGTATCAGGTGCTATCAGGTAAGACCATTGTCACCTTATTCTCAGTGATTCCTGATAAGACCTAAGGCCATTGTTCACAGGAATCGATTTATTTGATAGCTGTCATAATTTGATATCTATGAATAGTAATCTTGCTGATGAATTAGCAATGCCGTTGTTATTTCGTTGTCTGATAACGTGTCAGGATCAGGAATGATACTAATTTTGCCAGGAAAATATTAAGATATTGGGGGTTTTAGTGAAGACGCTGGTGATACTAGGTAATTTTCAGTGAGAAGAGGTATCCAGCTAAAATTGTCTAGCTACTTGACAAAATATTTCTATACTAAAAGTTATAATCAAAACGCTGCCAGTCATTTGGGGACTTTGCCGCGCGGCAGCGGCTCTCTTAGAGTATTATTCATTTAAGATAATTTAAGGTTTTTGGTTTTTAAGTTATTTAGTTTCAGTTACAATTTATTAATATTTCTTGTATTATTTTCTGTTTTGTGTAAATAAAGTACAGTTGGGTTAATCAACGTCATAAGTATTTAAACATACTGCTGTTGGGTTCAGGCTTTAAATTAACACAAGCCCAAATCCAGATGAGATCCTGAAAGACGAAAAAACAGAAAAAGACGAAAGTTGTGATCTTTTTAGAGGGAAGTGAAAGCGACTTTCTGTTTTTTTTGATACTGTAGAGTTTATATCTCCTCCCGGTATTTGTACTTCAAGACAAAAGCAATAAGGATAGGAAAGTGTAAAAATACGGGCGCGTACAACAAGCGCTTCCCAAACTTTCAATGCTAAGCCAGTTTGGCACGGACACGGTTTGGCAGAGAGGCTCTTGGCAGCCATTGTCGTGTAAACTGTTATAGCACTTTACTGGAATTTGAGGTTGCTTAAATGCATCCATATGAATACAAGATGGCGCCTTGAGATTGTGGATGAAGGTCAGCCAAACATGTTACTAATTCTTATAATGTAAATAAATTATGGTATGGGTATTTACTTACGGTAAAACATTTGAATTTGTAGCATAGTATATAGGGTGTCATAAAATTAAGATAATAAATAACATTTATGAAAATAAGAGTAAATAAAAAAAGAAATTTAGAAAAGACAATTTTTGTCACGTTTTATTGAATATCTGTATCAAATCATAGATTTGTAGTAGAGGAGACAATGTGTTCCCTCATTGCCCTTGCATCTTTGACCTTTGATGGGATCAGCGGGTCGGGTCTATCGGCTAAAAAATATGGATATGGACATGGGCTTCACCCATATTTTGTCCTTATATGGGCATATTTTGAGCTTCAAATGTCAAATGAAGCCCATCTCCATATTCATATTTTTTAGCCGATAGGGTAGCTGGCCTATTTAGAGAGGCACCCTAAGAGATGAGCCTTACTAGCCATTTAAAGTATTGTCATACCTCACAATGGGACGCCACTTCAATCATCTTTAGATTTAAGAGGTTTATGATGACAATGGCGCTGTCTTCACTTAATACTTCAGGTAAGATTTCTACTTGGCTATTGGCGTAAGTCATGACTGAAAAACAACCTTCTAGCCAAACAATGGCGTGACTTGATTGGCTGCAAACAAACAGGTCCACAGGGTGCCAGTAATAGGTTGGGGGGATTTTATGACGGATTTTATGGCGCACCTAATTGTGACACGTCTTAGAAATGGTGTAGAACTTACGACAAAATCTATTTTTATTATAAGAATCGCTAAGTTTGGACATAAATGTTTTACAATCATACATAATTCTTGATTTTTTTTTGTTGGAACGATCAAAAATACTTAAGGTGCCTTAGGCGGTGAAAACGGAAAAATTGGCTGTTTTCTGTTAGCTGTTATTCAAAATATTTTAGTTTGTTCGTACTGAAATTTTCAATGTGTATTACAGAACGTATGTGTGTATGTGTGGATGAACGAAGCCAAAACACGATTGGAAACATTTTGCTCGATAGAAAAAAATCCTGAAATTTCCTCTAAAATTTCATATAAATGCACATTACGACCGTGTTTTACAATAATAATTCCTATAAAATCTTATACACTTTCAATTTATTGACCGAGTTGGATTTTCAAATAACTAAACATTTTTATTAACTTTTTGATAAAACCCAATGATATTATATGTGTAGATACGTTGTCTGCCCTCCGTAATGACTAGAACAAACTCAGGTAATTGCCCGAGTTTCACTCAGTCACACGTCAGTCAGTGGCACGTCAACGCGATTTACAAGATCGTTACCTTTATAAGTTTTTGATTTGTTGATTGGTTAAAATGCCTTCCTACGTATCCAGACATTGTAAAAATTATACTGCAACCGTAAGAGACAATAAAAATGTCTTATTTCATTCGTAAGTATTGTAAATATAAATTTAAAATACAAATTTTCATTTAGAGATGACATTTGCCATGTTGCCAATCCGATACGCATGAGTGAGGAGCGTATACTATGTTTTCTGTAAGAGTGAAAGAGAAAAACAATGGCGGCCGAGATAGCGCATAAATTCTATAAGCTCATTGGTCAAATACCAAAAGTCAAAATATTGTCTATCTCTTTTTAACAATAGGCTAATGATATGATTTTCCCTTTCGACGTGTCTGACGTCATAGAAACAATTTCGCCATTTTAAAATGCAATTCATTCACGTATAACTAGTCTATTTATAAAAGGTCATTGATAAAACCCTTCACCGCGCAAACCCGCGAGGCCCCGCGCAACATATAAATTAAAAAAAAACGACGCCCTCAAGTTGAACCAATATTTTAGAATTATGTTGCATTAGAACGTTCGGTCAGAATCTCACTGGTAATCAAAAAATAAAATACATTATAAAATCTTCTCAATTTTTGAATAGAATTCCGTTATCGTCAAATATTCGCGTGGTCTTGGCGTGGTCATGAATTATAGTAATGACTTGATTTCCATGACGGCTTTTATGCTCTTTTCCCGCTTTTAACAATTTCGACTGATTGTACCGCTACTAATATAAAACATACAGTTCAAAAATTCATATATAATATAGTTGAACATATTATCTACTCTTAAGACAGAATAATGATTGATAATACTTCACTCGATAGAAAAAAAATTCAAAGATAGCTCTGTCAACATTTTAAAAGAGCTGTAAGTCAGATAATACATTATTAGATAACTTAATTTTTTAACCAATAGAATAAACTTTTCATTATCTAGTGAATGCAAAAAGCAAATATTTTTTATTTAGAAAAAAACCTATAAAACGCGCCTATCTAAAGCTAAGTGTATATACCTACTGCTATCCACAGCTAGGCAAAGGTTTCTAACATTGAAATCAAATACTTGTCAACATGCTTACATATGCAGTTTGGTGATAACAAACCCGGGCTATGCATCGAAAAATCTGAAACACACTTTGTCCGACCTGCTAATTAGACCCTGCACCTAGGGTTGCTAACTTCAAAAAAAAGTATTTTAAGGTAAGATAAGAAAAAGGTATTTTAGAAAAATGGACAGTGTTTTTTTTTTTTTTTCGTGCGCGGACAACGTTCGCAACTTTTATTTTTGTTCAACAGTAAAAAGTATGTAGTGAACCACAGTATAATACAGTTTTTAACAGTATACCTATATAATTGGCAACCCTACCAGCACCTCCGGTTATCGGGCCGAGCTCTAAGCAACTCGGCCACCAAGGTGATGAGTGGCTAAGCATGAGTAGGTATAGCTTTATTTAAATGTACAATCTGCAACTGTAAATAACCGTGTCGCTTAGCGGTGAAAGAGTACTACTGCCCCCTCTCTTCCCTTGGTTGTCGTAAAAGGCGACTAACGGACTCAAGACTGTACATACCTACATCCAACAGCATAGAGCGGCGATGGACTCACCACCTGTCACGCTGAGCACAGTGCAGTCGCTATTTGGTGAAAAGTGGACAATAGCAGGGGGGTGTTACTCCACAGTTTAGGTACGTTCGGCCGGCGCGCCTCCCAGGCAGGCCGCCTAGGCGTATGGCGGTAAGGCTGGTTTCACAGTCACGCGTTTGACCAGCGCCGGCCACACGCGCGCGCTTACAATTACACTAGATTGTAGTAGCGTTTTATAGTCATCACGCAGTTCAAACGCACAACTACTATGTAGTGTAGCGCGCGCGTGTGGCCGGCGCTGGTCAAACGCGTGACTGTGAAACCAGCCTAAAGGTTGCTGCGAGCCGACGCACGATCCACGTCGCGCGTCGTCGCTTAAAGTCGGGTCCGCTGCTCCAGATTTTGAACAGAACATTGTTCGAAAACATAAATTACTCAATGGGCCACATTATTACTCAATGGGCCACGCCCCTTATTTATGTTTTCGAACAATGTTCTGTTCAAAAATCTGGCAGCGGACCCGGCTTTACTCGTAACCCTGCGCGCGCGCGTAAACCCTACGCTCTGTGACGTCATGACGTCAAATTGATATCGAGTCAGCGTTGCATAACGGAATATGAACGCTCGGGTCACATGATAAGTTTCAATTTCGCGTGAAAGTCGTTAAAGAGTGAACCTTCTGTACGGTAGTACTATAAGTTATTCTGTGACAATAGTAGAGGACTGCTTTTGCGGTCCCCATTGCCTAGTCTCTGACTAACCCTTCGGGGATAATAGTCGTGATTATATGTATGTATATACGTATTCAATCTGTGCTTAATTCTCATTGAAAATCACGTAAAAGGTGAAAATTACACAACTCGTTACGTCATCAACCAACAAAGGTCAGGAGTTGAGCTGATCTCGACCCGACGGCAAACATAGCTATTCGCTATTGGCTCGGATTCAGCGATGCCGCATTACGTTTGCCTTACTTGTACTAGAAAAAGTTTGAATGGTAGCTTCAATACCTTGATTAAAGCGGTAAAGCGTAATGGATTAAACGTATACAGGGCAGATAACAACAACGCCAAGCCAATCCAAATATTATTATATTTAAACGGGGCTTAACGGTATCAAACATACTCATGACTATTTTCCCCAAAGGGTAAGACAGAGACTAATGACGACTACTCAAGCAGCGCTCTGCCATAGTCCAAGTTTCACCAACAACTGCACATTTATGCAACTGCGTGTGGTGAGCCCATCGCCGCTTTATGCTGTGGGGTGTATGTGCAGTCTTTAGTCCGCTAGTCGCCTTTTACGACACCCGAGGGAACATTTTTTATTGATATACTTTTTGGTCAGCGAACCTGTTAAAGCGCACTGTGTTTTTATTGTCTCATAATTTATTCATTGAATGGACTCGCAAGTGAACACAACCTGTTCTAACGACACCGATTACGCATCAAATAAGAACTCAAGTGTTACGTAGGGAATTATATTCCTGAAATTTGTGTGATACTACGACTACGACGTTGGTCCGCAATTTCGTACACTCTCGCTCGCTTTTGGCAATGTGCCGACCGGGCCGCCCATGTAGGGTTGCCAACAAATTTATTAAAACAATACACACAATAGTTTTTTTCCTATCGTTCTAAGTTCTGTATACGAACTTGAGGCTCGCCTAGTGAAAAGCGGCTACTGCCTGTAGACGCGCACGACACCGAGGGCGTAACGCGCGCGACACCGAGGGCTTAATGCACGCGACCTCGAGAGCGTAAAGCGCGAGACATTGAGGGTAGAACGCGCGCGACACCGAGGGCTTAATGCACGCGACCTCGAGAGCGTAACGCGCGAGACATTGAGGGTAGAACGCGCGCGACACCGAGCACATTACGCGTGGATCACGGAGGGTATAACGCGCGTGACACCGAGGGCATAGACTCGCGCGACATGAAGGGCATATAACGCGTACGACACCGAGGGCAAAACGCGCGCGTTGACGACCTCGAAGCTTCAGCGCTTATGCTTCTTTGCCCTGTAATTTCATTGGATCTGTGTGTCCTTCAAATCGGAACGCAGCACGGAAATGTTAAATGGTGCTGTTTGGCGGCAGAAATAGGTTTCACGTTGGTTGTCATTCTAATGGGCAGAAACCTCCTACCGTGCAATTCTTCTATGGGTAAGCACTGGGGCTTCATCTCTTTTGATGTTGTAGTGATGATTAGATTGTGAAATCGCTCTTCACTCGGACTCCTCATCTAATTAGAAAATGCCTATCTTATCTCCAACGGTCGAAAATCCACAATCAAATGCTAGTAACATTGATGCGATGGCGGCGGCTTAGTAACATTATAAAACACATTTTCTTACATAACACTCTTCAAACGTACTCTTTTGTGGTACTGCCTGAAATTGGATCTCGACTGGAACAAACATATTACGAACCATGCGGTTCGCACGACGATCGCTACGGTTATTGTCTTCCTTCCTCGTATTTCCGAAAATACGAATGCATGTGGCACACATTTTATGATTAACACGTGGCTTTTTATGAGCAATTGAGTTTATAGAATTACTTGGACTTTATGTTTCTTATGTAGGTATCTTACGTATAATACGATGGGGATGCGTTTAGCCTACATATCACATGATGTGGAATAGAATATAATAGAAAATATTAGAATATTCTTTATTGTACACTAAAAATTAACACAATTACAATTTTTTTTACATTTTTAAGAGTATTTAGAGAGAAGACGGACAATAAGGGGCCTTTTCACTAAAAACGATATCTTCCAGGCATCCTAAGGATAGAGAACATTGATACGTCATACTAATTATTACATACACAATACGATGTTGATATATTCTTTTATTGTCTATTTATTACAAGTGGATAAGCGTATCTTATCAGTTTATTATTAAAATTGCCGGGAGTTAAGGACAAAACTGAATACCCTCTACGTGAACGCTCTGTCTAATAGTTATAATGTCATTATCCTAACAGAAACCTGGCTACAAGAATTGTCTAACAATGAGTTGCTGGATAGCCGGTATCGAGTGTTCCGATGCGACCGTGACCGGGCGGGTAGCGGCCGGCGTGACGGCGGGGGGTGCTGGTCGCGGTGCACCGCGGGTTGACAAATAGAAAGAATTAGAACCGATTATCACTAGTAATTGTTGTTTGTCGAACACGTATTTAATAAACTTTGTGGCAACTTTAAACGGGGTTCAAGTAAATAAGCACAAAAATACTAGAAATAGAATATTGGATTTATTAATTACTAATATATGTGATACCTTTACAAGATATCACATATATTAGTAATTGATTAATAAGTATTTTTATTAAAAATAAAAACAGGGCCTGGATGAAATGGAAGACATACCAGAACAAGTCAGATTATCAAGAATTCTCTATGTTCAGAGGGCGATTTAAACTTTTGTCACATAAATGTTATACAAACTATTTGAAATCTGTCGAAAACAGTATACAAGATAACATAAAATACTTCTGGACGTATTTCAAAAATAAAAAAAGCAACCTCAGACATACCCAGCAGAGTAACATATAAACATTGTACAACAGATGACCCATCCGAAGTATGTCATTTGTTCTCAACGTTTTTTAAATCAGTCTTTGAACCTTCATCTCTATCTATGGATTATGATATCGACCACATTGAGGACAATAATCACTCAGTTGATCCGTCAATAAATAAAATAAAACTCAAAGAAGATGCATTGCAACATTTAGACGTTTCTAAGGGGTCAGGTGTTGACAACTTGCCGCTTACCTTTCTCAGGTCCACGGCTACTACAATTTGTAAACCAATACATTATATATTTAACCAATGTTTACATGAAGGCGTCTTTCCCACAATTTGGAAATCAGCTCGTATTGTCCCGTTTTTTAAATGTGGAGAAAAATTGCGTGTTGAGATCTATCGACCAATATCGATATTACCCGCTCTGTCGAAGCTATTTGAGAGATTGATTCATAACAGTATATATCCTGCTTTACATAACATCATAATACAACAACAACATGGTTTTGTTAAAAAGAGATCAACCACCACTAATCTATTAATTTATGCATCGCATCTTTTTGAAAGTATGGATGATAGCAAACAAACCGACTGTGTATATACCGACTTCAGAAAAGCTTTTGACAGAGTGGATCACCGGATCTTATTGGACAAGTTGGCCTATAATGGTATCAGGGTAACATTGTGGCGATGGTTTAGTTAGGTCATACATAACAAAACGCACGCAAAAGGTCGTCATTGGTGGTTATGAGTCTAATTTCGTTCCTATAAGTTCTGGAGTCCCACAATGCTCAAAACTGGGTCCGTTACTGTTTATTGTGTACGTGAACGACGTGCAAAAATGCTTCAAGTTTTGTAATATTCTTATGTATGCAGACGATCTAAAAATATTTCACACAATAGAAAACGAGGACGACCATCACCGGTTTCAACAGGATCTTGAGAGCTTTATGGCATACTGTACCAATAATAAACTAAGCTTGGGCATCGATAAATGCAAAACTATTACTTTCACAAAGAAAAATCGGGTTAGCAAGTATAACTATAACTTTCATGGTGTACCTCTTGTAAGAGTTGAGTCTATCAGAGATCTAGGTGTTGTCCTCGACAGTAAACTACATCATAACCAACACGTGGATACCATATTAAATAAGGCTTATAAGATGTATGGCTTTGTGATGAGAGTGGGTAAAGATTTCAAACGACCATTTACTTTTCTTTCCCTTTATAAGGCATTAATAAGATCACAACTAGAGTACGCTGTGCCCATTTGGAATTCGTTTTATCATAAATATGACAAATCTTTAGAAAGTGTTCAAAAAAATTTTTACGTTCCATGCAATATAAATGTTTTAAATGTCGCCTATCGTATGAACAGCTTCTTGAAAATTACAAACATATCACACTCAATCAAAGACGCACACAACTAGAGATGAATATGCTCTATGACCTGTGTCATAATAGATATGACTGCATCCCTATAATTAATAAATTAAGTTATAAAATACCTGACAGGGTTCACAGCTGTAACCCATGTAAATTGTTTGCAACCAATAGATGTCGTACAAATGCCGGTAAGCGATCACCCCTATACCGGATGGTCACATCATTTAACACGTTCTTCAATGCAATTGACATGATGGCGGTGAGCCCTGGTACATTTAAAACTAAGTTGCTCGAAGAATTGATGCGGCGGAGTGAGTTAGTGGACTACTAATCTGCCTCTCACTGTGGTGCATAAGTGCTTAAGTGTAAATCATTAAGACTTTTCATCCAAATTAAATTCAGACTAGTTTAATTATTATATTACAGATTTAGTAACGTAGCACTACATTGTCAACCTAAAATATTTAATTTTATTTACAATATGTGGTAATCAAATCAAATCAAATCAAATTTCTTTATTAACCTTGTAACAGGTACCGTTACACTTGGTAAGTCATAATATACATCAGAAATTAAGTAAATACATCATTTAAAATTAAAGAATTGAAAAAAATTATAAATAAAAAAAGTATATAAACTTACGTAAATAAAATAAAAGTTGTTGTAAACGGTGTTGGTGACAATTCTACCAAATCATTTGTCATTGTTTTTAACCATTAAGTATTATCATTGTTTGTTTACCCCAATAAATGGAAAAAAAATGATATGAGTTATAAATGAAGGCGTTGATATAGTACAGAGGTGAATGCGGACTTTACCAAGAATTTTTAGCTAGTAAGGAAGAGCTCGATAAGCAACTTTCGCAATATCAAGAAACTGAATGGGTGACCAATGATTCAAGCTCCTCCGCGCTTTTCGAGGCACGATTTACTTACTTGCTTACTTTTAGAAAAAAAAATAAACTCATCTCATGGAATTCTATATTGTTTTAAGAACAAAATTCTACTTAAACCCCAACTTCGATAAAGAAATTTGTACAATAAAAATAAAGAATCGTGCTCGTCATTTATTCAGTGAATTTAAAACAGATGACTGCCAGCATCATCAATACTTAAAGTTAACGGCGCCTTATAAACTGCCCCCTGATAGCATTAAGGGAACCTTTCATGTATTCCTGAGTGTATCGGGATACACGTCATAAACAAAGGGTGTGCCTATAAAAGTAATCGGGTTTATTGCGTCCATAGGTTGTTTTACGCCCCCTAAGTCGTTACGGTTTTAATCCAGCGATGTTATTTCTTTGATTTCCGACGAGATGTTTGGAATTATGTGGCTTGAAGAAAAAGAAAAATGTTTAAGGTTTTTTTGGGAGGTTGTGTCGAGCAAACATTAATGACGTTGAGAAAATAGTCTTTTAAGATCCATGTTACACGATTGGTCTAGAAAAAGACAAAAGGGGGTTAAAGTTATTCGCGTCCGTAGAAACCTACGGATCCTTGAGACCCTACACGTGACCCCTGGGTGGTGCTAAATGAGTTACACTAACTGAGTGGTAGAGCCACGCTGCCTTGCAGCACGCATTGGGCCGGCTCGCCCGGGGTAATACCACCCTCTCACAAAAATGCGGCGTGAAATAATGGCACTTGGTGCTGTTGTGTTTCGTCCGGCCAGTGAGGGTTCCGGAGGCCCTTCCCCTCCCTTACAATTCCTATTCCTTCCTTGAAGTCGGCAACACGTCTGCGATTCCTCTAATTTTGGGTGTCCATGGGCGGCGGTGGTTACTCACCATCAGGTGACCCGCCTGCTTGTTTGCCTCCTTCTTTTATAAAAAAAAACTTTACATCAGGGGTTTTTTAACTTGGGTTACTTACTTACAAATTATGACAAATTGTATAACTCACTCTAGTCTCCCTGTGACCACGAATCCTGTAAAGGGTTCGAAACGTCACGACGAAAATCAAAACCCTAAAATGTTATAAACGCAAGTTAGATCCGTAAAAAGTTAGTAGTAAAAAGTTTTCATTTCACTCTAGAAGGCTAAAAAAATCATTAGATCGGTTTTTAATTTCGGGCGTAATATACACCACAACCCGATCCAAACTCTAAATTACCTTGATCTAGTCTAGTTATAGAAAGGTAAGATTGCCAGTTCCTCATTAACTGATAATTCCTGGTGAATATTCGCCATTACCGTTCCTTCCCATTATAAGGATCTATCGCTCCATAATCGCTACCTTACGGCAAATTACACTTGCGTGCAAAGAAATCGGTACCTACCGTAACTATTTCATACAAACAAGGTTATTAAAATAAAAGAGTTTTACGGATTCAATCGTGTTCAACTTTATTATTTTAGTAGCATTTTTTTTCTTAATAATCTACCGCCGACATATATGTCGCCGACGCCTGTATTTACTCTATTTCTCATTCATGCCAGTTCTCCGTAGTATTATTTGGTTGTCTGCAATCTCTTTAAGGGGACGTACATACATACATACATACTTATAATCACGACTATTATCCCCGTAGAGTTAGTTAGGCATGAGGACAGCAAAAGCATCGCCAATCTATGCTGTTGGAAGTATGTGAAGTCTTTAGTCCGTTAATCGCCTCTTACAACATCCAAGGGAAGAGAGGGGATGGTAGTATTCCTTCACCGCTACGGTTAACGTCGACATGATAATTAGCCGTTTAGTGAGTAAATGAAGATATTTCAGAGTTCTAAAGACACCTAACTGATCGGTCCAGGTTTTTAGTGCCAAATGACGTGAGTTATTAGTCTCAATATTCCTATAAATTTTAATGCAATTTTTACTGTCGTATTTTTACATTACATGTTCTTATCGGCTGAACTGATCAGTTTGGCCGTGGAATGTCTTCCATTCACTCTTTAAACGGTTATAATCATGTAATGTCACGATCAACACCCGGCGAAAAACCAAAACTTCAAGTACCTTCGTTTGTGAAATAAAATCGATGTGTCTATTTATTTGCACGCAAGTGTATTTCAAAAACAATTGAAACATAACACTTTATACGGGTATTGTACTAGTTAGCTTTAATGTTTTATCTTATTCCAGCTTGAAATTTCTCATTCTCAACAACAACGTCATTTCATTTTAAATCTTTTCAATTTAATCTATTTACGAATGTTTACCACTTCATCTGATTTTTTGCGGCCAACCTCTCATTATTTCCTAATTATCTATGAATATTATCGTAAAACTATTTGAGTTTAGTATTGAAAAATGTTATAAATGCGCTTTTAATAAATTATTAATATTCCTGTAAACGCATCCGGATAGCTAAATATGTTAGAAATGCGCTCAGGTCAGTCGTCAGACAATTACTACAGAGGATGTTGGTTACATTAAAAAAAATACTATCATAGAGAGATATTAAAGAGGACTTAACTAAAAAAGTGTATGAAACGACAGTAAATGAGAAAGTTGAAAGGGTAAGACCTCTGCGAACGTATACCAATCAGATCGAGGATGTTTTTGTTAAGGCCAGGTCAAGAGTACGCTTAAAAGAAGCGAAATTATTGTATCAGGAGGTTTATAATATCATTGATCAGGAGCGTATCAAATAGACTGAAGTCTCCGCTTACCCCTCCCTCAGGGAAACAGACGTGATTTAGTATGTACTCAGTATGTACCTATTTACTTTAATATATCGTAAAGTCGCATGCAATTACATAGGCACGAAAAGCTTCGTAAGCATTCCAAAAATTACCCTCAATGAGAAATGGTCAAGATACGTCAATGACACCTACAAAAAATACTTACGTAACTAACTTCTGCACAGCCAAAGGAAAACCTACCTTATCTGCGGACACATAAGTGTCATATATACTGAAAAGCTTTCTTTGGAAGACGGTAATGACGTCTTCCCGAGCTGTTCCCGTGACGTCATTGTGTCACGGTCAAATTGAAGAGGGGAGGGCAAAGGCTCTTGTAAGCGTGGCCTTGAATACTCTCGACTAATTAAGTTGGCGTTAGGAAAAGAAAAACTTATAACATCATTTATTATTAGCATTATTTATTATAATAGGATGTCCGCTGTTAACAAAATAAGTGCTGTATAATGATAAAATATGAGTTAGTCACGGAACGTAACCGAAGTTGTGTTCGTAATATTTGATTATTTGCGTTAAAAAACGCTCGAATAAACTCAAAGTCTACCTCAGACGGGAATCGAACCTGCGTCCTTCGCAATCCGGGCAGCCGCGTTGACCACTCCACCGCCACCGAGGTATTGATTAGACCGACAATTTTTTTTAACGCTTTTGACTTTATGTTTTTATAGCAACAGTGTCTTATCAAACCTCTTAGAATTTAAGAGATCTGAATGGAAATATTTTACAACTAGCGGCGGCTCGCGGTTTCACCCGCGTGGTTCCCGTTCCCGTGGGAATATCGGGATAAAAAGTATTCTATGTGTTAATCCAGGTTATAAACTATCTGTATGCCGAATTTCATCCAAATCCATTCAGTAGTTTTTACTTGAAAGAGTAACAAACATCCATCCATACTAACAAACTTTCGCGTTTATAATATAAGTAGGATATTTTAAACATTCAGTTAAGGTAAGACTGCTTTATAGATTCATAATATTTGATTATTTGCGTTAAAAAACGCTCAAATGAACTCAAAGATAACAAAACGTTGAAAAAGATGTCCTCAGGCGAGTTTAAGTTTTTTTTTCAACGTTTGATCGCAACGCAAATAATCAAATAGTACGAATCTATAAAGCAGTCTTGTCTTAACTGAATGTTTAAAATATTGTAAATGATTTTCATTCAGATCTATAAGAATGTAAATTCTAAGAGGTTTGATAAGACATCATCATCATCATCATTGGCCACAACATCTTGACAGATGATGGTAACAGTGGCCGTGTAGCTGTCACGTTTTCCTGCAGCTTTTCTTGTGGCTTATCAAACCAATTGCAGCACGGCATTTTTTGCCGCATTTGTCACAGATGAAACGTGAGTGGGGGGGAGGCACAGCGGTGTGAAGGCGAAGCCTTTTCTGCTTTAAATTACTTAGCCAGGCTCCCGTGTCTTGACACTCCAGTAGACGTGTCGTGGCGCCACTCTGGTCTCATATCAGCATGTGCCTCCCAACTCTTGGTGTCTATGCCAAAACTCTCCATCTCTCTTACACGAATCCTTAAATCTTAGCATGGGACGTTCCACAGGTCTTTTGGTGTCAGCGATTTGTCCGAGCATGACCTCACGTGGCAATCGATGAGGATTCATGCGATGAATATGTCCTAGCCAACGGAGACGTCTTTGCTTAACACATTGACTGCCGAACACTCGGACCCGAGTGTTCAGCATGTCGTACCACTGGTGCCGCACACTCGGATCCAAGTGACCGTCCCGAATATTTTGTTTGGTTTATTACTTGCTGGTACCTTTGGCAAACGCACGTCGTTTCGTACGCACGCACACATAGACATGTAATTGAACTTGTAAAAACTTGCGTTGGTTTTGATAAACAAGCTAATACCTGTTTGTGCGAGCGCCGCGTTCACGCGCCTAGTCCGAGGATCCGCACACGCGGATCCGAGTTGCGGCGCGGTACGTTTATGTAACGCCGGCACCTGTGGCGCGAGTATTTATTTACTAAAACTACGTGTGTCTGTAGCGCTTTTAAAAAATTGATAGTAAAGCAGGGCCATCTAAGCGTAAAAATAGCCTAACCTAATCTACTTTATCGTAATTTTATCTCCAAATCATTAGTTTATTGTTAATGTAACAAATTAATTTGTAACTGTTGTTTTTTATATATTTTATTGTAAAACCATTAATGTATATTGCACTAATTATTGTTTTAAATATTCATGTCACTCACTGATTAATTCAGAAGTTTTTTGTTAATGACACAAATAATTTTTATACTGTTGATTTTTTGTGAATCAAAATTAAAATACTTATGGCATTTACTCATATACTTTTTTATTTTAATTAGCAGACAACCAATTTACAAAACAGTTTATAAGAGTACTCAGATCCGAGTGTTTGCCTCCACAGAACCCTACACGCCGATCACTCGGATCCGAGTGTGTGGCTACACAGCGCCGACCACTCGGATCCGAGTATTCCCCTTTTTTAAGAGAAATATACAAATATTAAATAGTATTAATTTATATTTAATGAATGCACATATAAAATATTAATATTATCAAAAAAAATAGTGTGGCACCTGGCGGGATTTTTGTATTAAGCTCTTGGCAGTGAACGTGTTAAGAATGCTGTTGCAGTTGGTTTTCGTCAGAACATCTTCGTTGGTCATCCGGTCTTTCCATGTTACCTCCAGAATCGATCGCAGACACCGCATATGGAAGGCGTTGAGGCGACGCTCTTGTTTGGCGTATGTAGTCCACGTTTCCGACTCATACAAGAGGATACTAAGGACACAAGTTTGGTATACGAGAATCTTGGTAGCCATAGTAAGTTTGTTGTTTTTCCAAACTCGTGAGGTAAGCTTGCCAAAAGCTGTCGCTGCCCTGCCAAAGCGCACATCTATCTCCTTGTTGATGGAGAGATTATATTCTGTGGTAGAGCTAAGGTAACAAAAGCTATCAACGACCTGCAACGTAGCACCATCGAGAGTGATGTTGGGTGGAGAGTTTGCTCCTTGAACCATAACGACGGTTTTCTTGGTGTTAACACTCCTCGAGAACTGTTTACAAGCGCAACCAAATCTTGTTAACAACTCCTGTGGATCATCCTCCGAGTCAGCAATAAGTGCGGCATCATCAGCATACAAGAGCTCACGAACTATTACGTCATGACGCTTTCTCATTGACTTTAGAAGATTGATGTTAAAGAGTCTGCCGTCTTTTCTTGAATGCATATGTACCCCGACATCGCAATCCTTGAATGCTACCAGGAGAAGAGAAAAAAAGAAGATCCCGAAGAGTGTGGGCGCCAGGACGCAGCCCTGTCTTACACCACGGTTCATGCTGAAGGTCGTGGATGCATCACCATCAAAAATCACAGAGCCCCTCATGCCATCGTGGAAGGCTCTCATCAAGGACAGTAGTGTTGGCGGACACCCAATTCTGCATAGTACACTGTAGAGACCCTCCCTGCTGACAGTATCAAAGGCTTTGTTTAGGTCGACAAAGGCCATGTATAGAGGCTTAAGGTGTTCACGGCACTTTTCTTCAAGCTGACGCAGAGGGAATATCATGTCATTCGTGGATCGGCCGGCTCGAAATCCGCACTGCGACTCTGGGTAGATCTGATCTGCAAGAGTTGTCAACCTTTTTAGAACTACCTTGGCGAATGCTTTGCCAGCGATGCTCAATAGTGATATTCCTCTGTAATTGTTACAATCACCTCTGTCGCCTTTTCCCTTATAGAGAGTTACTATGTCAGCGTCCCGCATGTCTTGAGGTGTTGTGCCCTCTTCCCAGCAACGTAATAGGATGCGATACAATATCGGTGACACGCAGCTGAGCTTAATCACTTCGGCAGGTAGATTATCACGGCCGGTACTTTTATCTAGTTTTAAGCTTACAGTGTACTATTCAGTGATTGTTGAAATTCTTTGAGAGTAGGAGGATCGTCTAGGTTCGAAATTACGGGGTAAGATGGTAGAGCGTTCAGGGTTTCTGGGCTGATGTTAACCTTTTCGGAGTACAGACTGGTATAGTGTTGCGCCCACCTATCCAACTGTAAGTGTTTGTTAGTGATGGGGTCTCCATTAAGATCTTTTATTGCTGCGCGCTTCCTGACAATTGGACCGATGGCGGTCTTGATGCCTTGATACATGCCTCGACAGTCACCAATATCCCGAGAATGCTGAATAGACTTACACAAGCTGTTCCAGTACCTGTTTGCGCAAAGGCGAAAGACACGTTGAAGTTCAGCTTTTGCAGCCTTGTAACGGGTTTTTGCACGTATATCGCTCGGATTATTCGAGACCTGTATACTAGAGTTACGTTTCTCCTCTATAAACGGACGCAACTCAGTCTCGCATTCAGCAAACCAGTCGTTCTGCGTCTTATCCTGTCGCCCAAATGTTTGGAGAGCCGTTTGCGTGAGAGTGTCTTTGTTCATGATCCACATAGCTTCTGCATTATTAGCAGTAGGTACCTAGATCATCTGGAGCTAGTTTTTCTTTAAGTTCTGTGGTGAACTGCTTATATAGCGCGTCATCTAGGTAGGCTCTGGTATTAATTTTTATTTTATTAGAAGCACTTCTAGCTGAGTGGATCTTCTTAGGTGAGGGACGTGTTTTGGCCATTATTAGAGAGTGATCTGTGTCACAGTCTGCACTATGGTATGTACGGGAGTTAAGAATATCACGCAAGTCTCGCCTTTTCGTGATTATAAAATCAATTTGATGCCAGTGGCCTGACCGTGGATGTTTCCATATGACTTTATGCGCGAAATAGGTATTAGTAATACTTAGTGATAATGATGCGCATAGTTCCAGTAGGCGTTGACCATTCTCATTAATTTTTTCAATGCCATGTGGGCCTATACAGTCTGGCCAGATACTCGGCATATTCCCAACTCTTGCATTAAAGTCACCCAGTAGCAGGAGTTTGTCTGATGCACGAACGTTTTCCAAAACTATTCGAAGGTCTTCATAAAATTTGTCTTTAACTTCTGGGTGAGCATTCAGAGTAGGAGCATAAGCAGAGACGAGTGTGAAGGGACCAGAAGCTGTAATTATTCTTAGGGCCATTAGTCGCTCGAAAATGAACGATGGTTGTTCACAGCAGCTAAGTATTTTATTGCATACTGTAAAACCGACTCCATATACACGCCGCTCGCCTGCGTCTCTGCCTTTCCAGAAAAAGGTGAAGTTATCCTCACGCAGACTACCTTCATCCGGGAGACGGGTCTCCTGCAGCGCGGCCACATCAATACGAAGACGCAAAAGTTCCCTGTCAATTGCGGCGGTCTTTCCGCAGATTGGGACAGTATCCGTTGCCGTGCCAAGTCCAGGTAACATTGTCCAAACATTCCAGGTGGCGAATCGTAAGATGGTATTGTTGGTTTTGTTTGGTGATTGAATATAGTTGTTATAATCATTATTTCTGTTTCTGACAGGTGCTAAACAAGCTCACCATGTTTCAAGCAGTATCACATGCTTGCTGCTCCACACACCTATAGGAGCGCATGGTGATCCTTCACCTTCACCTTCGGACTGGTACCTTACTGGCCGGGGGCTGCCCAGCTTGAGGCGGGCGATAACTAGTCAGTCAGTTAAAACATAAAGTCAAAACCGTTGAAAAATTTCGTCGGTCTAACTAATACCTCTGTGGCGAAGTGGTAAATCGCTGCCCAGATTGCAGAGGACGCGGATTCGATTCGCGCCTGAGGTAGACATTTTTTTCAACGATTCGTTATCTTCGAAGTTGTGTTTTCCGTGTTTTAATAATTTTTAACCGTGTCGAGTAGCAATGAAAGAATACTACCACCCCTCTCTCTTCCCTTGGGTGTCGTAAAAGGTGACTAACGGACTAAGACTGCACATACATCCAACAGCATAGAGCTGCGATGGGCTCACCTGTCACGCTGCGCACATGTGCAGTCGGTATTTGGGGAAAAGTGGACTATGGTAGAGGACTGTCCCTGTCAATTGCTCTAGCGCTTGGTATTTAAATCTGTAAATGGCTATTAAAATTTAAATGTAAAATAAACATGTTTAGAGACTTAATAACTTAACCAGAATATACTCGTACATTTATTTAGCATCAGAAACCAAATTTGTGTAAACTAGGAATTTCTCTAGTGCTAATTACAAAATTGCCTGAAAACCGAGTACCGACCAAATTATCTTGAGCCCGGTTAATTAAACACTAATTATTCCTGTTTAAGTCGTACGATCCGGCGTACTAAGGCGTTCTTTAATAACGATGCTGGATCGAGATTTCTTATTTATGAATAACGTATTTATATTTATATGAAGTCAATACCCAATAAGTTTATTGAAGTCAATACAATAGCGATGACTTGGTTTTATCGATGTAGAGGCAAAGACGTCTTACATAAAGGTTGCGAAACCAAATGCGGGCAAGAAACATATAATTATATTGTGTTTTTCCACAAAAGATCCCAATGGGTCAACGTGCAGCTGCCAGAGGTAGACCTTTGCAGGACCAATAAGATAAAATAAGATAACCTAACATTAATATGTCAAGGATCATAAGACCCCCCCGGTGGTCGCGAAACAATTGATTTTTAATTGTCTCTGGTTTAACGATCTTCAAGGGCTTAACCGTGACGCAAGGTGCAAGAATACTACCACCCCCTCTCTTCCCTTGGGTGTCGTAAAAGGCGACTGACGGACTATAGACTGCGCATACATCCAACAGCATAGAGCGGTGATGGGCTCACCACCTCACGCTGAACACATGTGCAGTCGTTATTTGGTGAAAAGTAGACTATAGCAGAGGACTGCTATTGCGGTCCTGATTGCCTGGTCTCTGACTAACCCTTCGGGGATTAATAGTCGTGATGAAAAATAACATAATGTCTTTTTTACCATTTTGTATTATCCCGAGGTAGTTTTACAAATAGGAACCTTCGCGTGTGTAGATTTCTATATTAGTCTTCTGTCCTCGAAGGGTTAATCAGACACTAAGCAATGATGACCGCAAAAGCAGTCCACTGCCACAGTTCACGTTTCACCAATAAACAACTGCACATGTGCTCAGCATTATAAGTGGTAAGCCCATAGGTGGTAAGCCCACTTTATGCTGTAAGATGTGTGTGCAATCTTCAGTCCATTAATCGCCTTTGACGACAACCAAAAGACATTGATTAGTAATATTCTTTTATTAGTGAGCTGCCACCACACAGCTCCAGTAAAAATTATAATACGTATATACCGTGTTAAGAACCTCATCTAAAACGTAATCTAAGTATCAGAGTAGTAGGTATAGCAACTGATGCAATAATTGGTTAGACATATCAAAGCCGACCCGCGCTCCCACTTAAATCCAGTTAATCGAGCAGATTTGCATACTTCGATCAGAGTGTGGCCACGGAATTCATGATTGAATCTCTGTAAGCATACCAAAGATTACAAAGTCCAAATATCTATTCTGGATCCTACTGGAACAGCAGCGCTGCTGCGGCAGCAGCATACTCTGTGGTACCTACCTATAACTAGAGGCTTTACAGCATTGTTTGAATGAAGTTTTAATTTTTTTCTAAAGGTTTGGGACATTTTGTTTATAAAATAACTGATTAAAATTTCAAAGTTACCGTGTTGCGCTCTTGTATTGTATGAATTAACAACTACTTTATTTGTAAAGTCCAACATCCTGGATCCATTGCCAGTTCGGGCGATTACTTTTTTATTTTCGTTTTATGTTTCTGTGTTTGGTAAACAAGTCAATAATGTAATTTCTTTCTTACTTCTTTATTAAAAAGTAAATTTTCAACTCCTCGATGATGAGCAGCCATCCTTGTTTCGGAAGGCACGTAAAGCAAATCCCTGATGTCGTCGTAAGATGGCAGTCATTACCCCTCAAGCCCCAAGCGGCACATAAAAAACTCGCTATTCCGCCAGACCCCAAGCGGCCGTATATGGCCGCGCTGGCCGCGCTCTGCACTTGACTCTGTTTTGATATAATTAGAGACTACTTTTGTATAAACAAGGTCGATTATTTCGGTTCTGTGGTATATTTTATGCATCGTGAACGCAAAATTTAACATGAACTGCGTTTGATTTTTTTTTCCATTTCCGCAAATTTAAATTCTCGCCAAATCGCACCTGCTGTCAAATTTTTTTGACGTTTTGTTGACAAGACTGAGAGGTTAAATCCCACCAAACTGCATTGGGCCAGCCTTGTGAGTTCTGGCCCAATCTATAAATTTGGAGTTGATGGGATACAAGTTTTTGAGCTAGCGCAGGGGTACTAATAAGTCAATACTACTTACTAATAATTTATATTAAGTCAAATGTAAATTTATTCATGTATTGTAATTAAAGTACTGTGCTAGATAAGGAAGAGCGGGATCTCCTAAAACAGGTATTTTTTAATATACTTAACAGGATGGTACCAACACTTCTATATACAAATGTCAATATGAGTTACGTGAATAAAGATTTTTGAATTAATTTTGTACCAAGCCATTTCACTATGTGGTGTTGTCCATGTCGGAAGAGTAGAGCAGTTGTATTATTGATTTCCGCCATTCATCTCAATAACATTTTTTGTATAAATCACATTTTAAACGTTCAGCCGATCGCTGCCTGATGCAATATATTACTACATATTTTGTTACAATCGTTTTTTTTAATTAGCACCCTTTATTATAATTAAGTAAGGAAGAAATTATGTCCATCTCGCTCTTGAACTAAAACTCAATGAACCTTAGTCTCACAAAGCCTATCTCGCTATTGGACTAAAATGGAATTGACCTAAGTCGCAATACGCCCACATCTCGTTTGGTCTAGGTATAACGCGACTTAGGCACACTGCGTTATAGGTATACCGAGAGCAAAGGTCAAGAAACTCACCAAGGGTATTTGTTTTCTCTCTTTCTTTTACAGCATAAGAATATTGGAAAAAACCCTTCTCCTCAATGAGAATGCCATGAAAACGTTTTCTTACATAGTCTGTAAGACATTGCTGTTCCACCCCCACACGTAAACTTTAATTTTTGTCGTTACCCATTTTCCTAAGCAAAAGGGTAAGTTACACCGTAAAATGATTTAATGGCGGCTGCCTTTATAGACCACTTAACTTTTTAATTTATGGCCATAGGCATTACTAAGTAGCGGCCAGTATAAATTACATCCAAGGTTAGTTAGTGGGGCGCAAAAGCAAATGGAAAATAAATTTGAAACTTTGCAATTTAGGGCGCTGTTTACTGTGTCTTGTCCTACTTGGTGGTCGTATTTTTTACAGGGAGTGGGGAGGAAGTTTATATAACATACATAATAATCATGACTATTATCTCCGAAGGGTTAGTCACAGACTAGGCAATGAGGACCGCCAAAGCAGTCCTCTGCCATAGTCCACTTTTCACCAAATAGCGACTGCACATGTGCTCAGCCTGACTTAGCTACTCTGTTTCAACTTTGTAAAGTAAATGTAGTTATTAATTTCAACCTTAACATGAATTCTGATTGCATTCAGCGTAAAAGATAAAAGTGCCGAAACATACAAAACGGAACATTAATTGAATTTGAATTTAAAAATATTTTACAGAAGAAATAAATCAGTTGATTCGCAGTTAAACTTTATTTTTATATTGTAAATCATAGTTGTGAGTCGATTGCGAGTAAAGTATTAATAAGAACTTTCTATGTAGTAAATAAGCTTTTTGTAAGTAATGTCACCTTATTTTACTCACGACGTCCGTATACATAATAACTTTTAAAGCTCACACTAATCATTATCTAGCCCAAGTAAAGCTTCTTTTAAAACTTGTTCAAATGTTTAACATAAATATTATACATATTGAGCATGGTGCGCCCTGACCCGCGGTAATTCAACCTGGTACCTCAGAGATGGTGCGACGCGCGACACCAGAATCTGCGTGATAACCACACGATACCGAGGTCGTCAAAATAACCGACATTATTGTAGGTGCGTGAAAAACATAAATATAATCACGACTATTATCCCGGAATGGTTAGTCGGAGACTAGAAAATGAGGACCGCAGAAGCAGTCCTCTACCAAAGTCCACTTTTCACCAAAATAGCGACTGCACATGGCTCAGCGTGACAGGCGGTGAGCCCATCGCCGCTCTATGCTGTTGGATGTATGTGCAGTCTTTAGTCCGTTAGTCGCCTTTTATGACACTCAAGAGGAAAGAGGGGCTGGTAGTATTCTTTCACCGCTACGCGACACGGTGAACGAGTAAACAAGATTTTATTTATTCAGCGCTCCAGCACAAAATATGCTAAGACGTCCCCAGTGCTCCAGATTAAGTTTATACCTATTCGCTTTTTATTTCAAGAACTCTTAGCTAGCATTTCAGATATAAAATGGCTTCTAAGAAAAGAGCACTTAACATTTTACTGCTCATTTAAACAGCATAAGCCGCGCTGTTTGCTGTGTTGTTAGCTCCAATTCCTTTTTTTTATTTCAACTACAATGAATGCTATTCTTTGGATTTCCTAAGATACAGGACCTTTATTTTTTATTTATTTTTTAGACACACCAACAGTGTACCTAGACTACATCCTACTAATATTATAAACGCGAAAATTTGTAAGTAAATATGGATATTTGTTACTCTTTCACGTAAAAACTACTGAATGAATTTGGATGAAATTCTGCATTCAGATAGTTTATAACCTGGATTAACACATAGGATACTTTTTATCCCGATATTCCTACGGGAACGTATGGATAGATGTTTGACTCTTGCACGTAAAAACTACTGAAAGAATTTGGATGACATTCGGCATTCAGATAGTTTATAACCTGGATTAACACATAGGATACTTTTTATCTCGATATTCCCACGGGAACGGGAACCACGTGGGTGAAACCGCGAGCGACCGCTTGTATAACATAAAAATGTTTGACTTAACATCCGTAGTTAGGTCGAGTTTTGATAAATAGTTATATACTTTTGGACGGTCTCCGTGATCATGTGGTTAGAAAGCCGGTTATGAAGTTGCGTCTTCGCCATCTCTCAAATTTTTGAAAGTGCTTTTGAATCGTCCAAAAACTCTTTTGCCTACTATCCACGATGGAAGATCCAAAAAACTTCGACAAATCTCCGATTTTTATTTTACAGTATTGTTACTGAACTACTGAGGTTGCTTTTGTCTATAAAATTTAATAATATGAACAAGAGGCCTCTTTAATATCGTTTCTTATCCAGACACTGTACAAGTCGTATGCTACGTAATTATAACCTTTATTCCTAACGTGCCAACGTCAGTTATTCCGTTGTGCTGAACTTTTCATCGTTGCACATAATAATATGCTGAGAGTAAAACGGGCTCAGACTTGGGCGATAAAAGACAAATTAAGTTTAATACCTCAATTTGCAACAGCACTTCCTTGAATATAAACTCACCCTTATTACTAAGACAATAAGGCAGCCATTACACTTTTCCATTGTCCAGCAACTGGATTATATTTTAATTCTTCCAAGTAAATAGGTTGGATTCTCCAGATTGAATTTGTATCTGTTGTGTGTGCTTAAGCAATGCACTCTCCATTTTAAATTGGAAACGGTCCGTGGCAATCAGTCGTTAATCAAATAATTCAGTGCATCGCCAGTTCGCGTTATTAACTCTCTTGATTACTCTTCGCAAGCAAAAAATTAACACAAATATTTGTATTTATTATCTGTTCATTTGGCAGATACTTGAAACCATTATAATAATATAGTTTAAGCTTTCTTAGCGTTTAATGTCAGAAGTGCGTTTATTTTATTCACTACAGGTGAACAATTTGCCTTCGTTTCAAGCCACCGATCTATGACCCAGGGGTTTGATTTCCAGCATCTTTCTTACTTGGTTAGTGGTAGGGCTAGTTAAGTCATTGTTGTTAATAACATTGTTGTGTTCCGACACCAGGCTAAGCGCGTTTTCACAAACGGTTGAGATGAAATGCCTACCATTTATGGTGCAAAAAAAACTATTGTAGAACTGGCTATATTATCACCACCGCCACTGCTTTTATTATTATTCGAACGCAGGATAATTTAAATTATAACTTATACACTCGAGAGCAATGAATCTGGGTCGTAAAGAAACCTATAAATCTTAAAAACTATAAATGCTAGATTAATGAAATAAATTGTGTATAATAGACAATTAAATACTCTTCAAATGAAAGTAATAAAATTTATGAGTAACTACATTTTATTCACAAAAACTTACATAAAGAAAAAAAACTGATGATCTCGCCTTAAAACAAAAATAGTAAACATGACATTTTTGTAACAACATTACGATTTTCTTGAACTTTAATATTTCGTATTGCCTCCTCTTGTTCCATTACTGCGTTTACGCGGTTTGGCATGCTGTAGGTACTCCAAGTTCCTTATAGTCTCCCATTGAGGTAAAATAAACTAGAGAAGACACCACGAAGCAAGTTTGTGCGCAACTAAGGTGCAGCCGCAAGGTCCACAATCGCTTGAATCACACGCAATCACTGAGGCGTTTGCAGCCCATGGGCTGCACCTTAGTGCGCACAAACTTGCTTCGCGGTGTCTTCTCTAGTTTATTGTACCTCAATGTAGTCTCCCTTTTTCAGCTAGTATTCTTAGTAACCGAGATTTATAGGTTTCTTTAATAGGTTTGTTTAATTGACCCGGATTCATTGCTCTCGAGTGTAGTTAACATACTTACTTCAGATGCGTACTTGTAGTATGTCAGGCAGGATAAAAAGCTCTGGTAACTTTCTATACATCTCACTGCCTACCCCTTCGGTAAACGGGCGTGATTTATGTACCTATATGTACAGTCACGAGCAAAAATATGTAAACAATTATAACTCTTAATACAATGGAATAAGAATCAAAGTGTATACATATTGGTGCTCGTACTTCACTATCGCAGACCTTTATACAAACATACATATAATCACGACTATTATCCTCGAAGGGTTAGTCAGAGACTAGGCAACGAGGACCGCAAAAGCAGTCTTCTGCCATAGTCCACTTTTCTCCAAATAGCGACTGCACAGCTCAGCGTGACAGGTGGTGATCCCATCGCCCCTCTATCCTGTTGGATGTATGTGCAGTCTTTAGTCCGTTTCGCCTTTTACGACACCCAAGGGAAGAGAGGGGGTGGTAGTATTCTTTCACCGCTACGTGAGACGATTAAGTACAGTTCAGGCAGTCATTTATTTGTTTAACATAACATTCGATTGCAAACAAATTGTAAACCACACAAAGTTTCACGTCACAACCTCACCGAATAATACGCTAACGTGTCACCGTACCGAAGTTTTCAACATCCGATTACGAAATCAAGATTTGCAGCTTAACGTGCAAAACCCGAAGGTAAACCTGTACCCCGGATGCCACGTCAATCACACGTTCCCCCGGGATAGGTTGTGTAATTGCCTCAAATTAGCAGCGTCTAAAGCCGTATTCCCGATCCCGACTGGTTCATACAAAATAATTTGGAGCGGCGCTGTAATTAAAGGGATTCGAGTGTATTATGCGATGAAATTATTTCGTCGCCAGTGTTTATGAGATTATCACGTGTCGCTCTGTGTTACTCGAATGTTGTGAAATATTTTATTTTAACGTATGTGGTTTACGCCATATTTGATTTAACCGAGTCGCGTAGCGGTGAAAGAATACTACCTCCCCTTCTCTTTCCTTTGGTGTCGTAAAAGGCGACTAACGGACTAAAGACTGCAGATACATCCATTAGCATTGAGTGGCGATGGGATCACAACATAGCACATAGTAAACAAAGCAATATATAGATTGATTATAAATTTTGGCCATTAACCACAACGGAAGTTATGTAATTACTGTTAAAAACAATATCATAACTATTTGATGATTTCCTCCATTGGTGAGGAAACAACTACGGTGAATCGAAATCAACATTTTATTGGTGCCTAAGTTTTTAAGTCACCTAATCTTGACATGGAAACGACTATGAATGACAGTTTGAAAGCTCCAAAACGAACTGGCAATAAAAAAGCGTGGCAGTCAAACTTTGGAAGTCAGCAACTTTTGTGCGAGGAATATCCATTATTGTAGTTGTATGCTATAGAGAGGTTCCGTCGATGAGTTCCTAAACCCTACAGCAAATCTCTGCTACCAGAGAGAGTGTGATTCAGAGCCCTCTAGGTCCGTTGACAACTGGACCACACCATCTCACTAGAAACTATCTTACTACTATTAATATAAAATAACTTATATCTACTGGAGACGGTGAGTGCCACTACCTTACTGCTGCTCCGCTCGTCCCGTGCTGGTATGCTGGCCCGCCACGCCGCAGCCTGCCTGGTGATGATAGACTGCGCCCCTGGCCAGCATCCCCTGGACGCGGGTGGTGAACAGAAAGTCCTAAACGTCCCGCCTACCCCGCAGTACTGACACTCAGACAAATATGATACGCACCGCGTCCGTCATGCCACGCCACGTGTTTTCGTGTCGAACTCCAATCAAATAGATAGTTTTTAGCTAGCCCGCCCTGGTGCCAAATTAAACTAATGTTCTAAACACTGTTTCATACTTAACTACTAATTATTACGGTCCGTCGAATCAATTACTGTGCCGCCACATCAAAATTACAAATTCAGTTCTTTTCACGTGCCCGTACGACGCAAAAGTCACACTGACAGCCGGTCTGTCACAGGCATTTAAAAATACAGTGGCTGCGTTCGGATACCAAGTTTTATTTAAAACAGTAGTGATGACTTGATTTCAATGACGAAGTCCTTTGCCCAGCAGTGGGACACAATATATTCTTTTGCTTTACTTTAATTATAGTCACCCCTCTTTGCGAGAGTTACAAGATGGCAACGTCGTCATACTATTACGAAACGTTACTAACTTAACATATTACTACGTGATAACTTAGCTGTCGCAGTTATTTGACAATTATAGTCCCATTGCTAAAGCGGTTTAGTAGATTCTAAGGAGATTCTCTTCAAACAGTAATTAAGTTAGAAGTGCGCAAAGGTTTCATACACAACTATACCAATACTTTGTACATTATCGTAATAATAAAGTCAAGTAAGTAAAGTACAGCAAGTTTTTAAAAATCATAAGTGATTGTGCAATTAGCTTATGAAATGGGTTTGTTCATGCGTAAAGTATTGTTACTAATCGTTAGTGTACTAGATATACAAAAGTAAAATTAACCGTGTCGCTTAGCAGTGAAAAAATACTACCACCCCCTTTCTTACGTTGGGTGTCGTAAAAGGCGACTAACGGACTAAAGACTGCACATACTAACAACAGCATAGAGCGGCGATGGGCTCACCATGTGTCACACTGAGCACATGTGCAGTCGCTATTTGGTGAAAAGTTGACTTTGGTAGAGGACTGCTTTTGCTGTCCTCATTGTCTAGTTTCTGACTAACCCTTCGGGCCATAACACCATGCTGGCCCAATGCGGGTTGGTGGGTTGGTTCTTAAAACCCATCAATTATTGGGTCAAAGTTTTTTTTCTATTTAGGTACAAACAGTTACATGTTTTTAAATTAAATTGAACAAATTGTTACTTAAAAACCTAAAGTTCCCTAAATTAAACATTTATATTATTTATGGCAAACAAACAGTAAAAATAATAACAGGCAATATAGATTATACCTATTAAGTAAAAAAAAAAACCAACAAACAATTTAACAATAAGTACTAAAATGACGCACAGCGAGCCCCGCTCGACCAGCGGCCACGGCCAGTAACAGCTCACTGCGCCCAGGGACAGACGTGCTCGTTGTGACAGTACAAAACATTGATTGACGCAGTTAAATATATTTTATGCAAAAGACACGAAGGCCTCAGGGAGAGACTAAGAAAATAACAAGAACTTATTAAATAACACATTTCTGCGAGGTAAGTATATAATATCATGTAGGTAAGATTAAGATATTTAAAGTTTAAATTATATAAGATGACTGCTAGAAACCGCAAGAAACTTCAAGGGCTGGTCAGGTCAAGTCGCACCTTTATCGGTAAACTGTTACTAAGCGAAAATACAAAATTTTACAGGAGAGCCAATTTAAAGAAATATTCACCGTTTTTGGAAAATAAACTAAAAGCATTTGGTATTAAGAGTATTATTTTAAGACTATCTGATAAATATTTATTCATATTTCAGCATATAATTCAAAATATATGTTTTGTTTAGATATACAATTATTTATTGCAGTTTTTAATTATTATAGTAACACTTTTGTATTAATTTTTTTTCGATTATGATTGATTGCTATAAAATCACTGAGTAAATAGTGTAACTAAAGTCAATGTTATTTACAATCGAATTCATTTGTAGATATTGTTTGATTATCAAATTCTGAACAGTTTTAAAAGCGGTTCTTCTACTTATTTAAGCATGAATAAAAAAACAAACATTTAAATTGAATGATTTATTTTCAATTAAAGATGAGATCCATACACTTATTACTAGTTTAGTTTCACAGTCTTATTAATTATATTTCGCACATTAACCAACAAGTAGGTATGTTTCCCATAGTTATTAATATCATATAGAATTAAATAAATTGGAAAATCGAATAAAATGCAATAAAGTTATCTATACTTAAAACAACACCCAAACGTTATAATTTTCTCACAAGATTAACAAAAGTACAACCCACGTAATATGCTTCATAGAGAGGCGAATCTCTGAATCAAAATAATATTAAAAAGTAACCAAAAATAATTAAAATTAAATACAAACATAAATTTTGCAAACTTCGAAAGGAACACTACGAATAAAACTTTAATATTTACTTCATATATCATTAAAGGAAAAATGAAACTAAACTAATTATCACTATTAAGTTATCAATATTCTTAAATAAATATTTTGATATGAAGAAGTAAACTGTGACTATATAAAAAGGAACATTCTACGAATAAAACTTTAATGTTTACTGCATATATTATGAGAAGAAAACTGTGACAAAACAAAATGACACATTATACCACTTAAAAGAGTAACAAAATTACCTTATTTTGTAACTTGTAGCCGTGTTTATCCAAATACTAACACTTTTCTCTTAAACTTGTGTCCTACTGTTCAACAAGCACGTTACAATTGGTTTAGTCGCGATATTGTCCTTAAAAACTCTATCCTTTATTGTTTAGTAACGGAAAGAAGTGGCGCCATCTTTCTTTTGAGGACGTATTTTAAAGGAGGTGTCAATGTCATTTCATAGTTTACGTAATTTTATTATAGATGGCATTGTTATCTCAATTCTTGAAAAATTTTGTATAGTAACACTTTACCGATAAAGGTGCGAAGTGTTTTATACATGACAAAAATGACAAAAAAGGAATTCGTGTTTTTTCGTAGGCACTTATCGCCCAGCTGAAGGGGGCAACGGCCGGCCGGCCGTCTGTTGACCCGTCAACGTAGGTACTTATCGCCCAGCTGAAGCGGACGAGTCAACAGACTTCCGTATGCTTTAAAATAAATAAGATACTCAAAGACTATCCAATTAAAAATCACAAAATTAAATATTTCATTAAAAATGAAAACACTCGAATTCCTTATTTGTCATTTTTGTCATGTTTAAAACACTTGACCTGACCGGCCCTTGAAGTTTCTTGCGGTTTCTAGCAGTCACCTTATATGTTTTCCTAAAGGACCACGGGGGATTTTGTATATATGAACCCCGTCCCCACCCTACAACAGACACGTATCCTACGTGTCAATTTGTTCATTGGGACCCAAAGAAGCCTAAAGTACGTTGTTAAAAGTTAGTTGCAAAAAGTATTGGGTTTATTTATAATAAAAAAAAAACTTTTATTGTTTCCTTGCTTTAGTTGGAGTTGCTCGAGTGGGTCATTCTCTCTCAAAGTGTCTCTGCGGTGGTGGCATGTGCGTCGGGTCGTTACGTTACCTAAAACATGGTTGAGCGAAGCGCTGGCTAATTCACATGTCATACTTGTGAACGGGTGCCGCCTATGGAGTCTCGTCTGCTCTTGCAATCTTATTTTTTTGAAAAAAAATATATTCAAAAACAATATATTTTTTATAACCTAAATCCCGCGCATATGAAGAATGTCGCCATATTAAAAAAAATATCTTGCCTACTTTCCCCTTAAAATGACACTAATTTCAAATCTGTTGGATGGTGGGGACAAAATTTCCCATGGTCCTTTAAGTTGTTTTCCAGTTGAAAATTAAAAGATTTAGCTAGTTGATTCTACGCTATTGGCTACTACAAAGTGGAGGGTTATGGTCTGCTTTCCCGATTTACTATTTCATGTTGATCTTTTATGCCGGATGATTGATGGAGGCATGCAATATGAAATATAAGAAAGTTTCTAACACTTTCTTCTGTTCCTTCTTTCTATTGGTTTTCATTCCTGACAGAGTCACCGTGGTAATCAGCAAAGATTTTATGATTGGTGTCATGTTCTACAATCGTTAATTCGTCACCAATTTTTCTATTCACTCTGCAGTTCACACAAGCTGCTAACAATACGTTAGAAATAAATTTCTTTTGAGAATTTCGTCTTTTTATTCTTCCAAATGCGATTGAATCAACGCTAAGCCAAGAATACGTTACATAGTAAGTAAGTACCCTAGTTCCATGTTAACAAAAAGGCTCTTTGGGAAAACAGATTCTCACATTCCTTGATTAAAGTCACAATACGACGCATCGATGGACGAAATAAGCCGGCGTTCGGACGGTATAAGGTCCAATTTACGCAGGGCTAAAGTAGACGAGAGACTTTGTCATGTGAACTTTATTTTATTTTACATTTATTGTTTTACTTTTTGTTGTGTCGTATCCGAAATGAGGAGATACACGCTCTGGCGAGGCTAAACATAGAATTACAGGCAGGTGTCGAAATGGAACTTTTGAACTTCGGCGATCTTATCAGGGGCGAACATAGAAAGGTTTTCCTAGAATATTGTACAAAAATAGTTGCACTTGTAATACGTAGAAATAAGACATAGTAAATAGGAATAAATAGATTGTTAATTAGGAATGATACATATATCTGCGTATAAATGTATTAATTTCCATATATAAACTAAAAGAAAATGTATAGTCTTAAGAAAATAAAGCTGTAACTAAGTATATAATAGCCAATAACATAATTAAAAATAAGAAAATTTAATTAGCATGAAAGTAGATTAAGAACAAAATGTAATTAGAGAGTAAGAACTAGTAATAAGTTGTAAAAACCAACTGTAATAACTAGTAAGGAAACCACTCATTTTCCCCGAGTAATTAGATATAACATCTGAATAAAGAAATAAAAAAGCTAGACCTAAGACTAGTCAACTCACGGCCTCGACAAATAGCGAAGCACTCACCGCTATGGAATGATTGGTGATGAATGAATGTGTGGTATGCGGTATAAAAAGCGAGAGGAATAAAAGAGAGAACTGACATGAATGACAAATAGAGTAAATACAGGCGTCGGCGACATATGTCGGCGGTGGTATTAAAAAAAATGAGGAGATTCAACAAAGAACCAAAGATACCGACATAGCACATACGATTAGCAACCAAAAGTGGCAATGTGGCAACATCTGTCAGAGAAGCGACAATCGCTGGGGCAGACGAAATCTGGAGTAGAGACCGCGACTGGACTAACGCAGTGTGGAAGACCCCTGACCAGATAGAGAGACGATCTGCGCATAGTGGCTGACAGTAACTGGATGCAGAAAGAAGACCGGCTTCAGTGGCGCGCCTTAGGAGAAGCCTCAGGGGACTGCGATAGGCTGACGATGATGATGATGTTTCGTGAGTTACAAGGACTACCTCCGTGGTCCCATCGCGCCATCTCTGAGGTCCCGGGTTCAATTGCCGGTCGGGTCAATTTAGAGAAAAACCGTTTTTCTAAATTGATTTCGGGTCTGGATGTTTTTTCTATGTTTATGTATTTGGGCCATTTTCAAATTCTCTGCAGGTAACCTTGTCCCTAACCATATTTAAATTTTTTTGGATAAATTTTGAAAATACTGCAAATGTAAAGTAAAGTTAAGCATCGAAAATGAAAAATAATAATCTATTTTCATATTTTTGTACTTTGTTTATCGCTAGAGCGCACGCGTGGGGTCATACGAACCCCAGTGTTTGATTTTGCCGAATAACTTGTCGAAATGCATTTGTTTGGCCTTGAGCGTCTAGCTAAGCTTCGATCATTAACTAATGTATGTGTTTAGTAGTCTGCCGGCACTTGCACGGCACTGTCGCTTGCTCTGTGAGTATTTAAAGTTGTTTGGGGTACCTACACATGATCCTATGCGTGTGATCGTGGAAGTTTTTTTGTGGATATTACCAACATTTTCTGGGGTGAGTATTCATTTCCTAAGTTAATTTTTTGCGTTTATTTTGTAAATATAACAAAAGTCAATAATAATGTACTAATTTCTTTTTTTTGTACAAACAAGGCTCCTCATAATCCAAATACATAAAAATAAGCAAAAATTTGTTGAGATTTTGTTTTTTATTTAATCTTTAATAAAAAAACGGTTGGTTTACATTCTTGTTGTAAAACTTATTTGAATAAAAGTTCGTTTTTATAATTATAATAATTTTGTTTCATTTAAAACACGACATTAACGGTAAAAGATCTCCGGGATCAGTGGTTAAAATGGGAGTTCCGCAGGGTTTAATACTTGGTCCATTCTTGTTTTTGGTTTATATTAATGACTTACCTTATTTTGTAAAAGACAGTCATGAGATAGTATTATTTGCTGATGATACTTCACTTTTATTCAAAGTGAAACGACGACACCCAAATTATGACGATGTGAATAATGCGGTCTCAAAGATTGTTCACTGGTTTAGTGTTAATAACTTGCTATTAAACGAGGGAAAAACCAAATGTGTAAGATTTGTATTGCCTAATGTTAAGCAGGTAATAACTAGTGTACAAATTAAAGATAAGAATGTGAGTCCTGTGGACACCACTGTGTTTCTAGGCATCACGTTGGATGCCAAGCTTCAGTGGGGCCCACATATAGCTAAATTGTCGAATAGACTTAGCTCTGCGGCTTATGCAGTAATGAAGATCCGTCAGTTAACTGACGTTGATACAGCTAGATTAGTTTATTTCAGTTACTTTCATAGTGTAATGTCGTACGCCATTTTACTGTGGGGAAATGCTGCCGACATTCAAACTATCTTTGTGCTGCAGAAGAGGGCTATTCGAGCAATATATAACCTACAGGCTGGTGACTCTCTCAGAGAGAGATTTAAGGATATAAGTATAATGACAGTTGCATCACAATATATTTAAAATCTTGTGTATGTTCATAAAAATATTGAAATGTTTTCAAAAAACAGTGATATTCACAAATTAAATACTAGAAGTAAGAACAAATTAGCAGTGCCTTATACTAGGCTCCATAAAATAAATAATTCTTTTTAGGGTCTGTGTGTACGATTATACAACAAAGTACCAAATGATATTCAGAAATTAGATCTTGATAAATTTAAAATCAAAATCAAAGAAAAGCTTTATAAAAAAGCTTATTATAAAGTGTCGGATTATACAGAAGACAAAACAGCTTGGGTCTGAAATGCTCCAAGTACCTACTCCAACAGTTATTTCTAATTGCCTATAATTAATTTATATAGAGCACCATATTTAATTAAACTATTTACATTCAAATTCATATTTGGTATTTTGTGACCTGGTAACGACATATAATATATATATTTTTTGTAAATGTCGTTGCTTCTGTGCGCTGTGGTTTCTTGCGCCAGTTCTTTGCCACAGTTTTTTTTTTTCTTTATTAAACAAAAATATAAGCTTAAAAAACATTTTAAACACACAAAAAATCACAGATATTTGTCTCGTGTGCTAGGGGAGATACAATATTTCACTACATACTTAACAATAGGTTCTCTAAATAATTTCTGCCACACAAACACTAATTGCAATAACAGCTAGGTACTACAAGACCAGTAATTTATATAGAGCACCATATTTAATTAAACTATTTACATTCAAATTCATATTTGGTATTTTGTGACCTGGTAACGACATATAATATATATATTTTTTGTAAATGTCGTTGCTTCTGTGCGCTGTGGTTTCTTGCGCCAGTTCTTTGCCACAGTTTTTTTTTTTCTTTATTAAACAAAAATATAAGCTTAAAAAACATTTTAAACACACAAAAAATCACAGATATTTGTCTCGTGTGCTAGGGGAGATACAATATTTCACTACATACTTAACAATAGGTTCTCTAAATAATTTCTGCCACACAAACACTAATTGCAATAACAGCTAGGTACTACAAGACCAGTTACGAAAGTTTACAATAAATATAAAAATGTAGTATCGTCTACCATACATCAACAGTATTCATCAATGCTATGATGATCTACCCAACAAAACAATGTAAATAACGTCTATCAAGTCGTCCTTCCCTCGCTGTGATCAAATGGTATTTAGATACGTAAGTGGGAGGGAGATAGCCCGATTGCAGCAGTGTCCCTGCGAGTGCACGCTAGGCTCGAGGAGTCTAGTCGCACGCAGGCGCCGCGCGCCGCATGCATTGTTTGTTTATCTAGGTCTATACTACAGGCTGTTTATAAAATGAGACTTTAAGTTTTTTTTAATGTTATTTACGGTGATGCTGTTTTTAAATGTTAGGTCTAAATCGTTTAGCAAACGAGGGACGATATATTGTGTGGTTCTTTCACCGTAAGTGTTATTTGTAGCTGTTGGTTTTATCAGTTTTTGCTTAGTTAATTGTCGCGTATTTATTTTGTGCTGAATTTTATGTTGTAAATCCTTATTGAAGAAGTGTTCTTTTAATAAGTTATATTTAATTTTATGTTGTATAGGTAGAACATTGCAATTTTTGAAAAGTTTGTTATCGTCATTTTTATGTTGTTCTTTTATTTTGGGAGACACGATTAATTTTAATATTCTTATCTGCAGGGTTTTTATGTTGTCTAAGTAGGTTTTGAATGTTCTTCCATAGCTAGTAATACCGTAATTTATGATTAAGTCAGCTTGTGCATTGTATAACATAAGTAAAATTTTGTAGTGTATTCTATTTTTAATAATGATAATGTTAGCTAAAAATGCTCTTAGTTTGTCACACACAGTAGTGACATGAGGCTGCCAATTAAAATTGCAGTCAATAATTAGTCCAAGATAAGTATGCTTATCAACTGTTTCTATACCCGGACATTTACATTGGTATATATTTACGTGTAAACAATTGTGGTCGTGTGCTTTTAACCTATTGTTGGTTTCACAGTATGTCTTTGTATATGGCGACCGTATGTGGACCAGTTTTGTCTTAGATGCATTAAGGACAAGTCCGTTGTCGTGGCACCACTTATTTAAAGAGTTAAAGTCCTCTTGTAGTCTTACAAGCGCCCTGTTCATATCTTTGTCTGCTATAACGAGGCAAGTGTCATCGGCATATTGATAAGATGAACAGTGTTTCGATACATTGTTCATGTCATTGACGTATGCTATAAAGTGAAGGGGGCCAAGCACTGATCCTTGTGCTGTTCCTTCAGTAACAGGTATTACATCGCTTATAGTATTACATATTTTGACATAGTACGATCTATTCTTTAGATATTCTTCGCACCATCTCAGAACGGGTCCTCTAATACCAGTATTACAAAACTTTTCTAACAGACATTTATGGTCTAGGGTGTCGAATGCCCTAGAAAAATCAATAAAGAGAACTAGGACATGTTTTCTATCATGTAGGTAGCCATTCACTTCATCAGAAAACCTCGACAGCAGGGACGCAGTACTTTTCATAGGTTGAAAGCCATATTGATTTGCACTTATTATTTTATGTTGATTATAAAAAGTATAAATTTGATCGCTAAAAAATTTTTCGACAATTTTGTTTAGAGACGGTAAAAGGGAAATGGGGCGATAATTACTTACATCATTCTGTTTACCCTTCTTATGAATAGGACGTATGCAACTTTGTTTAAGGTCGTCCGGGTACACTCCACATTTCAAACTAGTGTTAATCAATTTGGCAACAGCATAAGTCATTTCTTTGGCAATTAATTTTATATCTGCAACTTTCATTCCATCGTTTCCGGGTGCTTTCCTGCTGTCGAGGCCCCTAATAATAGTTTCAATTTTTTTGGGTTCTGCTCTTTTTATATGTAGACTTACATCGGCCGGTTTACTGTAGTCGTTCTTATTCAAAAGTTTTGATGAACATGTGGGGATAATGGATTGTACAGCATTTTTAAATTCTAGAGCGAATGCATTAGCAATTGCATTGTAATTTTGTCTATGTGTGTCAAAAGCTTTTGAAATTATATCATCAATTGACTTAGTTACCCTGCCGCATATTTTATTAATTATTTGCCATAGATAACGAGGGTTCCTGATGTTTTCACTGATTTCGTTTTGATAATATGTATTCCTACTGTATTCCAGAATTTTATTAATTTTATTACGTAATGTATTATATTCTAGTCTAAGGCAGCTATTTGATGTGTCTTTTTTCCATTTATTGTATATGTCATCTCTTTTGTCTGCTAATTTTAACATGTATTCTTTAACCCAGGGCTGTTTTATTTGTTTTTTTATACATCGCTTTTTATGTTTTAATGATTTGTCATATGCCGAATCGAAGTTTGATTTAATAAATTTATATATTTTTTGTGGGCACGACATATGGCTTAACACTCTACCAATTGATGTTATTTAGCTCCTCACTCAAGATAACTTTGTCATGATAATTAATTTTATTTTTTTTGAGATCACCCTGTATGCGGGTTGTGTGCATTCCTTCGCAGGCTACCAGTATTAAGCGGTGATCTGCCAGTACAGTATCGACTGCCGCCGTGCACGGATTCATAGTGGTCAAACGTGTAAACAGATGGTCAATACATGATTTAGTTACCTTGTTATGTCTCATCTCAATGCGAGTGTAGTCCGTTATACCCACCATGAATCCGAACTCGGAAAGCATGTCGATGTATTTATTTTTTATAGCAGTATTTGTTTTAAGGTCAATATTCGCGTCCCCAAGTATGATCGTATTATCTGTTACATGTTTACTTATAAGCTGCGAAAGTTCAGATATAAATTCAGTTTTGTCATTAGAAGGAGGTCTATAGAATGCACACAGTGTCACAGCGTTGTTATTCGTGGTGTTCAATGTACCAAGTATTGAAATGAAACACTTTTTACGGTGTTGGCGACCAACACCTCAGTCTCCCTGTGACCACGGACCCTGTAAAGGGTTCGAAACGTCAGGATAATATAAAAACTATGTAAATAGTAAATTAAACGCGAGTTAATCCGTAAAAAGTGTTTCATTTCAATGTGTAGTGCTCGCTTAAACCTCAGAAAACAATATGTACCAAGTATTGTTTCAAATTGCGTTGTTTTAATTGTTTTTGGTGTAAATTTGAGGTAGTTCTTTACGAAAATTATAATACCGCCTCCTTTTCTATTGGGGCGTAGCTCAGTGTGCATTGTATAGCCTGGTATGTTATATAGTCTACTATTAATATGAGAAATATTAGCTTCTGTGAGTACTATGACATCAATAGGAACTTTTGAAGAGTCTATAACAATAAGAAGTTTGTTAAAATTTTTGATTATAGACCGGATATTAACGTGTATACAGAATATTTCTGTATACACGTAATTTTTTTGGCGTTAAATGGTATACATTTAATAAACGACTTTACTGTAGGGCAGTCTACTATTTCATAAGATTGTATGTGATCGTAAGTTTTAATATTAGCCATTTAAATGAAATTAATTTACAAATACTACTATACAAATACTATCAATTTACAAACTACCTGCTATAAAAATAGCCAAAACAACTAACTTACTGCTGCTTAGGAACTAATGCTTCAATATCTATCATCGAGCGTACTATGTGAGGCCGGCTTTGGTCTTCGGTCTTCTTTACGTAGATAACTCCAGATTTGCACCACACATATTTATAGGAATCCTTGAGCTTTTGTTGAGCATTATATAATAAGGTTTTTGTGCGGTGTGTGAGAGCTTCGCGTATGTAAACCCGACGTGTGCTTTGTTCTGTAGGTAACTGAGGAAGGATATTTCTGGCTATAATTTCCTTCTTATTAGCTGCAAAAAGCCATTTATTGCGCACCGCATTAGGTTTAACATCTACCACTATGAGCCCCGGTTGAGGCCTATCCTTAGGCTTAGGCATCCGGCGTACCGTTGCGATGTCGTTGACGTCGACGCCCAGATTCTCCGCAATTTTTAACATCACCTGCTCAATGTCTTGGTTAGGTGTTTCAGGGATTCCAGCTACTTCCATTGTACCGGACAGCATTTTTTGCTCTAATTCATTGAGTTGTTGTTCCGTAGCTGACATTCGAAGCTCAAGATTTTTATTCTTGTTACTTAGTTCGGTATTTTTGTTTACCAGCGATTTTATCGTGAACTCCTGCTTTTTGACGATGTCCTCAAGGTCAGCTACTTGCCCGCTTATATGTTCCATGGCTGCTGTGAGGTCACCTATCTCTGATTTTATTATCTTTTGCATCTCCCGAGTGATGCTAGAAATTAATTTCTTTTGGTTAAAACCGGAGGGACGGTCTTTGTCATCAGAACTATCATCCTGCGGCACAAAGAAGGAAGAGCGTCTGGATACGTTGTTGAGACATTCCTCACAGCTCCACTCTAGTCCCTCGGAGTTTCGCAGGGCTGCCAACTGTTTGCTGGTTAACTTAGCGCAGCTGGTGGAGGCATGAACCGATTTGTTGCATCTACTGCATTCAAGACCTGGAGACTTTTGAGTTATGTTTTTGTTACAACAAGCACATTTCTTAGGTGCCATCACTGGTGCGATCGCGGGTAGTCAGAAAAAACTTAGAGATTATCGTTACGCGTCCGACGTGTATGCAATCGTGAACTGTACTGAATTTGTTGAGTTAAAAAATGATGTCCTGAATGGGTGGTAGGTTAAAAAATATTTGGACGTTTCAAAGTACTTATTAATTGAGTTTATTGAATAAATATATTTTGACTATTGACTATTGACTATTGATTATTGACTATGAAGGAATAAACTGGTATCTCAGTTGGGGTACATCGGTCCCCCACGCGTGCTTTCACGTACCAAACAGAGGTGCGTGCGCTGTAGTGTTATAGTAACATTATGGTCATTCTTGGTAACAGAGATGTTTTCCATACAAAATCATTATGTCCAAGACAATAGGGCAGTACAAATATCGTTAATAAATTGTTTTTATACCACACTTATAAATTTAAAAATTAATGGGTTATATAAGTACAGATATTGATAAAACGTATTAACTTATTTAAAACACGATTTGGTGATAAAATGTATTTTTTTCTATTTTTCGAAAGTTTGTCCCGCTGTCCATATAAATTTGTAACTATACTCTGTTACTATAGCAAATTCGACCCAAAAAGCAGATGGCGCTACTGTTGTACCGGCAGTACAGATGGGAGGGTGGGTAAAAAATGGGGTGGGTAAAATTAGGAGGAAAGGTAAAAAAGGGTATTTACCCATTTATACCGGGTATTTTTATTAAATACCGGGTAAAAATTGAATACTGTCTATAAAAATATTTAATTGGATTTACTATCCTTAGAACGATCTACGATGTTAGTTTCGATCTTGATCATTGAAGATAAAATATTGATTTCAAATAAAACACAGTTGATTATATTTTAAATTTTTAATCAACATCTATTTTCAACTAAAACACAACAAAATGGCGCTGATCTAGCTAGTTAAAATGCACTTCGAATGAACATGTTCGCGTAAAATACCACGTGAAGTGGGGGGCGAGAGGCTGCGTACGGTATTATGGGGACTGCTAGAAACCGCAAGAAACTTCAAAGGCTGGTCAGGTCAAGTGATTTAAACACGACAAAAAAGGGATTGGTGTTTTTGACATTTTTAATTAAATATGTAACTCATTTTGTGAATTTTAATTGGATAGTCTTTGAGTACCAAATTTATTTTAAAGCAATAACATAAGAAAAATGGAATCAAAAACAATTAAAAATAACGATTATTTACACAACACGGGCAACGACGCACATAGGAGTATTAGACTCGAAAATCCGGTCATAAGTCAAAATCACAAACTGAATGTAATGACACTTAAAATGCTCCTTTTATGTAGCCTAGTAACCGGTTTATCGGGGGGCAGCACCCCGCCTGTCCCCGAGCCGGGCCGTCTGACTACCTGGCCAGTCGGAACTCAGTCGTTGTCGGAATCGTATGTCTTTGTTCTCGGCGCTCTCTTTTGTGACACTAAATTCAATGCGAAAAATGGTTTCGTATAGTGGACTACAAGAAAAACAACAATTGGATATGGAAGTAGAAGGTATGTGCTATATTATAAAACCAATTTTATGTAGTTCTTTCTCGATTTCCTCACTTACTGAGTCAATATTGTAAACGCCTTTTTAATACTCTATTTTTTTACTAAATCTGAGATATCATAGTGGTTTTGACCGAGTGTCGCCCCTTGTCGCCTTTCACTTTTTATGTTGGCATATATTTAAGATCTTTGTCTACATAAATATGCAATAAAATCGTTCACAAAAGTTCACCTTTTTTTTTTGTAGAATTTAGAAATTTTAGGTATTGTTTATTCAGAATATGAAAATTTACCATTTTAGCTTTCTTTTGTTACAGATTCCTCGGAGAGGGTAAAGAAACTTACTAGATTGAACTTAAATATCAAAATAAAGGAGTTTAAAGGAAAAAAACTAGAAGTAAAGTTCATTTTGATGGAAGAAAACCTCGTACAGCTCACATCATGCCCAGTCGAAGAAACGAGCGTTTTAAGTCGTTCTTTGAGGTTTTTCAAGACCAGCTTCAAGAAAAAGTGGACAGAATCTCACAGCATAGAGGATAAGTTCTTAGATAAGAACGCAGATTGGCTCAAAGCAACAATTGAGATGCCTACGTGGTCTAATAAACCGGGAAAATCTACGTAGAGTTGTATGGGTGGCATCCCATGTCACCCACTGTTCATAAAATCTTAATGCATGGGGCTGAAGTCATTTAACAAGCCATTCTGCCAATTGGACAACTGAAATGAAACACTTTTTACGGATTAACTCGCGTTTAATTTACTATTTACATAGTTTTTATATTATCCTGACGTTTCGAACCCTTTACAGGGTCCGTGGTCACAGGGAGACTGAGGTGTTGGTCGTCTCATTGTCAGAAGTTATTTGCCTACCGTCAATAATTTTTATATTTTACCGGGTGCGTTCAAGTTTACACAATACGAGCTAACAATATTTTTAGGTCTGGCAATGTGTTGCTGTTGGGGCTGGGATTTGATGACCTGTATGATAGGGTCCCAGGCAGGTGGTAAATTCCAACCATCCTCTCTATTGAAATTACGATGTTTTTTAATTTCAATAGCCTCGCGTATCATCCTAGGGATGAATCGTTGTTCCTTGGCGAGTATTTGAGGTTTGTCAAATCTGATGTAATGGTTGGGTCCCTCGAGAGCATGTTCACACACTGCAGACCTATTTTCGCGCCTATGCTTGACGTCGGCTATATGTTCTTTTACGCGGGTTCCTACACTTCTCTTTGTTTGCCCGATGTACGAGAGCCCACAGTCGCAGTCCAGTTTGTACACGCCTGCATCTTGAAGGGGTATATTGCACTTGACAGGTCGTAAGAACTGGTTGATCTTCTTTGGCGGCTTAAAGTAAGTATTGATTGAAGCTCGCTTCAAGATGTGACCAATCTTGTCAGTGACGCCTTTCATATATGGAAGTACTGCAGGTTGGCGCTCGACTGTGGTTGGTTTTTTGCGTTTTTTGTGACGAAGCCGCGGTACTTGCAGTTTGTTATCCTGTAGTACATGCTTGACATGCTGAAGTTCAGCAGCCAGGTGTTGGGTGTCACAGATGCCGTGTGCTCTCTGAAACAAAGATTTCCCTACAGTAGCCAACTGTCTAGGATGGTGGTGAGAATCACCATTGAGGTACCTATCTGTATGGGTTACTTTACGAAACACAGTGTGGCTCAAACTATGGTCAGGATTCCTGATGATTAAAGTGTCCAAGAAAGCTAACTTGTTGTCTGCCTCTAACTCCATTGTGAACTGTATTTTAGGGTGTATGGAGTTAAGATGACTTAGAAAAGCAGATACTTTATCAGTTGGTAAGATAGTGAAAGTGTCATCTACGTACCGCTTATAGAACCTTGGGGTTACGGGTGATGTGCTTAGGGCCCGCTCCTCGAAGTCTTCCATGAAAATATCGGCGACAACGGGTGATACAGGGGACCCCATAGCAACACCCTCTATTTGCAAGTAGTAAACTTCATTCCACAAAAGGTAGCCAGATGTTAGACAATGCTCTAATAGTACTGCATATTCGTTGGGCATATTTTGTTCAACTAGTCTTTTCTTGGTAATTTCAATGCAGTCCTGTACTGGTAGACATGTAAATAGGGACTGGACATCAAAACTAACCATGGTTTCATTGTCAGCAAGATGTAGGTCTTTAATATCACTGACAAACTGGTAAGAATCCTTCACATAAGCTGTTGTATTACCTCTTAGTGGGGAAAGTATTTTTGCTACATGCCGGGCCAAACGGTAAGTTGGTGAGTCGATCTGGCTTACAATCGGACGTAGCGGAGCCTCAGGTTTGTGGATTTTTGGTAACCCATACAGTTTAGGTGGTTTGGGGCAGGAAGGTATTAAATAATTAGTGTCTAGATTTAACGTTTCCGAGTGTTGTTTGACAAGATCACTGGTTTTCTTTAATATTTTGTTAGTTTGATCGCATTTAACGCGTTTGTAGGTCTTGTCATCTGATAAAAGTTGAATTATTTTTTCGTTATAATCTGACGTATCCATAACTACCGTAGCATTACCCTTATCAGCACGAAGGATGGTTAATTCTGGCTTAGCTCGCAGGTTCTTTAGGGCGAAGTATTGATCGCGAGGAAGGTTGGATTTTGGCACTTTGCTCCGGCGCAAGACAGACGATATGTCTTGACGTAGTGCTTCAGCATCAGCCTTCCTAATATTATTTTTAACTAAGCAATCCTCTACGTTACTAATGATGCTTTCATACGGTATCCTGCGAGGGGCTACGGCGTAATTAAGCCCCTTTTTTAGTACCTCAACAGTGGGTTTGTCCAGTGTTTGTTTTGATAAGTTCACAATTTTCCGCTCATCGATTTGGTTTTGACGTTTGTGGCTATCTATGGTTGATGTTGTATTGTTAGTTGTGTTCCATTTCACAAACTTTTTATTTAATTTTGATACTAACGTTTGGAATTTATTTATTTGTCTATGTTTGCATTCATTATATTTAGATGTTTCGCGTTTATTGAGGAGATTAATGCAATTAGTAAAATCTGACGCCGACAATTGTAATCCTAACCCACTGGACAAATTCTCGATCTTATTATTAATTGTACTTAGCTCGGAACGATGTCGGTAGATGAGATGACGGAGCAATTTTTGACTGGCCTGTTGTAAGATCTTGGCGCTCCCCCGGATGTCCTTTTTGGGTGATATCTTGACACACGGTGGGATGAGACCATGATCACGGCATCTCTTCAAGAAATTTAGGGATGTAACTTTTCTTGCGCGCTTAGTCTTTAGATCTTCCAACCGACGCACTTTGTTAGCTATTTCCAGTCCGTACTGGATCACATATTGTTTTCTGAGGTTTAAGCGAGCACTACACATTGAAATGAAACACTTTTTACGGATTAACTCGCGTTTAATTTACTATTTACATAGTTTTTATATTATCCTGACGTTTCGAACCCTTTACAGGGTCCGTGGTCACAGGGAGACTGAGGTGTTGGTCGTCTCATTGTCAGAAGTTATTTGCCTACCGTCAATAATTTTTATATTTTACCGGGTGCGTTCAAGTTTACACAATACGAGCTAACAATATTTTTAGGTCTGGCAATGTGTTGCTGTTGGGGCTGGGATTTGATGACCTGTATGATGGGGTCCCAGGCAGGTGGTAAATTCCAACCATCCTCTCTATTGAAATTACGATGTTTTTTAATTTCAATAGCCTCGCGTATCATCCTAGGGATGAATCGTTGTTCCTTGGCGAGTATTTGAGGTTTGTCAAATCTGATGTAATGGTTGGGTCCCTCGAGAGCATGTTCACACACTGCAGACCTATTTTCGCGCCTATGCTTGACGTCGGCTATATGTTCTTTTACGCGGGTTCCTACACTTCTCTTTGTTTGCCCGATGTACGAGAGCCCACAGTCGCAGTCCAGTTTGTACACGCCTGCATCTTGAAGGGGTATATTGCACTTGACAGGTCGTAAGAACTGGTTGATCTTCTTTGGCGGCTTAAAGTAAGTATTGATTGAAGCTCGCTTCAAGATGTGACCTCAGAAAACAATATGTGATCCAGTACGGACTGGAAATAGCTAACAAAGTGCGTCGGTTGGAAGATCTAAAGACTAAGCGCGCAAGAAAAGTTACATCCCTAAATTTCTTGAAGAGATGCCGTGATCATGGTCTCATCCCACCGTGTGTCAAGATATCACCCAAAAAGGACATCCGGGGGAGCGCCAAGATCTTACAACAGGCCAGTCAAAAATTGCTCCGTCATCTCATCTACCGACATCGTTCCGAGCTAAGTACAATTAATAATAAGATCGAGAATTTGTCCAGTGGGTTAGGATTACAATTGTCGGCGTCAGATTTTACTAATTGCATTAATCTCCTCAATAAACGCGAAACATCTAAATATAATGAATGCAAACATAGACAAATAAATAAATTCCAAACGTTAGTATCAAAATTAAATAAAAAGTTTGTGAAATGGAACACAACTAACAATACAACATCAACCATAGATAGCCACAAACGTCAAAACCAAATCGATGAGCGGAAAATTGTGAACTTATCAAAACAAACACTGGACAAACCCACTGTTGAGGTACTAAAAAAGGGGCTTAATTACGCCGTAGCCCCTCGCAGGATACCGTATGAAAGCATCATTAGTAACGTAGAGGATTGCTTAGTTAAAAATAATATTAGGAAGGCTGATGCTGAAGCACTACGTCAAGACATATCGTCTGTCTTGCGCCGGAGCAAAGTGCCAAAATCCAACCTTCCTCGCGATCAATACTTCGCCCTAAAGAACCTGCGAGCTAAGCCAGAATTAACCATCCTTCGTGCTGATAAGGGTAATGCTACGGTAGTTATGGATACGTCAGATTATAACGAAAAAATAATTCAACTTTTATCAGATGACAAGACCTACAAACGCGTTAAATGCGATCAAACTAACAAAATATTAAAGAAAACCAGTGATCTTGTCAAACAACACTCGGAAACGTTAAATCTAGACACTAATTATTTAATACCTTCCTGCCCCAAACCACCTAAACTGTATGGGTTACCAAAAATCCACAAACCTGAGGCTCCGCTACGTCCGATTGTAAGCCAGATCGACTCACCAACTTACCGTTTGGCCCGGCATGTAGCAAAAATACTTTCCCCACTAAGAGGTAATACAACAGCTTATGTGAAGGATTCTTACCAGTTTGTCAGTGATATTAAAGACCTACATCTTGCTGACAATGAAACCATGGTTAGTTTTGATGTCCAGTCCCTATTTACATGTCTACCAGTACAGGACTGCATTGAAATTACCAAGAAAAGACTAGTTGAACAAAATATGCCCAACGAATATGCAGTACTATTAGAGCATTGTCTAACATCTGGCTACCTTTTGTGGAATGAAGTTTACTACTTGCAAATAGAGGGTGTTGCTATGGGGTCCCCTGTATCACCCGTTGTCGCCGATATTTTCATGGAAGACTTCGAGGAGCGGGCCCTAAGCACATCACCCGTAACCCCAAGGTTCTATAAGCGGTACGTAGATGACACTTTCACTATCTTACCAACTGATAAAGTATCTGCTTTTCTAAGTCATCTTAACTCCATACACCCTAAAATACAGTTCACAATGGAGTTAGAGGCAGACAACAAGTTAGCTTTCTTGGACACTTTAATCATCAGGAATCCTGACCATAGTTTGAGCCACACTGTGTTTCGTAAAGTAACCCATACAGATAGGTACCTCAATGGTGATTCTCACCACCATCCTAGACAGTTGGCTACTGTAGGGAAATCTTTGTTTCAGAGAGCACACGGCATCTGTGACACCCAACACCTGGCTGCTGAACTTCAGCATGTCAAGCATGTACTACAGGATAACAAACTGCAAGTACCGCGGCTTCGTCACAAAAAACGCAAAAAACCAACCACAGTCGAGCGCCAACCTGCAGTACTTCCATATATGAAAGGCGTCACTGACAAGATTGGTCACATCTTGAAGCGAGCTTCAATCAATACTTACTTTAAGCCGCCAAAGAAGATCAACCAGTTCTTACGACCTGTCAAGTGCAATATACCCCTTCAAGATGCAGGCGTGTACAAACTGGACTGCGACTGTGGGCTCTCGTACATCGGGCAAACAAAGAGAAGTGTAGGAACCCGCGTAAAAGAACATATAGCCGACGTCAAGCATAGGCGCGAAAATAGGTCTGCAGTGTGTGAACATGCTCTCGAGGGACCCAACCATTACATCAGATTTGACAAACCTCAAATACTCGCCAAGGAACAACGATTCATCCCTAGGATGATACGCGAGGCTATTGAAATTAAAAAACATCGTAATTTCAATAGAGAGGATGGTTGGAATTTACCACCTGCCTGGGACCCCATCATACAGGTCATCAAATCCCAGCCCCAACAGCAACACATTGCCAGACCTAAAAATATTGTTAGCTCGTATTGTGTAAACTTGAACGCACCCGGTAAAATATAAAAATTATTGACGGTAGGCAAATAACTTCTGACAATGAGACGACCAACACCTCAGTCTCCCTGTGACCACGGACCCTGTAAAGGGTTCGAAACGTCAGGATAATATAAAAACTATGTAAATAGTAAATTAAACGCGAGTTAATCCGTAAAAAGTGTTTCATTTCAATGTGTAGTGCTCGCTTAAACCTCAGAAAACAATATGTGATCCAGTACGGACTGGAAATAGCTAACAAAGTGCGTCGGTTGGAAGATCTAAAGACTAAGCGCGCAAGAAAAGTTACATCCCTAAATTTCTTGAAGAGATGCCGTGATCATGGTCTCATCCCACCGTGTGTCAAGATATCACCCAAAAAGGACATCCGGGGGAGCGCCAAGATCTTACAACAGGCCAGTCAAAAATTGCTCCGTCATCTCATCTACCGACATCGTTCCGAGCTAAGTACAATTAATAATAAGATCGAGAATTTGTCCAGTGGGTTAGGATTACAATTGTCGGCGTCAGATTTTACTAATTGCATTAATCTCCTCAATAAACGCGAAACATCTAAATATAATGAATGCAAACATAGACAAATAAATAAATTCCAAACGTTAGTATCAAAATTAAATAAAAAGTTTGTGAAATGGAACACAACTAACAATACAACATCAACCATAGATAGCCACAAACGTCAAAACCAAATCGATGAGCGGAAAATTGTGAACTTATCAAAACAAACACTGGACAAACCCACTGTTGAGGTACTAAAAAAAAGGGGCTTAATTACGCCGTAGCCCCTCGCAGGATACCGTATGAAAGCATCATTAGTAACGTAGAGGATTGCTTAGTTAAAAATAATATTAGGAAGGCTGATGCTGAAGCACTACGTCAAGACATATCGTCTGTCTTGCGCCGGAGCAAAGTGCCAAAATCCAACCTTCCTCGCGATCAATACTTCGCCCTAAAGAACCTGCGAGCTAAGCCAGAATTAACCATCCTTCGTGCTGATAAGGGTAATGCTACGGTAGTTATGGATACGTCAGATTATAACGAAAAAATAATTCAACTTTTATCAGATGACAAGACCTACAAACGCGTTAAATGCGATCAAACTAACAAAATATTAAAGAAAACCAGTGATCTTGTCAAACAACACTCGGAAACGTTAAATCTAGACACTAATTATTTAATACCTTCCTGCCCCAAACCACCTAAACTGTATGGGTTACCAAAAATCCACAAACCTGAGGCTCCGCTACGTCCGATTGTAAGCCAGATCGACTCACCAACTTACCGTTTGGCCCGGCATGTAGCAAAAATACTTTCCCCACTAAGAGGTAATACAACAGCTTATGTGAAGGATTCTTACCAGTTTGTCAGTGATATTAAAGACCTACATCTTGCTGACAATGAAACCATGGTTAGTTTTGATGTCCAGTCCCTATTTACATGTCTACCAGTACAGGACTGCATTGAAATTACCAAGAAAAGACTAGTTGAACAAAATATGCCCAACGAATATGCAGTACTATTAGAGCATTGTCTAACATCTGGCTACCTTTTGTGGAATGAAGTTTACTACTTGCAAATAGAGGGTGTTGCTATGGGGTCCCCTGTATCACCCGTTGTCGCCGATATTTTCATGGAAGACTTCGAGGAGCGGGCCCTAAGCACATCACCCGTAACCCCAAGGTTCTATAAGCGGTACGTAGATGACACTTTCACTATCTTACCAACTGATAAAGTATCTGCTTTTCTAAGTCATCTTAACTCCATACACCCTAAAATACAGTTCACAATGGAGTTAGAGGCAGACAACAAGTTAGCTTTCTTGGACACTTTAATCATCAGGAATCCTGACCATAGTTTGAGCCACACTGTGTTTCGTAAAGTAACCCATACAGATAGGTACCTCAATGGTGATTCTCACCACCATCCTAGACAGTTGGCTACTGTAGGGAAATCTTTGTTTCAGAGAGCACACGGCATCTGTGACACCCAACACCTGGCTGCTGAACTTCAGCATGTCAAGCATGTACTACAGGATAACAAACTGCAAGTACCGCGGCTTCGTCACAAAAAACGCAAAAAACCAACCACAGTCGAGCGCCAACCTGCAGTACTTCCATATATGAAAGGCGTCACTGACAAGATTGGTCACATCTTGAAGCGAGCTTCAATCAATACTTACTTTAAGCCGCCAAAGAAGATCAACCAGTTCTTACGACCTGTCAAGTGCAATATACCCCTTCAAGATGCAGGCGTGTACAAACTGGACTGCGACTGTGGGCTCTCGTACATCGGGCAAACAAAGAGAAGTGTAGGAACCCGCGTAAAAGAACATATAGCCGACGTCAAGCATAGGCGCGAAAATAGGTCTGCAGTGTGTGAACATGCTCTCGAGGGACCCAACCATTACATCAGATTTGACAAACCTCAAATACTCGCCAAGGAACAACGATTCATCCCTAGGATGATACGCGAGGCTATTGAAATTAAAAAACATCGTAATTTCAATAGAGAGGATGGTTGGAATTTACCACCTGCCTGGGACCCCATCATACAGGTCATCAAATCCCAGCCCCAACAGCAACACATTGCCAGACCTAAAAATATTGTTAGCTCGTATTGTGTAAACTTGAACGCACCCGGTAAAATATAAAAATTATTGACGGTAGGCAAATAACTTCTGACAATGAGACGACCAACACCTCAGTCTCCCTGTGACCACGGACCCTGTAAAGGGTTCGAAACGTCAGGATAATATAAAAACTATGTAAATAGTAAATTAAACGCGAGTTAATCCGTAAAAAGTGTTTCATTTCAATGTGTAGTGCTCGCTTAAACCTCAGAAAACAATATGTGATCCAGTACGGACTGGAAATAGCTAACAAAGTGCGTCGGTTGGAAGATCTAAAGACTAAGCGCGCAAGAAAAGTTACATCCCTAAATTTCTTGAAGAGATGCCGTGATCATGGTCTCATCCCACCGTGTGTCAAGATATCACCCAAAAAGGACATCCGGGGGAGCGCCAAGATCTTACAACAGGCCAGTCAAAAATTGCTCCGTCATCTCATCTACCGACATCGTTCCGAGCTAAGTACAATTAATAATAAGATCGAGAATTTGTCCAGTGGGTTAGGATTACAATTGTCGGCGTCAGATTTTACTAATTGCATTAATCTCCTCAATAAACGCGAAACATCTAAATATAATGAATGCAAACATAGACAAATAAATAAATTCCAAACGTTAGTATCAAAATTAAATAAAAAGTTTGTGAAATGGAACACAACTAACAATACAACATCAACCATAGATAGCCACAAACGTCAAAACCAAATCGATGAGCGGAAAATTGTGAACTTATCAAAACAAACACTGGACAAACCCACTGTTGAGGTACTAAAAAAGGGGCTTAATTACGCCGTAACCCCTCGCAGGATACCGTATGAAAGCATCATTAGTAACGTAGAGGATTGCTTAGTTAAAAATAATATTAGGAAGGCTGATGCTGAAGCACTACGTCAAGACATATCGTCTGTCTTGCGCCGGAGCAAAGTGCCAAAATCCAACCTTCCTCGCGATCAATACTTCGCCCTAAAGAACCTGCGAGCTAAGCCAGAATTAACCATCCTTCGTGCTGATAAGGGTAATGCTACGGTAGTTATGGATACGTCAGATTATAACGAAAAAATAATTCAACTTTTATCAGATGACAAGACCTACAAACGCGTTAAATGCGATCAAACTAACAAAATATTAAAGAAAACCAGTGATCTTGTCAAACAACACTCGGAAACGTTAAATCTAGACACTAATTATTTAATACCTTCCTGCCCCAAACCACCTAAACTGTATGGGTTACCAAAAATCCACAAATCTGAGGCTCCGCTACGTCCGATTGTAAGCCAGATCGACTCACCAACTTACCGTTTGGCCCGGCATGTAGCAAAAATACTTTCCCCACTAAGAGGTAATACAACAGCTTATGTGAAGGATTCTTACCAGTTTGTCAGTGATATTAAAGACCTACATCTTGCTGACAATGAAACCATGGTTAGTTTTGATGTCCAGTCCCTATTTACATGTCTACCAGTACAGGACTGCATTGAAATTACCAAGAAAAGACTAGTTGAACAAAATATGCCCAACGAATATGCAGTACTATTAGAGCATTGTCTAACATCTGGCTACCTTTTGTGGAATGAAGTTTACTACTTGCAAATAGAGGGTGTTGCTATGGGGTCCCCTGTATCACCCGTTGTCGCCGATATTTTCATGGAAGACTTCGAGGAGCGGGCCCTAAGCACATCACCCGTAACCCCAAGGTTCTATAAGCGGTACGTAGATGACACTTTCACTATCTTACCAACTGATAAAGTATCTGCTTTTCTAAGTCATCTTAACTCCATACACCCTAAAATACAGTTCACAATGGAGTTAGAGGCAGACAACAAGTTAGCTTTCTTGGACACTTTAATCATCAGGAATCCTGACCATAGTTTGAGCCACACTGTGTTTCGTAAAGTAACCCATACAGATAGGTACCTCAATGGTGATTCTCACCACCATCCTAGACAGTTGGCTACTGTAGGGAAATCTTTGTTTCAGAGAGCACACGGCATCTGTGACACCCAACACCTGGCTGCTGAACTTCAGCATGTCAAGCATGTACTACAGGATAACAAACTGCAAGTACCGCGGCTTCGTCACAAAAAACGCAAAAAACCAACCACAGTCGAGCGCCAACCTGCAGTACTTCCATATATGAAAGGCGTCACTGACAAGATTGGTCACATCTTGAAGCGAGCTTCAATCAATACTTACTTTAAGCCGCCAAAGAAGATCAACCAGTTCTTACGACCTGTCAAGTGCAATATACCCCTTCAAGATGCAGGCGTGTACAAACTGGACTGCGACTGTGGGCTCTCGTACATCGGGCAAACAAAGAGAAGTGTAGGAACCCGCGTAAAAGAACATATAGCCGACGTCAAGCATAGGCGCGAAAATAGGTCTGCAGTGTGTGAACATGCTCTCGAGGGACCCAACCATTACATCAGATTTGACAAACCTCAAATACTCGCCAAGGAACAACGATTCATCCCTAGGATGATACGCGAGGCTATTGAAATTAAAAAACATCGTAATTTCAATAGAGAGGATGGTTGGAATTTACCACCTGCCTGGGACCCCATCATACAGGTCATCAAATCCCAGCCCCAACAGCAACACATTGCCAGACCTAAAAATATTGTTAGCTCGTATTGTGTAAACTTGAACGCACCCGGTAAAATATAAAAATTATTGACGGTAGGCAAATAACTTCTGACAATGAGACGACCAACACCTCAGTCTCCCTGTGACCACGGACCCTGTAAAGGGTTCGAAACGTCAGGATAATATAAAAACTATGTAAATAGTAAATTAAACGCGAGTTAATCCGTAAAAAGTGTTTCATTTCAATGTGTAGTGCTCGCTTAAACCTCAGAAAACAATATAATTGGACAACTATTGGAGGAGGCATCGGAGGCTAGGAATAAACATTTGAGAAAGTATCGCGTAGATTTTGCTCGAAAGTTTAGTAGGATAGATTGCAAAAGAGATGTATTAAATATACTTTTGTTGACATCTGATCCCTTAGTATGTTGTAGCAGGAGTAAACGTGCAAAAAAATCCAAGTCCTTCTCAAAGGAAGCAATGGAAATTTTGAGTTCTAGTGCACAATATGATAGCTCCGAAGAAGAAAAAGAAGATGTAAATGAAAATAATGATTCCGATAGTATGTAATTTAAACCTGTTTTTTCTTTCTTTTTAACTCGAAATAGTTATTATTGATTTTTTTTGTATAATTTATATGTACTTATAGAATTTAATTTTATATATTATTATAAATATAAGTATTTAATACTTATATATACTTGAAAATTATTTTTATAGTGTTTCATTTCATAAAATTTCATAAAAAACCAATAAATCATTTTGACCGGATTTTTTAGTGTAATACTCCTATGTGCGACGGCTGGCCTGCCGACCATCGTCTGTTGACCCGTTCGCGTCAGCTGGGCGATAAGTACCTACGTTAGTCTGCAAAGTGCAATAAGACCCCATTTATTTTCCTTTTACAACTGAAATTAAATGTGCGTGTTTAAGGTGCGGTAAGTCCAACGACTATCGATAGCATCAAGTTATGTTATGGTTCCGATAACACGCATAAAATGAAAATATTAATATACTAATTATTAATGATGTTGCCCAACCAACTCGCAAGCCAACTCAACACAATACGGCCCTGAGTCCAACCGGGCGCGAGCCTAGCGAGCGCTGCCATCAAGGCCCCAAACGCAAACAGAGGGTGTGGAAAGCAAAACAGTCTCTGGTTTCGGAGCAACGCGCAGGTAGGCAACAATTTCCTATTGGGGACCCGAGTCCCCCCATCCTACTGGCACGAGGCGGGACGTGGCCTTGCGCCAACGGATCCCAAGCACCACCATAAGTGGAGGAGATAGCCGAGCCGATGGGAGAGGGGGTGGCGACGAAGGTGAGGAGTTCACCCGATCCCTGCCACGAGCATGGGCGCATACAGGGTGGTGACCGAACCACCCCAGTGTATGTTGTCAGTGCCCAATGGCACCCGCCGCTGCAGGCCGATTTTCGCCTCCAAAGGCCCTACCTCTCCTAGACCTCCTCCCCGAAGGGACAGGAGCATGAGTTTCAAGATAAGAAATAGCCCCCCGATCGGGCCTCTTTTTTAACTGTAATAAATATAAATAATAATATTATTATGTTAAGTGTTACATTAAAAATGAAAAAACACGAATTCCTTTTTTGTCATTTTTAAAACACTTGACCTGACCAGCCCTTGAAGTTTCTTGCGGTTTCTAGCAGTCATCTTATATTTTGCGCGTGCGACGTTGTTAGCTTGCAGTAATACAGCGTCAAAATCACATAATTCAAATACAGCGTCATTTGAATTATGTGATTTTTATGAAATAAAATAAATAAAGTCAGCGGCCCGGACGGGATTCCAGCTTGACTACTTAGGGTCTGTGCGCCTAAATTGTTTCCAGCTCTAACGCGACTGTACCGCCTTTCTCTTCTTACTAAAGCGGTTCCTCAGTCCTGGAAGCTTACAAATGCCAATATGGCTTTCGGCGGGGCCGTTCCACTGGGGACCTTCTGGTATACGTTACTCACTGCTGAGGCGAGGCAACCGAATAGCATGGCAAAGCGCTTGCCGTATCGCTTGACGTATCGAAAGCCTTTGACCGGCTCTGGTACGCTGGCTTGCTGAGCAAGCTTCCAGCGTACGGCATCTTTGCTGATTTTCGTGTCTGGATTTTGGACTTCCTAAGTGAACGGTCAATCAGAGTAGTCATTGATGGCTGTTCCTTTGACCTCTATCGATGCCGGGGTCCCTCAGGGTTCCGTTCTCTCTGCTACCCTTTTCTTGGTGTATAATAACGATCTGCTCAAGCCGGGAATTGTTGGGTATGCAGACGACAGCACGGTTACAAAGAGGTATCTGTATAGCGCAACGGTCGGCGGAGAGGAAGTTCGTTCCTTAAAAGAGGCCATGGTTGAGTGGACAAACTTGACTTTAAGTCTTGTCTCTCAATGGGGTGACAACCATTTGGTTAGTTTTAACGCCACCAAAATGTAGGCGTCTTTGTTTTCGGTTAAAAGGAGACCTTTTAACCTGGCTCCTACTTTTCGGGGTGTAGATGTACCAATTACCGACAACTTCGATCTCCTCGGCATGAAGTTGACCTCCAATCTCAACTTGGGCGACAACAACGAAATCAAGGCTCAAACTGCGGCGAAAACGCAGGGTGTTCTAAATAATATCATTAGATATATAAGATAAGAATGTGGCCAAGAGCAAGCCCATCTATTATAAAAAAGTAGTTTTTTAGGAACCGGGAATAGGTTGACTTCGTAATTCGTATGTCAAATACCTAAAAGAACAAGGAATACCAGGGTGCATGTCCCAGACATGATAATATAATTAAAACAGGAATTTAACTAAAAATGATAACTAACGTATGAACATTTTGAATATCTTAATAAACAAAAGTCGTGCCGCAGCTCGAAAATGAATAGAATTCTACTAAGTATTAGACTTAGAATGACTTAAAAATATGCTTTAGTCGGTATGTTATAGTATCTTAAGCCAAATTTAATAATTGGTTTAAATTAAACTGAGTTTCATTTTTACCCGGTATTATTTAAAAATGGGTGGGTAAAAATAGGTAAAAATGGGTATTTACCCACAAGTCGGGTATTTACCGGGTAAATGCCTATCTCTAACCGGCAGTAGTGATGGGCAATGGATAAATATCCAAAGAGTAAATACTCGGATATTTATCGAAAATGGATAAATACTCGTATTTATTCATTTTTATCTGATATTTACTCAAAATTACGGATAAATATCTTTTTAGCGGTATCCACGCACAACTTTTGTACACGCTGACTATAGCGCCATCGCGTGTATCAAACGCGATAGCACTATATAACGGCTGAGTTTCAGTTGTAGTTTGGTTGAGATTATTTAGCGCGATCGCCCTCCTGAACTACATTTGACGAATGGTTAGTATTATGTGTCCGAATACTATATTATTGTTATTGTAATGTTAGCACGGTTGCGCTATACCTAACAAGTCACAGTATTAGCTGTGGTAATAGTGTTTCTAGTGGAACTGCGTCGTGTCGTTCAAATAATTAGGCTTTCATACTCTTGCACACGTTGCGCACAGATCCGCGAGAGTGAGAAAAGTATAGGTATTCGGTATGGTTAGAATTATTTGCCCAATTTAGTTATATTAGCAAGCTCGGGTTCCTTCGTCCCGCGTCGTCGTCGTCTCAATTCGTCATCTTAATCCGGCAAAGGTTGTCTCAGCGTAATATTGCTTGACAGCTTCATCTAAGCCAGTCTTGTGGCTCAAAGGTGTACAGAAGGTTCACGGAGCCTAGCAACTTTATCCGGAGACCAGGATCTGGAAGACAGCGTTGCACTTCGGTGAGGGATGACCGATTCATTGTCACCACTTCTCTCCGAAATCGACACCTAACCGGCGCGGCGTGGACGTCCAACGGCAGCTCAGAGAAGTTCAAGAGAGGGCTGTTAACGAATGGACAGTGAGGCAAAGACTTAAAGAAGCGAATTTGACTCCAAGGACGCCAGCTACGGGGCCCAAATTGTCTCTAGCCCAACGAGAAGCCCGGTTTCAGTTTGCTCGCGATCACTTGCTAGGGATATGGGATATAATATAGCAATGGAGTCGAGTCCTGTTCTTGGACGAAACAAGGATGTGACTGCATGGTAACGAACGTTGACAGAGAGTCTATAGAATACCAGGGGAGCGATTCGCACAATGCAGTTTGGCGGAAACAGTGGCATACCGGGGGCGGGTCCAGTATGATATGGTCGGGGATTTCTATAGAAGAAAAAACGGAACTGGTATTCGTACCTGGTGGTGGTCGGGGAGGGGGCATAACTGCTGAAAGATACATCAACGACATTCTGCTAGACCATGTTTTCCCGTTCACCGAGTTTATTGGCGAACATTTCCTTCTAATGCACGATAACGCCTGCTGCCACACTGCTGTAATGACTAGACTGTACTTGGAAGAAGTCGGGACTTCCACCATAGACTGGTCAGCCCACAGTCCTGACTTGAATCCTATTGAACACGTGTGTGACGAGCTGAAAAGACGGGTACGAGGAAGATATCCGGCTTCGGCGGTGATAGAAAATCTGAAAACTGCTTTGGTCGAAGAGTGGCAGGGAATTCCACAAGACTCCGTCAGAAAACTCATTCGGTCAATGAGAAACCGTTTACAGGCAGTCATTAGGGTCAGGGGGTAATACAAAGTATTAAGGAGGGGATAAAATACACAGTATTCATTTAGACATCCACAACTTCAACCTTTTGCAACAATTCGCTATATATAAGTAGACATTTTATTATTTTTAAATCTTTTTGATATAATTTGAAAGCTTATAAAATTACCTTTCAAATGATATACCACAATCTATAATTCATTGCATACAAATGGTATAAACCCAACCCATTCAGTTGAATTCAAACTTGCCGAATAATTATGACCAAGTATTTTGATTTATCGCTCATTTTATGGAATTAAAAAACTCAATAGCAGTTATTTTGTTTACAATAACAAACTACCTATATTTTTACTTCAAAATTTACATGATTTGTAAAGAAAAGGGTTCATAAAATATTTATCTGTCTTTTTGGATAAATGCTCGAGTAAAAACGGATATTTATGAGTATTTATCCATTTTGAGTATTTATCCGGATAAAAACCCATCACTAACCGGCAGTTATATTGGCGTGGTGTCCGACTTCATTCTAGATAGTTCGCGGGGCCTGGGGAGGGACGGGAAACGGGACGCAACGCCAGTCCGTCGACCGGGAATCGTAGGAGAGGTGCGTGTGTTTATTGCGTGACCACACTGTTACCGATATAAGTAAAGATTTATTTTTATAAACATTAACAGTAATAACAAAATGTGATTTTGCATGTTATTCAGAGATAAAAGCATGTAAGTACTTACTTAATAATGATACTTACCAAAATATTTTTGATTCATTAGTTCCTTATTAAAACAAAAAATACTTCGTATTGGTTACATAGTGGTATTTATTTTCACCTAAGGACATTCAATTTAAAATAACATCTAAAATTATTAATAATCTTCGCGGCTAATTACAGGATATTAAAATTTGATGGTTACTTTCTGCATGGATGTAGGAAAAAGTAATGTTTAGAGAGTTTGTAAATTTTTTGTTTTTAGAAAGTTACATTTACCTTTAGAGAATTTGAAAATGGCCCATTTACCATTATAACTAGTTTCAAAGAATACTCATCTTGGTCTAGATAGTTGGTGTGAGCGTAAACAAATAAAAAAAATGCTTGCTCAATTTATTGTATATGGTCTAACAGATGGTAACGTGGCCGCAGTAAACATGACTTGCAATCAAGATGAGCTCCTCGCTATACGTCTTTATTTTAGTACTACATTTCAAATCGGGTTTCTGGTTTTTCATAGTATTATGCATGACTAACCCTCGTATAGAGCTTTTTGCTTTCCACAAGTAGAAGTATCTCGTCTATTGCCTTCAACTAGCATTAAGCCCTCAAATAAACCGAAAAACAATGTCGATAATGAAATCGGGTGTGCCGTGACTGTGTAGGGTTGGGTAGCTCTGTCGGTTTGATGATAAACAGGTCTTTACACAAAGTGGTTTTTATGTAATTGCTTTGGAGACTTATAACGGTACAGTGCATTATTACTAATTAAAAGCAGTACTTACGCCTCCGGAAAACGAGCGTTATGTATGTATCTACTCATTATTAGGATTAGGAATAGGTTGAGCCAATTTACATAAAGCTGTCTAATTCTGGGGATTCTATGTTGACTTACACAAGGGAAAACATTGTCGTATTAAGCTTAACGCCTCTGTGGTCTAGTAGAAGATCACCGATCTCAGAGCCGGTTTGGTTGGTATTCTAAATTCGCCTGAATAGCATGCACCTAATATAGCTCTTTAGGAAATGCTTTTTCTACAGGATTTTTTTTTCGTTGATCATGGTCAATCGACCGGGACCGCGCAATTGAATTCTGACACATTACGATACCGCAGGATACCTAGGTTAGGTTACTTTTACACGCCCAGTATCCACAAGTTTTTTTTATTGTGCCGGACAAATTAAATAAATAATGAATAATAAATAAATTTAAAAAAGAATGACGTTACTGAATGATATAAAAAAATAATCGCACATAATAAAAAAAAAGTCCTGTATGTGAAGTGGAGGCATTCGAACAGGCTGGTCACGTGATGGGCAGTACTCACCGCCATCCATGGACACCTCAGACACCTGCAAGACTAGAGGAATCGCAGATGCGTTGCCAAAGAAGGAATTGGACCTTTGAAGAAAGTGTAGGTACTTATTGTGGAGGAGGGAGGGATAGACCTACGATACTTTTACCACAGAATAACTAATAGTGCTTTTACTCACCGGACGAAACATAACGACAACAAGCGCCATTGTTTCACGCTGATATTCCGTAAGAGGGTGATATTACGCCGGACTGGCCGGTCCCAGCATGGCTCTACCACTCAGACAGTGTCACTTATAAATGAATAAATAAATAAATAAACTTTCCTACACTCACACCAAGTACCTATCTAGCCCAAAAGAAGCTTCGTTATGAAACTTGTTAAATGGTTACTAGTCAATGGATAAACATACTTAAAATATTTATTATAAATAGAAAACACCCAGACCCGAGACAATTATTTAGAAAAACAATAATTTCTAAATTGACCCGACCGGGGATCGACCCGGGACCTTAGAGATGGCGACACCAAGAAAACCGGTGTACAAACCACTCGCCCAAGGAGGTCGACAAGTTCATCACTAGTTGAAGATTCCGGGCTAAGTGCACTTTCACTTTCAGCCTTATCATCACTCACGTATCATCATGTGAGATGAAGGCCAATAGCTTCCACGTTCTGAACTATAAAAAATAGACATACGATGTGGTATCTAACTAATTTGTATCGGATCCGCTGATTGGTCGGTGTTGAAGTGTTTCTAAACACTTCGAGCCACTCCCTTTGATAAAGGTTGTTGAGTCAAGTGCAAATATCTTCAGGCCTGGCTTGAAACCAGACTCATTAAAAGTGTTTTAAATTGTAAGTAAAGTTTTTTTTAAGAAAAGTAAAAAAATAAAGAAAAAATGAACGTTAAGATGTAAGTTAAAAAGTCAGTAAAGAAGTAACGGAGTAAGTAAATTAAAAAAGATGTTAAGACGTAATTAAAGTAACTAAATTTGATCATAATGTTTGAAGTTCGCACAAACTAACGGAAAAGACACACACACAAGAACTCCATTCTACTGTTTTTAAACGTCTAGTACGAAGAGCTCGTGACTCAGCGGCTACGGCGTTCGGTTTGCGATCGTGCCAGTTAGGCAACTTTCACATTTCCGGGTCACTGGATGAGTAACAAATAATGGGTATAGATACATACATATAATCACGACTATTATCCCCGAAGGGTTAGTCAGAGACCAGGCAATGAGGACAGCAAAAGCTGTTCTCTACCATAGTCCACTTTTCACCAAATAGCGACTGCACTGTGCTCAGCGTGACAGGTGGTAAGCGCATCGCCGTTCTCTGCTGTTGGATTTGTGTGCAGTCTTTAGTCCGTTAGTCGCCTTTTACGACACCCAAGGAAAGAGAGAGGGTGGTAGTATTCTTTCACCGCTACGCGACAAGGTTAAGGATGGATATGGAAGGCACATAAAGACCTTGGTCCCGGTTGTTTCTGTAAGATGCCTCTATGCCTTGTGGTTCCACATATACTGGACTGATGTATGTTAATGTTAATGATATATGAGAAATGCTGTAAATGATCCTTAAGTAGGTCAATAAATATATAAGTAAATACCACCTTACATAAGTAAATAATTTAACGTGGTAACAGCACGGATAGGGTCGTGTTGATTCGGGTAAATTGGCTCAATCTGATAAGTGACCCTTTCGGCTCGTACCTGCACGAAGACACGTGGAATAATCGTGTTAGTGCTAATTAAATAATCTAATTAGCGAGAAGTAGTTCAGCGGTTAGCTTTGGTAGTGATTGATGTTACTTTTTGTGAATTTGGTTACTTGAAAACTGATAAGATGTCTTGTATTTGATCACATTTATACAAAGTATTTTTATCGATAACTTTCTTAATTTTACGCATGAAACAATAATTCTTACATGAAAATATTTATATTCATATTCCGCAGGTCAAAAAAGTAAATCTAAATTTTCAACACAAGCGCGTGATGGTTTTGTACATCTCGCAGAATAAAAACATTGCTCTAATTAAATTACACGGTCTGAAACTTCAAAGCAGAATTGTTCTTATTTTAAAAAACAATATTTTATGATTGATTTTGCTTTGAAGTTTATTAAGAGACTTATGTCAGTTTTTGCAATCGCGCGGCACCCCCTTAAGTAAATCTTTTTGACGTTTAATGATATCATATAGAGGATATGCGTAATAGGATTTCATATAGATGGTTACAATCTTATATTTTATTTCTGCTACAGTAATAATAATATAGGAAACATTGCTTAGGAACATCATGGATCATTATCATCATCTTAAGCCTATAAACGTCCAACTGGTGGGTACAGAACGGCTCTTCGAAGATCACTTTTCGCTTCCGCGAGAAACAATACCGCGTCGCCGCCGCGCCGCCGTGCTGATCCTACTAATATTATAAACGCGAAAGTTTGTAAGTATGGATGGATGTTTGTTACTCTTTCAAGTAAAAACTACTGAATGGATTTGGATGAAATTCGGCATACAGATAGTTTATAACCTGGATTAACAGATAGGATATTTTTATCCCGATATTTCCACGGGAACGGGAACCACGCGGGTGAAACCGCGAGCGGCCGCTAGTGATTAATAATTTTATTTGAAACCATTGCGTTCTCAAGAGTTTTAGGGGTAAAAAGGTCCACTCCCGCGATTCTGGTCCTCCACTCTGATGTGTGTCAGGATCCTAACAAATGGAAATCTGTGGTTTCTGCCTACCCCTCTGGGAAGTATGTATGTATATATGTATGTATGTCTGTCTGTATGTATGTCTGTCTGTATGTATGTATGGTGGGTACAGGCCATGCTGGCCCAATGCAGGTTGGTGGGTTATATGGATAATCTAATCTTTCTATTTTTAGGTAACCACTAGTAACTAGTTACTTTAATGAAGTTCAAAAATCTTTTTCTATTGAAACTGCTGTGCTAGTGCCACACTTCTTTTGATTAATTTACCTTCATAACAATTACCAAAAAATATAATTATAATCTTATTATTTATTTATTATTAACAAGCCAAACGACAACACGGCGATGGCGCCGCGGTAGACTGAGAAGAAGATGGCGGGACGGCCAACTCCATCCAAAACTGGATAGAGTTGGCTCACGACCGCGATCAGTGGAAAAAATGGAGAGAGGCCTTTTCCCAGCAGTGGGACTAATATAACAATAATATTATTTAACATTTCACAGAAATACGGGTGAAAATTGTCTACTTTTAATAGCCCTTAAATCTTGAACAAACATGCTATCTGCGGCTTCCGGTCGTCCCTTTGTGGAGCAGAATCGTAAAAACCTTAAGGTTTCGAGCCGTTGACAGTCTTTATCGGGCCCTTTGTCGAGCCACAAGTTATTGCCCAACGGCTGAAGGATAATTCCTACGCCTATAACAAATTCACTTTGTTTTATTTTATTGTGCGCCATTCCTCCGAACTAATTTTGTTTTTCATTTTGACAAAGCATTAAATTCTACTTGGTTTGTATACGCGGTACAGTCATTCTAGTCCGTATTTATTGTAAGCGTAGCCGGTATAGAGTTACCTATCCTATGCATAGAGTTTTTAGAGTTGTTGTAGTAGTTGTAGTTTGAGAGTATTTAATAACAGTCAGACTTTCACGGGTTTTATTACCGAGCCGTGACGAGTAGCGGCTCATTAAAAAAATACTGCCATCGTCTCTCTTCTCTTAGGTGTCGTAAAAGGCGACTAACGGACTAAAGACTTCACATACATCCAACAGCATAGAGCGGCGATAGGCTCATACTACCCGTCTCTGTGAGCACATGTGCAGTCGCTATTTGATTCAAAGTGGACTATGGCCACTATGGCGAAGGACTGCATTTGCGGTCCTCATTGCCTAGTCTCTGACTAACCCTTCGGGGAAAATATGTATGCAATAACAGTCCTAATAAGCCATCCGACAAGCATGTCAATCGTACACTTGTACTCATTTAGACCCTCACGTTCTGTTATATATTCAAACTGTACAAGAGTAAGCCCCTTGCAGCAACCCCTGTATTTTAGCTGACTAAGCTTTCAGTCGAGGTAGCGCCCACGACCGGCGCGGGAGTTCAGTCTGGCCTGAACCTTCGACAGAAACACACCTCTGTTTCTATAAATAAAAGTGTTCCAATTCTAATTAATATTTCCTCTGTTTCAAATAAATTAAGTTTTTAAATAAAGTAGTTTTTTTTAAAAGACTACCAACGGACTCAGTCTAACAGTTCCGATCAAGATGGTATGTATGAGGTTTTGTATGTATTCTGAAAATCAAAAAAGTAAATATTTAAATAAGTTAAAAAACGCAGTAAGTACTTACTATATTTCGTAAGTATACAGGTATCTTCTACTTCAGTATCACCATTGTGATTCGAGATTGCTCCCCAGATAGGTATAAAACAACAACGTCAAGTCTCATCTCTGCATTTTCAACCTTTAAATTCGCCGCAACACTTACAATATTAAAGTGCTGCAAAGGAAGTCTAAGTGTCGCTTAGAGTACACTAAAATCTACCACTTCCAACTAACTGTTAGAGCAGCTGGTTATTTTATATCTTACCGCCCGCCCGCCGAGTGGAACATTTCGTATCTTGTAAGCTGCTTTCAAAGAAAGCAAGGTACGAAAAACATCTTGGTTATTACGTTATTATAGTTATGTTTCTTCTTATTACATTATTAAAATAGAATCAAATACATAATTGCGACGCATTAGGAATGTACCGGGAACGCGCAAAATTATTCCAATCTTAAGAGGCCTATCGAATGTGATTTTGCGTAAAATGCCCATTTTCGCATTTTGTAGTAATTTTGCAGTTGTATTTATCGATTTTAACAATATAAGAAAATAAATTCATTATAAAATCTTTATTCCTCATGAAGTAACATTACTCTGGTATAAATTTTGCTCAATAATATTATCGTAGATAGGAGATATTCACAGTTAACTTACAACGATTTCCGAAGTTTTTTGGTTTAGAGTAAGATTTTTTTCCTATATAAAATCAATAATATCTAAAAATTTTGAGGCCGTTACGCACTATTCGACATATAAGAGATAATATTATATTTTTTTTATTTCACTTGTTTAGAACAGTAGTTCAATCGATGAGCTCAAAAAAGTGCCTTCACGTACTGTATGAAAATCTTTCTTTGCAATTTTGGGTTTAATTAAAAATTTTAGCAAAATTTACAAAAAGCAAGACTGCTACGTACTATTCCAATAGCTATTCTACACTATTCAATAATTCATAATTGTTAATGTCTTTTTGTTTCTGAGATCCATAACGCCAAAATTCTCCATTTTACGCAAAAATCACAGTCGAGATGTAATAGGCCTCTTAACAATAACATCTAACACGTCATTATCTATACTTATAATATAATTTTACATACAGCATAGTATAGCCTAATGTGATAGCATGATGCATTGGCTCGCTCGTTTAAGCTAATCAGTCGATTACGTAGGTATTTAATCAACGTTGGTAAACAGCAAAATATTGTTAAACATCTGCTGGTAAAGTCGAGCCTTAGCCAATAACAAAGTTCCACAACATAGTAAATAACATAAAAATTTAAATCATAACATTTTTTTTTAATAATGACTTGTTTATTCATTCATATTTTATTTACCAACGCTTGTTACCATTGATATTTACAATTGTTTACTTAGATGTAACGTATAATTGTAACTAACATTTACAAGTAAATACAACAGGCAAAAATAACATTAACTAAGAAGTATCAACGTACTAAAAATAAATATTATGACTTCTTATTTTGTTACATAATTATTACTACACAAAATAGTTTAAGAGTCAAGGAGAATACGTCAATAGCTTCATTAATTATCTTGCAAAATCTCTGTATAGGCAAGCTAGCACCAAAGGTTGGTTCGACAAAAAGGCAATCTAACCTCTCAACCGTAACACTAATAAATAATATTGGCGGCGCATAGAACGATCTCCCTGTACATCGCGTTCTTTCTATTACCGATGACTAACAATACCGTAGTATAACGTGCCATGAACTAGACATTCTCTAGCCTCTTCGGAAGACGCTCTTGCACGTGACCGAAGTACAAGGAAGATTTATCTGCTGCGTGGGTAGGTAGTCGGTACGCGAATATTCTTAGCAAGAAGCTACCACCTAATTACTCGTTGGTACTTCTTATAAGCATCGTCGGTAGTTCATATAATCACGAATACTATCACTGCAAAAGCAGTCCTCTACCATAGCCCACTTTTTACCAAATAGCGACTGCACATGTGCTCAGCATCAAAGCGTGGTGAACCTATTACAACACCCAAGAGAAGAGCCGATTTGATAGTATTCTTTTATCAAACACCACACAGCTAAGAGCGAGTAGCTCGATGGCGCAGCGGCTAGCGCGTTCGGCTTGCGATCTTGCCCGCTAAGCAACTTTCGCAATGCCGGGTCGCTGGATGGGTGACCAAATTAAAAACATCTCGAGCTCCTCCGTGCTTCGGAAGGCACGTTAATCCGTTGGTCCCGGTTGTTGTCGTAAGATGGCATTCGTTAAAACACACCAACCCGATGGGGCCTGCGTGCGATATCCCCACGTGCTATTGTCCACGAGGGAGGCCTGTGCCCAGCAGTGGGACGTTTATAGGCAGCTTAAGAGCTGCCACCACACAGCTTTCCAACAAACAGTTTAAAAATAACATTTTATAAAAAAAATGAATCCCTAACTTTACAACAATAATTATCTCGTAAATACAGAGTACGTCAAACATACAAAGCAACAAAGTGTCCCAAACCAACGGAGCATGGCAGCTCTGTACAATAACTCAGTTACACTGTGTGATTTACACGCTGTGTGATTTGTAGGCTAGTGTAGAATAATGTAATTAATTGACTGCAGCAGACTTAATTTGACGTTATAGGATTATCAGCAGCGAATAGTTGTCTATAGTACAAATGCCTAAAATTTGTAACACGAAATCGTTAAAACTACTAAATGTATACATTCATACATATAATTACGACTATTATTCCCGAAGGGTTAGTCAGAGATTAGGCAATGAGGACCGCAAAAGCAGTCCTCTGCCATAGTCCACTTTTCACCAAATAGCGACTGCACAAATGTGCTGCATAACAAGACAGGTGGTGAGCCCATCGTCGCCCTATGCTATTTGATGTATGTGCAGTCTTTAGCCCGTTAGTCGCCTTTTACGACACCCAAGGGAATAGAGGGTTGGTAGTATTCTTTCACCGCTACGCGACACGGTTATTATTATACTTATGTTTATTTCAATTGTTTTGAATTGTAGTATTACGTACGAGGTTTTTTTAACAACCACGGATAAGCACTTGGCTTTCATCACACCTGATGGTAAGTGACGATAAGACCGAAGGTTGAAGCGCGCTTCACCCGGAATCCTCAACCACTGAGAAGCTGGCTGTCTTATATCTAGACTGTCGGAACACAATAACTAAAATAAATAAATAAATTTTACAATTACAACAATCATTTAGCCTCAAACAGGCTATGCCTAGCCTGAATAATGGTGACTGATTAACGGATAAACGTACATAAATACCAATAAACATCCATAACTCGTGCACAAACGGCCGTGCTAATAACATAAACGATTTGCCCCAACCGAGGTTCGAATCCGGGACCGTGGGTTTCGGTAGTAAAAGTCGCTGACCGGACTACCTAGCCGTCTATAATGCTTTTAACATTGTTGTTATGGCGTCAGACTTTAGATAAGGTGGTGGTAGCTAGCCTGGCGGACTTAACTTAAACCTTACCACCGACCCAACAAAGTAAATGAAGATGTACCCTCGTTGGTCTGAGTCTAACACCAGTATCTTAGCCACTAGACCACAGAGTTAGTTATTAAATAAAGCTACTGCTAATTAGGGCTTTAACACACGAGCAGCAGTTTGCTGTCGACGTATGTAACTGCAGTCGACGTGAAAAGTCAGCGGCTAGCTGTCGACATGTCGTCGGCAAGTTGTCCACGTTTCAACTGCTTGCCGCAGGCAGGTCGACAGCTAGCTGACGACGGCAGTGGCGACTGCAGACGCCGTCACTTGTCGGCAGCTAGCTGTCGACCTGCCTGCGACAGCTCGCTGACTCCTAACGTCGACTGCAGTACTACGTCGACAGCGAACTGCTGTTCGTTTGTTAGAGCTCTTATACGTTTAACTTAGTTACATTGATGTTATAAGTTTCACTGTCACTAATCACGTTGCATGAAAATGTCCGGGGAAAATCCGAAAACTCCAATTTAATATCTACGAAAAGTATAGCCTGTCTATACTGCAAGGTAAAGGCCTCCATTATTGAAATCAAGTCATCGCTACAATTGGCTACTTGACAGTTTTCGGAAACGTATTTTAAAAATTGCAAACGCTTATTTTATACCCAAGCTTTATTTAATAGAAGAAAATAAAATTTCTTTATTAATTTCAAATTTTGTGCGAAAACGGTTGGTCACGTGACTTTTTGCCCTGTGACGTCACACTCCTATATACAAACAAACACACGAAGCTCAATCATGGCCGCCCGCGTTTCGGGTTTTGTGATCCACAGACATAAATAGAAAATTTATTTTTTAAAAATAAAATATTTACAAATGTTAAATTAAAAAAACTGTAGGATAATTATCGTGAAATTATAAAGTACCATTTCCGAAATATTTCATATTTTATTGTAACAACTGTCAAACAGCCAATTGATGAGTATGTCTTAATCACTACTCTTGCCAATTGTGGGTTGGTGATCACAAACCCGGGCTATGCATCTAAACATCTGAAAACAGAAACCCGGGAATTCAACCCGGGACCTACGGATATCGAGCCAACCGCTTGACCACTCGCATACTGAGGCGTAATAAATACGATTATGACAATAAATCCGAAATGGAATGCTACACTCGGATCTAGCAGCTCAATTTGATTGACCCAGATGTAAGCGCTATCGGCCACACGGCTGAGTAAATCTGCAATAGTGTGCGCTGAACCGATGAGCGATGCAAGTGGCTGCTTAATGTTAAGAATACTACCACCCCTCTCTTCCCTTGGGTGTCGTGAAAGGCGACTAACGGACTAAAGACTGCACATACATCCAACCGAATAGAACAGCGATGGGCTATTTGGTGAAAAGTGGACTGTGGCAGAGGACTGCAGTCTTACGGTCCTCATTACCTCACTATCTACTGACCCCTATTATAGATACGGTATCGCAGCTGGAACTACGGGTCCAGCGGTGTTGCTCAGGGGTACTACGGGGTTCCGGTTCATGCCCTCCGCTGGTTGTGCCTTAACCGGCGCCTCCGGCGGGATTCCGGACGTGGGTTGGACTCGTAATGGCTTGTGGTTAGCTGTAGAGCTTGGGAATGATCGTTTGTCCTGGTATTGTGTGCCACGACTTCCAAACTCGTGCACAGCGAGCGGGGCCTAGCAGCGGTCTCTGTGGGGCCAGCAGCGGAAAGTCCTGCTGGGAACGTGAGTTTCTCTTTAAGTTGGCAGCTTTGTCCGGTGGTTCTCATTGGACATTGGTGTTGACATCTCCGGTACTAGTCTGGAGAACTAGTAGAGGTGGCCCACTAGATGGCTTAGCCTCCGGTCCAGCCAGCCGCGTTGGACGTGGGAACTGGCTAGGCTCCCGGATGGGTTCCGAGAAGTGAGTGTGCTTACTACTCCACGACCAAGGTGGACACTTGGGAGTTGACTTTAGAGTCGACGACCCGAGCAGTGGCAACTGCGAGTTGTGCCCTTGACAGCTCCGGTTACCTATCTGGACAATAGGCAGTGAAGTAGCAATCTTATGAGCACCGAATAAAGAGCGCGCTTCGGCGGGCACTGATTTGGCGTCAAAACCTAACGCAGATGGTCTCCTGCGTGAGTAGTTTACTGGCGCAGGGACGTCTGGCACCTCTTGCATAACCTAACGGTTGGTCTCGAGGTGCCAGTACAAATAAAACTTAGTGAATAAGGAGAGGGGATGTCCTCATTGCCTAGTATTTGTTTTATTTTTATTCTAAGCCCGGCAAATGACCCCACTCCACCTGATGTTAAGTGGAAATGAGGTCCAGGCGCGAGGACAACTGGTGAAGCGTAAGAGACGTAGCATCAGTCATCCTCACTCTGCCGGCCCACAAAGTGCTTCTTCACGCCTCGTTTGAAGGACCCTATGTCATAGGTAGGAGGGAATACGTGTGCTGGTAGACTATTCCATTTTTTGGAAGTGCGGCAAAGAAACGAGTCACCAAATTTCTTTGTGCGAGATGGAATGTTAGAGACTGTAAATTGGTGACTCCGCAGAGCAGCACGTGTACTCCTATGGAGGAAGGGAGAAGGAGGGATGAGGTCAAAGAGTTCTTCAGAGCACTCGCCATGGTATAAACGGTAAAAGACGCTGAGTGACGCAATATCTCTACGCAATTGCAAAGGCTCGAGAGTTTTAGTGACCTCTGCATTGCTGATAATGCGCAAAGCGCGGCGCTGCAATCTGTCCAAGGCATCGAGAAGGTACTTGGCGGAGCCGTCCCAAAGGTGAGAGCAATACTCCACGCAAGACCGCACCTGTGTCTTGTATAATAGACACAACTGATCAGGCGTGAAGAATCGCCGCACCTTGTTCAGGACACCGAGTTTACGTGAGGCATTTTTAATCACGGTTTCGATGTAGTCCTTTTGGTTCAGATCGCAGCGGATATCCATACCGAGCATGTTAATACTGCTCTGCAGGCCTAGAGATGTACCCTGAAGAGAGGGAAGGGGAAGGAATGGCGACTTTTTCGCTGTGAACGCGCACACCTGTGTTTTCTTGGCATTGAACTCCACCAGATTATCGGAGCCCCATTTAGAAATGAGGTCCAACATCCGATCGAGCTCAATGACAAGATTTGCTCGCTTCAATTCGGTGTCTACCCGCCCAGCCGTTGGGTGCCCGTTATATCCCCCATGCACTGTGCTATCATCTGCATAACAATGAATGTTTCCAAGAGGAAGTATGTCATTGATATGCAGAAGGAACAGCGTGGGGGATAGAACGGAGTCTTGAGGAACACCAGCGTTCACTGACATGAACCGCGAAGCGCATCCATCTGAAAGGACACGGATTCTACGCTCATGCAGGAAGCTGGCAATCCAGGTACAGAACTGAGCGGGCAAACCGTATGCCGGGAGCTTGGAGAGAAGAGCTTTGTGCCAGACCCGATCAAAAGCCTTGGCTATGTCAAGGCTAACTGCCAGTGACTCGCCACGCTTGTCAATAGCCTCACCCCAGAGATGTGTGACGTACGCTAGAAGATCACCCGTTGACCGTTTTGGCCGAAACCCATATTGACGATCGTGAATTAGGGAGTGATCTTCTAGGTATCGAATAAGCTGTTTGTTCAATATCCGTTCTAGGATCTTACACAACACTGAAGTTACGGCTATAGGGCGGTAATTAGTCGGATCTGACCGATCTCCTTTTTGGGGATCGGTTGCACATTAGCTTCTCTCCAAGATTCCGGCACACAACCCGAAGAGAGCGAGAGACGGTACAGACGCGTTAACACAGGGGACAACTCCGCTGCACGCATTTTCAGGACTATTGCTGGGATGCCATCAGGACCGTTAGCTTTCCGGACATCGATTGACTGCATTTCCGCACGGACATCACACTGCCTGATTTTAATATCAGACATTGTGTGGCCACAGTGAGGAATTAAGGGTGGCTGTGCATCACAGTCATCAATCCGGGAGTTAGCCGCAAAGAGTTTGGCCAGGAGATCGACCTTTTCCTGCGGCTTGTGAGCTAAAGTTCCGTCAAGACATCTCAGTGGTGGCAGCGAGGGTTGGCAGAAGTTGGATTGCACGGCTTTGGCCAGACGCCAGTAGCTACGGCTGCCCGTAGGATGCGTCAGGAGTTCTTGGCCTACTCGTGCAACGCGCTGGGCATCCGCTCTAATGTAGGCCCTCTTACACGACTTGGTGGCATTATTATAGGCTGCTTTTAGCGAGCGAGTTTCGGGAGCCCCATGAGCTTTACCTCTGATCCAAGCGCGGTATGCCGTCTGTTTGCTCTCAACAGCGCTGGCACACTCGCGATTGAACCAGCGGTTGCGTCTGCCTTTGCTGATGATATAGGAGTGTGGAATATAGTATTCCAATACTAATACTATCTCATCAGCAACGGCAGTGGCGCTAGCGGTCGGGTCCTTCCCACAAAAGCAGCGCTGCCTCCAAGGGACGGATGCAAAATACTCCCGCATACCGTCCCAGTCTGCCGACGCGTAGTGCCAAATCTGGCGTTTCGAAACCGCTGTTGGCGGGCGCGATGCCAAGGGCACTGTGCTGGATATCAAGCAGTGATCCGAAGAACCTAAAGGAGCTCGAATCTCCACCCGGTATCCAGCTGGGCGACTCGTCAGCAGAAGGTCGAGTAAGGAGGGCGCATTGCCAACTATGTCTGGGATCCTGGTGGGCTGGTTCACCAGTTGCGTCAGGTCATGCGTGAGAGCGAATGCGTGGGCAGTTCTACCAGCATGGTCTGTTTTGGAGGAACCTAACCACAACTCATGGTGGGCGTTGAAGTCCCCCAAAAACACCAGTTCCGCCGATGGAAACCGCTCCTGCGCATCATCTGCTACCCGACTAAGATGTTCAATTAGTCGAGTTGTCTCCATGTCGCCGTTATGGGATCGGTAGACACAGACGTAGACACGGCAATGAGAACCTAAGTCGACGTGTACCACTAGGAGGGAGAAGGAAGGGTCCTCCAGACAGCGCAGACGGCGACAGCAAACATCCGCCCGAACGAATAAGCAAACTCCGGCTTTGGCTTTGAAGGATTCTTCAAGCACAAAGCTGGGATAGTTCAGGTAGGTGGTGTCAGCTGGGCGGATTATTTGCGTCTCCGTCAGGAACAACATTGTTGGCCGTGCCGTCTCAAGGTGGTGGTGGACGGCATTGAGGTTGCATGGAGTCCGCGGATGTTGCGAACTCCACCTCAAACGGTAAGGTTGTGGTGGGGGTGTGCACCGCTGTAGAACCAGTTTTGTTGTTAGGCGCTGTCATTTTAGGAGTGGAAAGAGAGAGGCGTGAATCGAGAAAATGATGCCGCGATGCGAATGGTCAAAGTGTGGTGGCCTGTTTCCCCAGGAATTTGCCCACAGACGAGTATTATTAACCTGCCGAACGGAAGGGCCCCCGAACCCCCCCGGGAATGGCCGCCGGGACCCCACCTTCCGGTCACCAACCGGCACGACGGACCACCTCGAGATTTTTTTTTTTTTTATTTATTTATTTATTATGCGTGGCATGGTGAGGCAGCCTCACGAGCTGGTTAGGCTCGCTTGGGCCCCTGTACTGTGCCACGGGCGGCCAGCGGGACAACCGTTTCTACGGGTCTCCCTGGTCGGCAGGTTAACGAAGTCCTCCTGGCACTGGTTTGACGGAAGCCTCCACAGACCAAATACATCGCAGCATCATCCTCTCGAGCTCTGGTTATACGCTGGCTGATCCCGAAACGCGACCGACAAGCAGTCACTTGACGGGTTTTACACCATGCGTACGGTGGTCACCAACCAGACGGGTCAAGCCCTACCACCAGTGGAGCAGATCATCGCTCGAAAGAGTCCGTTAGTCGCTTCTTACGACACCCACCGGACGGAGAGAGGGGCGGCGATTGGTATTCTTTCTCCGTCACCGCACGGATAAATCTCTGACTAACATTTCGGGAATGATAGTCATGATTATATGTAAGTATGTATAATTGAACTTAATACACTTAACGTAACGTAACGTTGCCAGCATTCTTGGTACCGCACCCATCAGCCCACAGTTGGAGGACATCTTTTATTTATAGGTTTTTTTCTTTTTTTACCGTAGTTTAGTTTAGGTGGAATTTTATTTCTTTATGTAAGTAATTAAGTTTTTTTTTTATTATTATTAAGTTATGTTGTTATTTCCAATCATAAATATATACACTTATGAGTATTTCCCTCTGTGGGTTTAGTTAGAGACTAGACAATGAGGACCGCAATATCAGTCCTCTGCAATAGTCCACGTTTCACCAAATATCAACTACACATGTGCTTAGCGTGACAGGGAAGAGATTGAACCACCTCCTGTGAAATTACAGGACACAGAAGTATAAGGACTAAAGCTTCAGGTCGGTCGAAGCGAGCATCAGCAAGCAGGCCATTCTCCTTTACCGTGTCAGTAACATTAGATACATATATACATACAATAATTACGACAATTATCCCCAAACGGTTAGTCAGAGACTAGGCAATGAGGATAAGAAAAGCAGTCCTCTACCACAGTAGTCCACTTTTCACCAAATAGCGACTGCACATGTGCTTAGTGTGACAGGTGGTGAGCCAATCGCCGCTCTATGCTGTTGGGTATATGTGCAGTCTTTAGTCCGTTAGTCGCCTTCTACGACACGGTTGCGCTACGCGACACGGTTGCATAACATAGTAGTAACATAAATTCATGCCTATTTTCCCCAAAAGCTTAGTCAGAGACTAGGTAATGTTAAGAACCGTTCTGCCGACTTCTGCCCGAACGGCCGTCGACGGTTCTACGTGTGATTATAATTCAAGTTGTACTTCATTTATTATTACATAATTATGTTACTTAATGTATTATATTACAATAAAATATGTTAACATTATTTAACTGGCGTTATACCCGACATGCGGTCGACTGTACTTACTTTGGAGGAAACATAAAACTCAATTGTTTTATAGAGACGACAAAGTAAATAAAATAGGTCCTGATTTCAGCAGAAATACCTACATACGTCGTCGTAACAACACCACTTTTTATTCGCTGAGATAAAAGTAATAAATATCCAATGGCATAGCGCAAATGGCCGGTTTATCTGGCACAATATAAAACTTTCATATTTTATGCTCACTACTTTATGGATTTTCGAATAACTTGACCCAAAAAGTGTTATGATTTCGTTTCGACTCAAACTTTGTGGAAGATCGTTAAACTGTTTGTTTAGTTGTGTAAATAAGCATTAATAATCCCCTTAGGCTGTTGGCACATGCGCGGTAGGAAAGCGTTTACGTTTTGAAGCATGTACATTTTTTTTCGACCAACTCGATTACCTTATCGAATCTAGTAGAGAATGCCTTCCCCTCAGAAAACTTTCGAAGGTGGTTCAGTCGCTTGAGGAGAGTTATAAGTTTCTCGCCTTCCCTAAAATTCAGTTCATCACCATTATAATATACTGACATAAAAATCACAGTGGTTGAGGATTCCGAGTGAGGCACGCTTCCTTCGGCATTATCGTTATTTTTTTATTTACGCCAATACGTGCTTACCTGTACTGGATAAACTTATTTTTCTTAACTTTTAAAGAAATCATATTTTAATTTGCTTGGTCCCTTGGTCGTAACAGAATAACCAGGTTTGTGGGCAGCGACAAACTTTTGTTTAATCAAGCTTTAGAGAAGTATAAGACCGGGGCCACGAAATTAACGGCGGCCGAGCAAAGGCAATGCGGAGCGGATGGCGGCCGGCGGCCGGTATTTTGAAGTAACGCGAAAACGGGACTCGCGCTCCTCCGCTGTTGCCTGCGCTCGGCCGGCCGCCGCTAACTTCGTGCCCGCGGCCTTACTTTACCCTACCAACCCCGGAGATTTACTAAGAGCTGGCATCACGAAGACGTGTCTCCTAGCTTTGCTAGATCTTTGAGACATTCAAGTTGTATGATGAGAGCAGAAAACATCGATAGTAGGCAAACTACTACCATCTTATAAATGTCTGTGGTGTCTGGAAGTAAGAGATAAGATACCTAGCCAGTTTCTTTGCAGTAGTGCGATAAAAGTTATGCGCATCACATGTCGACAACGGGCAAGGCAAAAAAAGCCGTCGAGCGTAGAGTGCCGACGGTTGGCAGATTGGTTGGGTGTTGTTTTGCGGTTTATTTATATTTTAAAAACGAAAAGGTCTATCCTCTTCTAATGAAGGATTTTGTTTAAGAAGAAATGTGATAGCTACATTTTGAGAGTGGTGCTAGTAGTCCAGAGACAAAATATGTCATAGTATGAAGTAAGTATTCTCCTCAGAATAATAACTCTATGGTATTCTCGTGGCAGCTTTGTTAGTTTTCAGTGTGTTTTTAAAAAAAAGTAACCATTAAAGAAAAGCTGAAAACGTAATCTTACATTTTGTAATTGTACTTGTACAATGTATATAATTATAACTTATTTAACTAAAAGTTTACTGTGCATTTACAAAGTTTCTTTCATATTTAAAAACCACAAAATCGGTAAAAAAAAATATAGCCACGCTGCGCTGCAGCACGCATTGCAATAATAGCACTTGGTGCTGTTGTGTTTCGTCCGACCAGTGAGGGTTCCGAAGGCCCCTCCCCCAATTCCTAATTCCTATTCCTTCCTTAAACCTATTCCTCCCTTAAACCTAATCCTCCCTTAAAGGCCGGCAACGCGCCTGCGATTCCTCTGGTTTTGCGGGTGTCCATGGGCGGCGGTGATTACTCACCATCAGGTGACCCGCCTGCTCGTTTGCTTCCCTTTTTATAAAAACAAAAAACATAAATATTGTGTTTCATTTAAGATTTCTTTCTTTCTTCATTTATTATGTCATCTGTCATCTGTCAAAAGTTACGTTAACATAAGCTCAGATAAAAGTTATATTTAAAGTTAGATTGCCTTTGTTTTTCGTTGTGCTTTCATTGTTTATCGCTAAAACTACATCGTTCCCTTGAGTGTACATGTTATCTGGGATAAATCTGCTGTGGTGACTGAGTAATACTGATAATATTTAGCTGATCAGTCTTGTTCGTGTCGAGTGCTTTTTTGCAACGCTGAGTGAAGAAAAATACTGCGTACTGCGTGTTCTTCGTGCTGTTAAAGTTATTTGATCGTTTAAGGATTAAAGTGATTGGTTTTCTGATCTTAATTCGATATCGGACGGTTGGAAGTCAGTGGATAATTTTATTTTCTCTGTCAACCCCACGCCCTTAAAGTTTGTTATTCAACACCGACGATTCAATGAGCTATTTTCGTCAAATTTAAACAGGCGACCGTGGTGCAGTGGTTGGGACTGTGAGTAACGACTGTTGTGCGCGCAGAGGGGCAGTGGATCGATCCTTGGCCTTGAATAATTTTTTATGTTTTTAAACTTTTTGTTTTGGTAATTTATTTATTTTTTATTATTTTGTCTTTTTTTTCTTGTATATTAAATAATATATTTCAAATCATTTTAAATGGCATCCGGAAAAATTAAGTGCTCGGGTTGCAAACAGCCCCTCAATGACAAAAAAAACTTGTCCTGTTTTTACTGTGGGCTATATTTTGATCTTTTATGTGCAAGCTTGTCTGATAAGCAGTTCACTTCGATGGGAAAAGAGCAGAAACGCTTGTGGAAATGCCCGGAATGTTGCATTAAGGAGCCGAAAACTGATAATACAAACACTCCTATTCGTGCGTGTTGATTCTCCAGTCGGTACTGTGGCTGCTTCGACGGATGCTGAATCCTCCTCCAGCAACGTAACTCTGAGGGCTAGTCAGCGGCATATGCAGGCTGGGCTTACATTGGAAAGTATCAGGATCGTGATCAAAGAAGAGGTTATGGTGGTTGTTAAAGCACAAGTCACTGAAGAGCTCCGGGCTATTAAGCAACGAATGACGGATTTGCAGGAGTCAGTGACATTTATTAGCCGACAATACGATGATTTAAAAACAACCCTTGATGAAAAATCGGCAATAATATCTAAACTACGAGTACAATCCGATAATGTTCAATTTTCTGCTACAGTTAAGGACCTTTGCTTAAGATTGAGTTTGACAGAACAGTATTTACGCGAGAATAACCTGGAAATTAATGGGATTCCCGAACATCGATTAGAAAATCTAGTCAATACTATCATTCAACTGACCAAGGCTGTGAACTATCCCATTTCTGATGATGATGTTATGAAGGTGACCCGCGTTGCTAAGCTAGGTAAAGACGATGACAAACCTCGTTCAGTGGTTGTTAAACTGCGTAATCAACGTCTGCGTGACTATATTCTTACGTCGGTTATCAGTTTTAATAAAAGTAATCCAAATGAAAAGTTGTGTTCTCGTCATCTCGGAATTGGTGGCTCAAGTGTTCCTGTGTTCGTTGCTGAGCATTTAACCCCTACCAACAAGGCGTTGCATGCTGCCACTCGAAGGAAGGCAAAAGAGATGGACTATAAATTTGTTTGGGTGCGTAATGGGCGCATCTATACACGTAAGAATGAGTCGTGCAAGGCACTTTATGTTCGGAATACGGACAGCTTAAAGTTAATTTCATAATCTAGAAAAAAAATATATGTTTGTTTGTAAAAGTTTTGGTACTGTATTTCTTTATTAAAGTGGATATTTACTATCAGAATGTTCGTGGTATACGAACAAAAACTAATACTGTTTATGAAAATATTTTGCAAAATAATTATAGTATTATTGTACTTACTGAAACGTGGTTAAACTGTAACATTGATGATAACGAATTTATTGATAGAAGATACAAAGTTTATCGTAGAGATCGTGTATGTACTAATGGGCCCAAAAGAGACGGGGGAGGAGTATTTGTTGCAGTCTCTTGCGAAATGTCATCTAGTCGTATGGATGCTTGGGAAAGCGAATGCTAAGACTTGTGCGTGGTCATTAATGTCAATGTTAAAAAAAGTTGCTATCGGTGCCGTATACCTTCCTCCGCCTCTACGGTTGGATACGCTCAATAAATATTTAGCCAGGGCGAGTGACATAATGAGTGTAGTGGATAACGTTATAATTGTTGGCGATTTCAATCTGCCTTTTCTTAAATGGACTAAATCTGAAGATAGTAGCTTTATGACACCCGATAATTATCAGAACTCCATGGGTCACTTACTTGTCGATTTTATGTCATTGAATAACCTGTAACAATTTAATAATGTTTTGAACGCGGATGGACGCATTTTAGATCTCGTATTTAGTAATCTATCCGATGCAATTGGTGTAGACCAACCAGTTGATCTTATTAGTAAGTTGGATGAGAAGCACCCAGGTCTGATAATAAATGTAACTAATGTTGAATCTGATCAGTTTCTTCAGCCTTTGAAATGTGAGAGCTTAAACTATTATAAGGCTGATTATGATAAAATAATTTCTGGTTTGCGAAGCGTTAATTGGCTATTGGAATTTGATTCATGTGATAATGTGGATGAAATGATTTCAGTGTTTTATGAAGTTCTTTAAGACTACATAACAACATTTGTGCCTAAACGCAAGCCCATTAAAGCTAAATACCCTTCTTGGTTTAGCACCTCACTTATTAGACGTTTGGCGGAGAAGGATAAGATAAGACTAAAATACCGCGTGTATAAAAATCCTTTACATCTTATTTCCTATAGAGTTCTCAGGGAACATTGTCATAAAATTTACAAGGACTGTTATTCGCAATACCTACAAAATATTGAGGTCAATATAAAAAAGCATCCAAAACATTTTTGGAAATTCATTAAAGATAAACGCGGTTGCGTATCAAAAATACCTTTGAATATGTTCAAAGAAAATGTTGCAGCCGATACGGGTCCCGAAATAGCTAATCTCTTTGCGTCGCAATTTGCGTCGGTCTATAGCCGGGCTGATGGCTCAATCGACGAATTTATTTAAGAGAACATACCTTCTGTCGATAAAAGTATTAGCCATCAGAACGCGAGGTTTTACAGAAAATCAAAACATTGGACATATTTAAAGCTCCTGGTCCAGACCACATTCCCGCAGTATTTATTAAACGTTGTGGTCCCGTTTTGTCGCATCCGTTATGTATATATTCAATCGCTCTCTCAAGGATGGTTACTTTCCAGATGAGTGGAAAAAAACCAAAATAATGCCGCTATATAAAAAAGGCGATTTGAAAAATACAAAGAACTATCGTCCTATAGCCATGCTATCAATATTTGCTAAATTGTTTGAGTCGTTAGTTCAACCGGTTTTGACTATTCATGTCAATGGTTCCTTGTCAACAACTCAACTTGGATTTCGTTCTGGACGTTCCACAATAACAAATCTTGTCAGCTTTACTTCCGATGTATCCAGTGAACTTGATAGAGGCTTTGAAGTTGATTCAATCTACACAGATTTTGCCAGTGCATTTGACAAAGTCAGTCACTCCATACTGGTGGGGAAGTTGAAGCACTTTGGTATCCTGGGATCCTTACTAGATTGGTTTCGATCATATCTAGCAAAAAGACTTCAGTTTGTGACTGTACATGGTCATGAATCGCGGTCAAACTACGCTTCTTCTGGTGTGCCTCAAGGATCCCATCTTGGTCCCGTGTTGTTCACGATATTCATCAATGACATTGCCTCAAAAATTATCCATTGTAAATGTTTGATGTTCGCGGATGACTTGAAACTGTATAAAACTTTACACACATCAGCCGATACGAAGTTAATACAGGATGATTTTTCTAGGGTGGAGCAGTGGTGTAAACACAACCGAATGGAGCTTAATATAAACAAAGGTTATCATATTAAATTTTCTAGGAAGAGGTTTCCATTTGAGACATCCTACAATATAGGTGGGGTACCTTTGCACAAGGTTGCTGTCATGAAGGATCTTGGTGTGATACTGGATGGTGAGATGCGCTTCAGACACCATATCGATGCTATAGTTACAAAAGCGGCACGCATGCTAGGTTTCCTAAAAGCGTAACGCAAATAGATTTAAATGTGTGTCGACTAAGATTCTTTTATTTAACACATTAGTAAGAAGTCATCTTGAATACGGTTGCATGGTGTGGAATCCTTTTTATAGCATACATTCACAGCGGATAGAGGGTATACAACGTGCCTTTACTAGACATCTGGCATTCTTGTCGTCAAGTATAACGCATAGATGTAGTTATGAACAGCGTTTGGCTTTCTTTAAGATGGTCTCCCTTCGCGATCGTCGTAGGATGCATGGCTTGGTTTTTCTTCACAAACTAGTGAACAGTGGTCTTACTTGTGATGTAATTCTTCATCGCCTTGCTCTTTCTGTCCCACGTACTGTTCCACGTCATCCTATCAAAAAGATATTTTATACACCACTTTGTAGAACCAATCTTGGACTCAGTTCTAAAATAGTTAGAATTAGTAATGAGTACAATGCTGTGAATGATGACATAGGGCTCGATATTTTTCACGACTCACTTAGAAAATACAAAACTAAAATACTGGAATCATTTTCATCTTCAAATGTAAAGACATATTAATATAATACAACACTGTTGCTTGGACCTGGTGTTGATTGCGTTATTTGTACTAACATGTTATTTTTGGTGAATTATTTTTTGTTCTATTTTGCTTACCAATGTTTATAGCTTCTTTTTTTTTTAAATTTTGGTTTTAGATTTTAATTTACTAAGTTTTTATTTTTTTTACGCTATGTTAACTGTAATTAATTGTGATATGTGAATGCTGTACACGCCTATCATTGGTGTTCGCATCAGATACTTTTTTGCACGATTTTCCCTGTAATTTATTTAATGTGTTCACTGTTGGTGTGTCATAATAAATAAATAAAATAAAATATTATAAATTATACTTTCATTTATTATACGGTCTTCATTCCTTTTTCTCATATTATCATTCCACTAATTCCTCATGGCCGTCAATGCATCTCCGACTTCTTTAGTGTCCATGGCATCACTTACCATTAGGTGTCGCGTCTGCTCGTATGCTACTTTTCACATTCAATAAAATACATACATATAATCACGACTATTATCCCCGAAGGGTTAGTCTGAGACCAGGCGATGAGGACGACAGCAAAAGCAGTCCTCTGTCATAGTCCAGTTTTCACCAAATACTTAGAACCACATGTGCTCAGCATGACAGGTGGTGAGCCCATCGCTGCTCTATGCTGTCGGGACTTTCCCGTTTGTACACCTTCCCGTTTTGTAACCCTCATTTAATACCTACACAAAAGTGTCGTTTCGTAACATTACGTTTTGTAGCGTTTGGTCAACCATTATAAATGGCCGACATTTGGTGTCGTTTGGCAAACCTTCTGCTTGAGTAGTACAGTTGGGTAGAAAATATTAAGCGCAACTAAATATTGAAAATTTTAACAAACAGCTTTCTAGTCACATTTAAGTCAGGTATAAGTACAGAATATAGTGCCGTTTGGTTTATTATGTCGGGTGGAAGTTTAATGCTTAGATTACATTTTATTATGAGGCTCTTAATTGCAAGTTGAATTCGAGAAAAAAAAACAGTCTAATTTAAATGAGGTACTTACACTTAATCATAGTGTTATCATTTGGCTTAATACTACATGATACCAGTAGGTAACAGATCTTACAAAAACACCATTGGAACAATCAGTCATTGTAATACTTCTTGGTATTCGTAAAGAACTACAAGATATCGTCTCTTATAAATCACAAATGTTTGTTTTATTCATATCGCAATAACAATATTTACTGTAAATAAGTATCTATTCTTATTTTATTTTTTTATACTAAACCCGCCAAATGACCCCACTCCACCTGATGTTAAGTGGAAATGAAGTCTAGGCGCAAGGACAACTGGTGCAGCGTAAGAGACGTAGCATCAGTCACCCTAACTCTGCCGGCCCACAAAATGCTTCTTCACGTCTCGTTTGAAGGACCCTATGTCATACGTAGGATGGAATACGTGTGCTGGTAGACTATTCCATCTTTTGGAAGTGCGGCAAAGAAACGAGTCACCAAATTTCTTTGTACGAGATGGAATAATAGAGACTGTAAATTGGTGACTCCGGAGAGCAGCACGCGTACTCCTATGGAGGAAGGGAGAAGAAGAGATGAGGTCAAAGAGTTCTTCAGAGCACTCGCCATGGTATAAACGGTAAAAGACGCTGAGTGACGCAATATCTCTACGCAATTGCAAAGGCTCGAGAGTTTTAGTGACCTCCGCATTGCCGATAATGCGCACAGCGCGGCGCTGCAATCTGTCCAAGGCATCGAGAAGGTACTTGGCGGAGCCGTCCCAAAGATGAGAGCATTACTCCACGCAAGACCGCACCTATGTCTTGTATAATAGACACAACTGATCAGGCGTGAAGAATCGCCGCACCTTGTTTAGGCAGCATTTTTAATCACGGTTTCGATGTAGTCCTTTTGGTTCAGATCGAAGCGGATATCCATACCGAGCATGTTAATACTGCTCTGCAAGCCTAGAGACATCTCTAGAGGGTACATACTCTGAAGACAGGGAAGGGGAAGGAATGGCGACTGTGAACGCGCACACCTGTGTTTTCTTGGCATTGAACTCCACCAGATTCTCGGAGCCCCATTTAGAAATGAGGTCCAACACCCGATCGAGCTCAATGACAAGATTTGCTCGCTTCATTTCGGTGTCTACCCGCCCAGCCGTTGGGTGACCGTTATATCCCCCATGCACTGTGCTATCATCTGCACAGCAATTAATGTTTCCAAGAGGAAGCATGTCATTGATATGCAGAAGGAACAGCATGGGGGATAGAACGGAGCCTTGAGGAACACCAGCGTTCACTGACATGAACCGCGAAGCGCATCCATCCGAAAGGACACGGATTCTACGCTCATGCAGGAAGCTAGCAATCCAGGTACAGAACTGAGCGGGCAAACCGTATGCCGGGAGCTTGGAGAGAAGAGCTTTGTGCCAGACCCGATCAAAAGCCTTGGCTATGTCAAGGCTAACTGCCAGTCTCACTCGCCACGCTTGTCAATAGCCTCACCCCAGAGATGTGTGACGTACGCTAGAAGATCACCCGTTGACCGTTTTGGCCGAAACCCATATTGACGATCGTGAATTAGGGAGTGATCTTCTAGGTATCGAATAAGCTGTTTGTTCAATATTCGTTCTAGGATCTTGCACAACACTGAAGTTACGGCTATAGGACGGTAATTAGTCGGATCTGACCGATCTCCTTTTTTAGGGATCGGTTGCACATTAGCTTCTCTCCAAGATTCCGGCACACAACCCGAAGAGAGCGAGAGACGGTACAGACGCGTTAATACAGGGGAAAACTCCGCTGCACACATTTTCAGGACTATTGCTGGGATGCCATCAGGACCGTTAGCTTTCCGGACATCGATTGACTGCAGCTCCGCACTGACATCACACTGCCTGATTTTAATATCAGACATTGTGTGGCCACAGTGAGGAATTGAGGGTGGCTGTGCATTACAGTCATCGATCCGGGAGTTAGCCGCAAAGAGTTTGGCCAGGAGATCGACCTTTTCCTGCGGCTTGTGAGCTAAAGTTCCATCAAGACATCTCAGTGGTGGCAGCGAGGGTTGGCAGAATTTGTATTGCACGGCTTCGGCCAGACGCCAGTAGCTACGGCTGCCCGTAGGATGCGTCAGGAGTTCTTGGCCTACTCGTGCAACGCGCTGTGCATCCGCTCTAATGTAGGCCCTCTTACACGACTTGGTGGCATTATTATAGGCTGCTTTTAGCGAGCGAGTTTCGGGATCCCCATGAGCTTTACCTCTGATCCAAGCGCGGTATGCCGTCTGTTTGCTCTCAACAGCGCTGGCACACTCGCGATTGAACCAGCGGTTGCGTCTGCCTTTGCTGATGACATAGGAGTGTGGAATATAGTATTCCAATACTAATACTATCTCATCAGCAACGGCAGTGGCGCTAGCGGTCGGGTCCTTCCCACTAAAGCAGCGCTGCCTCCAAGGGACGGATGCAAAATACTCCCGCATACCGTCCCAGTCTGCCGACGCGTAGTGCCAAATCTGGCGTTTCGAAACCGCTGTTGGTGGGCGCGATGCCAAGGGCACTGTGCTGGATATCAAGCAGTGATCCGAGGAACCGGATCACTGCTTTATTTATTTATTTATTTGATAACAAACTGTAACATTAAAAAGATTTACATTTTTTAAATACTTTGTAAATTAGTTAACCTAAACATTGTACACGGCATTAGCAGAAAAGTAAAATACAATAAAAATAAGAATATTAACAAGATTCATAAAAATCAGTATTTTTAAACAATCCGCTTAAACAAAATAGAACATCAATATCACAGTAGATTTAAAAAAAACAGAAACAAAATTTAACATCAGCCACAGAGATATTGTAATTTTCGAATAGAAATACTTTTTTTTTATTACATAAAAAAACATTACGAATGAAATTGGTGTTTAAGCATTAATAAAAACCAATGAGGTTTATGGCAAATGCTATAAAATTTTGAGTCTATACAAAATAATTAAGTCTAAATTATATAATAAAACTGTTGTGACACTTAATCACAACCCACACTACATGTTAGATCATTAATAAAGTAGGACTTAAGTTTTGATTTTAAGGTATTTGGTACCATATTGTTATCAATATCAATAAAACGAAGTTCGTCGGGTAGTACATTTAAAAGTCTAGGAACTAGGTAGTCCGTTGTACGTTCGCCGTAGGTGTTCCTCGCGCTGGCCGTACACAACTTATTGCGAGCCACCGCCCGTGTATATACATACAGCATGCTTTATTTTATTTCGGAAGTTTTGGTTACAAAAGTTTTCCTTTAGCAACGTATATTCTATTTGGGATTGTACCGGTAATATGTTACAATATTTAAAAAGGCCTTTCTCATCGTCATAAAATTGCTGTTTAATGTTTGTGGACACAATATTCCGGAGAATTTTATGTTGAAGATTAAATATAGATTTAATATATGTGGCATAAGTTCGACCGTAGCTACTTATTCCATACTGGATTTACGATTCAGCCAATGAGTTGTATAGCATTAGTTTAACCTTATACAGAATACGATCTTTTAATATATTTATGTTGGCAAGGAACTGTCTAAGTTTCTTACACACATACTCGATTTGGTGACTCCAGTTCAACTTATCATCTATAATTAGACCAAGATATGTGTATTTGGTTACGTTTTCAATGTAAGGATACTGGCACTGTGCATAGGACAGACTATGTAAGCAGCCGTGATTATGAGCAAGTATTCTATTAAATGGAGAATGTTTAAGATGTGGGGATTTAATATGCAACAATTTAGTCTTGTCCGTATTCAGCACTAGACCCTCGTCATGACACCACTTTGCTATCATACAAAAGTCCATTTGCAGACGCTCGCTCGCTTTTTGTGGGTCTTTATCAGCAGTGATCAAGCAGGTATCATCGGCAAATTGGTAGCATGTACTAAACTGTACACATTTCGCCATGTCATTTACATATGACAAAAAGTGGAGAGGACCCAATACCGATCCCTGAGCTGTACCTTCGGCAACAGTTTTAAAGTCATCATTAATCTTTACTGTAAACTTGCGGTTATGGAGGTAGCTTTCGCACCAACGGAGTAACGGACCACGAATATCTGTAAGCTCGAGCTTTTCAAGAAGTCGCACATGATTTAATGTGTCAAAAGCACGAGAAAGATCTATAAACAAAACCAGCACATGTTTCCGTTCATTTAGGTAAGTGTTGACCTCATCAGTAAATTTTGACAGAAGCTCTGTAGTTCCTTTGCCTGATTGAAATCCGTACTGGTTCTGAGTAATGACTTCATGTTTTTTGTAGAAATGGTGTATTTCGTCACTCACGAGTTTTTCGATTATTTTGTCAACAGAAGAAAGCAGTGTTATTGGACGATAATTCAAGTAATTGTTTTTTGGGCCCTTTTTGTGAACTGGCCTTACACATCCCACCTTAAGGTCGTCAGGATAAATACCGCTCGATATACTAGAGTTGATAAGATAAGCTAGGGCTACTGATACCTCTTTACCCACCATTTTGATACTAGAAATGTTAATATTGTCTATGCCTGGCGATTTCTTTGAATTTAATTTTATAATTATTTTATTGATTCTATCAGCTGTTACTTTTTTCATTAACAAACTAGCATTAGTAGGTTTCTGGTAACTGATAGGATCTAAAAGCTGAACCCTACAATTTGGGACTATGTTCTTAACTGCGTCATCGAAACTTGTTGCAAAGTTTTCAGTGATACTTTTTACTGACAATTTTTGCGCTTCAAAGGCCCTCAAAATTACAGTGTCAATGGAAAGGGTAATACGTCCTAGCATTTGATTAACAATTTGTTATACTCTTTTTTTATTTTTAAACTTTCTTTATTGTATTAATAAAGTATTCGTTGCGTTTTTTTTTCCAAAATTTTGTGTATTTTATTCCGAATATTGTTATATTTTAATCTTAATTCCAGATTACTAGAGTTATTTTTCCATTGATTAAATAATTTGTTACGTTTTTCGCACAACCTATTCACATTATTATCAATCCAAGGGATTTTGGTTTTAATATGAGGACGTTTATATATTTTTTCTTTAGTAGCAATAGACGTAGCTTTATGAAATTCAATACGAATATAGTTATAAGGTTTATTAGGGCATAACAATTTATTTGTATCCATCCATTTCACATTTTTTAGTTCTTTGCAAAGAATATCGTTGTCAATTTTTTTTTTTAAACAGCCTGTGTACGCAGCGGCGGCACCGCGTCGTAGTTAACGCAGGTAAAGAGCAGAGCTCGATGGTCAGCCAGTACGACGTCCTACACCGCCGAGTACGGGTGACATGCGGGTTCAAAGATCATTTTATTTGTGTTAGGTGGTTTATAAACGGCACACACAACAGCATCTTGGACCTTATTCAACTTCAGGGTACCTGTAATACTTTCAAATGTTTGAGTGTTATGTTGAAATTCGGCGAACTTTAAGTGGTTTTTAATATACAGTATTATACTGCCACCTCGCTTGTAGCTGCGTAGTTGTGTGTACATGTTATAACCGGTTATATTAAATAAAGGAGTAATAGTTTCTGAGATACCAGCATCTGTAATAACAAATACATCCAGTGGAAATGAGCAGTGAATGAGTTGTAACAGTTTATTGAAATTTTTAATCATAGACCTAATGTTAAGATGTAAACATGAGAAATATAAAAGAGAATTTGGAGATAACTTTTTAATAAATTCAGCAGTAGAACTGCAGTTATATATTTCATTTACGTTTGTACAAAAATCCATTACTGTAAATTTACGTTATGATAAAAATATATAAATAATAAAAATATCCTTTATCTAATTTACACTAGTTACAGTTAATTACAGTAGTTACAGTTAAATACAGGAACACAATACAAGTACTTAAAGTAAAACGTATATTTATAGTAGTTAATTGGTTTTCGAAATTAGATCAATATCTTGTTGTGAGCGTATGTAATGAATTTTACTATTGCTATTCTTTCTTACACAAACTTTGCCGTCTTTACACCAAATGAACTGGTAGGACTTATTCAACTGCATCTTTGCGTTATATAAAAGGGTTTTAACATGCTTGGTTAGGGCATCCCTAAAGAAAACTCGGTGTTCAGCTTTTTCCTTGGCGGTATCAGACAATACGGTTCCCACTGTTAAACATTTTTCCTTGCCAGCGTTTACCCATTGCTTACGGGCTGATGCCGTCTTCATTTCAATTAAAATTGGACCAGGTTTGTCTTCAGTACCCGGTATTTTTTGCGTTGCTAGTACGTCGATTTCACTCATACCTAATTTTAAAGCTACCGTTAGAACAACAGTAGATAAATCCTTCGGAGGGACATCAGGCAAACCGGCAATCTCCAGGGTATTAGACAAAAATTTTTGATTATCAAATCTTCATTTTTGTTCTCTAGTTTTTTTAAATATGACTTCTTGATTTTTTAAGGATTGCTCCATTGTAGTCATCTGGTCGCTGAAGAACTCCAAAGAACTTTCAAAATTTGCAATTTCCTCTCTAAAGGTTTTTTTCAGTTCCCTGCTTATGTCTAGCACCAGCTTCTTAGTATCTAGGGATTGCACGTTCACAACCGATCCATCTTCTGAATCATCCCCATCATCTGGGATTAAAAAGAACGACACCTACGGGACAAATTTTTTAAGTAGTCCCCGCAGCTCCATTCTATGCCCGTTGAGTTTCGGAGTGTGTTAAGTTGTTTATTAGACAGATTCACACAGTTGGTTTCAGCGTGAACCACTTTATTACATCTGCTGCATTCTAGTCCAGGTTTTGTTTTGGTGATGTTTTTGTTACACTTTTCACATTTTTTTAGCACCATTGTGGGTAGTTAATGTTTTGGTAAGCGATTAAATGACACAACCGTTCGCTAAGATGCGTCCGCGAGACTCTTCAATGTATATTTTAATATTGTCGTCCAAAAATCAAATACTAATAGCTTTAAAGCAATCATCTGCTTTTGATGATATTAAAGAACGTGGCCACGGCCCATACATTTGAAAACCTGACAAAGAGTTAGCATGTTTAAAATTATCTTGTTAGTAAAATGTAATCTATTATAATATTACTGTTTATTGGTTTAGATTTTTGTTAAAAGCCAAACTTATGTGAGAGAAAGTTTAAAAATAACAATTTTAAGTTTGTGGTTGGTGGTAGGAACATGTGTTTTTGAAGTTTTTCGGCAACATGCAATCATAGCTAAACCTGTTTTATACCACTTTTGTTTCAATTAATCATCCACAACAAGATGTATTATTAAAGAAGATAATAATCTAGACTATACACAGGTTTCATTAAACTAAAATGAACGAATCGGACCACCACAGATAACAGTGACAGAAAAAGCTGTCAACTGACAAGTCAAAAATACGTTTTTTTATCCTTCTTGTTAGGTATAGCCGTTCAATCAACTCATAATGGTGAATTATTGTGTTTATATTTATTCAGAAATCGTTGAGCGTATTTTATTCCATGATAACAATTCTTAAAAATGAGAAGTAGAATATTTTTATAGTTTTATAAACATCAAATTAATTAATATATTTAACGCTATCAGTTAAGAGGCGAAACGATACGCTTTGTTGTGCGTTCAAAAACCTGGAATTGGTTCCTACCATCGGAAAACAAAACTTAGTATTATATTTTTCCTGACTTTAAATCCCAATCTACCCCAGAATCCCAGTCCCAATGGGACTTATGTAATCGCCCTAATGATAGGAATCTAGGAGTTGATAGATTAACCATTAATATAAGTATATTAATGAAATATATGGCTCTTATGCCCTTACTTTTGCATCTGACTGTACCATACTAAATATCCATCAAACAAATGGTTGTCCGAACGCCACAAAATGTATGCAGTATAAAAATATTACGAAACGCCACTTTTGCTTAGGTATTAAATTAGGGTTACGAAACAGGGAGGTGTAGGTACAAACGGGAAAGATCCTGTCGGGGACTGTGCTGTCTTTAGTCCGTTAGTCGCCTTTTACGACGCCCAAAGGAAGAGAGGGGATGGTAGTATTATTTCACCACTACTAAAATAAAAGATAATAAAATAAAAAAGGGAGAGTAGTCCAAAACTGTATCAATTTCTGACTTCTCATATGCTGCATATCCGCTGCGCCGCGGTAACAGGCATTTTCAAAACTAAATCGATAACTCTAACTAATGAATAGCACACAGCATTAGAAATTCCAAGCGTAATTTTTTCTCATCATTCTTTTTCCGCTTTGTTTACCCTTAAAATATCGGGCGCTTACATATTCAGGGAGGCTTCGGAAGATTTAGCGTCGTTAGCAACCTTTGCGGTCGGAACGGCGCGCCGCGCGCCGTGAGCCGGATCGGTCGCCGGATGAGTCGAAAGATCGGTCGAAGGATGAGTCAAACGACCGGTCTGGTGTTAAAAGGCTCTGCCGCCCGCAACCCGGATCCGTCTCGAGTTTCGAATCGAAGACGGATTGTGTAATTAGGCCCAAAAGTAGTTACAACAAGCTTCGCTTTGAAATGTTGGGATCTGTGTTTTTTTTTTGGAAGCGAATGTAAAGCGTTAATAAAAGATATTGAAGCATCCATAGATACTTGACAGCCAAAATGTTATTATTGTGACGTCATGAATTGTTTTAAAAGGTTTGTAATTACTGTTCCCATCGGGCGGTGGCTAAGCCTAATTGTTTGTTACCTGACTTTTATTTTAAATTTTGTATTTGTTTGAAATTTTCACAACAGACCACCATAGATTTATAAGTATTTTAATTTGGTTATTAACGTACCAATCAATGTATTTTAACCGACTTCACAAAAAGGAGAGAGTTCACAAATAAGTGCCTATCGATGTATTTTAACAAGTTTTTTTTGGCATACGTTATCGTTAAAACAAATTCTATGTTAACATGTTTTGTGTTTTTCATTACATTATACTGTAAACTACTGTGAAAAGGCCTTATCACACCTCTTTCTTCTGTTCTGAACATGGACAAAAGCACATGGGGAGATTAGGTTACATAACCCACCACGCTGGCCCAATAAATACATACATACTTATTATCATGACTATTATCCCCGACGGGTTACAGACTAGGCAATGAGGACAGCAAAAGCAGTTCTCTACCATAGTCCGCTTTTCACCAAATAGCGACTGCACATGTGCCCAGCGTGACAGCTGGTGAGCCCATCGCCGCTGTGCTGTTGGATGTACGTGCAGTGTTTAGTCCGTTAGTCGCCTTTTACGACACCCAAGAGAAGAGAGGGGGTGGAATAATCTTTCACCGCCGCACGGTTAATGCGTATTGATCGAAAAAGCATATTTTTCTTATATTCTACTTTTCAGTGTATGTTTGTTCTCTGTGTATATTATTTTCATAACATAAAATTCACTCTTATTACCTTGTTGTGTTTATGATTATTCATGTAGCAAAAACAAACATGTTTTTACAAAGTTCAAAGAACCCTACGTTAATGTCTTTAGCATTCTCCGAATTTGTTTTCAGCTTCATAATTATAAGCAGAGTATACGTAACAACGGAACTAAGTATGTATTATGTCTACGTAGTCCTTGCTGAATTTGCTGTTGGTACTTTTACCTTAAAAGATCTCCCAACTTAGTTGCCGAACGAGTGATAGAAGTAAAATTCTGCGTAATTCTGAGTAAAATTTTACTTTTATCACTTTTATTTTGACTGACACATTAAACAACGAGGAAGTGCTTGACCTACATCTCACTTTAAAGTAAGTGCTGATAAGGCCGAAGGTATAGGCTAACAAATTACCAAGTTACAGTCTCATGGTCTGAGGGCGACGGGGGAGGGGTATCTGCACACAACAGCTGACTTTCCCTCTACGCGGTCCCGCTGCCCACGCTCTTCTTTCCTGCAAACGCAACCTTTCGTTGTCCGTCCCGCAGACCATGGGTTTCTTCGTAGATATCTTATAAGATGTACAAGATCCACGACGTGTGGGAGCGAGAAATCCTTATTAAGTTCAAATCGCCCTAAAGCAAAAGAGATAGTGAATGAAGGCCATAGTCTGTTCTACATCGCGGTGAAATTCATGCATTTTTATATAAATTCTTCGATTTAACCTTCCATCGACCTGTTGTATTGTTGATCGAAGGATTTAACATTAAAAATATGAAATGTACAATTATGGTGACATGTTCTGTACGTGAATGTGACGTTACAGGACGAAATAACCCGAATCAATACACTTTACATTTCACCAACACAATGTAGGTACTTATCTTTTTGGTCACATCCCCAAGCCGTCATTGTGTATCTTGTATATCCTAAATCTATGGGCTTCTCACGTATAAATTGGCCAACCTATAGAAGCACACTTCACCCGGAATCCTCAAGCGCTAAGGAACCTGATCGTCTTATCTTGAACTGCTGGAACACAATAATGCCACTAACATTATTGTTATCTGTTATAGCGACAGACTCAGACAAGAGGAGCACTAGATAGCGAGGCCGACTTAGAAACGAAACCAACCAACCAAATAACTGACACCAATTTAACCGGTGCTGCTCGAAATGTAAGAATGTCCGATGAACCGTATCGCGTAGCGGTGAAAGAATACTACCACCCCCTCTTACCTTGGGTGTTGTAAAAGGCGACAAACGAAGTAAAGACTACACATACATCCAACAGCATGGAACGACGATGGGGTCACCACCTGTCACGCTGAGCACATGTGCTGTCGCTATTTGGTGAAAAGTGGGCGATGGTAGAGGACTGCTTTTGCTGTCCTCATTGAGTAGTCTCTGACTAACCCTTCGGGGATAATAGTCGTGATTATATGTATGTATGTATCAATAGATACATGTAATACATACATTTATTATATTATTATTATTCCGAACTGGTCAGAGTACGTTCGCCGAGGTTTTCTCAATCTATCAACACTCCCGCCTCATGCACTATTTTTGTAAGTCTTTTTTCATCCATCGCTATGACCAAACCATCTTAGCATTGTTACATATGGCAACACCTCTCTCTTCTCTTTGGTCGCCAGGCACGCCACGTTGATCGCTTGTCATCGACGCTCCCCATGTACAGCAACAAGCGTGTATCACTGTGTAATAAATACCTACAGAAGATCCTGTCTATTATTAAAGCCACAACTCAATATGGTGTCAGAAGAAACTATTAAAAAGGTCAGTCAGTCATTATCACAATAGAAAGAAAATGTCGGAAAAAGCCAAGTCCGCGTCTTCTAATAGCCATGCGCTTAGGCAAGATGGAGGCATGCAACAACAAAGTCATAACACGTTGCTGGGGTCAGGGATGCTCAAAACACTCAACATAAAGAGCAACAAAATCACAGTTGAATGGAACAACTGGATCACGCAGCTGAAAATATACATGCGAGCTCATAACCTCGAACATGAAACTGAAAGTCGAAAGGTAGCCATTTTACTTCACTTCATTGGACAAGAATCGCTAGCGATATTCTATTCATTTAATGTAGACATAGACTCCATCACATTCGACGAGTTAATCGCTAAGTTTCATAAACACTTTACACCAAAAGTTAATATAACAATGGAGAGGCACAAACTATTCAACAGACGACAAGGCACAGAGGAGTCCATCGATGACTATGCCACCGATCTTAAAAATATCAGCCGAGACTGCGACTTTGACAAGCTTCAGGACAGCTTAGTACGCGATATATTTAGTTGGAATCTGCACTCTAAAAATCAACATATAAAGGAGCAAATACTCATAAGAAAACCTACGACATTAGATGAGGCTGTGGAACTAGCCATGTATATAGAAACGACAAGGATGCAAGCAAAAACACTTGAAGAAACTTCATCTTTTGTTGGTCAGATCGAGTCAAAATCAAACACCCATCAGTCAAGGATTCACAGTCATCGACAGTCAAACAATTACAGTCAGATGCACAATTCCAGGCATGCAAGCAATTCAAGAAAGCCAAGCAGATCTAGACAGTCAAGTAAAGACAACAAATGTCACAAGTGCAACCAGGTGCACAGAGTCAAGTGTCCTGCCATAGGTGTCCAGTGTAAGAAATGTGGAAAATACAACCATTTTGCTGTAGCATGTCGCAACATGCAGGTAAAACTCATTACAGATGTTTATGATAGTGATCCTGTTTATGTAAGCTCAGTTCATATTAATAACATAAAGTCAGACTCCTGGAGCACTGAATATTAATTTCTTATTGGATACTGGTGCAGATACTAATGTCATGTCGATAAACACATTTAACAAACTCAAAATTTCTTCTAATATCATTAAGAAAAGTTTAAATAAATTGTCTACTTACAGTGGCGAAGCAATACCCACCATTGGTCAATGTACTTTAGTCGTACAGCATAATAGTCAGTCATACAGTGTCATGTTTCATATAGTCGACATGAACAGTCAAAATATTATTGGTAGGGAAACTTGCAAGTCGTTGAAGTTAATAAAAAGGATGTTTACTGTAAAATTTAACTCTGATAACATTATGTCTACTAACAGTGATTTGTTTCAAGGTATAGGTTGTTTAACAGATTTTTGTTGTGACCTAACTGTCAAACCTGATGCAATACCAACTGTTGATGCTTGTCGCAGAGTACCATTTAGTCTGAGAAATAAACTCAAGTCAGAATTAGCTGAAATGGAGAAAAGTAATGTTATTTGTCGTGTTGAGGAACCAACAAAATGGGTAAGTTCTATTGTTCTCATTACTAAAAAGAATGGCAAGTTAAGGTTATGTATAGACCCTCGAAAACTTAATAAAGCTATCATGAGACCTCCCTATCAATTACCAACTTTAGACGAGATAAAATCAGACCTTGCTGGGGTAAAATTTTTCACAACACTAGACGCCAATAAAGGTTTTTGGATGCTAAGACTTTCAGAGAGCTCATCTAGGCTTTGTACTTTTATAACCCCATTTGGACGATATAGATTTACTCGCCTACCATTTGGTATCAATGCAGCACCTGAAATGTTTCATAGAGAGATGGTAAAAAGATTTAGTGACATAGAAAACGTTAAAGTAATGATGGATGATTTCTTAATTTATAGTTGCACTCGTAGTCAGCATGATGAGACCCTTCAAAAAGTCTTTGACAGAGCTCGTCAAATAAACTTAAAATTTAACAAAGAAAAGTCGGTAATATGCGCTTCGGAAGTTAAATTCCTAGGTCATATTTTTAGTCATAATGGTGTCCAATTTGATCAGTCTAAATTAAAAGCAATTTGTGAAATGCCTAGACCAACTTGCATCAATGACCTTCAAAGGTTCATGGGTATGGTCAATTATCTTAGCCCTTTCATACCTAATTTGTCTAAAGAGAATAGTCAACTAAGAACACTTTTGCCTAAGAAAATAGAATGGTCTTGGTCAGAACAACATGAGACAAAGTTTAACCCCTCAAACCCCAAGCGGTCGCATGAGACCGCACCTACAAAAACACACTTGACTTTGTACCGTGTTTTCATAGACTTACAGACTACTTTAGTACGAACAAGTTTGGTTATTTCGGTTCTGTTGTTCATCTTATGTATTGTTATCGCACAATATAGCATAGTCTATGCTCCATTCTGTCAAATTTGACGTTGACAGTTACTGTCAAAAAATTGTCAAAAAAATCCAAGAGTGAGAAAGAGAATAGTCAACTAAGAACACTTTTGTCTAAGAAAATAGAATGGTCTTGGTCAGAACAACATGAGACAAAGTTTAACCCCTCAAACCCCAAGCGGTCGCATGAGACCGCACCTACAAAAACACACTTGACTTTGTACCGTGTTTTCATAGACTTACAGACTACTTTAGTACGAACAAGTTTGGTTATTTCGGTTCTGTTGTTCATCTTATGTATTGTTATCGCACAATATAGCATAGTCTATGCTCCATTCTGTCAAATTTGACGTTGACAGTTACTGTCAAAAAATTGTCAAAAAAATCCAAGAGTGAATGGTATGAAAAAGCTTATTAGCTGTGCCCCTGTACTCACTTATTTTGACCAAAATAAACAGTCATGTCAGTCGATACCTCAAAAGATGCCCTGGGAGCAGTGTTGTTACAGGAAAAACATCCAATAGCCTATGCATCTGCTTCATTAACTAGTTGTCAAAAGAATTATTCCCAAATTGAAAAAGAGCTCATGTCAGTATTGTTTGGTTGTACTAAATTCCATCAATACATTTATGGTAAAACAATCTCAGTAGAAACAGACCATAAGCCACTCATTCCATTATTTAAAAAAGCTTTACATGCTTAGATTAAAACAAAAAGGGAAGATACGGCATTGGCGTCTCGTAAGTGAGCCGCCAAAATTAGGCCTAAAGGCACAATTTCACTTCAGTCACTATTTGCCGCGCGAACAGGCTACATCGCACTATTGCGGATATTCTACTGTGTGAAAAAGAGAAAGACGCTACTCCGCAGTGGCGTCGGAATCGGTCGTACGTACTCGTCTGTTGCGAAGCGACCGAGATGTCAACGCGCTACTCGCTGACTCCCTCGCGCTGACGTTGAAACTTACCGCTTTGTCTCGCTCGCTCGATTTACACTTTATAGGTGTGCGTGTGTGAGTGTTTGCTTATGTAGTTGAGTAGGACTATATTTTGAATGACCACACGTAGGAGCATGCCGTATCTTCCCTTTTTGTTTTAATCTAAGTTTACATGACATACCTGCAAGATTACAGAGAATTATGTTACGTTTACAGCCTTATGATATTAATATAATATATAAGCCGGGTCGATATCTCTTTATAGCAGATACATTGTCTAGAGCAGCACTAAATGAAAAAACATTGTTAGATCTCGAAAAAGATATAGATTTACATGTTAATTTTGTGATGTCAAATCTGTCAGCCAGTCAGGAAAAACTAAAAGAAATTAAACAATTAACTAATCAGGATCCCAACCTTAATAAAATCATTGAATATTGTCAGAATGGTTGGCCTGAACACAAAAGGTCTTGTGGTCAACACATTAAGTCTTATTTTTCACTAAAAGACAAATTACATAACATGAATGGCATAATATTCATGTCAGACAAAATAGTCATTCCTGAGCCCATGAGAGCCTATGTAATAAAACTAGCCCATGAGGGACATCAAGGAATGAACAGCACAATTCGCTCTGCAAAAGCTACTGTTTACTGGCCAAATATTAATGATGATATTGAAAAATATATTAACCAATGTCATGTCTGTCTAACTTACCGTAGAAGCAACTCTAAAGAGCCTATTATTTTTCATAAATATAAACTGTTACCATGGAACAAAGTAGGTATTGACATGTTTGAAATAGATAGTAATAAATATTTAGTTGTGGTGGACTATTTTTCAAAATATGTAGAATCAGCATTCTTAAATTCAGACTACAAAGCTAACACTGTGATTACTCATTTGAAATCTATATTTTCTAGACACGGCATACCTGAATACATGGTTACTGACAATGGTCCTCCGTTTTCAAGTACAGAGTTTAAAGACTTTGTCAAAGATTGGAACATCCAATTAAATACTTCTAGTCCGTACTTAAGCCGATCTAATGGTATGGTGGAAAGAACCATAGGCACAATCAAAAACATTTTAAAGAAATGCAAAGCAGATAATACTGATCCTTACTTAGCTCTACTTACTTATCGTAACACACCCAAAAAGACAGGTTATTCTCCTGCACAACTATGCATGTCTAGATACTTACGTTCTAAGATTCCTGTTACCCATGCACAGTTGTCGCCAACACTTGTAAATGTTCATACATACAAAGCTAATATTAAAAAACAAAATTCTTACACAAAGCTTTATTATAATAAGAATTCTAAGTCTTTACCTAAAGTCAAACAGGGTGATAAAGTGTATTTCAAACACAAGCCTAACAGTGTATGGATTCCGGGTACCATCAAACAAGCCAGCAGTGAACCTCGTAGTTTCATAGTCCAATCTCCTCAAGGTGAATTCCGTAGAAACCGCGAACACATCTTGAAACCATTTGCTTCCTTGGATGATGTTGATAAACCTGTAAATAAACAAAATATAAGTAACATGTTGTCAAATCCAAACCGAGTTCCTAGTACTAGCAATGTAAACACGTTTATTCCTAATCCAAATTGTCCAAAAGTAACACGCTACGGACGTATTGTAAAACCTACAAAGCGTTATTGTAGTTAGATTAGTAGTTATCTAGTTAAAGCCTTTTAATGTTTCATTGTAAAAACAATTATTGGTTGTTTGATTATTTTTTAGAAACATTATTTTTGCATTATTTGTCATCAGCCGTCAGTGTCAAACGTCAGCTGTCAACGTCATCTGCCACTTTGACAAATAAGTTGCGTTCAGCAATTTAATGATTGTAGAGGACTTCACGGCCTTGGACATTAGCAATTTTGCCACAAATAAAAATTATTTCTTTACTTACCTTGTCAATCTTGGCTGTGGAATCTTATTTCAAAAAGGGAAGATGTTACATATAGCAACACCTCTCTCTTCTCTTTGGTCGCCAGGCACGCCACGTTGATCGCTTGTCATCGACGCTCCCCATGTACAGCAACAAGCGTGTATCACTGTGTAATAAATACATACAGAAGATCCTGTCTATTATTAAAGCCACTACTACCTACCAACTCAATAAGCATACCTTTCTTAACATCTCGTCCTTGAGAAGCCAGACACAATAGAAAATTCACTTGTTAGTAATTTATTGGTTACTATCCTCGAAGGGTTAGTAGTAGAGGATTCGAGTATAGAACGACCTTCACCGGGCCGGTTAATGGATGAAAAGTGTTTTATATCAAATTTAATATGTTAAAAAATATATTGCGAGTGGGTTGGCTGAAAAATTTCAGTCTAGTATATGATTAATTCAATATTTAAAAATATTTTTTTTAAAACCTTGCACTGGTTTGGATAATAGATAAATTACATAGGTACCAATCGAAAGTATGAAGCCTATAGAATATGCATACGTTAAGTTGGCTATTTTTTTCCTGTCATAACTACTCGTATTGGGTAGGCAGGTGTCAACAGGTAAGTCAGTTTTAGTAAATTGCAACCGTCTGGTTAATAAATGAATTTTATGTATAAATAAAGATAATCTCATTAGACACACATCAAACAAGTGCAAATTTAACAAAATATACATATTAAATTAATTGTTTAAGGTTTTAGACTGAAATTTTTCTGCCAACCCACTCGCGATATATTCTTTACATATTAAATTTGATATGAAATACTTTTCATCCATTAACCGGCCCGGTGAAGGTCGTTCTATACTCGGATCTTAGACTATAGTCAGAGACTAGGCAATGAGAACATCAAAAGCAGTCCTCTACCATAGTTTTCTTTTCACCAAATAGCGACTGCACATGTGCTCAGCGTGACAAGTGTCAGATCTCTGTTGCTCAGCGTGACAGCTCTCTGTTTCTCACAAACGATAGGGTTTTTTAGTCACTACAAATTGTTGAAGATCAATTTTACGAAAGTTTTAAAAACTCATACAAGACGACGTTTAAAACTCGTACAAATTTACGATAAAATCCAAGTAGGTCGTCATTACACAGAGTGTCATAAATAGTGCCAAGCGTTTTAGTGATTCATCTATGATCCATCTCCCGCCATAATCCGAGCGTGTCGCTACGAGTGATTCTAAGTGGATACCGTACGTCAAGGATACCGACTTTGATGGATTAAATATGTGAACACATCACACATAGCGGCCATGTCGTAATATGACGACCTAGATAAGGCTGGAGACTCACGAGCAAAGTTCCTACAAGAATATGTAGGTGTTTAGATACTTAGATTTTTTTTTTTTTATTTATTCTCAAATATTGTACAAAAACATTCTAACTAATAATACTATTCGCCAAACTGTTAGGCAGTTTGTTGGCGAGATAAGCACTCGTGTATACAATGATTTTGTGTACTCCCTTACCCATCAGGTTCAACTATCACAATATATCTTATATATCTTATATCACAAGATACTCGACCGTGTCGCGTGGTGGTGAAAGAATACTACCACCCTCTCTTCCCTTGGGTGTCGTAAGAGGCGACTAACTGACTAAAGACTGCATACAGCGTCATCTAACAGCATAAAGCGGCGATGAACTCACCACTTGTCACGCTTAGCACATATGCAGTCGCTATTTGGTGAAAAATGGACTATGGTAGAGGACTGCTTTTGCGGTCCTCATTGCCTAGTCTCTGACTTACCCTTCGGGGATAATAGTCGTGATTGTATGTATGTATGTTAGATACTTGTAATGTTTTTTCCTACTTTTCCTTTTCCCTCTTACACCAATCATCTATCCCAAAAAACTTCTTTTGAAACATGTTTTTATTGGTTAGATAACAGATATATAGCACACACGGCGTCAGATCAACCTACCCTAAACTGTCAAATTTCTCCAATGAATATTGATCGTTAGAACCAATTTATAAAGTTCAGAATTGATTGTAGAATTTATACAAAGAAAACACCCGGCCCGAAATCATTTTAGAAAAACAGTTATTTTTAAATTGACCCGACTGGAAATCGGACCACGTTGACTATTTGGCCACCGAGGCGTTCATAACACCATGTGAATATAGATATATAGTAATACTGAATCTACATTTTTTCAATGGACAGGGTTCACAGGAAATACTACCTACTTCAACGTCTCACAAATTAAAATTGTAGGGTTTGAAGATAAACTTACTATAAACTACTTTAATCACTAATTCGTTGATTGTACAACTACAACCCTTCGTCTTTAAAAATACACGAACAACTCATTAAATCTTAGTTTTCAATAACATTATATTTTAATTTTTGTTTCACACTCGTGAAGACTTTGCCTTACGGAAAATTGCAATATGGTGCTAAGGAGAAATTCCTGATTGCCTCTGGGTGTCAAGCAAGTCTGATGGACCTTAATCTTGCGAGCTGTACCTACCTATTAGATGATGAAAAATGTTTTCGACATAATATCATCACCATCATCAGCCTGAAAACGTCCCACACACAGGCTTCCCCACATGGACAACAACATATTATAATGAGAATAACACCAATACTATTTCGACAAAACTCCAGAGTTTGTCGTGCCTCTATAAAGAGAAAAATCCATTTTTCAATTTCCTATAGTAGATTTACAATCATTTATTTACCAATTAAACATAAGCAAAGAAAAAATATACAAATTAAAAAAAGCACTTTGAAAACCTATATGAGGTTTATAGTGAGCGCTTTCAACCTAGTTAAAGCCTACGTCGATACAATTTCAAAAAAACATAAAATTAAAAATTAAAAATTAACATGTTTAAGTCTGCGGGCACGAGATTGGCGACGGCCGAGCGATGGCGACGCGACGCGACGGCGACGCGACGGCGACGCGACGCGACGGCGACGCGACTGCGGAGCGGGGCGACGAGGCGCGACATCTCGCGTGGGCACGAAACTTGTCGCTCCATGTCGCTCTAGAGGTAGTGTTGTGAGCAATATGTCACGTCATCGTAACACTAGTTTACGTCGAAGAGAATTATTGGAGAAAAGTCTACTAATGAGAACGGAGTTATTAATACCTAGAGATGGTGTTCATCCAATAAATAAAGGCAAAAGTAATTTGGGCGAATTTTCTACCCTTTATTACGAGCTAAGGTGCCATCCAACAAAATTTTCCAACTATACAAGAATGAGTTTACACACATTTAATTACATTTTAGAGAAAATAAGAAGCAATCTAAAACGTGTTATTTTTTGGAAATCGTATAATTATAACTATGATGTAAAAAAAATTAATCTTAATTCGTAACATTATTGTTTAGTTTATTATATTGTTAAAATCTTCTTCTTCTTCATTATTATTTTTAATATCCATTAGGTAGGTAAGTACTATAATATTTTTCAACACAACACTACTGTAATCACGAGCGACCTAATCAAACTAGTTTGTTCATTTGTTCTCGTCGCTCCCGTGTCGCCCGTGCATCGCTCGATCGCATCGCCCCGCCATCGCTCGTTTCGTGCGCGTCACCATACGTGTCCATGTTGTTGATGCATTGCCGTCACGTCGCTGTCGCGTCGCGTCGCCCGTCGCTCGGCCGTCGCTAGTCTCGTGCCCGCAGACTAAAGGTATTGAAACAATTATTTAAATTAGAAATTATAAAATTAAATCAATAACAAATTGAAACAAAACAAAAATAAACATTATTTAACACTAGCATTCCATACAACACGAGACCATTTATGACTATAATATACAGTTTAGGAAGTGCGACCTTAGTTTCACTATAATATTTTTTATTTTAATATCATCGCGCAATCGCGTAGACACTATACATACTCGTATAGTTTATTAATTAAGTGAATTAATTTACCATGCTCGCCTAATGGGGGTTTGACTGTTATCTTGCGAAAATGACCGGGACCAACGGCACGTAAGCATTCCGAGATATGGAGGAGCTCGAGATGATTATAATCTGGTCACCCATCCAGTGACCCTGCATTGCTGAAGTTGCTCCTTACATATAGAACAAATACGAGTAGAACTCGCATATAGAAATAAAAAGATAAGAATTCGCAAACCTATAATATACCGTTTAGAAATTTCCCATGAGATACGTAATTTACACAAAATAGAAAAAAAAACTTGTGACATTCTTGTTCCTCTCCCAGCAGCACGTCGACCCGACCCATTGGAATCTATTGTGCAAAACTTGTGAAATTACTTTAATAACTGCTTACTTCCGCTTGCTTGGATATCAATCTCTCTCATATTAGTCTAAGATCCGAGTATAGAACGACCTTCACCGAGAAGGTTAATGGATGAAAAGTATTTTATATCAAATTTAATATGATAAATAATATATCACGAGTGGGTTGGCTGAAAAATTTCAGTCCAGTACCATTAATGATTAATTTAATATATAAAAAAATAGTTTTTTTTATTTTGCACTAGTTTGGTGTGTGTGTGTGTGTTTGTAATGAGCTTATCTTTATATAAACATAAATTTTATTTATTTAACCAGACAGTTGCAAATTACTAATATTGACTTGCCTGTTTACACCTGCCTACCCAATGTTATGACAGGAAAAAAATAGTCAACCTAACATTTGCATACTATAGAGGCTTCATACTTTCGATTGGTACCTATGTAATTTATCTATTATCGAAACAAGTGCAATATTTAAAAAAAAATATTTTTAAATATTTAATTAATCATATACTGGACTGAATTTTTTCAGCCAACCCACTCGCAATATATTTTTTAACACATTTAATTTGAAATAAAATATTTTTTATCCATTAACCGCTCGGTGAAGGTCGTTGTATACTCGGATCCTCTACTATATACCTACACTGTTTTTGGAGGAACTAAGTAAAATAAAAAGCAAGTCTTATTTTTAAAATATTCTGTAAGCTTCGTACACAACAATGTTATAATAATTTTAATTACTGTTTTATATTAGGTGTCGGTAGTGTGTTACTTAAGTAGATATATAATTTTACTATTGTAATTTTCACCTTTCGATTTTTTTATTCAGAAATAGGCATTCACGGCAATATTATTAACAGCCACTCATTGCTGAAAACGCTTGGAAGTGGGCAATGAATATTTCATTATCCTGAATACACGCGTGGGCGTATTTTCCTATTCACATATTCATTTTACTTTTCTCCTAAAAAGATCTTATTTTAATTAAATGTCTTATTGTTTTCTCAACGCTATTGAGCTTTGACTTGCCTGTTCAGCTTGCGATCTTGAATGTTAAGAAACTTTCGCAATGACGGGTAACCGGATAGGTGACCGAGTTAAAAAATATCTCGAGCTCCTATGCTCCTACGTGTAGCTATTTTTTTATTATTCTACAACGGGTAAGCCATTGGCCTTCATCTCACCTGATGGTAAAATTGACGATAAGGCCGAAGGTAGAAGCGCGCTTCACCCGGAATCCTCAACCACTGAGGAACTGGCTATCTTATCTCAAACTGTCGGAACACAACAATGCTATAAACATCGTTGTTATGGCGGTAGACTTAGATAAGATGGAGGTAGCTAGCTAAGCGGACTTAACAGTCCTACCACCAACCACAAAGTTGTACCCCCCGCTAGGAATCGAATGCGGGACCTCTGGGTCTGAAACCGGTGGCTTAGCCACTAACCACAAAGGCGGTTAAATCATTAAATGGCAATCGTTAAAAATTACTCATTTACATTAGGCATTATAGACGTTATTTAATAAGTATACCTATTTTCGGAGACACTGGAACTTATTTTAAATATAAAAGGTTTCATAAAACAAATTCACAACTAAATTACGTAGGCTAACATCAATGTCGCTCCGACCATACAAAAACAAACACAATGCCACCTAAAACAAGGGCACAAGTCATCTTTCCCGAAATCCAGTAATACAATAAATATAAAACCCGGGAACTTCTATCAAAGCCCGAGAATTCTGGGATAAGGACTTACTGAGGCGCATTTTGGACTGCAGTCGAGAAGCGACAGTTTAAAATAGTGATGGGACACACGATCATCAACAATATTATGAATAATATCGGTGAATATTGATATAAGTAGAACTACTTAGTTTATTTCTAAAAAACTAACAGCATTAACCTACTTCGTTAATATTAAAACCAGTAATGGTTTTGCAACATATGAAATTACGGTGGCCCGTGGTTATTAAAGGAACATTACTTGTGCTCGCTTTATTTGGTAGGAGTGGTTGTGTGTCCGCTACCACCATCTTGTGAATGTCTGTTTGCTAGAACAATAACATTTTATGATATTGCTATGTTTCGATCCAGCAGTCTTCTCACTGCTAGGCAGCTAATACAACAATGTTGAACCAAAAAAGTTTGATTCATTTCATGTGTATAGCTAAAACAATTAAAGATGAGAGCCCCCAAAATCTAACGTCAAGAAGTGATACCAACAGCTGAACGTTTTATAAGCACGGCGGATATGGAATTTAATCACCCATCCGAACACGTTGCATTGCGATAGACGCCAAACTTGAACAATCGTAAACCTAACACTAGTCTCCACGATAACGACACACTAAACTTCTCTCTGACATGAACCATTAAAAAAAAGTAATTTCCTTATTAGAACAGTTCGAAACTCTTTTTATAGCTTGAGCCGTTAAATAACACCTAAAATTCCGGCGACAAGAGCCATTCAATTAACTAATATCGAAAGTAAACGAGGAATAGGCTGTTTATAGCTTTCACAATTGAATGGTGGCGCCTTCTAGATTGAAAGGCATTAAAGAATACGATTATTATAATGTTTATGTTAATTGAAAATTTTATATACATATTTAGTAATTTCACAGCTCATAGACAAGTAGGTAATATTGTGTAGTACAAAACGGTGTAACATGGATAAAAATAAAATACAAGCAAAAGCAGAGTAAACAATAGGAATAATAAAATGATTTCAAACAAAATAAATACGAATTAATGATAACAATCATTTTTTAAACGTTTCGTTATCTTTGAGTTAATATATTGAGAGAATATTACGAAAACACGAAATAATTAACTCAAATAAAAAAATGGTAAATGCGAGTTTCACTCGAGCGCAAGCAGGGAGTTTCTTCCAATATATATTTTTTTTGCAATTTAAAAATATGTGAACAATAATCTTTATAAATAATAACTAAGTAGGTATCTCATAACAATATTCTTTGTGTATATGACGGCTTGCTGATTGAGGAAGAAATAAAATAACTTGTGAAATCTCTCTTATACAACAATTTTCGGTCGCCAATTTTTCATAAAGTTACAGATCAGTAACAGTGTCGTAGCTGTTACCAAACTTATTAACTTTGTGGATTCTGGTTGCAGCGTGTAGTAACTGTGCCAACACTTTGCACTGAAATATGTTACAGTAGTTATGTGTTGTCTCTGTTTTGATAAGTTCCGATATAAATGTTTCTAAATTCATTCTCGACACGGTGTACACTTTGATTTCTTTTGATGTTCATATAGTTCAATAAGTTTTGCAGTAACACAAGTGTAGTAACGGTGTCAACATTAAAGTGTTGGATTTGAAACAAACAGAAAAAGCAATGTTTCTCAACTATTGTACTCAGTGTGTGTTTTAGAAATGATTGCTCTTTCATAACAATAAATTTGGTGAAACGTGGACTATGTCCTCATTGCGTAGTCTCTAACTAACCCGTTGGGGATAATAGTCGTGATTATATGTATGACTTTCAGGTAGTGTAGTGAGAGCTGTTCATCGCAGCTATAGCGGCGATCGGTCGACTCGCTCACTCACTCACCGCTGTATTGATCTGCTAACGATTGTAAATGTGTATCCTTGTAATCTCATAACTGTTTAGTATAAATTAAACTAAAAAACTAAATATGTTTTTTTTCATATACTTACAACAAAGAGGCAAACGAGCAGGCGGGTCACATGATGGAAAGCAATCACCGCCGCCCATGGACACCCGCAAAACCAGAGGAGTTGCAGATGCATTGCCGACCATTAAGAAAGAAATAGGGTTAAGGAAGGAATAGGAATTGTGAGGAGGGGGGGCCTCCGGAACTCTCACTGGCCGGACGAAATACAACAGCACCAAATGCCATTATTTCGCGCCGAATATTCGTAAGAGGGTGGCATTACGCCGAGCGAGCTCTACCACTCAGTCAGTGTCACTCATTTAGCACCACCCAGTGGTTACGTGTAGGGTCTCAAGTGTAAACCTACAGACGCGAGTAACTTTAACCCCTTTGTATGTATCATAACAATGAGCCATAAGCAACAAAAGCTTTTTTGTCTATCGTCGAGCTTTTACAGAATGGTAAATATAAGGACAGGTAAGGATTTTTCATTAATGAATAGATACAATTATTATTATAAGTGAAGTAAGTTTTTTTAATTTACTTAAAGATGATACGCTTACACTGCCCTCAACCGCGAATGGTGTAGGTCAAGAACTTAATTCCGAAAATATACTTCAACTTTTTTCTTCACATAATCACGACTATTATCCCCGAAAGGTTAGTCAGAGACTAGGCAATGATTACCGCAAGAGCAGTCCGCTCTGCCGTAGTTGACTTTTCACCAAATAGCAATTGCACATGTACTCAGTGTGACAGGTGGTGAGCCAATCGCCGTTCTATGTTGTTTCATGTATGTGCAGTCTTTAGTCCGTTAGTCGCTTTTTACGACACCCAAGGGAAGAGAGGGGGTGGTAGTATTCTTTCACCGCTACGCGACACGGTAAAAAAAACGTTCAGGTTGGTTTATTCAATCTTCAGGTCACCCAGTGACTGTTAATGTTTTTTAGTACTTTTTATTAACTTTTTTCTCTTGTTAGCTGACTGGTCGGTCATACATACATACAAAGACAATGACAACCGGCGAGTATGTACGAAGAATGTTTCGAGAGTAAATGAAACTATTTCACTGTGTCGGATGGTAGCAAATAAAAAGCTGTGGTCTCTGCTTACTCTATGAGAACGGGCGTATAATACCAATTTTATTTAACAAGATTGCCTTTGTTTCGACTATCGATATCGATAAAACATCGAGCCATCCACACAGCACTACACCGCCCGCGGCTTGCAGCTCGCGAGGACCGAATTAGATTGGCGAGCTATCACTTCGGCTCAGCGCGGGTCAGGCTAGTAATACAGAGGCTCAAACGTCGGCCAAAGTCTGCTATTCAAATGGAATTGTCAATAAAGTCTCAGCGCTCCAATCAAAGGGGATGGCATCAGAGGATTGCGGAATAAAGAGATTTTGAGTTGTACTAGATATTTGGGGAAAGCCTAAATTCAAGGATGTGTGGTAGCGGCTTAATTTTAAAAAAATACTACAAACTCTTGTTCTTAGGCTGTCGTTAAAGGCGAATAACTGACTGAAGACTGCACATACATGAAAGAGTATGAAAATGCCATAGGCTTACCACGTATTACGCTGAGCACACGTGTAGTTGTTATTCGGTAAAACGTGGAATATGGCAGAGGACTAATTTTGCGGTCTTCATTGCCTAGTCTCTAACCTACCCTACTACTTATAAAAAAGCTTATTTTAAAGTGTCAGATTACACAGAAGACAAAACAGCTTGGATCTGAAATGCTCCAAGCACTCCAACAGCTATTTCTAATTGTCTTTATTTAATTGATACTACATTGTACTGTAGTTTTGTATTGCATAATTTATTATTTTTTAAATTCATATTTTGTATTGACCTGGTAACGACATAATCTTGTTATTTTGTTTGTAAATGTCGTTGCTTTTTGTGCTCTGTGGTTTCCTGCGCCCATTCTTTGCCACAGTTAAAACATTATGTCCTGAATGGGTGGTAGGTTAAAAAAGACTTGGACGATTCAAAGTACTTATTAATTGAGTTTATTGAATAAATATATTTTGACTTTGACTTTGACTTTGACTTACTAACCCTGTGGCTAAGGTCTAACCTTAGCCACACTTGACGGAAATTCCGACGCCGAAATTCCGTTGCGGAACGCCAATACATGTTATTGCATATAAGTGATTAATAAATAAAAAATAAAATGCGTTTGTTTCAACCAACATGGGATCATAATCATGTACAAATAATTCAAATAAAAATAACAAAAAAAAATAGTATTAAAAATATGGATTACAAAATTAAAATAACAAAATTAACATTCAACAAATTAAATTAAAAGCAAAATAACTAAATCAATTCAAAAATAATAACGGACACATACGCGGAAGATCGGTCGCTCCGATGGTATTGGCTTTTTACGGCAACAGAAGCTCAGCGTCGGAATTTCCGTCAAGTGTGGCTAAGGCCTTAGAGGAAATTAGTCGTAAGTGTTTAAATGTAAGCTTTATAAGCGGAAAAAGGTACGGCGGTGTTAGCCATCCAGTAAGATTTTAACATTCGGTTTTATCGTAACCAACCAGCAAATGAGATAAGATTAAAGAACAGAAAACAAAAATTAAAGCAGAATTAGGTTAGACGAAATAAGAATCAGTTTTTAAAAAAAACTTTCGTAATAAAAGCTCCAATAAACGAGAGAGGACACTTGAAAAATCAGCTACGCAACTTTCTTTTTATGAAAATTACTGTCACAAAAGAAGAGTGGTCTTCAACATTTTTTTATTAATGAAAATTACTGTCTAATCTCCACAGAGTCAGGTCCTTTAACAAAGCGGAGGCAGGCGAATAGAAATCTTTACAAAAAAAATTAGACCACATGAACTTTGAATGAACTTTTTTAATAACAACGACGACGCGCGATTTTGCGACGCGTTGCCCTTAGAAGTAGCTCATGACTGTAGTACCATGTCAAACCAATTACTGCGTTGACACATAACGGTGGCACGAGCGCAAGTTCCGAGCGAGTTGGTGGGATATGGTAAAGTAAAGAACATCCTGCCCTCTGTCCCACTGCTTGGCAAAAACTCTATCATTGAAACCAAGTTATCGCTTCAACTGATGACGAAACACTACGTGGAAGTTCTCCTACAAAACACAGATCTAAAACAGAAAAACGACGTTTCGTAGTGTTCGGAGGAAACAGGTTCCTCCTTCAAAACTGGAGCAGTTTTTATGTTTTTTTTCAGCATCGGGTAAAGAAAGAGATTTTCTATGTAAGTATGTTTATTTTTTTGCATTATGTAATTTATTTAACAACCAGGAGCCTTCAAAATTTAGCGAAATCACTCCGTTTTAAGACGTCTTCAGAAATATTAAATGGCTGGTTTAAAAAAAATCTAACATATAGATATAGAAAATCTCTTTCTTTAACCGTTGCTGAAAAAGTAATAAAAATTGGTCCAGTTTTGAAGGAGGAAACAGGGGCTACGAAACATCGTTTTTCTGTTTTAGATCTGTGTTTTGTATTAGTATTTTGCATGCCACTTCCACGTATTTTTTTCTCGGGTTGGTCACAAACATGGGTTAAATGCATCGATAAATCCGAAACCACACGTTGCCCGACCTGGGAATTAACCCTCCGGATATCGAGCTTAGCGCTTAACCACTCGGTCATGGACGCGGGAAAAAGTATTAAAGCGTTTATAAGCATAGTAATTAACAATATACCCTTATTTAATATAAAATATGTAATTTATTTAATATAAAATGTGTATAAAATTAATGTATAAGGTCCATACTCTTTTAATTGTTTTAAAATAGCAATCAATATGTCAATGAACCTTATAATGGTACATTATAAGAAGATTTAGCTAATACTACCATTATTCTTGTAATTTAGTTGGGTAAACGGTAATAAATCCTAATAATATAGCCACAATAAGGGTTCAAAATGTGGTATTCTTATCTTCTTCTTCTTAGTCGCTTCACTCTTGCCAGAGTGGTCGTGGTTATCACGTTCCGGTAGGTTGGGCAGCAGACAGTGCCCGCCTCACGACATCCCGCCACCTCTGCCTGCTGGTCGTTAATCGGGCACATTCGTGCACGGGAGCGCCCACCGCAGCCTTCACTTGGTCCGTCCATCTCATTGGGTATTCTTATAGAGGCTTGTTATATGGCTTTTTAGCTTTATAATATTCAAAAGCTATGTAAACGTTTCTAATAGGGGCAATTATTCTTATAAAAGCAATGCACAGGGTAACTATATTGCTTTTTAATTTATAGGAGCTTTTTATAAGATTTTTATATGACAAAAGAGCATAAAAAAGAATAAGCATTTTACATAGTCTAGAATGAAAGCAAACCATTTGATTATATATTATTTATAAGAGCGTTATTCTCTAGACGACTATGTTCAAGTGTTCTACATAACTTTACAAAAACATGATTCATCATGGTTGAAATTAGCTAGCTGTTACAAAAAACAGCCACGGGTTTCGTCGCCCTACTAAATCCATAGAAATTTTGGTTAGATATATAGAAGACAATAAAAAACAATATTTCCTTCATATCTTTTCTTAAAAAAATACAGCACGTAATTAGACGATAAGGCGCGCATTGATAGCTGGCTGGCTGTTGAATTGCCTACTTGAAAGACTGAAAGAAGTCTATGTCTATTATAAATGAATTTTCTTAATTTCTTGTTTCAATAGGTTAGGACACATTACACTTCTATTACTTTGGCTTTATCAGCCGTAAAATATTATTATCCTGCAAAAGAAATAAGAATTAAATTATAAACAAAACAGTAAAGAAAAATTTTGAATTTATTTTATTTTATTTTACATAGTTACCTACCATGTAAAATAAATAAAAATCTTCGAGCATTAAAATAAATGTGAATACGGGATTTTACTGGTGATAAAAGAACCCTAAATATATACAAAATGGCAATAGCATAAGTTTAAGTTTCCTTATAAATGATGTGCGATTCCTATTCCCCTTATAAAAAACATGAATAAATAATTAAGCAATTTGTATCACAAAACAGCCTTTTTTTTTTCTTCTTTGTTTTTCACTGGCATGAGGCCTCGAGAGGAGCGTGAGACACCCCATGCACTGTCCGGGGCTGGAACCCATATGTCCCCACCCGCCTTCCCGTGGGGGGAACGGGTGAGTAAGGACATGCAGGCCCGACCCGGTAAAAGAACCGACATCTGCCGTCAGGGGCGCGACGCGGCGCCGCGGTACCATGTGACATGCCCCGCGAAATCACAAAACAGCCTAAATTCAAGGGCGCGTTGCTAATATAACACACTGCGTACCACATTTTGCCATGCATGTGAATTCCCACACCGTTTTCACTATATACAAGCACATATTCAGTAACAACATAATATAATAAATTATAAACTTACTGTTCTTGTCATTAAAATGGTTGACAGTGACAGCGGTCACTTTAATTTTTCGCTAAACTTTTACGAAAATGTAAATCACTATCTTACTCTACTTCTCTACAGTCTACATCTACTTATTACAGAATCATACATGGACAATCAGCTTTATAAAATACTTTGCTTTGCTGGTATAAATTTTACTCCCTTGTTGCTGGCCATAAAGGGAAGACAAAAAGAGAAGATACGACATGCTCCTACTTGTAGTCATTCAAAATATAGTCCTACTCAACTACTTAAGCAAACACTCACACACGCACACCTATAAAGTGTAAATCGAGCGAGACAAAGCGGTAAGTTTCAACGTCAGCGCGAGGGAGTCAGCGAGTAGCGCGTTGAAGTCTCGGTCGCTTTGCAACAGACGAGTACGTACGAGTACGACCTATTCCGACGCCACTGCGGAGTAGCGTCTTTCTCTTTTTTACACAGTAGAATATCTGCAATAGGGCGATGTAGTCTGTTCGCTCGGCAAATTGTAAATGAAGTGAAATTGTGCCTTTAGGCCTAATTTTGGCGGCTCACTCACGAGACGCTAATGCCGTATCTTCCCTTTTTGTTTTAATCTAAGCACTTATATGAATAAAAATCTTACAATAAATCCACTATAAGGTGGGTACAAAGTTATTGTCCTTATAATTTGTGCCCAAACGCAGGTTTATAAAAGATAATACGGCTATTAAAAATCTATTAATTTTGGCAATGTAAGCCATTATAAGAATCATTTTTGTTAGTTGGGATTAGATTAAAACAAAGAGGGAATATACGGCATGCTCCTACTTATAGTCATTCAAAATATAGTCCTACTCAACTACATAAGCAAACACTCACACACGCACACCTATAAAGTGTAAATCGAGCGAGCGAGACAAAGCGGTAAGTTTCAACGTCAGCGCGAGGGAGTCAGCGAGTAGCGCGTTAACGTCTTGGTCGCTTCGCAACAGACGAGTAGGTACGTACGACCGATTCCGACACCACTGCGGAGTAGCGTCTTGCTCTTTTTCACACAGTAGAATATCCGCAATAGAGCGATGTAGCATGTTCGCTCTGCAAATTGTGACTGAAGTGAAATTGTGCCTTTAGGCCTAATTTTGGCGGCTCACTCACTAGACGCTAATGCCGTATCTTCCCTTTTTGTTTTAATCTAAGGCATAGTAAGTAAAGCATAACAAGCAAACATAGTGAATCAAGTAACCGTATTGCGTAGCGGTGAAAGAACACTATCACCCCCTCTCTTCCCTTGGGTGTCGTAAAAGGCGACTAACGGACTAAAGACTGCACATACATCCAACAGCATAGAGCGGCGATGGGCTCACCACCTGTCACGCTGAGATGTGATCAGTGTGCAGTCGCTTCGGTATAAAGTGGACTATGTCAGAGGACTGCTTTTGCGGTCCTCATTGCCTAGTCTCTGACTAACCCTTCGGGAATAAAAATCGTGACATGTATGTATGTATATGAAGCATAGGATGTGTGTAATTTGAGCAGCTCGATGGCGCAGCTAGCGCGTTCGGCTTGCGATTTTGCCCACTAAGCAACTTCCGCAATGCCGGGTCGCTTAATGGGTGACCAAATTAAAAACATTTCGAGCACGGAGAACCATGCTTCGAAAGCCACGTAAAGCCGTTGGTCCCGGTTGTCATCGAAAGATGGCAATCGTTAAAACCCAACCCGCATTGGGCCAGCGTGGTAGGTTATGGCCCAACCTCCCCATGTGATGTTGTCCATGTGAGAGGTATGTGCCCAGCAGTGGGACGTTTTTAGAGAGGATGTGTGTGTCAGGATCGTATCAGATGGTTAGCTGTGGTCTCTGCCTACACCTCCGGGAAGCAGATGTGCTCATTGACCTAAAGAGATAGACAAGAACGTCCATACAAACCATTTGTTCTAATTCGTAGGGCGTGTCAAGATGGCGTCCCAAATAGATTGTCAACTACAGAGGGTACACAACTTTTGTGCCTACAATACTTTGTCATCTCGGCGATCCCAAATTGACTTTTAGTACTAACAGCACTGGAATGTGACAGATCGCCCATACTTCAACTCTGAAATCACCGTGCAGTTAGCTATCCCGATCTTCTCGTCATGACGTAGATAACATATTGACACAAAAAAACTCAAAATATCGATCTGGTTGAAAAACAATTAAAAAAAACTTAAAATATTTTTTAAAACAACACAATAAGTCAGTGCTCCTCAGTCACATATTTTACCTACAATTGGTTTTGTATGGGAACATCTGTAGGTTTTTAGTCTATGATTGTAGAAGCCGTAGCACAGAAAAAAAAATATTTTCTATTCTATTATTACGATATAACTACCTATTATTGACTTGAATAACTATTAATTTCACTTACTTGAAAGCTGAGTTGTTGTAAACGTCTAGGAGTACACTTTGTCATGAAATAAATACTTGTTTTCGCCGCTCCGCACGCGCGCAAGCCGTGTGAATGTCAAAGTCACACTAAAGCAAGGTGCCGAGTCGACTCCGCAGATGAGTGGAACATAGTGCGTGTTCGGAAGGGCCTATCTAGTGTAACGTATATATCGCTGGATGTGCTTTATTTATTTTTATTTTATTATTTTATTAGGTCTACCAACAGTTGTTTACATTGATAAAAAATACAATTTAAGATTTTTTCAAAATTCCTTAAGCTAAATGTAACAACTAATAACAGGTTAACACAGCATGCTTATATGAAGACACTTAAACACTAATAACTAAACCTTTACAAAAAAAATATAATCTAACTTGAACTAGTACAAATTAATTAAGGAAAAAAAACTCGTAACTCAGCTAGAGAATTCAGGGCCAGAAAGATGCTTCCAAATGGATTCGCGGTATGCATTTAAGGCGTCATTGTGCAAATCAATCTTAAGACTGACGCCATTTTTCAATTAACACATCCTGTGCAGGAGAGCTGGCTACCTAGTACAGCCCCCTTACTCTCGAAACCGATCACTATTGGATCGGATTGGTATTGTAAATTTTCGAATTTTTAAGTTACGACATCAGCGCTAATTTGGATTCATATTGGGTGAACTAAATGGCATTGAGTTTTGTATTTTTTCACTCAATATCCACGCAATATGAATCCATATTAGCTCTGGTGTCGTTACTTAGGAGTACAAAAATTCACAATACCAATCCGATCCAATAGCGATCGGCTTCAAGAGTAAGGGGGCAGTTCTCCTAAGCGGTGGACATGTATGAGTTAAAAAGCTATACTCGTGGGGCTGACCGTAAATTCTCGATGCCCCTGGCAGATTCTTTGGCAGTCGAAAAGGTAAAATCTGTCAGATCATACGAGCGATTAAAAAGAACTGACGATTGCTACCTTCGTCAGCCGTGTGATGAGGGTAACGCGGAATATGAACTTATTGAAAACGACTTTTTTTTAATCCGGCCTAGCGTGATTCGTTAGGCGTGCGAAGTCTAAAACCAAATTATTGCTTTGTGTAGAAGCATATTAGATTAATTCTAATTACATTATCAAAAAAAATATCGTTAGATACTGATGACAACGACATAAAGACAAAGCTAGGCAAAGACCTGAACTTTTTTTATCAATTCATTGTTACAATCGATGGGAAATGACTTGATCAATTCATAACGCTTGCCAAATGCATCATTTTTCTAATTTATGATTTTGAACAGCTGTTCCAGGCGTTTTCAGTGCGTCTACCAACGTTCTTTGTCGCGCTTGGATAGAGACTATTTGGATGAAATAAACATATTCAGAATTATATTCGATCTCGACCACCTCAACGTCAAATCTAGCTATCATTTGAGCTAGGTCTATGACATACCTATTCATTAATGTTTTATATTTTAGCGTTTTATTAACGCTAAAATATAAAACATTAACTAACGAGGTGAAAACTTCTAGGATTTGATGAAGCAATGTTGACTAAAAAACATAAGCATCAAGCACTGACAAATTTCGACGGTTGAAAGTCAGACCTCGGTAGCCAAATGGTTAAGGCAGCCGCCCGGAATGCGGAAGGTGCGCGGTTCGATTCCCGCATGAGGTTGTCATCTTTTTTCAGTGTTTAAAATTTTACTTAAGTATATTTAAGCGTTAATAAAACGCTAAAATATAAAACATTAAAAAATTATACCTATTCATGCTAAGTCTACCTTCCTCAGGACTAAGTCATCATCATCATCATCAGCCCATAAACGACCCACTCCTGGGAACAGGCCTCCCACGTGCATAATAGCACGTGGGGATATTGGGCCATAACCCACCACGCTGGCCCAATGCGGGTTGGCCCAATCGTTAAAACCCGATTGTCATCATACGACAACAACCGGGACCATTGGCTTAACGTGCCTTCCGAAGCACGGAGAAGCTCAAGATGTTTTTAAATTTGGTGACCCATTCAGCGACCCGGCATTGCGAAGTTGCTTAGCGGGCAAGATCGCAAGCCGAACGCGCTACTCGCTGCGCCATCGAGGTCCTCTAAGGGTTAAGTAAAATATATGAATAGGTAAAGAATTATACCTTATTTTAGTGGGGCCTGCAGTGGTCTCCCTCTCGCAGTAGGTAGTTATAGTACGCGCGACCCATAGGGTTATTCGTGCAAAAAATCGTTTAGTTTCGGCACCTTCCCATTTCGGCACTCTTTGGATGCCGCTTCTAATGTACTACAGCCCCGTTCGGTTCCCACTGGCAATCATTTTAATATTACAGTGTATTTTACCAGTACAGCACACGTTCTTCTCGTTCTTCTTTTGTCGGTTACTGGATCTCCTTGATTGTAATTTAGAGAGTTCATAAATTCATCGGTGCCTTCATCGGTTCATGGGAAGCTGACGAAAAGAAACTAAGCCAATAAATAAAAGGTTTAATGTAAACTAAAAAAGTTGGTACTTATTAAACACCACGGTGGCTGAGTGGTTAAACGCTCGCCTCCATATCCGCTACCCTATCGGCTAAAAAATATGAATATGAACATGGGCTTCATTTGACATTTGAAGCCCATAATATGCCCCTAGAAGGACAAAATATGGGCTTCAAATGTCAAATGAGCCCATGTCCATATCCATATTTTTTAGCCGATATACCCGCCGGAGAGTTTAATTTCCGGGTCGGGCAAACTGTGATTTCGGATGTTTCGATGCATAACCCGAGTTTGTGATCACCAATCCGCATTTGGCAATCGTGGTGATTAACCGCGTCGCGTAGTGATCTTCGATCAACAATATAACTCGATGTCAGGTCGGCGCCAAAAATGTGTCTCTTCTTTCACCGCTACGTGACAGGTTACACATACATACGGTAACATACATCCACTCGCGACTTTATCCTTAAAGGGGTAGTCAGAGACTAGCCAATGAGAACGGCTAAAGCAGAGCACTGCCATAGTCTACGACACTTTTTTTTGTAAATGTCGTTGCTTCTGTGCCCTGTGGTTTCCTTGCCACAGTTAAAAAATGACGTCCTGAATGGGTGGTTTGTTAAAAAAGATTTGGACGATTCAAAGTACTTATTAATTGAGTTTATTGAATAAATATATTTTGAGTTTGTGTTTACGTTTTACTAAAAAACACAATGCACATGACGTGCTCAGCGTCGTAGGTGGTAAGTCCAACGCCGCTTTATGCTGTCGAATGTATGTCTTAAGTCTAGGTCTTAAGGTCGTTACTCGCCTGTTTTGTGGTAGGATTAGCTTGTTGTAAAATATACAACAATGATAAACCACACAACATTAGTCAATTTCGACATCTTATCCTATAAGTAATAAGCTTAGGATTAAATCATTTAAGAAAAGCAAGAAATTCGTTCTCCGGTGCTTTTACTTCCATTTTTAATATACGAGTATTATTACTAGTATATAATTTTATGAAGAAAAGGCTTTAACATACGATTCCATTAATATTTTATTTCGGATGTTTCGATGCATAACCCGAGTTTGTGATCACCAATCCGCATTTGGCAATCGTGGTGATTAACCGCGTCGCGTAGTGATCTTCGATCAACAATATAACTCGATGTCAGGTCGGCGCCAAAAATGTGTCTCGGTAAATAAGAGCGCACTTGAGAAGTGAGCTGTTATTTTCTCGCAAGGCAATAACAGAAAAAAGTACTTTATTTGTTGCCCCTTAAGGTTGATTTCAACACTAAATGTAATTGATGTCCTTTCATTTTTAAGTAACAGGAGTAATTTATTGCTTTGAAAAAGTATTTATTCACGTGGACAGAATTTAGCTTTGATTTTGAACGTGGCGCGTTATCTAGTTGATATTGTTGATCGAAGGTAGTGATGGAAGAATTCTATTACCCCCTTTCTCCTTTGGGTGTCGTAAAAGGCGACTAACATACTAAAGACTGTACATACTTCCAACAGCATAGAGCGGCGATAGGCTCATCGCCTAGCATGCTGATGACATGTACAGTCACTATTTGGTGAAAAGTGGACTATGGTAGAGGACTGCTTTTGCTGTGCTTATTGCTAAGTCTCTGACTAACCCTTCGGGGATAATATTCGTGATTTTATGTATGTATGTATGTATTAAGGCCAATACCCATCAACTGTAGCGATGACTTGATTGAATGAATTTTTGATTAATTGATTGAAAAAATTGAATGAAAGAGGCCTTTGTTCTGCAGTGGGACAGTATACAGGCTGTACATTATGTAGAGAAGCCGATGGTAGGTAGAAACTGTAGGGGGTTGCCTATCATAAATTCAAAATTTTCCTGTACGAATTTTATTTAGCCGAAAACGTTTTGTAATTATTTTTTTCCTTAACTTTCTTTTTACCGAAAACACAATTGAAAAAGTTTTGAGACGCCGATTATCGATTGTTATTTTTTTTCAAAACCTTTATGTTTTGAAATCCCACTTAACGTTTGGCCGAAGCTAATAATGCTAGATGATTAATTTTCTAGAAACACGTTTCCAATGTTATAAAAATACAACATTTCAAATAATTTAAATCCATAATATCATCGAACAACTTGTAATCGTAGTAACGTTTATAGCATGCAACCAAGCTTGCAGCATCATCCAAGCACGCAGCATGCAGCAGGCATGGTTTCTGCCACGGCTCCGGCGCTGCGAGGCTCCGGCGCCGGCGGCGGTCCCACGCGAGCTTATCGTCGCAGATGGCTTTCGCTCACCACCGCAGCGCCAGCCTCAGCTACGGCGGCGAGCGTTAAACCAACATGCTCCTCAGCTCGCGGGCCGCCTCGCCCCTCTGCGGGCGAGGCGGCCCGCGGGCTTAAATTACACTCTAGCGTAGGGCAGGCAAGACTACGTGGAGTCGGTTTTGCCGCGATTCGTTTCTGTCACTGACTTTTATAGCACAACCTTACCGAAAACACAAAGTATAAACTTTTTAAGACATTTCAGTTTATTTACCTAATAATATAAATATATATACCTAAAAACAAAAAAAAACGAAAATCTGGGTATGTTTTTTTAGAGAAACAGTTACTTCGAATTTTAATACTTCTAGATATGAAATTTATTGTAAGCATAACATCTTTCAAAAGAAAAAAAGTAGTTTTGATAATCGGCTAATAGTTTTTCTGAAAAATAAAACGTAGGTATGATAAGTTTATGGATTAACAAAATTATGTAAAAGCAACAATATGGTATTTAAAACTTCGTCATACCGTTTTCGAACAATTGATATTCGTACAGAAAAGTTTCGAATTTATGATAGGTTACCTTGTATAGGGAAGCGGATGGTAGAAGGGATGCGCGGTAGTAGTAGGATGGAGGCCACATTGTAGAAAATCCAAAGGGAAGATCTTTCTCCGAGCTGGGTGATATCTAGCTCGTTGACCGAAGTCCCTTTGGCCTTGGAGGCTACATTGTAGAAAATCCAAAGAAAAGATCTTTCTCCGAGCTGGGTGATATCTAGTCCGGGGACCGAAGTCTCTTTGGCCTTCCTACAATGTGGCCTCCATCCTACTAGCACCACGCATCTCTTCTACCATCCGCTTTCTTACAGTGGCATTCTACCTACCATCGGCTTCCCGACAGTGGTGACCCCGACGTGATTCTACCTATCATCAGCTCGCTACAATTACTTGACTTTACTAAATAAAGGATTATTATAATACGCCGTCTTGGCTCAATTCCAGAAACGGTCAACGATAATCTAACTTGATCTACTAATAATTCATGTTGCTAACATATTCGACCCAAAACTGAGGGTTTATTACCAAATCACAGTATTAAACATTATATTACCGACCTTTAGTTACCCTATACAATATACCATTACACGTTAATTGTATCGATGACTTGACTTCTAATATGTAGTATTAATATTAGGCCAGCAGTATTACATGTAACATAAATCCACTTACGACTATTATCCCCGAAGGGTTAGTCAGAGACTAGGCAATGAGGACAGCAAAAGCAGTCCTCTGCCATGGTCCATTTTTCACCAAATAGCGACTACACATGACGTGGTCATCGTGACAGGTGGTGAGCCCATCGCTCTATGCTGTTGGATGTATGTGTAATCTTTAGCCCGTTAGTCGCCTTTTACGACACCCAAGGGAAGAGAGGGGATGGTGGTGGTAGTATTCTTTCACCGCTACGTGACAGGTTACATACATACGGTAACATACATCCACTCGCGACTATTATCCTTAAAGGGGTAGTCAGAGACTAGCCAATGAGAACGGCTAAAGCAGAGCACTGCCATAGTCTACGACATTTTTTTTTGTAAATGTCGTTGCTTCTGTGCGCTGTGGTTTCCTTGCCACAGTTAAAAAATGACGTCCTGAATGGGTGGTTTGTTAAAAAAGATTTGGACGATTCAAAGTACTTATTAATTGAGTTTATTGAATAAATATATTTTGAGTTTGTGTTTACGTTTTATTAAAAAACACAATGCACATGACGTGCTCAGCGTCGTAGGTGGTAAGTCCAACGCCGCTTTATGCTGTCGAATGTATGTCTTAAGTCTAGGTCTTAAGGTCGTTACTCGCCTGTTTTGTGGTAGGATTAGCTTGTTGTAAAATATACAACAATGATAAACCACACAACATTAGTCAATTTCGACATCTTATCCTATAAGTAATAAGCTTAGGATTAAATCATTTAAGAAAAGCAAGAAATTCGTTCTCCGGTGCTTTTACTTCCATTTTTAATATACGAGTATTATTACTAGTATATAATTTTATGAAGAAAAGGCTTTAACATACGATTCCATTAATATTTTATTTGCTCATAAAATGCCCCGCGGTAATGTTTCCCAGAAAGTATTGTGAAAAGCGTATGTTATAAAATATTTAAAATACAACACAATAATATAAAAGCTTTTACGTAAAAAGAAAACGTAATATGAGAACTTAAGTTAGCTTTAACCACTTTAACTTAAAAACATCGACAGATTTTCTAATTCGTATTTGACGCTGTAAAAGAAAAGGAGGGTTAAACCGTGTCGCGTAGCAGTCAAGGAATACTACCACCCCCTCTTTTCCCTTAGGTGTCGTAAAAGGCGACTAACGGACTAAAGGCAGCGATATTTAAGTTACACTAGATAGGCACTTCCGAACACGCACTATGTTCCACTCATCTGCGGAGTCGACTCGGCACCTTGCTTTAGTGTGACTTTGACATTCACACGGCTTGCGCGCGTGCGGAGCGGCGAAAACAAGTATTTATTTCATGACAAAGTGTACTCCTGGACGTTTACAACAACTCAGCTTTCAAGTAAGTGAAATTAATAGTTATTCAAGTCAATAATAGGTAGTTATATCGTAATAATAGAATAGAAAATATATTTTTTTCTGTGCTACGGCTTCTACAATCATAGACTAAAAACCTACAGATGTTCCCATAAAAAAACCGGTTGTAGGTAAAATATGTGACTGAGGAGCGCTGATTTATTGTGTTGTTTAAAAAAATATTTTACGTTGTTTTAATTGTTTTTCAACCAGATTGATATTTTGAGTTTTTTTGTGTCAATATGTTATCTACGTCATGACGAGTGTCATTAGGTTATCTACGTCACGGTGATTTCATAGTAGATGTATGGGCGATCTGTTATATTCCAGTGCTGTTAGTACTAAAAGTCAATTACGGACCGCCGAGATGACAAACAATTGTAGGCACAAAAGTTGTGTCCCATCTGGTAGTCACAATCTATTTGGGACGCCATCTTGACACGCCCTACGAATTGGAACAAATGGTTTGTATGGACGTTCTTGTCTATCTCTTTAGGTCAATGACTATAGACTGCACATACTTCCAACAGCATTGAGCGGCGATGGGTTCACCACCTGTCACGCTGAGCACATGCACAGTCGCTATTTGGTGAAAAGTGGACCATAGCAGAGGACTGATTTTGCTGACCTCATTGCCTAGTCGTTGACTAACCCTTCGGGGATAATAGTCGTGATTATATGTATGTATGTCAGTAAAGAAAGGGGGAATAGAAATGCCCTTGATGAGTTTCTTGCCGGTTTTTCTCAGTACAATGTCTCCCGCCCACCTTCCGCCCTATATACAGAGTTGCTAACAGATGGCGTTGCGACATTCATAAAAGCTCAATTGTTGTAGTCTAAACGGATTAAATGATATTGAATTGAATTGGAAGTGTGCTAAGGTCTAGGCTCCATAACTGGAGGTCTAAGGTTCAATTCCGTGTTCGGGAAAAGTGTGTTTCGGTGCATAGCCCGGGAACACTGTGGCCCGGGTTTGAGATCCCCAGCACGCATTTTGAGAGAATCAATTATTTTAGAGAAAAAGTTTCTTTTAGGACAAATCAAAACGTGCGTCATTTATGTAACAGTAAAGATAGCTTAGAAAATTTCAAAAAATCCGGTGTTTATAAGTTAATTTGTAATGAATGCAATAGGGTCTATGTAGGTCAGACAGGCCGTAATATTGAAATTAGATGTAAGGAACATGTGGCCGCACATAGGAATGGCCATCCAGACAAGTCACATTTCGCAAAACATTTTATTGACACCGGCCATTCCTTGGGCGACAATCACACATATAATATTTTGCATGTATGTAATAAGAGTTTCCCGTTGTGTATGTTGGAGCAGTTAGAAATTATAAAACATAACAATAATAATTACACACTTTTGAATGACCAAACAAATTTAGTTTCCTCCCCATTATTGCGTCTTATTGCGGGTAGTACGTCACAAATGCCAAACGGTGGCGCTATATAAGGGGCCGACAGCGTCGTAGCCGTTTCAGTCGGCGCGCACCGCGCAGCTCTCGACCAGTCAACAGCTCCTGAGGATGCCCCGTGGAGGGGCGAAACACGTGTCGGGTTTCGGTTTGCATGCCTTATTTAGCATCCATCGCTCCTTTTGCAAGTGCACATACATTGCGGGCGGGAGGCGGTGCTTGCATGCAGCATCCAAGCTTGATAAATTAGTGAGTTAGCGGGATTAACACTACATATTTTATTCCATTTTTGTAAAATCAATTATGATATATTTATAACATAGTCTTTACTTTTACATATATTTTATTTGACGACTTCCATGGTCGAGTGGTTAGCACGCCGGGACTGGCGTCGCGCCATCTCTGAGTTTCCGGGTACAATTCCCGGTCGGGTTAATTTAGAGAAAAACTGTTTTTCTAAATTGATTTCGGGTCTGAATGATTTTTCTATGTTTATGTATATTTATTCGTTAACTTACCATATTAACGAGTTTCAAAAGAAAACTCATCTTGGTCTAGTTAATTGGTATAAACAAACGTAAACAAATTTAATTAATTATAACATATATTTTTTACTTTGTAATGACAATCAAAATTGTTTTCTATGGTTTACGCGAACACTACACATTAAAATGAAACACTTTTACGGATCTTACTCGTGTTTATTAGTACTTTTTATGGTTTCTATTTTAGTCCGGACATTTTTTCCCTTCACAAGATCCGTGGTCACAGGGAGACTGATTGAGTGTTGGTCGTCTCAAAGTTTTTTTTTTCATTGAATGCCTTTTCCCCCAAAGACTACTTTCTAAGCTAAATTGCACTAACGCGGCTGCCCTAGCTGCGGCTCTGGCATCTTTTTGCGCCTCTACATTTCCTCGGCATCAAGTACCCTTTCTATCTTTCTTATCCTATTCCTAAAAGTAATACAATTTTGCCAAAACAAACTTATTTTTCCATTTTTATTTTATGCCCTCCTACTCATTTGTGCTTAATAACTATAAAATCTTATTACTACTACATTGATGCCCTAATTCCTACTTTTTAACCTATTCTTACTTTAATATGCTTATTTCTCAGTACCATTTTTATCACATTTTTGTGCCCCTTCCATCTTATTACTAACTTATATATATTACTTGGCTGAGTTATTTACTAATACATTTCTATTTACTTATACTAATACAGTTCCCATATTAAACACATCCCTCCTACTTAAAATAAAAATCCAGTGAAATAAAAAAGTGGCAGAAAAGGCTTTCACGTTATTTGTCAAGACACCAAAGGTGTCCCAAATTTCCCGACCCTTATCTTTCAGAGACACCTGAGAGTACAACAGAAAATAACACATTATTATTATGTTTCCAATATAATAGGTACTAAAATAAAAAAGTAAACTTTCAAATATCTACTTACATTTTGCAAAAATGTTTTCAATAATTAAACATTTTAATTATATGTGTCCTAAAACCGAAAAAGTAAAAAGCAAGTGCAAATAACCACAAATTACCACGAGCAGAAATCAAACCGGCACCTTCTAAAATACCAAGTCAGCAAGAGCAACTCCAATTAGGTATGCCGTAGTGTGCGGGTTTGTTGTTTTTAAGCCGTTTCCCAAATTGTGTGTAGCTGTTCTCTAAAAGATACTACCAACCCTTCTCTTCTCTTGAATTTCGTAAACGGCGACTAACGAACTAAAGACTGCTCATACACCCAACAGCATAAAGCAGCGATGGGCTCTAACGAACTAAAGACTGCCCTTACACCCAATTAACAGCATAAAGCGATGGGCTCACCACCTGTCATGCTAAGCATATGTGCAGTTGGTATTTGGTGAAACGTGGACTATGGCAGTTGAGTAGACTGTTTCTGCAGGCCTCATAACCTAGTCTTTGACTAACCTTTATATTAGTAGTAAATCTATGGATGTCTTGTAACCTTTCCCTACAAATACCAGCCACACCGTTAACATTTCACTGTGGATCGATTTAATATTCCCATCAGTATCAGCAATAAACGAGCACTATTGTGTGTTGCCGATGGATGCTTCCAGAATATTTTACAGCTGTAACGCCCGTACATGATAGCCTTATCATATTAAATCCAAATATATAAAAATCATAAGTTAATCCGTAAAAAAGTGTTTCATTTCAATGTGTAGTGCTCGCTTAAACCTCAGAAAACAATATATATAAACCTTCTTTATTAGTTTTATCATTTATGTTCTGCCTATTATTGTGTATTAATGTGTTATGTATTCTCTAAATTAAGTAATATTGATTATCTTAATGACTTCATTGCATGTTTAATTGAATTGAATTGCATGTTTTACATGTAAGCCATCGAAATGTTTAAATAGCTGTAAGTCTGTTGTTACGACATAATCTACTCTATTTTATTTATTTAATAGATTTCAATTATAATGTGATTTAATTTAATTTTGTAATTTAATGTAATAATATGTTATTTTTATTTATTTTATTTTATTGATGTGATATAAGGCCCTATTCTAGTCCTCCCCACCACTCACAATTTCTACTCCTTCCTATGGCCGGTAATTGCGGTTGTCCATTGGCGGTAGTGATTGCTCTCCATCAGGTAACCAGCCTGCTCGTTTGCCTCCTTAATTTATAAAAAAAAACCTTCAGAAAGCATTTGTAAGGATTGGTTCACGTCAATAGTTTAACGCAGTTAGGAACCACAGTCTCTCGACTTCAATATTATTATAATAAAGATGTAAAAAACACTGTGTCACGTAGCGGTGAAAGAATACTACCACCCCCTCTCTTCCCTTGGGTGTCGTAAATGGGGACTAACGGACTAAATACTACGCTTAAATCCAGCAGCATAGAGCGGCGATGGACTCACCAAATGTCACGCAAAGCACATGTGCAATCGCTATTTAGTGAAAAGTGGACTACGGTAGAGAACTGCTTTTGCTGTCCTCATTGCCTAGTCTCTGACTAACCCTTTGGAGATCATAGTCGTGATTATATGTAAAAAACAAATATATTACGAAAACAATCGTAACAAACGTTACCAACTAACTAACAGACTAATCTTTGTCAGTAGACGGTTGTCTACTGACAAAGATTAGTCTGTTTTTTCCACTTTTATCACTCAATCCCTGCCCAACTAGCAAAAAGAGGTCTTATTGAATGCGTCATTGACTTGCTTCATGCATTTTTAAATAGTCTCAGAATCAAATCAAAACCTGTGCTGGATGTGATCATTCGTCGACTTACACTTCATTTTATTGTTCAGGATGTCCCTATCTACTCACCCCTATAGATAGGGTTTTGCAACTGGAACTACGGGTCCGGCTGTATGACGCTCAGGGGTACTACGGGGTTCCGGTTCCATGCCCCCCGCTGATTGTGCCCTAACCGGCGCCTCCGGCGGGATTCCGGACGTGGGTATTACTCGTAGTGGCTTGTAGTTAGCTGTAGAGCTTTGGAATGTGCGTTTGCCCTAGTATTGAGTGCCAGGGCTTTCAAACTCGTGCACAGCGAGCGGGGCTTAGTAGCGGTCTCTGTGAGGCCAGAAGCGAAAAGTCCTGCGGCGAACGTGAGTTTCCCTTTAAGTTGGCAGCTTTATTCGATGGTTCTCATTGGACATTGATGTCGACATTTTCGGTACTAGTCTGGAGAAGTAGTAGAGGCGGCCCCTAGATGCAGTAGCCTCCGGTCCAGCCAGCCGCGTAGGACGTGGGAACTGGCTAGGCTCCCGGATTGGTTCCGAAAATTTAGTGTGCTTACTACTCCGCGACCAAGGTGGACACTTGGTAGTCGACTTCAGAGTTGACGACCCAAGTAATGGCAACTGCAAGTTGTGCCCTTCGTGCAACGGAAAGTAAGTGAGCTCGACAGCTCCGGTTACCTATCTGGAAAATAGGCAGTGAACTACACGTGTTCACGGGGGAAACTCTCGCGGTACTCTTAGACTAGTGTCTCTGGAGAGAATGATGAGCGCGCTTCGGCGGGCGCTGATTTGGCGTCAAGACCTAACGCAGATGGTCTCCTGCGCGAGTTGGTTTACTGGTGCAGGGACGTCTGGTACTTCTTGCAAAACCTAACGGTTGGTCGCGAGGTGCCAGTACAAATAAAATTTAGTAAAGTAAGGAGAGGGGATGTTCAGGATGGTCGCAATATTATACTTTTATGTTGAGCTTTTTTTTCTATCTATGATCATTTTCCATCGGACGAATGCAAATTCTGTTATCAGTAATTCGGTACCTATTGTACCTAATGTTTTGTAATATGGTAAATAAAGTAAAAAAAAATGGTAAGAATAAGAATATCTTTCATTTCACACAAAGCTGCATAGAGCATATTACATTTAAGAGCCTAATATCTGATATTTTCGCCAAATTCGTCATTTTTATCCTCATTATGATTACCATGATTGTCATCGTCTTCTTCGCTACTAGACAAAGTTTCTTCAAAAAATGAATATTCAGGTGAATATGTTAAACCTACTGAACTACTAGAATGACATGACCCATTTTTTTTCTAATATCAGAAAATAGGCTAAGCTGATCTTGAATCAATACATTGACGGATTCAATAACAGCATGCCGCGCTCCATAAAAATCTTGTACGGAACCACAAGCTTCATTGTCAGTAGCACTCTTTCACAATATTTACGCTGGTTATGTTTTGCAATTTTCAATTTTAGTAAAAACTTTTATTCTAAATCCGCCGCTCCGGTTTATTAAAGTTTTTTAATTTCTTCCATTTTATTAAGTTCATAATGGCGTTATCAAATAAAATTTGTACAATTTATTATTCTATGTGATTCAACGTTATTTTAACAATATGGTGTCCAGAGGACTCAAAAAAGCAAAAATAAGATTGGTTTAGGATTTCTAGTCAAATATGAGCATTATGCTCTCATTCAATGTTCATACTCCTGTAAGAGCCAAGAATCTTTCTAATACAGAATTTCTAACATAGCTAGCACAATAAACGGCGTTCTCAAGACTTCTAGTAGTGCTGGTATCCTATTAACGCATTTTCATAGAAAAGTGTTACACTTGGTAATGTATTTATTAATATTAAAGTTTTTAGGGTAGAGTTAATGTCCCATATCTTGCTACCATAGAACTAGTACTTCAATTCATCATATATTTTTATCTCTAATGCGCTTATTTTACCAGATTATTAGTTTTGGCATTAATTTAGCTTTTAGCAGTGCATTTACAAGCCGACATACTGGCCCCATTCGTGGTCACCCATTCGAAAACCAACCATTTCCGATACTTGAACAGCTTCACTACTATTTTTACTCGAACATTTTCCACCACACCAACCAAAAATGTTGAGCAAATCTTATCCTTTCGGGTTAGGCCCTTATCACCGGTATTTATTCCCGACGCCTAATCTATTTCCTTGGAGGAAGCAAAAACATCGCATAATAAGGCATGGACGACAAGCATCATAAATCAAAAGGGTCCGTGGAAGGGAGAAACGTTAGGAATAGCCGCTTTTTGTTTTGCGGAGACCAATGGGCGAAAGTGCAGATAGGAATCTGTAACAATCATTTTTCGTGCGGTCATTCCGATAGATTTATTCGCGGTGTGAGCGTGCGGGGCAAGTTTCTGACTGAATAAATCATAAGTGGCATTATAAATCATGAAGTTGGTTCAGCATGGGGGTAATAGACTCTTACACTTACGCTGCACGGAACTATTGTGTTGTCCATCCAGTTTGCTGTCGCCCAACAACCATCAATAACAAGTGAGTTTTTTACCATGGTGGCATTTACAGCCTGGCCACGACCTCGCCATCCCGGCGTCGCGTCGTAGGCGGCGAGCAGCGCGACCGAGTTTAACGAACAAATGTACTAAACTGTATAAAGCATGCGCCGCTCGACTTGCCGCTGCGGCGAGGTTAGACATGCGGCCTGCTATGCGATACACAGACGCTTCGCGCATGACTGTGATCTGGTGTCTCTTTCAAATTCTATAAATATGAAAGAGACAGAGTCAATTCTCAGCGCTGCGGCAGCCGCTGCTACCAAGGCTTTAACTTAGAGAATTGCACTGCTGAAATGGAATGAAAAGAAATGTATTTATTTTGCATTTGAATAAGGTTACGCTGTGGATGTTTCCAATAATATTAGTTTCATCTTATTCAGCCATAAAAATAGCACGCAAATTTCAAAGCAGTACATAGTCAGGTGAATAATTATAAATTACAGAATGTCAAGAAAATATAAAAAAATTAAAAAAAAAATCAAAAATGTTTATTCATTATCAAGTTAGTTTTAACAAAATAAATTATCCTCCTCCTTTTTAGCATAAAATAGCTTGTAAAAGAAAAATTTAAAATCAAATATTTTGTAACCTTAACAATGATTTGAATAACCCTATGTGTGTGTGGCTGTGTGCGTGTGTGGGTGTGTGAGTGTGTGCGTGGGTGGGTGTGAGTGGTGTGTGTAGGTGCGTACGTAGGCGAATGTGTAGTGTGTGGGTGTGCGTGTGTACGTTTTCGTTATATTGTGTTTATATTTTAATTATTACCGTACCTGAAATTTCCTTATTTATTACTTTAATATTTCTTTAATTTCGTAATAATCTTTACTTTTTAGCCAATCTGTAATGAGTACTTTACATATCCTACTGGTTTTTGGGTATATGTCTAATTGTGTATTAAGGTAGTTATATAAATTACTTGACCGATTAAATTGTTGCCGCATTGCGAAGATGGTTTTAACGTGTGCACTTTTAACTATTTTCCTTTTCCTTCTTCTGTTTTCAAAGTCCGGATTGTATACAAGGGATTTGTGTAATTTAAGGGTAATATGCAATATATATAATTTGCGAACTGTCAGTAGATCACTAATAGAGTACAAATCTTGCGTTGGGAATCTGAACGGCTTAAAATGTATAACTTTTATTAGTGATCGTTGTGCTCTCTCTAAGTCCAAAAATTCGGTTTTAGTAGCGCCTCCCCATATAGTAATACAATAAGTTAAAACTGATTGAACTAACGAGATGTACAATTGTTTCAATATATCACCTGTGGCAAGATGTCTTAGATTTTTAAAAAACCATACAAATTTCCTTAGTCTAGCCTTTAAAAGTTCCATATGTAGATGCCAAGATAAACGTTGATCCAACAGTATTCCCAAATACTTTGTATTTGTAACTTTATTTATTATAGGGCATAAGCAGCATTCATTTTCCAAGTCATTACAAGAATGAATTTTAATACTTATATTGTCCGGTTGAGTCCTGTTGTAGTTAGTAAAACATACGTAGCTTGTCTTTGATGTATTGAGAGTTAAAAGATGTTGCTTTAACCATTGTGCAATTTTGGCTAAGACCACTTGAGTGTTCTTACGGACATCTTCCCAGGTTCTACCATATATCATGACCGCAGTATCATCTGCATAGGAGAATAAGTGTCCATTTTGAATAACCATATCACAGAGGGTGTTAACATATATTAAAAATAGAGTCGGCCCTAAAACACTTCCTTGCAGGACTCCGTAAGAGATGGTAGAGTCATAACTACAGTGCTCACCTATATTAACTCGTTGCCTGCGGTTTGTTAAATAATCTTTGAACAAGTTTAGAGGGATGCCACGTATACCTATTTGTTCAAGTTTATCTATAAGAGTAAGGATAGAAACGCTATCAAAAGCCTTTTTTATATCAAGGAAAACTGTAAGACATTTGTGTCCTTTATCAACTTATTCCACAATAAGTGATGTAAGCGCTGTAATTGCATCTTCGGTACTCAAATCTCGTCTAAATCCAAATTGTGATCTTGACAATATATTATATTTAAGTAAAATTTTAAACACAGAAAAAAGACGACAACCTCAGGCGGGAATCGAACCACGCACCTTCCGCATTCCGGGCGGCTGCCTTAACCACTTGGCTACCGAGGCCTGGCTTTCAACCGTCGAAATTTGTCAGTGCTTGATGCTTATGTTTTTTAGTCAACATTGCTTCATCAAATCTTAGAAGTTTTCACCTCTGAGATCCGAAAGAAATATTTTTACAAATATTTGAACATTCGGTTAAGATGAAGCTGCGTTTATAGATTAATGTTTTATATTTTAGCGTTTTATTAACGCTTAAATATATTTAAGTAAAATTTTAAACACAGAAAAAAGACGACAACCTCAGGCGGGAATCGAACCACGCACCTTCCGCATTCCGGGCGGCTGCCTTAACCACTTGGCTACCGAGGCCTGGCTTTCAACCGTCGAAATTTGTCAGTGCTTGATGCTTATGTTTTTTAGTCAACATTGCTTCATCAAATCTTAGAAGTTTTCACCTCTGAGATCCGAAAGAAATATTTTTACAAATATTTGAACATTCGGTTAAGATGAAGCTGCGTTTATAGATTAATGTTTTATATTTTAGCGTTTTATTAACGCTTAAATATATTTAAGTAAAATTTTAAACACAGAAAAAAGACGACAACCTCAGGCGGGAATCGAACCACGCACCTTCCGCATTCCGGGCGGCTGCCTTAACCACTTGGCTACCGAGGCCTGGCTTTCAACCGTCGAAATTTGTCAGTGCTTGATGCTTATGTTTTTTAGTCAACATTGCTTCATCAAATCTTAGAAGTTTTCACCTCTGAGATCCGAAAGAAATATTTTTACAAATATTTGAACATTCGGTTAAGATGAAGCTGCGTTTATAGATTAATGTTTTATATTTTAGCGTTTTATTAACGCTTAAATATATTTAAGTAAAATTTTAAACACAGAAAAAAGACGACAACCTCAGGCGGGAATCGAACCACGCACCTTCCGCATTCCGGGCGGCTGCCTTAACCACTTGGCTACCGAGGCCTGGCTTTCAACCGTCGAAATTTGTCAGTGCTTGATGCTTATGTTTTTTAGTCAACATTGCTTCGTCGTCTTTTTTCTGTGTTTAAAATTTTACTTAAATATATTTAAGCGTTAATAAAACGCTAAAATATAAAACATTAATCTATAAACGCAGCTTCATCTTAACCGAATGTTCAAATATTTGTAAAAATATTTCTTTCGGATCTCAGAGGTGAAAACTTCTAAGATTTGATGAAGCAATGTTGACTAAAAAACATAAGCATCAAGCACTGACAAATTTCGACGGTTGAAAGCCAGGCCTCGGTAGCCAAGTGGTTAAGGCAGCCGCCCGGAATGCGGAAGGTGCGTGGTTCGATTCCCGCCTGAGGTTGTCGTCTTTTTTCTGTGTTTAAAATTTTACTTAAATATATTTAAGCGTTAATAAAACGCTAAAATATAAAACATTAATCTATAAACGCAGCTTCATCTTAACCAAATGTTCAAATATTTGTAAAAATATTTCTTTCGGATCTCAGAGGTGAAAACTTCTAAGATTTGATGAAGCAATGTTGACTAAAAAACATAAGCATCAAGCACTGACAAATTTCGACGGTTGAAAGCCAGGCCTCGGTAGCCAAGTGGTTAAGGCAGCCGCCCGGAATGCGGAAGGTGCGTGGTTCGATTCCCGCCTGAGGTTGTCGTCTTTTTTCTGTGTTTTAAATTTTACTTAAATATATTTAAGCGTTAATAAAACGCTAAAATATAAAACATTAATCTATAAACGCAGCTTCATCTTAACCGAATGTTCAAATATTTGTAAAAATATTTCTTTCGGATCTCAGAGGTGAAAACTTCTAAGATTTGATGAAGCAATGTTGACTAAAAAACATAAGCATCAAGCACTGACAAATTTCGACGGTTGAAAGCCAGGCCTCGGTAGCCAAGTGGTTAAGGCAGCCGCCCGGAATGCGGAAGGTGCGTGGTTCGATTCCCGCCTGAGGTTGTCGTCTTTTTTCTGTGTTTAAAATTTTACTTAAATATATTTAAGCGTTAATAAAACGCTAAAATATAAAACATTAATCTATAAACGCAGCTTCATCTTAACCGAATGTTCAAATATTTGTAAAAATATTTCTTTCGGATCTCAGAGGTGAAAACTTCTAAGATTTGATGAAGCAATGTTGACTAAAAAACATAAGCATCAAGCACTGACAAATTTCGACGGTTGAAAGCCAGGCCTCGGTAGCCAAGTGGTTAAGGCAGCCGCCCGGAATGCGGAAGGTGCGTGGTTCGATTCCCGCCTGAGGTTGTCGTCTTTTTTCTGTGTTTAAAATTTTACTTAAATATATTTAAGCGTTAATAAAACGCTAAAATATAAAACATTAATATATTATATTTCTCAAGATATTTAAGCAAACAGTTATTCAATAATTTTTCCAAAATCTTCGATAATGCCGGTAGGACTGATATTGGTCTATAATTATTAGAGTCGTTTTTATTTTATTTATTTTTATTTTATTTTATTTGGAAAACAATACAGTAACGAAAAACACAGATAGACCTAAAAAAACATAACAGAGTACACAATTACAATGTTTTCACATATAGAAACTTACTTAGCTCGTTTGAAAATTATATGTAAACAAAAAAAATAAAAATAGAAAACTAGAAATATTAAACGTCAATATTTGACACTACTACAATCACTATTGAGGTCCACAATACAATTCGACATCGATATCGACAGTCGACAGTCAAGGAATCACATTGAACCAATGTTTTGCAAGAATTTGTTTAACACTATTAGGTTTGCTAAAGAAGAGATCTAAATCGGAAGCTTCTGCTAGATTATTAAAAGAATTTGCTGATCGAATAAAAAAAGAATTTTGTCTATAGTTGGTGGCACTAGAGGGTACAGAAAGAGTGATCGGTCGTCTCAGCTTTCTGTTAGGAACTCGTAGTTTTACCATAGAAAGAAGATGAGGGGAGTCTATTAATGACTGGGCTATTTTTAATAAGAGGACTATGTCTGCTATTTTGCGTCTTTCTTGAAGAGGCAATAAATGGTGCCTTCGACACCTCGCATCATAACCATTCTCGTAGGTCGAACACTTAAATTGTAAGAACCTTGTGAACTTACGTTGAATGGATTCTAACCTATCAATGTAAATACCATACTGAGTATTCCAAATCGGCGAACAATACTCGAGGATGCTACGCACATATGAGCAATACAAAATTTTAATAACTTTTACACCTGAGAACTGAGAACATGATCGAATGACAAAACCAAGATTCCTGCTGGCTTTTTTGGCGACATGATCTACGTGTTTTTCATATGTAAGTTTTGAGTCATGTATGACACCCAAGTCCCGTATCTCGTTGACTCTATCAAGCATCCGTCCCTTAAGTTCATATGGATAATTAATTATTACAGGTTTACGACTAAACGATATAATGCTACATTTGGAAACGTTTAGGTCCAATCTATTCTGTTCACAATATCTTTCAAATCTGCTAAGATCCTGTTGCAGATAAGAACAATCGTCTAAACTTTCAATTTGCTTAAAAATTTTCATGTCATCTGCATATAGCAGAAAATTTGAGTGAATAAAACAAGATGAAATGTCATTTATAAAAATCACAAAAAGCAATGGTCCAATTAAGGAACCTTGAGGAACACCGGAAGGAACAGAATACCATTTAGAAGAGTAGCCATTTACCGCCACAGCCTGGGTTCGATTCTCAATATATGAAGTAAACCACCTGAACAGATCACCATGTATTCCAGCTGATAGAAGCTTTTGTAAAAGTATTGAGTGGTCTATCCGATCGAAAGCTTTACTGTAGTCAGTGAAGACAGCGTCAACCTGCCCACCTGAATCCATACCCGAGGTTGTGAACTCAATAAACGAAAGCAAGTTGGATGAAGTTGAACGGTTCCTAAGGAATCCGTGCTGTTCCGAGATAAAAGTATTTGATAGAGTATTATATACTTGCGAGTAAACGAGACGTTCGAGAATCTTAGCGAACAGACACAGCTTTGAGATCGGGCGGTAGTTTTTGATCTCGTTTCTGTTGCCACTTTTATGGATGGGGGTGATAAACGCAGACTTCCATAGTGTAGGGACGGTACCTTCTTTAATTGATCGCTTGAACAATATTGAAAGCGGTTTGATGAGGCCTTTGGAACAATTTACTATGAGTGTAGGCGCAACGTGATCTGGACCAGCACCCTTACTAAGATCTAGAGACTTAAGCATTTTAAGTAAGGCCTCTGGGTCGATTTCCACATCGCTTATATTAAGGGTGGAATCGGAGACATGGTAATCGGTATGATAGCTAGCATGATGTGAAGTGACAGGGAGAAACATTGACTTAAAATATGAGGCAAACAGATCGCAAATCTCCTCACCAGAGCTAGCGCACTGCGCCTCATATGTTAGAGTTGATGGGAGAGAATTAGTGCCCTTTTTGTTAGATTTGATGAAGGACCAAAATAATTTGGGGTTTTCAGTGATGGATTCTTCAGTATTTTTTATATAAGACGTGTAACATTCATTTTCCACCACTTTAGCTCTCTTACGCAATATTGAAAACGAATGGTAATCAGAGGCATTGCCGTAAACGCGATACTTATTTAAGAATTTATATTTTTCTTTAAGGATTTTCTTTAAGGAAGCGTTATACCATGGAGGAAACTTCGAAGGGTACATAACTTTGGAAGGTACAAATTTATCCCTTAGATCATATAAATGTTGATAAAAGAGACCCACCCCCACCCTTGTGCACAGGTGTGATCAGTGCCAGCTTTAGAGCAGTAGGAAACACACCATTCTAGAAGCAAAGATTAGCCAAACGTGTTATAAATGGAACGAGTAAACTATGAGCATGTTTAAGAAACTTCGTAGTCACATTGTCATGACCAGGGGCACTCTCAGTTTTAAGATTCATCAATACAGTAGTAACTTCCGCATCATCAGTCTCCAACAAGACAAAGGACGAAACATGGAAAGTCGTTGGTGTATTGACAGTCAAGACGCAGTTATTTTGTGTTTGTGATAAAATATTTTCAGCCAACGACTTTCCAACATTAGCAAAGTAATCATTAATATAATTAACGGAGTCTAGAGGAGATGATTTTATATCGAGCAACTCTACATTTTTATTTCGAGTTTGTTTGCGCTGGGTGATATTGTTCACTGCCTTTCAGAGCGCCCTAGTGTTTCCAACGGCTCTAGTTATCTGCTTTCGCTCGTATTCACGCTTAAGTTTTTTAATGAGAGTAGTACAATAATTTCTATAGCGCCTATACGTGATTTTTAATACTGCATTGTCTGGATCTGACTTTAGTTTTAGTTGCATATTGTTTCGATTTTGAATACATCGAAGTACACCTAAAGTCGTCCAGGGTTTTATTATCCGATTTCGTTTTGGAATTATAGTAGTTAGGCTGTTTTGTAATATGCTTGTTTGAATTTTATACAAAAGCAGATCCGTCAGAATATCGGGATCTGTACATAATAACAATTCATGTAAATTTGAATTTTTTAAACTGATAAGCGCATTTTCCTGATCAAAATACATTTTATACCTATTTCTAGAAGCAGCGTTAGTTAAGAAAGATCATGGAATGGATTGAGGTGTTAAGTACTACAATAGCTGCGTTTGTCTTATTTTTATTAATTTTTAACATAGTATGATCCAGGCAACTGTTCCCTCTCGTAGGTAAAGTATGCCCGGGAAGTAAGCCATGTATAGCCAACATGTTTAAATAATTAAGTCTTAAATCACATTAAATCACAATGTATTAAATCATTATTAATATCTCCTGTCAAGATGATAAGTTTACAGGTTTTGATTGATTCTAGATAAAGACATAAAGAGTTAATAAAACTTTCAGCATTGATGTTCGATGGCGAGCGGTACATTGCAACAATAATGCATTCATTAAATGTTATTTGCTTTGTTTTTTTCTGCATTAGATTATGCACCTGTGACTCATTGTTGATGACAATTATAGGGGAACTCTCGTTTTGTCGTATATAAACTCTTCCAAAAGCTGTCCAGCAAAACTTGTACTCCTTCGTTTTTGCAAGGTCCCTTGCGAGAAAATGAAGGCGTGCTGCTTTTGATATCAGTTGTTCGCACACGTTGTGTATATTGGCGAATATTCATCGGTTTCAAATCCTAGGTGCTTGGCGCATAATTTCTCCTTTTGTTTTACATTAAATTGTTTTACCAATTTTAAGAAGTCAGTTTTTCTTATTGTCGACGTCAACTCGACTACGATTGGACTTTTGTTTACATCGCGCTTGCTCCGGACCCTGTAAGTAAGTAAGTAAGTAAGTAAATCATTTATTCGGCAAAAAATACACAGAAAAGAAAGAAAAGTATAAAAAAAAAAATTAAGAAAACAGAAATAAATAATAATAATCAAATAATAGACAGGTATAGGTTGGCCGAAAAGGCTGACCAGCTCAGCTATTGTTGCAGCTGAACGCCACAACGCTGGTTTTCAGCTGGGCCTTGAGTAGGGGCGACGTCTACACAAGAAAGAATGTAAGTAGGTAGATACCTATAATTACAAACTAGAAAATCAAAAATGCAAGCCCTAACAAAATAACAAATGTGGAAAAAAGGAAACTGTGTTAACATTATATAAATAAACAAAACAATATTAAAACAAAACCTTACAGAATAAAATAAACTAAAATTTAACTTAATTTAAATCATTAACCAATATGTAAGTCCTTAAAAATCTTTTATAAAGTTAAAAATAATAAAATGAAAATATAGAACATTTATGCTTAGAGCATTAAGTAATGCTCTAAGTATTTATGCGTTTACAAAGAACATGAAAAGCGTTTATGTGCCTGTATGACTGAATTTCCTTTGCCTAATGTTAGACAGAGCAAGCAAGCTGAAAGAAAAAAGTGGCAGGCCAGAAAGAAACCAGAAACACAAACAAATCAAACAACAAAGCAAGATTGTTAAACTTAATCATCAGAGAGAATAATTAAAGTAATCTTTATTAGCAAGCCATCAAATAAGACATAGATAATACAAGATTTGAATACTTTACAATACTTTAGCAGCCTGTAATTCACCTATATTCATACATGATAACAAAAGATGTGTAAACTATTTCTATACCCGGACGATTGTAGACGACTGTAGATGTCCTTAAGGTCATTTTTTTCTATGTTACTGCCAATGTTTTTGATAAGTTTAATACCATTTTTATAAGATCTTCTCCTCTCCTTCTCTCCTTGTCGTTTTCGGAACATTTTTTATTTCTATTTCCGTTTTTCTATTTTCACGTTGTAAATCTTCAATTTTATCTTCTAGCAAAATAATATATTCCCTATTTTTCTGTGTCTGAAGTTCAAATTGTTCCAATTTTTGTATTAATTCCTCGTTTTGCGTAGTAAGAAACTCCATAGAACTTTCTATGTTATTATTTGTACTTTTAATTTCCATTAGAGTTGAATGAATTTTGCTTATATCTGCTTGTTGTTCGGCCATCATTTTCGAAATCATTGATTTTATATCGCTTCGAAAATTAACAAATTCTTGTTCCCAGTCATGCTCTCTTACTCGCTTAGTACGCTTGGCAATAAAATTCGGAGGTGAACGCTCCGTTTTTTCGGCGATATCTGATTCCGATAAGGATTTGTTAAACTTGTCCATTTCAAGTACCAGGAGACAATAACGTCGCAAGAGTTGCGTATTAGCGTCTAATGCTGAGGTGAAAACACCCCCTTGATGCTTTTGCCAATGACGGGATTTCGTCCTTGAAATCTAGAAATGGCGTATCCTGCGCGCACGCTGATTCGTTACGGTAATAACAAAGGAATTCACAGTACCTCGTGAGTGGTCGATTTGCTTGAGAGTACCAGGGCGGCAGAAGATATCAGGAGGTTTCTAATAGTTCTTCACTGGCGTTTTGTTTATCTTCTTTTATGTTATGCACTCATATTATTCTTAGCTTATTTAATTTCTCAAATTTCTAATTATTTATTAAATAAAAACCAAACGCGGAAACAGTAAGCGAGTACACCGTACGGTGGTCCGAGGGGGAGAGGAATATAAAAAACAGAATGTCATCAAATCATAAAAAACAGGAAGTCAAAACAATAATAATAACAATCTATAACACACATTATCATCATAATCCGTACAACAACAAAATATAAAATATCAACATGCAAGTCAATAGCAAATTAATAGGTTAAGGATCATAAGACCGCTGGCGGTTGCGAAACAATTGATTTTAATTTGTGTCTGGTTTTACGATCTTCAAGGGGTTAACATAATTCAATAGGTGCTGTTACGGCGAAAGGCGTTCGCAGTAACAGCGGCGAAATAAAAGATGTGGGTTGGGTAGGTTATGGATAGTGAAGTACTTACAGGGATACACAGGAACCTGGAGACGAGCTGTCCACGGTCGGCGGGGTAGGTTGAGTTCCTGGCGCACAGTCACTACACTAAACAGTTCACTAGGGGCACTGGTTAAGGGTGTTTAGGTCGAGCTCTTCACTTTAGGTTCAGGAGTCACTATAATAAGGGCAGATTACCAGCGCGCGTATTTTGTGGGCGTCTCGCGTTAGCTAGCAGACAGACTGGTCGCGCGCTCGGCTCACCAAGCTAGCGGCGGCGGGCCGCGCAGCGGTGGCGCCGCGGCAGACAGGCGGACGCGGTCGTCAACAACCGCTGAGTCAACCGCCATACCGATGGCGGTACGGTTTGAAAGGCCGTCCCGGCTTTGGCGGGAACATCCTCCGGGGGCCAGGGGGGGCTCATCCACTGGGAGCCTGGCGATCCGGAATACAGGCCTCCGAAGATGTCCATTCGCGGTGTCCAGGTCTACCACCCGCACGACGCCATCCTTCCCAGGCAGGGTGCGAGCAATGCGCTTCAGTCTCCATTGGAGGGCAGGCAGGTTGTCCTCCTTGATGAGGACGAGCTCGCCAACTCGGGGAGGGGAGGATGGGGACAACCATTTGGAGCGGAATTGGAGGGTATGAAGGTAGGACTGGGTCCACAGCGTCCAGAAGCGCGGGGAAAGAGCCTGTACCATTTGGAATCGCCTACGTGTGGAGATCGGCCTATCTTCCACGGATAGTTCGGGAAGGGCCGTTAGTGGGCGGCCTATGAGGAAATGTCCGGCTGTAAGCGGCTCAAAGTCTGATGGATCAGACGAAAGTGGGCAGAGAGGTCTAGAGTTAAGGACAGCTTCGATTCGTGCCAAAAGTATAGAGAATTCCTCGAATGTGAGGTGCTGTTCGCCAATTACGCGATATAAAAGTTGCTTTGTTGATTTTACGTTGATCTCATGTAACGCACCGAACCATGGTCCCTTAGGGACGTTTAACAACCAAGTAATGTGCTGACCAGCGAGCTTGTGCGCAATCGTATCATTGTTCAAGGCAAGAAAGTTTTGTACTTCGATGAGCTGATTTCTAGCGCCTACATAATTTGTACCGCAGTCCGAGCGGATGAGAACCGGGGCACCGCGGCGTGCTATAAAACGCTGTAATGCCGCGAGGAACGCTTCCGTGCTGAGGTCCGAGACCGGTTCTAAATGAACCGCCTTAGTCGAGAGGCACACGAATATACAAAAGTACGCTTTTAAGAGTTTAACATTACGTAGGGTACTAGATTTAACGAGGAATGGTCCGGCAAAATCGGTCGTGACTTGACTAAATACTGGCTGAGGCGTAACTCTATCGGCTGGCAGGTCGGCCATGAAGGGCGCTTGCGGCTGGGCCCGGCATCGAAAGCATCTAATGCATTTAAAAACTCGGTGTCTAATAATACGGCGCGCGGACAATATCCAAAATTGTTGGCGTAGGATAGCGTGTAAAGTGTCAGCGCCAGGATGGCAGTGTATTTTGTGGTAGTGGTCAATGATAAGGTCTACAAGTGGGCTAGAGCTGGGAAGTATGAGCGGGTACTGCGCGTCATATCGGATAGACGCATGGGACAGTCGTCCACCAACTATAAGGAGCTCATCTTTAATGAGAGGTGACAGCCGCTGGAGTCTGACGGAGCAGATTTTGCCAGTTTGAAGACGGTGGATGTCCTCCGCAAACTCATTGTGCTGGACACTGCGCACCCAGTAAAGTAGGGCCTCTCTTCGTTCACTGACGTACAAGGGGCCTGAGCGTCGCGAATCTGGGTGGTGTCTGCAGTTGTGCAGAAAGCGTTTTAGACAAGCTGTCACTCCGACGAGCTTGTCTAGTGAACTGAACCGAGTGAGCAGGTCAAAGTCAAGACCGGGAACTGTGACCAGTGACGGGACGTGTTTGGGCTTAAGGCCGGGCAGGGCGTGATGGCCCAGAGCTAAGGGCATCGCAGGCCAAGACTCACAAGGCTGTCCAAGCCACGTGGGAGACCACCATAGGTCGTGGGCTGACAGGGATTGCGCAGACATTCCTCTGCTTGCGCAATCTGCCGGGTTGAGCTCAGAAGGTACGTGTCGCCAGGTACATTCTGGTGAGCCTGAGCTGATTTTGACTACCCTGTTGGCTTCAAAGGTTTGAAGACGGTGAGGCGGTGTATTGAGCCAGGCCAGGACTATCGTACTGTCTGACCAACATATGTGTTGTTGTATACTGATATGGGCCGATAACTGAACCGACACACGGATCATGAGCTGGGAGAGTAGAGTGGCGGCCGACAACTCTAACTTGGGGATTGTGAGGCGGTTCTTGATTGGTGCGACTCGCGACTTGGCGACAATCAAGTGTACCAAAGTATCTCCGGAGGCATCGAGCTCATGGAGGTAAACAACGGCGGCAAACCCGGCTTCAGAGGCATCTGCAAACCCGTGAAGCGAGTATGCAGCTGAGCCTTTGTTTGCACAAATGTGCCGAGGGAAACGAATGCTAGCCAACAGCGGCAGATCCGCTGAGATGTGGTGCCACTCCGTTTGTACTTCAGAGGGAGTGGGCTCATCCCATTCCAGCTTCAGTAGCCACAATTGCTGAAGCAGCAGCTTTGCGCGGAAGATAACGGGAGAAACCCAGCCGTTTGGGTCATAAAGTGAGGCTACGGTGCTTAAAATAGACCGCTTTGTGACATGTGTGATGGGGGGCAGAGAGATGCGGTAGGTGAACTCGTCTGACTGAGGGCTCCACTGTATACCCAAGACCTTAATGGACGTGGACTCTGGGTTCATGTCGAAGTCCTTGGGCATGTCGCATTGGTTGTCGGGAAATCTCTCGAGCAGCTTAGGCGAGTTAGATGTCCACTTACTGAGCTGAAAGCCGCCTAGGTCTAGCAGACTTATCAACTCGTCCTGAAGTGCTTGGGCGGATTCAACCGTGTCATGGCCACACAAGATGTCATCAACGAAGATAGACTTGCGAAGAACCTGAGCGGCTCCAGGGTAGCGATGGCCTTCATCATCAGCCAGCTGGAGCAAGGTGCGGATTGCATGATATGGGCTTGATCTTAAGCCGTACGTGACTGTATTGAGGGCGTAGGTGAGCAGAGGGTGATCTGGTGAGGACCGCCATAGTATCAGCTGATACCGTCTCTGGTCTGGGGCAACCAGCACATTTCTGAACATCCTCTGGATGTCAGTGCTGAAAACGACTGGATGCGTTCTGAAGGACATGATGATGTCCACAATGTCCTGTTGAAGGGCGGGGCCTGTGTGTAGGCATTCATTTATGCTGACACCATTGGAGCTTTTGCAGCTACCATCAAAAACAATGCGCAGCTTGTCCGACCCTGACTTAAATACGCCATGGTGAGGGATGTAGAAGTGAGGTTTATGGGCGAATGTATTTGGGTGACAGGGAGCCATGTGCCCTAAGTCGATGTATTCGGCCATAAAGTCGACGTATTTAGAACGCAGAGACGGGTTCGCCATTAGCTTCTTCTCAATATTGAGGAATCTGCGTAATGCGATAGGGTGAGTTTTGCCTAGTTGAGGGGCGTCCTTTAGAAAGGGCAGAGCGACCGTATATCTGCCTGAGGGATCGCGTGTAGTGGTAGAGCGGAAGATTTCCTCGCATTGTTCCTCCAGGGGATCATTATGAGTGTTTGATTGAGGGAGGGGCTCCTCAGACTCCCAGAACCTTTCCAGACTCTGACGTATGTCCTGGGCTGATTCAGCTGAGTCTGGTTGTGAGCTGACGACGTGAGCTGAGTTAACCTGCTGCGCCGGCTGCGCATACAAGTCCTCAATGGGTCCTATCAACGCGAAGTCGAAAATCGTGCCGAAGGCTATGGGCTTGCCCGGGCCCAACGAGACCTTAGTCCCGTCCAACACTTGACCAAGAACGTCCGACCCCAATAAGAGGTCGATCGGGGCTGGTGTGTGGTAAAACTGGTCAGCCAATGGCACGGGTGGCTGGCCTAGTACGTGGGAAATGTTTGGTACCTTCTCTAAGGGAAGGTAGCCAGTGACGTTTTTTAAAATGTGAGCTGTGGCAGTAATTGTAGGAGTATCATTGTGAGTGGGTCGGCATACTATTGTTATTGCCGCCTTTGACTCATGTTTGTGCTGATTCCCAACTCCTGTAATTTTTAAAGAAGTGGGTTTTGATGGCAGGTTCAAAAGTCGTGCCATGCGTGACGTTATTAACGTCAGCATACTGCCACAGTCCAATAAAGCTCTGGCTGTGTGAAGATGGCCATGTACGTCCGCGACTCTTAGTGAGACGGTTGGCAACAAAATGGGTGTGCCAGTGGGCACAGAAGGTGAGTGAGCTGATTGAGTATCAGCTGAAATTGTATGAGCTGAGTATGTATCAGCTGTGTGGGCATGGGTTGACTGGGCATGGGCTAAATCTACCTCTTCGCTAGGGTGCTCTGTGATAGTAGGGAGTCATAATTGCTGGCGGCGTTCGCGGGGCCTACCTGGCGAACCGGACCTGGGCGGGCTGGCTCTGTGAGCAGAGCTGGGTTGCGCCTGTTTGGCATGTGCGGGTTCGTGCCGCCTGCTGTTTCTGGGACGCTCCCTCGAGTGCTCTGTCAGCTGTGGTGGGGGCACATGTACAGACGACGAATGAGCTGAGTGCGTTGGGCCGTCTGGTCGATGGAGGGACGTGTGGTGGTTCGTACTCCCACAGTTCTTGCATGCCCCCCTTGACCTGCACTCGCTCTCGTAGTGACGGCCGAGACAACGCTGGCAGCGCTCGCGTGCCTGTACAAAGTCCCAACGGCCCTGTGTTGGCTGGGCATTGTACCATCTGCACGTCATGAGCGTATGTCCCCTAGTGGCACAATAGGGACAGTAGGACGTCGAGCGTGAGGAAGAGGACGAGGACGATGATGAGGAGCAGCTTTGCTGGAAGGCCGAGTATACGGGGAAGGGCTGACTGCGAGCCGGGGAGGTGGATGGGCGGTGACGCATTTGTTGCGCTGGGCGGAACGGTTGGTGAGTAGGCTGCTCATGGGCGCGTTGAGGCGATGGAGCTGAGGAACGGCCACGGTAATGGTCGGGTTGTTGCTGAGCCATCTGAGCATAAGTGCGATGGGGCAACTGAGGAGGCGCGCGGCTACGAGAAGGGCCGGGCTGGGGCTGAATGGGTTGAGCCATGGCTATGTTGGAGAACTCTGTCTCCACACAGCGCGCGTGCTCCTCGAGATAGGAGATAAGGTCCCTTAACGTGGGCAGGGTGTTACTAGACCCGTGCCTGCGTTCAAATAGCGTGCGGAGCTCGCCCTTGAGCTTCCGCACCACTATTGACACAAACACGTAATCGTCTCCTATGGGCAAATCTAAATTGTTGAGGGCACACTGAGCCGATATGAGCGGCGTGAGGAACAGTGTGCGGATGTTCGAGCGCGTATGGATGCTTGGCAGCCCCAGGATGATGTCCACAAAACTATCAATGAGAACCCGGCGGTTCTCGTACCGCTTGGTGAGGATGTCTATGGCCACGGCAAAATTTTCATTGGTGACCTTTAAGTGGGACACCATACTTAATGCCTCACCGCTGAGACTTGAGAATAGGTAGTGGAGCTTGACTGCGTCCGACAGGGTCGCCATGTCGTCAGTCAGACTCCTAAACAGCGCAATGAAGGAAGGCCAGTCCTCCACTTTTGAGCTGAACCTGGGCAGCGCTATCTTGGGGAGGACGGCTGTGGGCGTATTGACGCCGAAACTGGGCTGAGCGCTATGGGTTGGGGATGACGTGGAAGAGGGTAAGATTTCCTCCCTAGCCACAAGAATCCCAATGTACGCCCCGGAGGCTTTTGTGTGGTTCTCAGTGTATGCCTTCTCGGTCTTCTCGTCCAGGTCCTCCTCGTCAAGAATGCTATAATACACTGAGTCCAGCTTCTCCTTTATGCCCTGTATCTGTGCGAAACGCACGTTGAATTCCGTTATGGAATGTTTGGTGTCGCCAGCAATGATCAGTGATCCCATCTCTAGGAGCTGGTGTAAAGCTTTGGCGGCCTCCCTAAATATCGCGGCTTGTGACTTGGTCGGCATCGCGATGAAAAAAAGGAGACAAAAAAAAAAAATAAAAAAAAAAATAAAAAAAATAAAACAAATTTAAAGGCAGTAAAAAGAGCAACACCCTGTATATATTCTATAGTTGGGCTGGAGTTATTTGTTTACTAAGGTAAGGGCAAATGGGCTAAAATTAACGCAACAATAAAGAAGGCAAAACTAAGTTGGGGCGCCTTGTATATGGCCCACGGGTGGTGCAAACGCGTGTGTATGTGTATGTCTGTGTATGTGTATGTATGCTTATTGAACGCGCGTACGTAACATTAGCCGACCGCAAAACAAAAAGCAAACAAAACAACAAAAACAAAAAAAAATTACGTTATCCGTAGCCCACTGTTGGGCAAGGCGCTCACAGTCGGGCAGACCTGTTGCCGACACTAGCGCGAAGAATAAGTCGGTCGCAGAAAAAATAAGTAAACAAAATAAACAAATAATAAAAACTTAATTAAACTTAACGTGTGTAGAAGCGAAGGCGACGCACGCAAATAGCCGTAAGCGATATTAAAAAAAAACTGATGAAACTAAATGAAACACACTAAGCTCATGTGGTGAGCACGCACAAAGAATGAGCCGATCGCAAAGGCAAAAATAAAAAATAAAAAAATAGATATAAAATTAACACGAGCGAAAAAATAAAGCACGCTATTTGGCACGCGTGGTGAGCATGCACGAGATTTGAGCCGATTTAACACGACACGAACATAAAAAATTCATTAAAAAATAAAACGGGAAAATAAATCTCTCGTCATAATACCACACGCCACGTAATAAAACGGGAAACCTTCAAACCTTCTCTCGTTATAATACCCTACGTAACGTAATAATTTAACTACTAAGTTACCGAACAATGTAATATTAGACAACGATCGTATAGGTTCCTACACATAGATCTGTGATCAGACAACCGGATGCATACACGAGATCAATATCAAAGCAACATGCAGAAATAATTGCGTTAAAATAATTCGGATGTTGTGTGGTCGCGATCCTAACACAATCGATTCATAACTACCTGACGAGATTTTTATTGGGACAGGGTAAGGTTATGTGAACAAATGAATTTAGAAATGATGGCACGAATTAGATATAAGATTTAGAAATAGAATAAGAATATGGGCGGAAATAATTATCTTTAGCGGACTGTATTAAAATTGAAAATTAAAAGAAAGTTAGGTTCTGGTTACGGGAAGGTCGCCGGTATCTAATATTACCGGTTCGAAGATGACCAAAATGTTACGGCGAAAGGCGTTCGCAGTAACAGCGGCGAAATAAAAGATGTGGGTTGGGTAGGTTATGGATAGTGAAGTACTTACAGGGATACACAGGAACCTGGAGACGAGCTGTCCACGGTCGGCGGGGTAGGTTGAGTTCCTGGCGCACAGTCACTACACTAAACAGTTCACTAGGGGCACTGGTTAAGGGTGTTTAGGTCGAGCTCTTCACTTTAGGTTCAGGAGTCACTATAATAAGGGCAGATTACCAGCGCGCGTATTTTGTGGGCGTCTCGCGTTAGCTAGCAGACAGACTGGTCGCGCGCTCGGCTCACCAAGCTAGCGGCGGCGGGCCGCGCAGCGGTGGCGCCGCGGCAGACAGGCGGACGCGGTCGTCAACAACCGCTGAGTCAACCGCCATACCGATGGCGGTACGGTTTGAAAGGCCGTCCCGGCTTTGGCGGGAACAGGTGCAATGTCAAAATCAAACGGAAACAATCTAATTAGTTAATATTTGTGATTAAGAAATTCTTGCACTGTATAAAATGTCTTATGGTAAGAGGTCTTATCTTATCTCGTAGTGGGGCCTGCCGAGGTCTTCCGCAGTAGCAAGTCGACGTATTGTGATCTTTTGTGCAACCCAATCCTATAACTCTACCTCCTCAGTGAATATGATTTGTTTATCAATTAGTTTAATCACCCATCAACTGAACCGACATTGTAGACATTCCTTAACATGCTCGATCGCAAGTGGAAAGCGGCAACCAATTCTAATTAATTAAAATGGCGGCGCTACCCGATCTACACGTACTCACTGAATGGGTAAGTAATTAGTAACTTTGAGAGCACGTTTTGTACGCCCATCCCTGACGTCAATTAAAGTCTGTTTGACGAATTGGAATAAAGGTTATTTATAGCTTCCGTGCTTCGGAAGGCACGTGTTCCGCCGGAAGCCGCTGGTTCCAGATGTTATCCCACCAAGCCTTATTAGGCCGGTGTGGTGTGCCATGGCCCAATCTCTCCACGGACTGTTGTCCATGTGGGAAAAACTGTGCCCTAGCGGGTAGTTTATAGGCTGACGATGATAACTTCAACTCAAAGCTGGATGCATACATTTAACGACTATTATCCCCAAAGGGTTAGTCAGAGACTAGGCAATGAGGACAGAAAAACAGGCCTCTACCATAGTCCACTTTTTACCAAATAGCGATTGCACATCAGCTCAGCATGACAGGTGGTGAGCCCACCGCCGTTCTATGCAGTTGGATGTATTTGCAGTCTTTAGTCTGTACTTGGTCGCCTTTTACGACACCCAAGGGAAGATAGAGGGTGGTAGTAGTCTTTCACTGCTACGCGACACGGTTAATGGATGCCTAAAACCCTAATGCCTATGTCTGCCGCCAAGCAGCAATGTTTACGCAGCGCACTGCTTTTGTGGTCCTCATTGCCTAGCCTCTGACTTAGTGCCTTTGCACACGGCGCGTATCGTAAGCGTATCAACACAATATCCTCCTACATCACGTCATCTCCTACGATTCGCTGCAGCACCGCTTCGTGTGCGGACTTGTTTGAACATGTACGCGCTCGTATTGCTCTCGTCCTACGCGTATTACGATACGCTTATGCTACGGCCACATTAGCGCGCTAATAAACTTCGTGTTCCATTGTCGCTTTACTGCGAGAGAGGCGAAGATTAATAATACTTGATTGAACTGCGACCAAATGAAAAGTAGCCAGCGGTACCACCATACGGTGGGCACGGGACGACCTGGAAGACACCGAAGGCATTCCATGTTTCGTCCTCCCCAGAAAGGGGAGAAGGGCAATAGGGACAAAGACATTGATGTAAATTTGTAGGGGGAGTGAAGAAGTACGCGCGGTGGGGCCCATTCCGCGCGTAACTCCCGCGCATCGGCCTGCATAACCGGATGATTGAGCCAGGCCGTGGGTGGTAGGTGGGTTTGTCGCTTTACTACGCGACGCAGTAACGCGTTAAGGCGATGATGCATCGCGCTAAGATGAAGTGTTCGGCCAGACGTGTCGAATTAGCACGCTAGCGCGCTAAACGTGGCCCCAGCATTACGATACGACGACGCCGTGTGCGAAGGCACTTTACTCATCGGGGATAATAGTAATGAATGTATGTATGTTTTTAAGTGAATCATCACATCAATTCAGCAATATCTAGCCACTGCTGGACATATGCCTCCTCCATGTTATGCCATTTCGTTCTATTTAGCAGATTGCATCCAAATAGATCTACTTATATATAAAAATCAATTGCCACGCATGTACAATGGCTACCTCCGTGGCTTTACCAGTCTAAAGGTCAAAATCCCTTGCTCACTGCGTCGTATATTTGGTACGGGCACGTACCCGGGCGATCGGTGCGCTTCATACGAAAATCGCTGCAAAGTGGTAAAGCGACGGTGAGCCCGACCGTACGTTCGCGCATCACTTCAGGGGCCCAAGTCTGCTAATTTTGTTAAGATCACATGCCATTGATATTCAATTACGACTCCATTACGATTAACACCAATTGGGTAGTCTGCAAAAACTTAGAAGTAGTCACAATCTAATCGTAATGGAATCGTAATAGATTTTTTTTTAATTTATTGCGTGGCCAAATAAATGGCCACACAACTACTAGCAACAACTAGTATAAGCTAGTCTTCCGTCGTAATAACAGAGTTGATAGTAGATGATAATGAGTGATGATACTATGAATGTTTAATGCTAAATGATATTCCCCCCAAACCCCTTGAGTTCCAGTAAAGATGTGGGACTTTACTGAGATCTCACACGGGCTTCTTGAGAGAATTTGAAAAGTGATGTTGCACTGTTTTGTTTTATTTGCCAACCCTCATGCACGTTCCCGAACACTTAACGGTTAATAATCCACCATTATTTCACAATAATATACGACAAAACAAAAATTTTAGAAAATAAAAATTATTTTGTTTCATTGAACTGCCATTGGACTATTTTGCTAGTCTGCTCTTCAATCGTGTTCCAATGTAACTCCATTGTAGATTAAATTGGCATTCTACTCTTATTTGACGTTTGTTTGACATTTCGATCAATGGACTCTCAGTGACAATTTTGCTATTGACGTACGATCGAGCAACAATACCCTAAACAAGAATGTTGTCACGATTATTTCGGACTTTTATAAAATTATGTGGGATATGTTTACGGTGGCGGTCAGGGTGTCGCAAAGGGGTAAAGGACTTACAAAATTTTCGAGCCAAAACACACTAACTTTTTTTCACGAACTGACGAAAAAAAAACAATGCTTTCAAAAAGAGATAGAAAAATTTCCAAAAAAGATTTTAATTTTTTTTTGTTAAGTAAGTACATCGGATGCCGCTCCAGGTTCCTGCGGGGTTTTCCAAAAAAGAATTTTAAAAAATTGTAAAAAGAATTATGCTTATTATTTTTTTAATAGACAACAGAAATCTCCATACAAAATATGAATATTTTTTTAAAATATTTTTTTGATAATTACATCGGATGCCGCTCATGTTCCTGCGGGGTACCCCAGAGAAACAAAAAAAATGTCAGATTTTAACTACGACGCACCGTTTTTGAGATATTCGCGTTTTTATAAAAAGTTACCTTGAAATTTTTCTAAGTGTCGGCTTCATATAAAAATCAATTCCATTCCATTACGATTAAGACAAATTGGGTAGTCTTCAAAAACTTAGAAGTAATCTCAATCTAATCCATTACTAATCGTAATGTACTCGTAATAGACTCTAATTGGTGTTGCCTATCAAGAGACCGAATGAGTGAACTGAACAACTATTATTTTAGTTTAAATAATGGTTTTTTTAATTCTCTATGATTCAATTACAAATTATTTTGTTCGCAATGAAGCGCCTTGTTTAAAAACATGAACTATGGATATTAAAAACGCTTCTTTTAAAAAAAAAGAGTAGAATTTCATTTATCCACAATGGAGTTACATTGAAACACGATTGAAGAGCAGACTAGCAACATAGTCCAATGGCAGTTCAATAGAATGTCACTGCTAAACCATTGGTCTTAAATTAGTAAGAGAATACCAAATGTGTCAAACAATTACAAAAGCGATCCAATTGCAATTCAATTATGCCATTCGTAAATTAGCAGACTTGGGCCCCAGAACAGATGCACCTATACTCCAGCCAAATTCGATGACGAATGTTTGTAAACAGATTACTGTTATTTCTTTGTGCAAATATCTAGTTTCACTCGGATTTTTACTGTTTTTTGGAAGAAAGACACAATAGTTAATTGTTTTCTTGTAAATCTCTCTCAAGAAAAAGTAAAAATCCGTGTGAAATAAGATATTTGCACAAAGAAATGACAGTTATCTGTTTACAAACATTCGTCATTTTAATTCGCACAATTGTGCGAGATGGCACCTTTTGATTTTACCTATTATTTGTGTCGTCAACTCGCACATACGTACAAAGTATAGTCGAACAAAAATTGGAAACAAGAAATTTTGTTTTATTTTGTACTCATAACTGTCTGGTATTAAACATTTAAGGATTATAACTTTTTCCAAACCTCTTTGTAATTGACTGTACATGACTACCTCAGATTTTAACTTTTGTGCGAGTTGACGACACAAATAATAGGTAAAATTAAATGGTGCCATCTCGCACATGAGTGCGAGTTGACGAATAACTCTCGAATTTGGCTGGAGTATAGATATTTGGGTAACCCTTTTTTTTGTATTTTTGATTATCAGGACAAGGTTTGTTTCAAAGAAAAAGTTTGGAAATTCGTCACGTAATAGATAAATTTTTTTCGGAATGTAACAAATTACTCGTACTCAATTACTCGTTCAATCGCCTCTTTGGTCTAGTGGCTAACGCTAAGCCACCGGTTTCAGACCCAGAGGTCCCGGGTTCGTTTCCCAGCGGGGGGCACATCTTTGTGTGCTTGGTTTGGTTGGTGGTAAGGCTGTTAAGTCCGCCTGGCTAGCTACCACCATCTTATCTATGTCTGCCGCCATAACAACGATGTTTATAGCATTGTTGTGTTCCGTACAGTTTGAGATAAGATAGCCAGTTCCTCAGTGGTTGAGGATTCCGGGTGAAGCGCGCTTCCACCTTCGGCCTTATCGTCACTTACCATCAGGTGACATGAAGGCCAAGCGCTTACCCGTTGTAGAATAAAAAAATAATAATAAAATAAAAATAAAAGTACTCGCAAGTACAAGAGCAGAAAATGCACTTTCTAGTAACTAACGATACTCTAGCTTCAATTGTTAACCACTTACGTTACTAACCGCGGTACTCAGAGACGTCAATTAAGTTTTAATGACAATTAAGTCTCTTGCTGTCACTTTCGTATATATAGTGATAAATAGAGAAGGAAAGACATTTAATTGTCATTAAAACTTAATTGACGTCTCTGAGTACGGCAGTAAGTGTGCTTTTATCTAATAATATACTTGTATTAATTGTTGTCTACTATTACTCGAACTTAACAGTATGCCTTAAAATAGTCTAGTTCTGGGTTCGGTAATTAGAACACATTTTCTTCATGTGTAAATAATTACCTGATAATTTCAAATCTTTTACCAATTTATTTAATATTTAAAAATAGTAATTGTGCGTTGTCAGTATGAGCTAGTTTTTACTCCTCAACTAAAAAACAGTTGGCATGCATTTGACCTGATGATAAGTGATGATAAGGCTGAAAGTGAAAGTGCATTTCACCCGGTATCCTCAACTACTAGGAATTGACTATTTTATCTAGATATCTATATTGACTATTTACTGGGACTATGATTACCTAAAACAAACAATATTATTGACAAATAATTAAATCAGAGAAATTATATCAGAACTATTTTCCTTACAATTTTTTTTATTATTGCTTATTATAGGATTAAAGACAAGTAAGATTATATTTTTCATTCATTCATTATTGATGACAATAGCTCTGATTAATACAAATAGTATTTTATTTACTTTATAGTAACTTGCTTACTACATCAAACCTTCATTGACCGACATAAAATAATTGCTTTACTTATCAAACTATAGTTGTGATGTTAAAAAATAAATTTGGAGTCGTGGTCATGGGTAGTAAATTGCCTATCTATAATATTTGAATTAATCGTAATAATAACAAACTATCTTCGGAATTAAACTAAGATAGTGATATCTCAAAGTAAACTTGAAAAGAAAACACCAACAACGTCGTGAATGGATAAATATACTGTTACTATTATCAAATCAGTGGCTTTTGATCACTAACCAATACCATGGGCATCTAACGACAACAACGGGACCAACGGCCTAACATGCTTTCGAAGCACTCCCCCCCCCCCCCCCCGTGCTTGCTCAAGATGTTTTTAATTTGGTCAACCATCCAGTGATTCGTTTTTGCGAAAGTTACTTAACGACGATCGTAAACCGAACCCCTTTGTCGCTGCGCCATGGAGCTCTTACGTATATACATGGTGTTTCTTGTAAGGTGTCAAGCCGATGCGTGGTAATAGGGGACTACCATACCTATCTATTGAACCCCCATGTATGTTCAGCGATTTTTGATAGTTTTCGAGCTATATATTTTTTTCTTTTCTAAGTATTTTATAACGACATCAGTTTAAATATTTTTTGTAACTTGTATTGATATTAGGAAGAAGATAACTAAGTTAAAGAGAAGAGTTCACACAAATATGTACACAGAAAAATATACCTACTTACAAAAATAAAGTCAGTAAAATACTTAGAAAAGAAAAACAATATGGCTCGAAAATCGCAGAACATACATGGGGGTTCAATAGGTATCGTAGTTCCCTGTCACAAAACATCGGCTTGACACCTTACAAGAAACACCCTGTATATCAACCGCTTAAAACGTTATCGATTTTACTCCCCTCAAACAAATATCCGAAATGAACGTAGCGAAGATAAATGATCACTAGGAAGTTACTTAACCCATTTCGATACATTACACAAGCAATTTGCTCCATCCCGTTTCATAAAGGTTTGATGATAATACACGAATTCCAGTGAAGTGTATCGCAAAGAGCGACAAACCTCCTTTCAAGGCTTCAACTATGTTTTTTATATCATCTTCAAGAATTTGTCAGTGGTCTGATTCTGACATATTCTCCATTACCACTTCTTTAATCTAGTTTTTATCATCATCCACATCACCATCAGCCTTATCATCAACTCACATCAGGTAAGATGAAGCAAAGCTTACGCGTAGAAGATTATAAAAGAGTGTATTAGAACAGACAGAACGACAACCCTCCTTACCTTGCTATTTTCAAACTTTCGCAACCGTGTCACAGAGGCTACTGCACAGAATAGACGGAATCATTTGTTCTGTGGGCTACTGAGAATCCATAAAGTTACTGTACCTTTCCGCTAGGTATAGTAACTTTATGTGAGAATCTGAATGACTCTAAGATTCTGACATTTTAGTCCAAATGTAAATGTAAATCAAAGTACTGAAACAAACACGATGTTTCTCGTTTACGCTACCGATCCATCTCTGTGGCATTAGAATTTATGGTACTAGGTTTTTCGTAAACCTTTCTCCGTCGAGCTTTTCTACAATTCAGATGATATTTTTTTTGTATAATAATATGCAGAAACCTTCTATAAACTAAGGCAGAGGGATGGTGCTAGGTTTTTAAGACCAAGCTAGAACCGGAGCGCATCGGCATCTAGGTTAAGCGGCCGAGAATTTCCAACGCGAAGCTGCATTTCCGAAGTTATTAATTTTATTATCCGACTTCTTAGCGGGAAAGTGAATCAACATATTTGCAGTTTTGTTGTATTTATTTTTACACAGAATGGACCAAACGGTGACACTAAAAAGTTTTACTGTCACAGTTTGGTCGTTTTGATCTGTTTGTGATACTGCAGAATTCAGAGTAAAATTATGTAAGTGAGAAGATAATTCTTTTTTCAGTTAAAGTCAAAAAACTTATGTACTTAGAGCACAAGCCAGTAATAAATTAATCACGTTCAAACTTTTGCGTCCAACTATATTGAACAATAGCAGAGTTGGAAATCAATTTTTCATACCGATTAAAACTAACTTTCAGCAAAGACAAGTCACAACTTCTCTCGTCCCGCAGCTAATAAATTGACTACAGCCATTGTTCGAAATGGCTAGTCACGTCGAGTAATACGGTACGAAACCGCAGAGTAACGATCAGAAACAACATGCGTTATTCAATACTCTGTATCAGGCAAAAGTAGCGTTGCCCCACGTTACGGTTAAACGGAATTCTTTTAAATTTTTTTTTTATATTTATTGTTGAAATTTTGCATTCACAATGCTATATAGATATAGGATAAAATGTCTACTAGAAAAAAAAAATTAGATTAGAATTTCGGTTAGAGCAGTGGACCGGAATCCAAAGGTTTGACGACCTCATTGGTCGAGTGGTTTGTACACCGGTTTTCATGGTGTTGCCATCTCTGAGGTCCCGGGTTCGATCCCCGGTCGGGTCAATTTAGAGAAAAACTGTTTTTCTAAATTGATTTCGGGTCTGGGTGTTTTTTCTATGTTTATGTATATTTATCCGTTATCTTACCATATTAACGAGTTTCACAAGAATACTCATCTTGGTCTAGATAATGGGTGTGAGCGTAAACAAAATTTATTTAAAAATTTATTTAAATGTCGTGGGTTCGAATCCCACTCGAGCTTCCTGAGACTGGTTGATTTTTTACTAGTATACATTTTTTTTTATATTTTCATATTTTAGGTATAGCGGCTTATTAAAAGAATACAACCAACCCCTCTCTTCATTTGGGTGTTGTAAAAGGCGACTAACGGACTAAAGACTGCACAACCATCCAAAAGCATAAAGCGGCGATGGGCTCGCCACCTATCACGCTGAGCACATGTGCAGTTGTAATTTGATGAAACGTGGACTGCGGCAGGGACTGCTTCTGTGGTCCTCATTGCCTTGTCTTTGACTAACCTTTTATGGATAATAGTTGTGAATACATGTATGTATCTATTTTAGTCATCATTAAAGAAGTCGATGGCGAAGTTGCTACCGCGTTTGGGTTGGGTTCATGCAAATCCTCAACTTTCATAATGCCAAGACCTCAATTAGTCCATGAGATTATTGACGCTATATAGTAAAATTCCAGGTCTACGAATGGGTGACCAAATGAAAATTTCTCACAAGTTGTGACACAAGTTCACACACAACTCCTACTGTATTTGTCACCACGTCACGTGTCATGTTGTATTTTGAAAAACACCTATATCTAAGCTTTGCCCATAAATCTGGTCACCCTAGTCAGAAACTAGCTTTTGGTAAAGTGAGCGGATGAATAATTGATATCGCCTAACAAACCGCACAGCTCGGAAAATAATGACCCGTTTATACACGCTCAAATTATATTAACTATAGATTTTTTCCGGTGATTATTGGAATGTTTCTATTAATCATTTTTTGTATTGCACAATGAGTAGGTGTTTGTAATCCCAACCGATAGTTGAATGGTTAAAATGCGCACTTTTTCAGGTAGACTGTCTCTGGGCGCTATTCCCCTTTCCCGGGATACGGTCTCGCTCGGCGAGGTTGAAGCCCTTAGAGGCCCTTCCTTTCCACTCTATCCAACTTAACTGAACGTCTCTAAGTATCTAGTTTAGTACAGGGACACACTCGCGTGATCGAAGCCCCTCTAGAAAATCACGGCAAGAGAATCTCGAAATTCCTCATCTCCATCTTTTTAACCGCCTCTGTGGTCTAGTGGCTAAGCCACCGGTTTCAGACCCAGAGGTCCCGGGTTCGATTCCCAGCGGGGGGTACATCTTTGTGTGCTCGGTTTGGTTGGTGGTAGGGCTGTTAAGTCCGCCTGGCTAGCTACCACCATCTTATCTAAGTCTGTCGCCATAACAACGATGTTTATAGCATTGTTGTGTTCCGACAGTTTGAGATAAGATAGCCAGTTCCTCAGTGGTTGAGGATTCGGGGTGAAGCGCGCTTCCACCTTCGGCCTTATCGTCACTTACCATCAGGTGAGATGCAGGCCAAGCGCTTACCCGTTGTGGAATAAAAAAAAAAAAAAAAAAAAATATTGTTACAACAAAATGAAAATGCAAACGAAGTGAAATGAACGAAATGAAGTCCAACAGCAAAATCCTTAATTTAATATGTAACATACATACATATTTACATATAATCACGACTATTATCCCCGAAGGGTTAGTCAGAGACTAGGCAATGAGAACCACAACAGCAGTCCTCTAGTTCTCAGTTCAATTTTCACCAAATACTGACTGCACAAATGTGCTCACCGTGACAGGTGGAGAGCCTATTTCCGCTCTATGCAGTTAGGTAGGATGTATGTCCTTTTACGACACCCAAAGAAAGAGTGGGGGTGGTAGTATTCTTACACCGTTACGCGACTCGGTTATAAAGTATAAAGTTTAAAAAATAACTTACTAAAATGATGTTACCAGGTCGTCTACATAAAAGAGTTCCTAAATAAATTAATGCATTGAACTGAATGTGGTTTCAATTTATGTATCGCTGGTTATTCGCGTTCATTTACATAATACCGCAGCTTTAACCCATTAATTTCAACAGCCTTTAATTCAAGCTAATTATTACTACGGACCACAATCCATTTCACATCACTATTAAACTAGCTGCATCAAACTTTACCGTGATAAGCCTATACATGACCGGATGATTGTTTAATCGACAGGTGATTCAAACAGATAGACATTGGTTATTGACATTTCATTTTAAACAATACTATTTTTTATGGTATGAACTGTAATTGGCCTTAACAACTTAACCGGATTTTATCGAAAGAGGACGTGTTAATTGCGGAATATTTGGAACTAGACAAGCATTACCTTTGTCAAAGAAGTTCTAGACAAAACTTATAGAAATCATGAACTTAATTCGGTCTTACATTCAGACGGGGATTTACGCGAAATACTATGGAGATCCTACGTATGCTTTTTAAGATCCGTCTTGATATAGTTCGTATCGAATCTATATTCGTTATATTTATGCATGTCGCCCAATGATTCCAATCTCCCCATCCACAAATGGTTCACTACTAAACCTGGAATGGCTCGTTACTTCCCTCAAGTAACGACCACCTTCCACGAGTTTTGAATAGCCATCGTCGTCGAAATGAACAAACGCTTTCCCGCGTCGAGTACAATTTACCTTTAAACGATCGCGGATTGAGTTAGAAGATTACAATTTTATATGTAGAGCGTACGGAAGACATCTTGAATGAACTCAATTTCTTATTTTCAATGGCTTTTAAATCTTTCGTATCTTCGTTTATTTTTAAACTAACTAGTAAAACTCAATTGGTGACTGTTAAATATTGTTTCTGCTTTTGTTTTGTTTTTTACTTTTTATTTGCATATTTATTTTGTACCTATCAATTCATTTATTTTAAAATATTCCAAAGCTAGGGCAGGATTTTCATATTCTGAAATGAACAACTAATTTATAGATTATTACCACAAACATAACAAACCGTGTTTCGTGATTTTATGACATAAATTTCATCTTCCTTATGTCGATTAATCTCACAACGATCAATTTCATGAGCAAACACGACGAACATTTTTTTTTCAGAACATTGGGTAGCTATTCGATTATATTTATGATGTGCACTTTCACAGCCTTGGAATAAAATGAAATATATTTATAAGAACATTATGTAAGAGATGGTATTACGTTTATTATGGTATTATTTAAGCTTTCCTTGGAATAATATATCTTTAAATATTTCAGCCTGCACATTATTGCCTGAAAGTACACTTAAAACATCAACTTTCGCAATTCTTTCCCATCTCTCAATCTGAACATTTAATTGCATCATCTTACGTACATTCTCGAGTGTAGCTGAAATTCATTTCTTGTGTCCCGAGGCTCGTTCGCAAAAACTCTTAACGTCGTTACGAAATGATTACCTACCGGTGGCCTTACCATTAGTATGCCCTACTGACTTGATACTCGTTAGCGATGACGTCATTGTCAATTTAACCGCCTCTACGGTCCTGTAGTAATTTGTCATTCTGTCTCATACCCAAAGATACCGGCTTCGATTCACAGCGAGATAAGATAGTGTACCTGGTTTGATTACTGTTAGGGTAATAACGATAGTAGTGGTAGGTTAATAACGATTTATTTTCTTTTTAACTTACCAATGTCGGTGGTCATAACAAAATATTAGTAGCATCGTGTAGTTACGAAAGTGAATAGTAACCAGTAGTTGAGGATTCTAGATAAAGTGTGCCTGCATCTTTGTCTTTACTATCACATACCATCAGGCAAGATGAAGGTTACCTAAGTAGTACCTAAGCAACCGAATTTTGATACACTCTGTTGCCTACTTATATTACATTATCAATTTATAATTGTTTGAACTCTGTTGTTCAAGGTTTAGGTGTAAAATAATATTTAATTTATTTAAACCAAAAGTTTAATTTAAGAATTGTTTTCTCTTGTTTTTTCATTTGTTTTTCGCACTGTTGTCTTTATCAACAATATATTTCTTTTTTTGTAAATTCATTAGTGGAAACTCTAAATGTATATTATTTGTAAATTATTGTTAATATGTGTAATAATGAAGCTGTATGTTTTCTTAAACAATAAAATAAATAAATAAAATTTCCCAGTAGTAAAATGTTAAAATCCGATACTTCTAAAAGAAAGAGACCTGTGTAATGGCGGCTCATTAAAAGAATACAAGAAACCTTCTTCTCTTGGGCGTCGCAAACGGCGACTAACGGACTAAAAACTGCACATTCATCCAACAGCGTATATGTAGCTGATCACGTGTGCAGTTGTTATTTGGTAAAACCTGGACAGTGGCAGTGCACTCCTTTTACGGTGCTCATTGTATGTAAATAGTATATAAGGTATGGTATTAGTATAAAGTATATAAGTCCATCCCATACTTTCCATTCTATGAGCGTTAATATTACTCTTTTAGGCCTTCTGATCATTTCGATATGCGAACGCTGTGGCAAACAAGAAACGTGTAAATACAAATGGTAGGGCTCCAGGACAAACATCGGCATATTTCCGCCGTCTTTCGCGGAATACGTGAATACGCGAAATGTTCGAATTAATTTGGAAGCAAAAAAAACTCTTTAAATACGTTGTTTGCTCCCTCAGAGTTTTGATGTACGGCGGATTCTTTTAAATTGGATCCATTATGCTGCATATCTGTTTCATTATGTTATAATGTGAATCCTGTACTTGGCTTTCGTTTACTTCGAAAAGAAATAGTCATAATTTATTGTATACTTGTGTGTAGAGGCAATGCGAGTGGACATATTTCAGATAGAAGAACTTTCGATATTTTTTACATTGCAATTTTCGATTTGTGAACGCGTAATTTAATAAAGTAAAAATAAGTAGCAAGACCTTAAAATTTAATTAAGAGGGTTTACGCATTTCGGTTTCCCATACAAACTTCCAAGTTCAAATTTTTAAAAACCAATGCCCCAATTTTAATAAAACATTGCACGCTTAAGTAAAATACAGGGATCTAAATTTTAATGTCCACTATAGAAAGTTTAAAATCGCAATAACTCAGTTCAATAACCGTTTTTTAAAAATGTTTTCAACAAACTATTTAGATCCCTGTATTTTACTTAAGCGTGCAAAGTTTTATTAAAATTGGCGCATTGGTTTTTAAAAATTCTTTTAAGCACGGAATTACGAACTGAATACATTATCATTAGCCTATAAACGTCTGCAAAAGCACATTCCACGTTTCACCAAATGATAACTGCACATGTGCTCAGCGTAACCGGTGGTGAGCTCATCGCCGCTCTATGCTGTTTGATGTATGTGCAGTCTTTAGTCCGTTAGTCGCCTTTTATGACACCCAACGGAAGAGATGGGGCGGTAGTTTTCTATTAATAAGCCGTTACCAGCACAGCACAGTTGAACAATGTTTGTTATAAACAAGAGTTTAACTCATACTAACTTTAAGGCGTACGAGAGTACTAAACTAATCTACCATCCAAAAATTAAAACTTCTAGTATTCACGCTCTCGAAAACATTTCTAATTCCAATCCTATTTGAAGCTCCACTGCAAAGTTAGGTGATTTAATATTGCATTATAACCAAATTCAAAGTGACGTATATGTGTACTAAACGTCAATTAAGTTTTATTGACAATGAAGTCTCTTGTCGGACTTCTTGGCGGGAAAGTGAAGCGTCATGTCTGCAGTTTTATTTTATTTTTTATAATTTGTGTTTTGTCGAATATTAATGTAAAATAATGGTGGATTATTTACTGTTAAGTGTTCGTGAACGTGCATGAGTGTTAGCAAATAAAACAAAACAGAGCAACATCACTTTTCATATTCTCTCAAGAAGTCCGTGTGAGACCTCAATAAAGTCCCACAGCTTTATTGAGTCTCGAGGGGTTTGGGGTAAAATCATTTACCATTAAACGTTCATTATCACTCAATATCTTAATGTTAAGAAATTAATACTTAATATTATATCTTACTTGACACTGGCTAAATGTGCTGATCGCACGAAGCGATTCATTAAGAGAAAAAAAAGTCTCTTGTCTCTTGTCCGTCTGTCGTCTCTTTAACTGTGTCGCGTAGCGGTGAAATATACTACCCCTCTCTTCCCTTGGGTGTCAAAAAGGCGACTAAAGAATTAAAGACTTCACATACTTCCAACAGCATATAGCGGCGATGGGCTCACCACCCGTCACGCTAAGCACATGTGCAGTCGCTATTTGGTGAAAAGTGGACTATGGTAGAGGACTGATCTGGCTGTCCTCATTGCCTAGCCTCTGACTAACACTTCGGGTATAATAGTCGTGATTATATGACATATGTATGTTAAGTCTCTTTCTGTCACTTTCGTATGTATAGTGCTAAATAGAGAAGGTAGGACATTTAATACAAAGGTAAGTCAAATTATTTATTCAATGTAAACCGTTACAGGCACTTATTGACGTCAATACTAATAATAATAAAAAAACAGTTAACTAACTTGTAGTTAAGACTTAACAACTAATTTAACTAACTAACTATTGTTAATAATTGTCGTTATTAAAACATAATTGACGTCTCTGAGTACAGCAGTTAGTGTCGCTTAAGTGTGTATGATATTATAGCATGTAGGTTGCTGGCTCTGAGTAAATAGTTGATGGGTACACAGCTCGCGTAGAAGAAGTGTAACGTTTGCGCAGCGCCTTTCTTAGCTTAGAACTATTGGTGCTATTAATTTTTGTTGGTCTCCAAGTCTAAACCGTTCGCAATGAAATATGAAAACGGAGGAAGGGATGAATTGATGGATCCGCTGGAGGTGACGCCATCGCCCGTAATTGCGTCTTTAACGCACGGAGGGAGCGTAATTTGCGGCAATCCCGATCGTCGGCAATGCGGATTACTGTAACGTTTATATTACGATGGTTTTCTCAATTCTTTTAAAATGTTGAAGATTATTTACAAATATGATAAGTAGTTAATTTATACTTCGATCACAAATATAAACTAGATACTTACACAATCCTAGCGTAATAGTGGCAGCTTTGGCTAATAGTTACTAATAGTTAGTAAGTTTGAAGATTATTTACAAATATGATAAGTATTTAATTTTAACCTTCGATCACTTAAATAAACAAGATACACAATCCTAGCGTAATAGTGGCACCTTTGACTAATAGTTAGTAAATTTGAAGATTATTTACAATTATGATAAGTACTTAGTTAATTTTAACCTTCGATCACTATTTAAACTAGATACACAATCCTAACGTAATAGTGGAAACTTTGACTAATAGTTTCTAATACATTTAATTTTGACGTACAATGTGTTTTGGCCGAATAGCAATTTTTAACCGTGTTACTTAGCGGTGAAAGAATACTACAACCCCCTCTCTTCCGTTGGGTGTCGTAAAAGGCGACTAAGGGTGTTACCAGACCAATAGATCGATCGTCGATCGACGGCATCGATCGATGGTAGAATGGATTAGTCGACGTCGATCGATAGTGTATACCAGACCTATCGATCGATTGTCGATCGACGACATCGCTCGATAGTAAAATGGATTAGTCGACGTCGATCGATAGTTTCTACCAGATCAATCAATCGATGTCGATCGACAATCGACCGGTAGAATGGATTGGGTGTTAGATCGAGCTGTTTGATTAGACGCGCCGCCCGCGCCGGCCGCTTCCCTTTTTTTATAAATTTATTTCGTGTACATGGATACTAGTCGTAACAATAGAGTTCATTGATTATGCTTAAAGTTGATGATAATGAGTGATGATAATATGAACGTTTAAATGCTAAATGATATTCCTCCCAAACACCTTGGGAAGCACTTTAGATTAAGCAACACCGAAAAAGAGGGGAAGGGGAGGGGGAGCCAAAGTGCGGAAATGCATAGTTTTCAAAATATTTTTATTTTGAGGTTATGTTAGGTTATTTATTTAGGTTATTTTTAGGAAAAAAAACCAAATATTCTACTAAGTTACTATTACCGTACCCCCCCCCCCATCCCCCCCCAAGATATTTCTCAATGGAGCTAGTTTTCTGATGTCTAATAAAAAAATAACCTCGAAATTCATGACAATCTCACTACGCAAAACAAAACCGCTGCTTTAAATGTAATTTGGATAAAATAAGCGATATTTGGCTTTAAAAAACACCCGCATCCAGATTCTTCTGCGTTTGCGTCTCCGTAATAATAGTACGAGCAACATTGTACTGGCCAAGAACAACGAGTCCTCTTCTGAATACATTTCAAAAGAAACTGATGGAATATAGCCGGGGTTAATCGATCAACGTCGACCGACCGTCGATCGATGGGTAAGACGAACGGTATCCGTCGATCGATTAAAGCTGCCACACCTATCGATCAACGTCGACCGACCGTCGTCGATCGATTGGTCAGTCAAACGGTATCCGTCGATCGATTAAATCTACCAGACCAGTCGATCGACGTTGATCGATGCCATCGGTCGACGATCGATCGATTGGTCTGGTAACACCCTAAAGACTGCACATACTTCTAACAGTGCAGTCGCTATTCGGTGAAAAGTGGACTTATGGTAGAGGACCGATTTTGCTCATTGCCTAGTCTCTGACTAACCCTTAGGGGATAATAGTCGTGATTATATGTAATTTTTAAGAAACACTTCGTCATGTTGATCTTAGCTCGCACACTACCACAGATTAAAGAAGAGTTACCAGATACTTCCCTCAGTAGAAAATTACTAATACCTACTGCTTTATTAGCCTACTAATATTTAACATACCGCGCGACCCCACAGCAATCGTAGGGCTGCCTCTTCGATAAAATTAAATTAACATAAATAACTATTTGTGTCTATTTTACTAAGAACTGTAAATATGTTCTGACTGGTAGTTTAAAATTGTATCGTTTATAAAATATATTTTTTTATAAATTGGTGCTGACATCATCATCAAAAGTAAATAGAGGTCAGTGATTGGGTAAAATAAAAAACTACTACTGCACAACAGACCCATCTACTGCACATAAGGCACCAGCCACGCGTACAAACGAATGGAACAATTAAAATTGAACAACGTGCATGCGCTTCGCTTGCGAAAACCGCACTGAATTTGGTCCGCAGACGGCCCGAGACCGCTCGGCCGGGCGGTAGGTAATTATAGCCAATGATGTATAAAGTTATAGATGCGTTGTACACGCTCTAGAATGGCAATACGAATGTAAGGTAATTGCCCGACTCGCATTCAGTCAGGCACGCTCTCGCGTCCCGGCTATACATCGCTACAGCGCGTGAATTTATCAAGTTTTTCGTGGCCAAAATGCCTTCCTGTGTTTTTAGGCGATCCAGAAATTACACGGCAACTTTTAGAGATAAAAAAAACGTGTCATTTCATTCGTAAGTACTGATTTTTATAAATTAAAGATTAAATGCCCGATAAATAAACTGCTGGCTGCTCCTCACGTGGGTAAAGAGTGAGATGTAATCTGTTCTATGCGTGAGAGTGAAACAGACTATGTTAGCGCGGTCTACTGGCAGCCGTTGCCATGGAAACTCACATGTGTATAGAGCGAGATGTATATTTATCTCTTTCTAACCACATAATGTGTCTCTTGTTAGCGCAACGTGTCATAATAAATAACTGTATAAGTAGATATAGTACTACTTGCAGCACTTTAAAATGCAATAATGTTAGCGTGTAACCTGTCTATTTTTTATATGTCTTTGATTATAGCAAGTTTAAAGAGTGACGGAGGCCTGACACTACTATGACTAAACATCTTGCTAGGTACTCTTTCTGTTCCGACGACGTTTTGAGAGCGTTCATTATGCATCAGCAAAAAACCGCAAATGTTATCACCAACCTGAGGGTTTGAGGCCAAAGGAGTTAGGCAAGCGTACTAAATAACCCAACAGCAATTAATTATTATAGGGATGACTGGATATCAATGATTTGACGACCTCCGTGGTCGAGTGGTGAGCACGCTGGGTCTGGCGTCGCGCTATCTCTTCGGATTTAATTCTCGGTAGGGTTAATTTAGAGAAAATTTGTTTTTCTAAATTGATTTCGGGTCTGGGTGTTTTTTTAATGTTTATGTATATTTATCCCGTTATCTTACCATATTAACAAGTTTCAAAAGAATACTTAGACCGGTAGGACATTATTGGTGGGGCTACGAGTCAATAAACCTCAATAAATATATCAGCGGGTCTTGGTATTTTTGTTTTTTAATTGACAGTGTAACCATTAACCCAAAGCTAGTGAGACTATGAGACCGCTAGAACATTATTGGTGGGACCACGAGTCATTTACCTTACTCCTCATCTTGGTCTAAATAATCGGTGTGAGCGTAAACAATTGTTTTTAATGATAGAGGCCGTTGCCTAGCATCGGTACAGTATTAGGGTCTAACAATATCAATAAGTGAACGTTTAAGAGGAGTATCTTTACATCACACTGAGCATGCTCACCAAATTTGGTCCAAAACTACAGGCTCGTTACCGAGATAATCAACAAAACATTATCATAAATCACTAAAACTACACCCTTTCCAAACCCGTACAGCTGTACCTACTACACGCACACAAAGATAGCCGAACATGCACACTAAACCGGAGCACACTGAACTATCATTTTATTGACACTTGTGTGCGTGTAAGTAAAGATACAGCATGTTTTATGATGTGCATTATTTAATTGATTTAGTTTGTTGGAAAACATAATTTTGTAAAATCACTACAAAACTGGAGCCTATTTTTTGTCATTGTATTCAGAATGATGCATAGATATCGCCCTTAAACGTTCGTTATTGATTTTGTTAGACTCTGTATAAGCTGTTACTGTAACCATAACAGCACGCGCCATTATATTTCCTCATTTGTATCATCAAAACATCAAAAGGCGTAATTACGAAACGTAATCCCAAACGAAGAACGCTACGCTACTTATGAAGAATACCCTAATACATTTTCAAAGTGAGCAATAAAAATGTAATGGAAAATAAAACAAAACACTTAAGTGATAAGTGGCTGTGCCGACCCCGCTCCGAGTCATCTCTGCCCTTATTTACCTTAACTCTATGCCCAAGGGCCTTTAAATCCCCAAAATTTAATATAAAAATATCCCTAAGTAAAGCAGATATATGCATGTTTACTCTGCGGCTGTAGAACGAAAAATAAGGAGATTTTACATTATGGTTCAATGCAAAAATGTTTTATTTCATTTGAAAATGTATAAATTTGTAACCAACCATTATGTATTAACGCAGAAGTTTGTATGACATGGTAAGTACTCAAGTGTTAAGCTGCTTCTGAGGCCATAGATACATATATACATAAATTCACAACTGTTATCTCCAAGGGTTAGTCAAGACTAGGCAACGGGGACCGCAGAAGCAGTCTATTGCCATAGTCCACTTTTCACCAAGTTACAACTGCAAATATCGTGCTCAGCGTAACAGGTGGTGAGCCTATCGTCGCTCTATGCTGTTGGATGTATGTGCAGTCTATAGTACGATAGTCGCCTTTTACGACACCCAAGGGAAAAGAGGTAGTAGTATTCTTTTAATAAGCCGATATGCGATACGGCTCTTCTGATGCCATCCGTACGTAAAAAGTACGGCAAGTTAAGTAATAGCCTATATACTAACATTTTAAACTTTCATGGTCACTACAATTATTTTTATGAAAAAACGGGATTTTTACCATGTCTGAGTTGTTTGTTTTGAGTCCCCGATATTTCGGCGCAGTTGCATGCACCATGATCACGGAGTAACTGCAGCTAATGCGGGTGGATGTTAGGAGCAGACGAAACGGTCTACCCTCTTTCTTGATCGTTTATTGCGCTCGACACCCGTACCACTGTTCTCGACCGCACTGTCAACTCGAACTTGTTCACGACACACATAACTCACAGTATCACTACGAGAACCACCACCGTTTTGATTCTTGCGGTTTTTACATAACTGAATCACCGGATTCCAGACATTCGACAATTTAAACCCGTCTTCACGATTGAAATTATTTTTATGCTTTTTTATTTCGATAGCTTCTCTGACCAGTCTTGGTACATAGTGGAGTTCTGTCGAAATAATCTGAAGGTTATAAAACTCCATCCAGTGATTCGGTCCTGAGTGAATAAGATGTTCTGCAATGGCTGATTTCTGAGTGTCGTTATTCTTGACTGCTTTTTTGTGCTCCTTTACGCGACAGGCTACTGTACGTTTTGTTTGGCCTATATAAGAGCTAACACAACTGCAGTCAATTTTGTACACGCCAGGTTTTTCCAGGGGAAAACTGTCTTTTAGTGAACGCAGGCATTGGGCAACTTTTTTTAGTGGTGTGAAGATAGTGTTGATTGAGTACTTGTTTAGTATGTTGGAGATCTTATCTGTCACTCCTTTTATAAAAGGCAAAAACACCTGTTGTCGGTTCACCTTGCACCTGTACTGTTTAGTTGTGTGTCTGGGTGGTAGTACCTTTCCCTTGTACCCGTTCCTCTGCAGGACATGCCGCACATGAGCTAACTCCAGGCCCTTGATGAAGAAATGGCGAAATACTTATTGCGTCCACGTAACGTACAGCCTCCTAAGCTATATGGTTTGCCGAAAGTTCATAAAGAAAACGTCCCTTTGAGACCGATCGTTAGTCAAATAGACTCCCCTACTTATAAACTGGCGAAAGATGTAGCTAACGTACTAAAACCATTGGTAGGACAAACATCGTCGTACGTAAAGGACTCCCGCCATTTCGTGAACATTCTGGCTCAGAACAAGGTCGAAGTAAATGAGGTGATGGTCAGCTTTGACATAGAATCGCTTTTCACAAATGTACCAGTAGCGGATTGTATGGAGGTCATCAAGGTGAAGTTACAAAATAGTAACATCCCGATAGAATATGCCAAGTTGTTACATCATTGTCTATCCACTAACTACTTTGTCTATCAAGGGCAGTTTTACCTTCAGATTGATGGTGTAGCTATGGGTAGTCCCGTAGCTCCAGTGGTTGCGAACATCTGGATGGAGTATTTCGAAGAGCTAGCCACCACCGTTGCTCCTGCACCATTCAAACTCTGGAAAAGGTACGTTGATGATGTTTTCTGCATTAGTAAGCAAGCATTAGTTAGCAATAGTAAGCAACAGATTGAAGATAATTTGGCCAAACTAAACGACATCCATCCTAAAATTAACTTCACCTATGAGATGGAAGAAGGAAGGAGCATTTCTTTTCTTGACGTCAGAGTACGAGTGCACAATGATGGTTCGCTTAGCCACTCAGTGTACAGGAAACCTACACACACTGATCGATACCTCAACGCGACTTCACATCACCACCCAAGACATCTTGACTCTGTAGTGACATCTTTGACTAATCGAGCATATGATTTGTGTGATGACGACCATCTAGACAAGGAGTTAGCTCATGTGCGGCATGTCCTGCAGAGGAACGGGTACAAGGGAAAGGTACTACCACCCAGACACATAACTAAACAATACAGGTGCAAGGTGAACAGACAACCGGTGTTTTTGCCTTTTATAAAAGGAGTGACAGATAAGATCTCCAACATACTAAACAAGTACTCAATCAACACTATCTTCACTCCACTAAAGAAAGTTGCCCAATGCCTGCGTTCACTAAAAGACAGTTTTCCCCTGGAAAAACCTGGCGTGTACAAAATTGACTGCAGTTGTGGTAGCTCTTATATAGGCCAAACAAAACGTACAGTAGCCTGTCGCGTAAAGAAGCACATAAAAGCAGTCAAGAATAACGACACTCAGAAATCAGCCATTGCAGAACATCTTATTCACTCAGGACCGAATCACTGGATGGAGTTTTATAACCTTCGGATTATTTCGACAGAACGCCACTATGTACCAAGACTGGTCAGAGAAGCTATTGAAATAAAAAAGCATAAAAATAATTTCAATCGTGAAGACGGGTTTAAATTGTCGAATGTCTGGAATTCGGTGATTCAGTTATGTAAAAACCGCAAGAATCAAAACGGTGGCGTTTCTCGTAGTGATACTGGTAGTTATGTGTGTCGTGAACAAGTTCGAGTTGACAGTGCGGTCGAGAACAGTGGTACGGGTGTCGAGCGCAATAAACGATCAAGAAAGAGGGTAGACCGTTTCGTCTGCTCCTAACATCCACCCGCATTAGCTGCAGTTACTCCGTGATCATGGTGCATGCAACTGCGCCGAAATATCGGGGACTCAAAACAAACAACTCAGACATGGTAAAAATCCCGTTTTTTCATAAAAATAAGCCTATATACTGTCACGCTGCAGGGCAAAAGCTCAGACTTTTTTAGACCAGTTGCTACTTAGACCAGTTGTGTTTTAGACCAACTTATACTAACCCCTTCGAACTATTATTATGTAGGTACTGTATATGTTACCGGCAATCTGTATAATCCTGTATTTTATACAATACCTAAGCAATGTATAGAATACCTAAAACGTGTAGGTAATGTATGAAATATATTTATTTTATACTTTGCCTAGGTATGCTATACAATACCGAATGCGCATTCTTTAATGTGTGAAAAGGCAGTGACCTACTTATTATTTTTACAGAATTGTTTTGTTACTTAAGTTTTTTATACTTGTTACGTAGGTACCTAAGTACCTACTTATAAGAAAATTACATTGTGTTACTTATACACCCTCATTTTTAGTCGTGTTAATGAAATTAAGGGTGAGTTCCACCCATGAAACTGAACAACTTTCCCCAAGAAACCTATATGCAGAAATGACAAAAAATTACTACAAGACAAGTATATTTATGTGGGATGATTAAATGAGAAATGCTGGATCGCTTTGTAAAACTTTTTTTTTAATTTTCCCCGTAACGACATGCGCGTACACACAACTTAGTCTAATTCGCCATCATGCTCGACCGACCCGTTCTCTCCATACCATTCATCTCACTCACTCTTCATCTCATTCATACTTGACTGCGTTCATTGAATAATGAAATATAATTTAGGCTATGTTCAGTACATTCTTATATTTTAAATCCTACAGACTAGGCCCTTCCTGCAAAGTCTGGCCCCCAGACTAACATAGAATTACAATTTATGATCCCTAGGTACCAAGTACTAATAACTTTAAATAATATTACAACTTCCTATCTTACAGTCAAGTATTTTCATTTACATACCTTTCAAACCTTGATACATCCGTATTGTCTCCTTACATTTCTGATACATTACTTGTTTAATACTAAAAGTAGGTAAATCTAGGGTACACAACAAAACAGTTCGTACATACCTACTCGTTAACAAAAAGGGTATACAACTGGACAAAAAAAACGTATCATCTTATATTTAACAAAACTCTACCTAAGCTTAATGTGCGCAACATTAATGTTGCGCCTTTTCGTAACTTTAACTAAGCACAAAATTAGTTAAGAAATACTAAAGAAAGTTGACCCATAGTGTTATGCCTCACAACATTAAAATAGAGACGATGGCCAGACACCTATGCACACAAAACAACTGAAATATGCATAGAAATTAGTAATAATCAGGAAAAACTGCCCACCTTTTCATGTACTCGGCACAGGTTGTAGTGACGTTAGGACCCTTGGCCTCGGTAGCAATTTAAACCTTTTCAACGTTGTACCTGTTCTTCGGCTTCACCTTGGTTACTCGGTATGGTCCAAAGTAATTTGGTTTGAGCTTTAGACACGGTCCAAACTGTGTCCTCTTTATGTCAACTAAATCACCTTTTCTGTATTTATTACTCCCTTTGCTTTTCTTGTTATAGGTTCTTCTGTTCTCTTCTTGAATTTTCAATATCTGCACCTTGGCTACTGCCCTCAGATCTTCTCTGGTTTTTGTAAATTTTTCTACGCATTCTTCTTGTAAAAGTTTAACTATTTTGACATATTCCTTCTGTTTCATTTTAGTCCCCACCAACAACTCAAAGGGGCTGGTTCCAATGCTTGATTGGTACGTGCAGTTTATGCACCTTTGTTCTTTGCTAACATGCCTGTACCACATTCGCTCATCCTCAATGCACATCTTGGTAAGAACTGAAATCAAAATGCGGTGTATTCTCTCCACCTGACCGTTACCACGTGGAACTCCTGTTGTTATGGTAACATGGGTGATATTCTCATCCTTACAGAACTCTGCGAACTCATTACTCGTGAAAGCAGATCCTTTATCTGTTATGATCCGACTTGGGTTCCCAAACGTCTGCTGGTGAATTCTCAGCTTGTCTATGGTTTCTCTAGCCGTTGTAGACTTTGTAGGGAAGAGCCAAACAAACTTTGTGAACGCATCTACTACTGTCAGGATGTAGTTATATAACTTCTTAGTTTCTGTCAGTGGTGCAATATGATCGCAGTGAATCGTACCCAAAGGAATATCTTCTTTAATAATGCTATTTAAAAATTCTTCTTGCTTTCCTCCTTTTCTCATGGCCAATATACAAGGGATACAAGATGATGACTTCTTCAATTTTCTTTGATACATTTTTATATAATAATCTTTGTTTAGTAATTCTGTCATTTTCTTTCTTCCAAAATGTCCATTTTCGTGTATTTTTCATATAATACCATAATCCATCATCTTAGGTATGACAATCTTGCCATCCTCACCTTTGTAAAGTAAACCATTTTGTTCATAGTAATCCAAGTAGGGATTTTTCTTAAGTATCTCAATTATAGCCAGAAGTTCTTCATCTAACTTCTGAGCTTGTATTATTTGTTCATGCACACCTCTTGTGATGACAGCAACACATGGGTGGCGGCTGAGCGCATCTACATGTCGCATTCTTGTCCCTGCTCTGTGCTCAATGGTGTAATCATATTCTTGTAGAAGCAGAACCCATCTTGCAACTCTGGTAGACAAATCTTTTTTCTTTAGGGTCATCTCGAAAGCTAAGCAATCTGTCACAATTTTAAATGGTGTTCCTAACAAATAGCATCTGAACTTCTTGACATCTTCTACAATCGCCAACGCTTCCAATTCATAACTGCTATATTTCTTCTCAGCATCTGATGTTTTTCTGCTCATGTAGTATACAGGGTGTAAGCTTTTGTCATTGGGATCTTGCTGCAAAAGAATTGCAGAATACGCAACTTGTGACGCATCTGTATGTACCTCTGTTAGTCGTGCTGGATCAAATATACCTTAGACTGGGTGTTCTGACAACTTTTGCTTAAGCATTTGAAGAGCATTGCCTTCCATTTCTCCAAAGGAGAAATTACTGTCTTTCTTCAACATGTCCGTGAGCGGTTTAGCAATCATAGCAAAGTTTTCTATGAATTTTCTAAAGTAGGAAGCGAGACCTATAAATCTTTGCAACTCCTTTTGATTACGGGGTTGTGAAAACTTCATTACTGCTGCAGTCTTGTCAGAAGACGGTCTAATTGTATTATTCTCAATCACATACCCCAATTACTCGACTTGGATCACCAGTAGGTCGCACTTCTTTCAGTTAATTTTAAGACCATTGTTCGGAACAAATGGCCACTTACGGCTGGCAACCTTTTTTGTCGTTTTAATTTATATTCGACAGACGGCTGTCAATGTCAAAGTGTGACACACTCACGTTGAACATTGGTTAGGTTAGGAACCTTGAACGCGGGGTCGTGTGAAATTAATTTGTACTTTGGTGTAATATAATATGTAGGGCACATAATAAGTTAAAATCGGCGGACCGTAAGGATTAGTAAACAGTGCAACAGTGAACATAAGTTTAGTTGGAAACCGGGGCGGCCTAGCTAAAATCAGTTTTGGTTGACGTACCAACACGTGGAGTGATTTGTGCAAGTGGTACGTATTTGTCTGGGGATTGAGAGCTCTCAGGGGTAGCCACGGGACGCTTAGGGCCTTCCACCACCATAGCACCAGCCCTGAAGACGCGCCGGAGCGCGGTCAACCACTACCACGCTGACAGCAGCGTGCCATAGACAGCCGACGCGGCGGACTGCAGCCGAGCTGAAGACGAACGGGATCGTAAGGGTGTGGCACACCGTCTGCTAGTATGTAAGTCGTTTAGTTTAATTATAATTAAGTTTAGTTAGTATATCTTTAAGTCGAGAGGGTGCGGTCTACAGGTTCACCGGAACAGGACCTCTGAACCGTGCCTTCTCTGGTAGCAGAATTGATGTAGACTCTCTATATCAAACAACCATATTCGCTCGCAATTTTTAAAACCTCTCTTAGCTTCCTTAGTCCTTCTTCATAACAATCTGCTGGAATAATCACGTCGTCGATGAATATCATGATTCCTGATGACCTTTGCCATGAGCTCCCTGAAAAAAGCTGTCACAAAACGAGTAAAACAATTCAGACAAATTGATAGTCCATAAGGAGCCCTTAAAAATTCATATTGTTTACTCGGTGACATGGTAACGAACGCAGTGTACTTCATACACTCCTCCTTCATTTTCATATGAAAAAATGCTTCCTTGAAGTCTAATTTACTGAACACGTGGGCATGCAGTAATCTATCTATGTAGTCTTCAATTACCAGTAAGGGAAACACGTCTTTTACCATCTTTTCATTTATCTTCCTGTAATCAATACATACACGAGTAGAACCATCTTTCTTTTTCACCAGTACTAGAGGGCTTGCATACTCTGAGACACTTGGCCGAATAATGCCATTAGTTAACCACTCACCTATTTGTTTTTCAACTTCTTGTTGTTATTTGATAGCTAATCTTCTTGGTCGCTGTGCCACCGGAATGTCATCTTTCAGGATAATCTGCATTTCTATCGATGCTTCCTTGTGTTGTTGCGGCTTATGCTGCTTCACTAAATCTTGAACTTGACACTTTGACTCCTCAGGCAACCTACCTATTTGTGGTTGCTGAAAATCTGTAACCAAAGCAACATTAAAGTGTGAGATGAAATTCACTGACCCCTTATCGAAAACTAATGTTGTGTTTTGTAAAAAAGGCTGACCTAGAATAATTTTATAACGCATAACATCTTTGGGCACAACATGGAGAAACATTTGAAAACAATTTCCATCAATTTTAGTCGCACACTTAATCCTGCCAAGCGACTGAACTTGAAACGCGCCCAACCCCGTGAAAGTGATGCTTTCCTTGTCAAAAATTGCAACATTAAGTTCCAAAAATAAGTCGTATGACATTGAATTTTCGTCGCTTCCCGAATCAATAAGACTTTCTACTTGTACACACGGCGTCAGATCAACCTACCCTAAACTGTCAAATTTCTGCAATGAATATCGATCCTAATAAAGTCTAAGAATAAAGTTCAAAATTGATTGTAGAAATTTGACAGTTTTGGGTTGGTTGATCTGACGCCGTGTGTACACCACCGATTTCCGCGAATTTCACCTATTTATTTCCGTACAACTGTTCGTTTACACTCAATACCGCACCGGCACCGCACTGACATTGACGATCACTGACACTGACAGCTCTGTTGACAGATCTGTCATGTGACGCCGATTAAACCTCTGAATGAACCCGCTCTCCGTCGCTGCCAACCGCAACATCCGAATCCGAACCTCCAATCACGTTCGCCGCCGTCTTCACGCACATTGAACGCTGCTGTTGCCAACTTGACGAGCGAGCGTCGCTACCAGCGCCCCCTTGCGAATGTGAAACTGCAGCTTTCCGCCTTGTGCACCGCGTTGCAATATGGCCGAATGCGTTACATTTGTAACACTTTACGCCTTTGATGCATGCGTCTGAGATGTGATCATGGTCTCCGCACTTGAAACAACGACGTGTAGGCTTCCGAAATGCTTTATTATCCTCTTTCTTTGGCTGTTCTTGCCTTTTTGTCATCTTATTTTTCATAGTTTCGTACATAGCCAGTTTTTTTTTTCAACGTACTATAGGTAGTTATGCCGTACAAGATAGATTTATTCGGTTCATAGTCGATGATCCCTTCTACCGGGTGCGGCGATTGAACTGTCCGTCTCTATCTAACTGTTTTAAAATTCGAACCACTGAATCGAACGCCGCCAAAATTTCAAATGATGGTCTTTGACATGATCTCTATCATCATTTGAAATGATTCTGTTGTGAGAGAAACACATTCAAATTTAGAACAATGGATTTAAAACGAAATTCAGTGATTGCTCTTCATTTGGAGGGAAAATCGAATATCGAAATACGTCGAGAGCTGCCAAATCTTCAATTAAACGAAAAATTTGTGCATTGCACTATTCAACGTTATAATGAGACTGGTAGCGTTAAGAAACGCTACGGTGGTGGACGACGCTGTACTGCAACGGCGCCAGCAGTTGTCGAAAAGGTGCGTCATCGATTAGACAGAAATCCAGCGCGCTCCGCAAACCAGCTCGCGAAGGATCTCAAGGTGAGCGATCGCAGCGTTCGTCGCATATTTAAGGAAAAGCTTAAAGTCAAACCATTAAAAAAAAACCTTTCTCAGGAACTCACTGCTTTACAGCGTAGCAAACGGTTGGATCGATCGAAAGAGCTGATTTGCTTGCTCCTGGCGAGCTTCCCAATTTGGTGTCTGAAAAAGGCCGTTCTCCGCTCGTTTTTCTTCCAATGGGTCGCAACCAAGTTAAAATAAACCAACAGATCTATCGAGACAAAGTCTTGCGACCAGGGCTGATACCGTGGGCACGCAACACATTCGGTTCAGAGCGTTGGACTTTCTAGCAAGACTCGGCACCATCGCACAGAGCAATTGCAACGCAAAAAAAGTCATAATAAGTCATAATAAAACTTTGAACTTTCTATTTTCACATGGCAAAAGTGTATAAATAAATATTGAAAATTAACAAAAAATATTTCATTTTCACATACGGACAGTTCAATCGCCGCACCCGGTATAATCTTCTAGATTGCTATGTAATCGGCGAGCTTTCCTCTTCTTCCTAGTTCTTTCATGACCAACATGTACTCATAGCACGATTCATCTTTCTTCTTCTTACGCGCTGACATCACCTCATGCACTTCTTTCGCATTTAATGCCTCTGGGAACTCCTTCAGTATAGCTGCTTTTAGGTCACGATACGTTTTGAACGTGCGTTCCGACATAAAACGTAGCTCCGCCGTGCCGCGCAACGATCTTCTCGCTATGATTAATTTTTGGACGGGCGTCCATCCGAAAATTTCTCCATTATCGTCGATGTCCTCTATCCACTTTTCGCAACTGTACGTCTTGTCCACACCGTCGAACGTCGGTATGCGCGCATCCATGAACGTGGAACTCGAGGTCGGCGTTACTTCTTCGTCTTTAGTCATCTTTCTTCTTCGTATTTCCACCTTGACACCTTGTGCTTCTTAAAAATCACCTCCTTTACACGACGATACCACTGTCTATTTTTTCATCCCGGACGAGCCCTCAAAAATGTGGGATGATTAAATGAGAAATGCTGAATCGCTTTGTAAAACTTTTATTTTAATTTTCCCCGTAACGACATGCGCTTACACACAACTTAGTCTAATCCGCCATCATGCTCGACCGACCCGTTCTCTCCATACCATTCATCTCACTCACTCTTCATCTCATTCATACTTGACTGCGTTCATTGATAATGAAATATAATTTAGGATATGTTCAGTACATTCTAATATTTAAAATCCTACATTTAAGCGTTAATAATTTCGACCTCCCATACAAAACTGTCCGATCAGCTGACGACAATAGTATAGGGAGGTCGAAATTTTTTAGTCATTTTTGCGCATAGGTTTCTTGGGGAAAGTTGTTCAGTTTCATGGGTGGAACTCACCCTTAATTTCATTAAAACGACTAAAAAATGAGGGTGTACACAAAATAATTTTTAGTTGCACTTTATTTTTAAAGTGATTTTACTGTAGTAACAGAAAGATACTACTTAGGTGCTTTTTTGAAAAGTATATACAAGAATAATTTATTGATTATTTAAAAGTTTATTATGACTAAAAGTTTTCATGTCTTAAATGTCTAATATTTTCTTGCATAGGACCTAGTAACTTAAGATTAAATAAATCTTTTTGAGTGCAGTAAATCTTTTATTCTTCTGAAAAAAAGACTTTTTTTTTCAGAAGAATAAAAGAACCTTTTTTATAAAGATTATTTTTAAGGAGCATCCTAATTGTAAATTTTATTAAAGTTGTTTTAAACTATTATTTTGTCATTTTATAGGTAGGCTACTGATTAACATTGATAAATATAGACTAGAATAGAAAGCTATTTATTTTACACATTACCGGTGGACCAGCAGGTACTCTATACAATCCCTAGGAATTTCATACATTACCTAGGTAAAGTATGTAATGGACAATAATATGCTTAATATTTCATACATATTTAGACGGGATTTAACGCAAAATACTTAGTAAAGGCTAAATATGTGTGCTTAATGGAACGCGAAAGTTTAAAAGTGTATATCATGTACTGTACAGTTTTAAATGTGACATTATCTGCTATGACAGTCCACTGCTACAGCATTTCTGTCCTACAAGCCGGCCGCTTCAAACAAAGACAGATGCTATGGAGTTCGCATCCGTGTGCATGAGAGGGAGGAGTGGGCGGGGGGTTATTTTGTATGTGCGTGCAAAATGTCTTTGTAGGACACTATTAGCTATAAGATTGAGTATACTGTGTTTGAGTATACACTAAACTTGACGACCTCCTTGGTCGAGTGTTTTGTACACCGGTTTTCATGGTGTCGCCATCTCTGTGGTCCCGGGTTCGAACCCCGGTCGGTTCAATTTAGAAATTATTGTTTTTTCTAAATTGTCTCGGGTCTGGGTGTTTTATATGTATAATAAGTATGTATTTAAGTATTTTAAGTATGTTTTTCCGTTGTCTAGTAACCATTTAACGAGTTTCTTCGAAGCTTCTCTTGGGCTAGATAATTGGTGTGATTGTAGGAAAGATTTATTTATTTAAACTTGTACCTTCTTGAAAATATACGGAAAATACGGATGTTACAGCGCTGTTGTCCAAAATGAGCAAATAAAGTTCGAATGCTTAGAATGCCCGTCACTACGAGTAGTGTAAACACGAATTCCTATGCATTCCTGTCCGTCAACTTGTAATAAGCGTAGAGAGCATAGCATCTAGGCTCATACCTTCTCACAAGGCTAAGTGCTTACCAGTAATAAAAAGCATATGGGGAGATCGGCCATAACCCATAACACTGGCCCAACAAGGGTAGAGATTGCTTTCAAATAATCATCTTACGACAATAATCAGGACGATTTCCAAATCCCGAAAAGCTTGATGTATTTAAATTTAATCACCCATCCGGTTGCACAGCATTTCCAATGCTCTTAACTTGCATGATCACAACCGGACGGCGATAGCCGCTAGAGCATCGAGCTTCTCAGAAAATGTCTGTTTTGAGAGCGTCCAAGCTATAAATCACATAGGAAACGAAAGCAGAGAATTCAAATAAGTAAAAACATATTTCTCTCGTTCTCAAAGAATAGACTAAAACAAAAGACTGCAAAGTGGCCTTAAATCTCACCAACGCGGACAGAGAAGCGGAACCGACTAACAAAATGTTCTACATCCTACATCCTTCCTTCCAACGAAAAAAAAAACTCTTTCCAATACCGACCAGTACACGAAACACTAAACCGTTGTAACTTCCTGATCTGTTCAAGAAACGCGCCGCTAAAAAGCCGCGGTCGTAAATTGCGTCGCTATAACTTTTTATTTCCACGCAGAGTGCGGTGCGTGCCATGTGCCAAGCCTTGCTGTTCTCTTTTCGCGCAATACATACAAGGTCAGGGTTCATCAATCCAAATGGGTCAGTAGGGAGAAATCAAAAACTATAAAAGATAGGGAAATATGTTCTTAGGAACCATGGCGTCGATTTTAGATTTAATAAAACTGCATTAAATCTTTTTGGTTAAATCTCATACGGAGGCTAACTCGGATTCGAACCCGCGGTCTCTATTTCTGTAAACAATGTTGTAAATTCTGCAAGCTTATTCACATTTTAATGGAATCTTGTTTAAATAATTGAAAGAAATCCCGTAAATAAGATAATTATTTTTTAATGTTAAATGTTCGAAACGGTTGGTACTCGTAGCTCTTTTACTGGATTCAAAAATTTATACTCTTTGGTAACGAATGCAATACTGCGTTTCGTATTTTTGTTGGATGCATGTGTCTGTTGATATTTTAAATGAAATGAAAAATGAAAGAAATTAATTTGCTAAGACTGTGTTGTTATATCTTCTTAATTTCATTCAGGTATAACATAACCAATAAAATAAGTAGCGTGATGTCAGGCGATCTCGCGGGCCATTTGATAGGGCCGTGTCTGTACCCATCCAGTTATGTTGAAAATGATAATTTCGGTCTAAGGTCTACCTACAGAAGATTTCTTAGCAAAATTTGGTCTTTATGCTCACAGGGTAAACTATAATAACGAATACAATATTCGATTAGGTACCTAATTAATAAATTTTTGCATTTTGGAAAATGGATTGAACCATTTTGAACATTTTATCTTTAAAAAAAATATCTAATTTTTGGGATTTCATTCAATTATTTAAACAAAATACCATTAAAAATGATTTCCGTATGTTTTATTTTTCATACCATCAACAATAACAATGATAAAACTGGCAGAATTTTTAACATTATTTATAGAGAAGAGACCGCGGGTTTGACTCCCGCCCACTTTTCACCAATTAGCGGACTGCACATGTGTTCAGCGTGACAGGTGGTGAGCCCATCGACGCTTTATGCTGTAGTATTATTTCACCGCTATGTGACACGGTTTCGCGCAATACATTTTTTAAATGTCAATTATTCGGAGGCTGGTCAATGTTTTAGCGGGGACGTTAACGTTTTTTTGCCGACGCGGGCCGACAGACGCGCGCGGCAATGACAAAGGATTTCATTCCGCGGTTATCTATGGCTCGTGTTGTTCTCCATCATTGGGAACCGCCTATTGAACAACTAGAAAATTGTTTCGTTACTACTCGGTGGGTGCTACTCGTATTTTTTATAAAACTTATAGCGCGCCTGCGCCTCCGTCCATGCTAACTTAGAAACAATGATAAACTTCAGCTATTTTGTACAAAATATGTACAACTATCTGATGATCTAACCACCTGACCACAGTGGTTGTTAAAAAAGTACTCCGTAATAGAAAGCCCTTTTCTCATCTGTTCGAGAATTAGAAGACTGTTAGCCAATGGTTTCGTGTTAAAGTTAACAGAGACTATTTGTGGTCCTTTACCCTACTAACTGTCGTACTCAGAGACGTGTAATGTCAATTATATGTATTTTCTTCTCTATTCAGCACTTTATTTATGAAAGTGACAGCAAGAGACTTAAGGGGAGGTATTCCGAGCGCTATTCTCTCTCGCTCTCTCGACGCTACGACGGTAAGGGTATAACAGCAAAGCGGCGCGAATAGGCGCGTTTTATATTTAAAAAAATGGATAGATGTAATAAAAAAACGATCGATTATAATACCTCAAGTTATCTATGAACTTCATTATGGTAAATGACTCATAATTTCAAATCACTTATTTTAAGAATAAAACCTAGAAAAGAAGATAAAATGACACAAAAATATGTAACTTTGTGAATTTATTCTATCGAGCCAACTTTATCAAATCTTGTTTCCATCGGGCATATTCTAAAGCCTCAACAATATTTCATAAATTTCGTAGATTTTAATTTTACTGTTTACTACTTCAAAAGTTAATTCTAAAAACGTGTTATTTAATTTTTCACTTACACCTAGCCTTAATTGTCATTAAAACTTAATTTACGTCTCTGAGTACGGCAGTACCTAACTCACACGTTTTATGTTAAGTATATGAACATAGATAAAAAAGGTGAGAGAAAAAAGATGGCCGTTCACTTGTCAAAACATTTAGCCGCCCAATCAGAGGTCGAGGTCGAACGAGATGAATGATAAATAAGGTGGAGGTCGGCTTTAGAGCGAAAAAACATTGCCTTCATCAGATGGCGAAGTACTGTCAATTTTCAATTTTACATACAAATCACGGGCAGGGATGATCCGTCATCGTTGGTTACCCGAGTTTATTTTGAAACGTTTTCACACTAATGAGGTGATATAACTAGAGATGACACCTCGAAGCAAGTTTTTGCGCACTGAGTGACGGACCATGAGCTGCAAACGCCTCATCGATTGCGAGTGAGCTATGCGATTGTGGACTTTCTACCGCAAATCAGTGCGCCAAAATTTGCTTTGCGATTACGTCTCTAGTTATAATACCACAATGTTTCGCACACGCACGATTTTTCGGAGGACCCTTTTTGTGTAAAAAGTAGGCATGAACGCAGAAACTTCATCTCATAAATGCTTTCTTGCCTAGTGCTTAGTATCTATGTGAGTTACAGTGCTTCTCATAAATGCTTTCTTGCTTAGTGCTTAGTTTAATCATCTATTGACTGTTTTTGAGGCCTTAATGATAAATGATGCCGATGGGCTCACCACCTGTCACGCTGAGCACATGTGCAGTCGCTATTTAGTGAAAGTGGACTATGGTAAAGGACTGCTTTACCATAGTCCACTGCTGTCCTCATTGCCTGGTCTCTGACTACTCTTCGGGGATAATAGTCGTAATTATAGGTACGTTTTTTCAAAAACCAGGGCTACATTAATATGTGAATTGGTGACTGTTGCAATTTTTTTTCACCTATCATAATTGACAGGCTCGAGTTATTCAATTCGCACTCTTTAAATTCGACTCTACGGTAACGTCACAAAGTTCACTTTTGATCGGATCGTGAGGGTCGAAGCGAGTGGTACGTTTGCTATCGAGATTTAGATTTGAGACAGAATCGTTGTGCTGTAATATTATCTCCGACAAAAAAAAACGTACACCGATTAACTTATCGGTCGTGTGCAAGCTGTTATCGCGATAGCCGCATAATAAAAAGAGTCTTTGGATTGCGTCCAAAACCTCCCTGAGGCAGCTGACAGCTAAATCTTTATTGTCATAACAACAACAAAGCCTTCATAAGCAACGGGAAAAGTATTGTTGGGTTTTTTCGAGGGACTGTTGGAAGGTTCACCGTTTAAGAATAAAAACAACATAGTTAATAAATTAGCCAATATACTTTACACACTTTTAAGCTTTCGCGTTCCATATGAACAAACACTTGGACGAGGGTTAACGCTAACTAGGTAGGTACCTACTTATTAAAGGCATCCTACGCATACCTTTTTGTACCTGACGTTTCGACCGAGTTGCACCGGTCGTGGTCAAGGGCTGACTCTCAGACAGTTTAGAAGTAGTATGTATTAAGGCTCGCGTCCACTAGGCACGTCGAGCAGAGTCGAATCGAATCGCAGAAAGTTGCCTCCTATATAAGGTGACTGCTAGAAACCACAAGAAACTTCAAGGGCTGGTCAGGTTAAGTGTTTTAAACATAACAAAAAGGAATTCGTGTTTCTTTCAATATCATATCATTACTAGATATATTATATAAGTAAAGTAGTATACAATGTACTAGTACTTAAAACTAGGCCGAGCCTGTGGTTATAAGTACTAGTTCCTTCCTAATGACTTAATTAGTAGTATTTATTATTAAATCTTCCGCTCACAATACAATATATCTTGTTTTACTTTTTTTTAATTATTATTACAGGTTGTAAGTTATGTAGTAATCTAAAATACAATTTCAAAAAATAATCATCTAGACTTAGGTAGTACTGGAATGTTACAATTTCTTACTATTGGAAAGCTTACGTTTTTTTTTTCTTTTTATTAATATTTTACTTTATCATGTTTATAAGTGCCAGATCATGTATATCATCATCTTTTAATATGCAATTATGTATTTGATATTATTATTATGTTATATTATAATCCACTCTTTTTATTTGTGTCTTATATTTAGTTTATTTTTTTCTAAATAACCACCACTATGTATTAAACAATATGTATCATACTATACTAATGACGTATTATTGCCATTATTGTATGTGTTAATACGTTAATATCAACATGTTTTTTCCCTAAATATGAATCAAATTAATTCCCACGAACGCATGTTCGCGCATCACCTCAGAAGATGACTGCTAGAAACCGCAAGAAACTTCAAGGGCTGGTCAGGTCAAATGCTTTTAACATGGCAAAAACGGCTAATAAGGAATTTGTGTTTTTTTTAAATTATTAATTATATAATTCATTTTGTCAATTTTAATTGGATAGTCTTTGAGTATTTAATTTATTTTAAAGCAATAAATTAAGAAAAATAAAATGAAAGCAATATAAAAATAACGATTATATACAACGCGCGGGCAAGGGGTTGACCCGTCCGCGAACGTAGGTACTGAACCTTCGTTGACAGGTCAATGGCCGGCCGTCGGTTGACCCGTCCGCGACAGTGACTACGATGACAGGTCAACGGCCGGCTGGCCGTTGCCCGCGCGTTGTAAATAATCGTTATTTTTATATTGCTTTCATTTTATTTTTCTTAATTTATTGCTTTAAAATAAATTAAATACTCAAAGACTATCCAATTAAAATTGACAAAATGAATTATATAATTAATAATTTAAAAAAAACACAAATTCCTTATTAGCCGTTTTTGCCATGTTAAAAGCATTTGACCTGACCAGCCCTTGAAGTTTCTTGCGGTTTCTAGCAGTCATCTTCTGAGGTGATGCGCGAACATGCGTTCGTGGGAATTAATTTGATTCATATTTAGGGAAAAAACATGTTGATATTAACGTATTAACACATACAATAATGGCAATAATACGTCATTAGTATAGTATGATACATATTGTTTAATACATAGTGGTGGTTATTTAGAAAAAAATAAACTAAATATAAGACACAAATAAAAAGAGTGGATTATAATATAACATAATAATAATATCAAATACATAATTGCATATTAAAAGATGATGATATACATGATCTGGCACTTATAAACATGATAAAGTAAAATATTAATAAAAAGAAAAAAAAACGTAAGCTTTCCAATAGTAAGAAATTGTAACATTCCAGTACTACCTAAGTCTAGATGATTATTTTTTGAAATTGTATTTTAGATTACTACATAACTTACAACCTGTAATAATAATTAAAAAAAAGTAAAACAAGATATATTGTATTGTGAGCGGAAGATTTAATAATAAATACTACTAATTAAGTCATTAGGAAGGAACTAGTACTTATAACCACAGGCTCGGCCTAGTTTTAAGTACTAGTACATTGTATACTACTTTACTTATATAATATATCTAGTAATGGGCCTCATAAAATTGTTAATAATTTTGGGTTCAAAGTTTTTGTGGTTCATGTTTACATCGCTCGCTGCCGCTCATACACAGTGTCAATCTCCGTTACGTTGCCTGGCCGATGCTGCGTAGCCGCCGCTGCGCCGCCGCCGCGCCGTGTCGTTGTAGTTGTGCGGTAGTGAACGAAAATAATAGTTCATAAGATCGCAATGTACCCACTATTCTAAATATGTATACAAAATGTATGTGCTATTATCTAACAAATAAACTATTTTGAATTTTGAACTTTGAATCTTATATATTTCAATGAAACTGCGTCCACTAGCGACGAGCCGCGGCGCGCCGAATTGAATCGACCGCGTGAATTGCTCGACAGGCGAATATCTTCGCCGATGAGATTAGATTCGACACGGCGCGGCGCGCCTCACTCGACGCGGAGAAGCGGATGCGCGCCAACAAAAAAAATAACAAAGAAAGCGAGAAAAACAGTCTCCAGGAAAGCTCTCATCACAGTATTGAGGGGTTTCGCGCAAAAAGTAGCTAAATGCAATAGAACGGTTTCCCTAAACGCCGCCTTAATACTGTCGGGGCTGCTTCTGCTGGATCTTCGGATCCAAGAAGAATCCCGGCTTTTTGAGGCAAAGCGCGGGAAACCCCAGGCAGTATTGAGTGGCAGGAGGGTTGAGCAGCACGTACCCTACACAGAAAACACCCACCCCAGCCGGATGCTAAATTCAAAATTTACCCTATTAGACAACGCAGAAGAGGATGGGGAATTGGCAGAAGGCTTGGTTAAGATATATACAGATGGCAGCAAACTGGAGGGGAAAGTCGGAGCCGCCCTCACCTGTTGGGAGGGGACGGCAGAGACGTGTACCCGGAAGTACAAGTTGGAGCCATACTGTACAGTCTTCCAGGCCAAGTTATACGCCATCCTCCAAGCGACCGAAATTATTATTGGCAAGGAATTTAAAGAAGCGGCTATCCTGAGCGACTCAAGGTCGGCTCTCCAAACGCTACTTGATCCAGACTCCTCGCACCCGATCACGAAGGCGATACAGGGCAACCTGGAGACCCTGAGAGACAACCAACAGCTAGTCTATCTATACTGGATACGGGCTCACGCCGGAGTGAAAGGGAACGAGAGAGCGGATGAACTAGCGAAGGAAGCCGCCCTCCAACCGAACACCAGAGTGGACTATGACTGCGATCCCATCTCGTTCGTTAAACGACATATACGGGCGGAAACGATCGAACAGTGGGACAGCAGGTATAGAACCGAAGCCACAGCCGTGACCATCAAGGTCTTTTTCCCGAACGGGGTGGAAGCACACAGTGTGGTGAGGAAGATGTCCATCGACCGCTTGGCCTCGCAAGTCATGACGGGCCACGGGGGATTCTCTGCATACCTGCATAGATTTAAGCGCAGGGACAGCCCCTCAGGTGCCTGTGACCCGGCGGCGGACGAGGACATCTTCCACATCCTACTGGAATGCCCAATACACATGCACGATAGGTACACTCTGGAACACAAAATTGACACCACATTTAGTAAAGATACCTTGAAGGAAATAATTAGCAACAAAAAAGAAAGAAAAGTTTTTATTGAGTATGCCAAGAAAATTGTGGAAATAGTTAGCAAGAGAAATAAGGACCCGTAGATAAGATAGTATAAGGAAAAGCAAGACCACACACGTGGCAGGATGTAAAATTGTTCCGGAAATGAAGAAGAATAAAAGTAAATTATAATAAAGTAACGATGTAAATAAGCAAGGAAAATTACATGTTTTAAATAAGCGAAGGAAAGAAGAAGGTATTTTAACGAAAATGTAATAAATAATCATGTATTGGAAGAAATGTATGTAGGAAAATGTAACATAAGTACAAGGAAATGTATTAGTCAGTAAGAAAATAGGTAATAAATATAAAAAAGTAATGTATGTATGAAACTATTGTTGAAAGCGAAAGACTCCCGCAAGTTTCATCAAGAACTCAGAACTGCAAGAAAGGCATATCAACCAGTAACCCAACTCTTAGAAGCGGAAGATGGAAGCCTGGTGTCGGATCCTGAAAAACAGAAGATAATGTGGCGCCGATACTTTCAAGAACTTCTTAACTGCCCACAGATTGCTAGCTCTACACTCACAAACCTAAGCATCACTCGAGATCATGACCAACACGAGGACCCGCCAACGTTTGATGAAGTACGCAAGGCTATCTTGAGGCTCAAAAATTATAAGTCCCTAGGCATAGATAACATAGCGGGAGAATTGTGGAAATATGGAGGCATAGCATTGCAATCCCGATTGCACGAAATGATCTGCAATATTTGGGAAGAAGAAGAACAGCCCAAGGAATGGAACGTGGGCATCATCTGCCCCATACACAACAAGGGAAGTAGAAAGAAGTGCGAAAACTATAGAGGGATTGCGCTTCTCCCAACTGCCTACAAAGTACTCTCATATGTGCTGCTGGGCCGTCTCGAACCATACGTTGAGAAAATACTTGGCGACTACCAGTGTGGTGGCAGCACAGTAGATCAGATGTTTCTATTGAAACAGATTATGGAAAAACGGTGGGAGTTTGCCCAAAGCGTTCATTGCCTGTTTGTGGACTTCACAAAAGCATATGACAGTATTTACCGAGAAGTGCTTTACCAGATTTTAACATCCTTTCAGATACCGGTCAAGCTTGTCAAACTCATCAGAACAGCCACGAGTTCGAGCAAAATGCGGGTAAGAGTTGGCCGTGATCTGACCGAGGAGTTTGAAGTGGTGACTGGACTGAAGCATGGAGATGCTCTGTCACCTTTTTTGTTCAACCTGGCTCTGGAGTACGTCATCCGAAATGTTTTACTGATTGACGGAGGAGTAGAGTTGAATGGAAAACACAAAATCATAGGGTATGCTGATGATCTTGCAATACTTGGACAGAGAAAGGAAGAGGTCACATGTATGGCGCAGGTCCTAGAGGAGGAAGGAAAGCAAGTAGGTCTCAGAATCAATCGGGAGAAGTCTAAATACCTTCACATGAAGAGATACAAAGACCGAAAATCCAAACGAGAGGACCTTCATGTGAATGGCACCACCTACAAAGGTGTGGAAAATTTTAAATACCTTGGGTGCACTATTACCGACACTAATCAAAGGGAAGATGAAATTGATATCCGCACAGTCAACGCACTAAGATGCTCCGCAGCTCTTCACAAGATATTGGTGTCCAAATTGATAAGCCGAAACACTAAAATACAGGTCTACAAAACCGTCATCAGACCAATTTTAATGTACGGGTGTGAAACATGGACACTTACGCTAAAGGAAGAAAATAAGCTCTTAGTAGCAGAGCAAAAGATTCTACGAAGGATTCTGGGACCAACAAGAGGAGAGGACGGGGAGTGGAGGCAAAGACACAACCTGGAGATAGAAGAGCTGGTAGCCGAACCAAACATCATCGGAGAAACAAAAGCTGCCCGACTTCGCTGGCTTGGTCACGTTGAAAGGATGGGTCAGGATCGTGCTGCAAAAAGAGCATATCTCGGGCGACCAACTGGATGTCGCCCGGTGGGTCGCCCGAGGTATCGCTGGAAAGATGAGGTCGCCAAAGATCTGATAGAGCTTGACGTGCCCAACTGGTCCAACCTGGCACAAAATAGGAAAGAATGGCGCACTTTGTTGTCGGAGGCCAAGATCCACTTCGGGTCGCTGAGCCAGCGAAGTAAGTAAGTAATGTATGTATAACATAAAGGAATAGGAATTATTAGAAAATAAGTAAACATGTAATTAAATATAGTTAAGTGAAATTGTAAAATAAAAGAAAGACAGAAAATATATTAGAATAAAAAAATATTGTAATAAAGCAAAAAGAAAGAGAATAGCTCCATTATATTAAAAAGCCCTTGCAAAGAAAAAAAGAAACACAAAAACCGAACATAAAATCCTGCAAAAAAGCGAGGAGCAGATGATTATTTATAAATATAAAAAAAAAACAAAAAAATATTATTCTATAAATAGGTATCGTTTAAAAACTCTAAATGTTAATTATACTCTTTCACACTGAGTGAAGGCCATCATCATTGAATGCTAGTCATCGCTTAATATTGATGGGTTTTGCCTTTAAGGTCATCATCAGCCTATAAAAGTCCCACTGCTGGGCACAGGCCTCTAACGTGGACAATAGCACATGGAGATATTGGGTCATAACACACTACGCTGCCCAATGTGGGTTGGTAGGTTTTAACGACTGCCATCTTACGAAAGCAACCGGGACTAACGGCTTAACGTGCTTTCCGAAGCATGGAGGAGCTCGAGATGTTTATAATTTAAGGTAATGCCAGGCGGGTGTCACTACGCAGTTTAGGTAGTTACGTTCGGTCGGCGCACCTCCCAGGCAGGCGTATGGCTAATGCCGCCACTACACAGTCGGCGAATATCGCCGATCGTGAGTTCGTCTATATTCGCCTCTATCACCGGCACGGTCATCGTGCAAGCGTCTACACATTCGTCTGTAGTAGTCGTCGAACGGCAAGCGTACAAGATGGACGTGGAGTGTGTTGCTGCTATTATTTAAATAGCGGATTTAGTCGACAAATGCCATATTCTGGAAATGACACACTAGTCTAAAAACGACATATTCTATAAATGACAAAATCTGGAAACGCCTCATTCTATTAACGACTTATTCTGCAAAAGACAGATTCTGGAAATAACATATTCTATTATTGACATAATCTACAAATGCCACATTATCGTGAAATGAAGGTTCGAACTGATATGGTGCTAAATAACAAGTCATTAATAATTGCTTAAAATATTTTTATTTCTTGTTTGATCACTATTACTTTAATTTTAGACTAATAAATCAGAAAATAAAATAATATAATCGGAACGGCTGATTTAAATGTTTTTAATTGTCAAAAATCGGTAGACATTAAATGGTTTGATCACTATAACTTCAGAAAATTAAAAATAAGATAATCGGAACGGCTGATTTAAACAGAATGCATCTCTTGTTTTTAATTGTCAAAAATCGTTAGACATTAAATCACAAAAGTAACAATGATTCATAGTTACTTAGTTTGATAAAAAAAAATGGCAATCTAAAGAAAAAGTTGCAGGTATATAGTTTTTTTTTTAAACTGTTCAACGCTGATCTGTCCTCTGTAATTGCTTTAATATTTAGCCTTGCATATTTTTTTATCAATTAATTGTATGTATTTATTTCTTCTATTTTTGCGTTGACTTTCGAAAAAACCTTTTTTTAAATTTTTATGTCAAAATGCTTGGCTTCTTTGCATATTTTATGAATGAAGTAGTAAAGACTTGGCCTCGTAAGAATTAGTACATTGATTCGATGATGCCAGCCTTCGACAATATTGGTCGTGCGGTGACGTTGGCCGGCACAACTCAATAAACCTGGACTCATCCGTGGGTACCACTGATTTTGATAGTATGTTTTGAAACCATCCATAGTATTTATGACGTCAAGTTGATTTGAAATAATGTCCCAGCCATCAGATATACCTTGGTGGTAAAAGTGGAAGAATAGAAGTCATTCGAATTAGTTTCCGTTGCTTACTTGTTCTAGTGACCTTCATTTCCTTAGATTTCTTTTTATTTGCTTTCTGATAATGAAAATAACAGCCTGTTATTTTTGCATTCGGGTACACATCCTTGACTGCGTTCATAATCGCCACTTCGTAATCACTTTTGAACTCCAAAATATTGACATGTAAGGTATCTCTAATTAAAGTGAACAGTCTGGTATAAGTACTTTGTGTCTTATTGGGAAGCAATGCATATAAAAATGGTATTATACTTGTAGCATTTCTGTCCGAATTTATGTCAACATGCAATGTAAACAGTTGATAAAACGGACAAGGTGCAGACTTAAATGTACCATCAGCGTAGTATCCCTTTTTCATGTTTCGCATTGTTTTTTTAGACTATGTTGTTGAAAACACTAATATTTTCTCAACTTCTCACGGAGTGCAGGTGGAACGATCACATCTTCTAACTTGTCAAATACTAATCTATGTGATTGTAATAACTTCTTTCGAGATTTATAAAGACAATCTTTCTTATCATGAAAATTTGGGATATGGTTTATTTGTTTTGATGTACCAGGTTGACTTAATTCATCGGTTTCTTCTAAAATTTTCTCAAATAAAGGTTTAATAGGTGCTAGATTTTTACATACTACTTTTTTGAGCTTATTCATTTTTAACAAAATAGCATTTTTCTCATAATCAACTTGACAGGTGTGTTGTGAATTTCTTAAAATACTAGTCCTACTTACGTCAATTTTAATCGAAGCATTACAGTTTTTTCTGTTCACACAACGCCAACACGTACTCCCGTCCTTGTAGCATCGTTTGTTTTTATTATATCGAAACCCGTTATGTATAAGAGTATCGTATCCTTTCTGATTTTTGTCAAATATCAACACATTTCCATCTATGATTAACGGTACAATTACACATAGTAGAGGATCCGAGTATACAACGACCTTCACCGAGCCGGTTAATGGATGAAAATTATTTTATATTAAATTTAATGTGTTAAAAATATATTGCGAGTGGGTTGGCTGAAAAATGTCAGTCCAGTATATGATTAATTAAATATTTAAAAAAAAAATTTAAACATTTCACTCGTTTCGATAATAAATAAATTACATAGGTACCAATCGAAAGTATGAAGTCTATAGAATATGCAGACGTTAGTTTGACTATTTTTTTCCTGTCATAACATTGGGTAGGCAGGTGTAAAAAGGCTAGTCAATGTTAGTAATTTGCAACCGTGTGGTTAAATAAATAAAATTTATGTTTACATAAAGATAAGCTCATTACAAACACACACACACACCAAATCAGTGCAATGCAAAAAAAAATAATAATATTACTTTAATCATTAAAGGTACTGGACTGAAATTTTTCAGCCAACCCACTCGCGATAAATTATTTAACATATTAAATTTGATATAAAATACTTTCATCCATTAACTTTAACGGTGAAGGTCGCTCTATACTCGGATCTTAGACTAACATGATAACGAACAAATCAGGAAGACAGCCGAGCGATAATACTAACGTGTATCAAGCTACCCACATAATTTTTCAATAACATATATCTCTTCTTCTTTCCTTCTCTTATATTTGCCTTGCCATCTCAACTTTCGTTATTTTATTTTGATTGCTATATTAGTTTTCATAAGTTCTGACATAATTTTGCATTCTGCCACGTGTGTGGTCTTTGCCTTTACTTGCTTACTTATCTATTAGTCCTTGTTTCTCTTATTAACTATTAATACTACCTTCTTGGCAAATTCCAAAAATATTTCTATTTCCTTCTTGTTTGTTAAAATTTCCTTTAATATAAGTATTCCTAAGTGTAGTGTCAATTTTGTGTTGCAGAGTGTACCTATCGTGCATGTGTATTGGACATTCGAGTAGGATGTGGAAGATATCCTCGTCCGCCACTGGGTCACAGGCACACGAGAGGTCCCTGCACTTAAATCTGTGCAGGTATGCACAGAATCCCTCGTGGCCTGTCAAGACCTGCGAGGTAAAGTGGTCGATGAAAATCTTCCTCACCATACTGTGTGCTTCCACCCCGTTCGGGAAAAAGACCTTGATGGTCGCGGCTGTGGCTACGGTCCTATGCATGCAGTCCAACTGTTCGATCGTTTCCGCCCGTATATGACGTTTAACGAACGAGATGGGGCCGCAGTCATAGTCCGCTCTGGTGTTCGGTTGGAGAGCGGCTTCCTTCGCTAATTTATCCGCTCTCTCGTTCCCTTACTCCGACGTGGGCCCGTATCAAATATAGAGAGACTAGCTGGTGGTTGTCTCTTAGGCGGCTCCGCCTTTCCCCTCCAGTTTGCTTCCATCTGTAATATATCTTGACCAATCCTTCCGCCAATTCCCCATCCTCTTCCGCGTTGTCTAACACCTCAGCCTTGGAATTTAACCCCTCAGTCTTGAAATTTAAATGTCAAAAATAATGACAGCAGGTGCGCCATAATTTTTTGAATTTGCGGATGACGTCACAATTCCCGCCTTTTGCAAAAAAAAATATTACTCTAAAATCAAACCATATTTTGTCGTTCTGTAAACAAGAATATACTTACTGATATATTTCCTATCCATCAGGTATCAAAATAAAGTGATGATTGCAACAGTTTATTTGTCTTATAGTATTTCTCTAAAAATCACTCGGAAATCGGTAACATACCTACGGACTTTACACGCTTTATCTAGTAGTAATAACGATGTATTTCTTACAACTTATTATCTAAATACGATCATTATATGCTCAATAATTATTTTCTAATAAGAAACAGTACTTACATTAGATAAATTCAATACAAATAGTACACAAAACTCAGTGACTTATTCACTCCGACACAGAAATTGGCGCAACTGTCAACGTCGAATTTGATAGAATCGAGCACAGACTATGCGATATTTTGCGATCACGATGCATAAATGTACCACAGAACCGAAATAATTGACCTTGTTCATACTAAAGTAGTCTGTAAGTCTATAAAAACACGGTACAAAGTCAAGTGGGAGAGAGCGGTCTCATGCGACCGCTTGTGGTTTGACGGAATGGCGCGAACTGTCAGAGCGGTCTCACGCGACCGCTTGGAGGCTGAGAGGTTAAATGTCAAAAATAATGACAGCAGGTGCGCCATAATTTTTTGAATTTGCGGATTACGTCACAATTCCCGCCTTTTGCAAAAAAATATTACTTTAAAATCAAACCATATTTTGTCGTTCTGTAAACAACAATATACTAACTGATATATTTCCTATCCATCAGGTATCAAAATAAAGTGATGATTGCAACAGTTTATTTGTCTTATAGTATATCTCTAAAAATCACTCGGAAATCGGTAACATGCCTACGGACTTTACATGCCTTATCTAGTAGTAATAACGATGTATTTCTTACAACTTATTATCTAAATACGATCATTATATGCTCAATAATCATTTTCTAATAAAAAACAGTACTTACATTAGATAAATTCAATAAAACTAGGACACAAAACTCAGCGACTTATTCACTCCGACACAGAAATTGGCGCAACTGTCAACGTCGAATTTTACAGAAGAATCGAGCACAGACTATGCAATATTTTGCAATCACGATGCATAAAATGTACCACAGAACCGAAATAATTAACCTTGTTCATACTAAAGTAGTCTGTAAGTCTATGAAAACACGGTACAAAGTCAAGTGGGAGAGAGCGGTTTCATGCGACCGCTTGGGGTTTGACGGAATGACGCGAACTGTCAGTGCGGTCTCATGCGACCGCTTGGGGTTCTAGAGGCTAATAGGGTGTGTGATATAGTGAATTACACTATCAGCACGTACTCAATAGTACGTGATAATTAAGGTCTTCCTGATTGACAAGGCGTCCTTCCTCTAGTCACGTATAGATGTGATGTTAATTAGTATTTAAGATGATACACTAGAGGATAAAGATTATTGATTCAACGCAAGACATTGTTTCATTTCGGGTCTCCGTCCCAACACCATTACATGGCGACCGTGACATGGTGTCACAAGTCCGCGCCGCGAAATCGCTAGTTGAAGTCTACAAAATATCAGGAAAATAGTGCTACACGGGCCTACAAGAAGGACGAAGGAAATAAGAAGAAAAACTGTAAGCCAAAATTGTTTAACTATGGGAAACCCACAATCTAAAGACAATATTATTGTCAGTCAATCACCAACTCAATCGGCGGCAGCATCAACTCCCTTGGCCGTTGGGATGCAACTTTCAGAGATCTTTTTACTGACCATCGTCGTTGTACTAGCGGGCTATATAGTACTTAGGCTGCTACGTTACTTCAACGCACGACTATTAGAAGAGGTAGAACGCAGAGCGGTTCGCCGGGCAATTGGACCAGCACAGAACGTGTAAGCCAGCACGAATTAATATAACTATGCTACCAAGAATCTATGTGTGTGTGTGAGTGATTTTTTTTTTCTAAAGTGTGTTCATGGCAAACCCGTCAGAACTCTTGAGTGAGCTTAAGGCTATTAGAGACTCTATTATTAAATTAAGTAAGGACAAACGTTATTCCGCTCAGGGGCAGAATAAGTTTTTAAGAGCAAAGGAAATTAAAAATATTTTTGAACAAATATCTGCAGACTTATGTAAAAAAGGGATAGATGCTGTAGAATTACAAATAACAAAAGCAATATCGTCAAAGTTTTTATGTAATTTTGAGGAAATCGAGTCACTCGTTAACCCGCATCATTCAGAAACGATCACAACCATGGCCACGTTCGATCTAAAAGTCGCGCTCACGCTCCTCCCAGTAGTAGATTGCGACGAAACGCAAATTAACCAACTAATAGACGGAATAGAGTATTATAGTAGTACCCTTAGAAACGAGGACCAGCCTCTGTTAATCAATTTTGTTTTAAAAACTCGTCTTTCTAGCAGTGCTAAAACAAAAATTAATAAGTCTTATGTGTCTGTGGCAGACCTAATAAAAGATATAAAAAATGTTTTAATTCCGATTAAATCATACACAGCCATTTTAGACCGAATGCTACGATGTAGGCAAGGAAACAAGACCATAGAAGTGTTTGGTAGTGAAATCGAAAAAATGTCCAACGATTTAAGTACAGCACAGGCTAATGGAGACGAGTCGGCATATAATTTATTAAAGCCGATTAATGAAAAAATGGCTATCAAGCGTTTCGCTGACGGCCTAAACAATGCTCGTACAAGCATTATAGTTACGTCTAGGTCCGTAAGCACAGTTAGGCAGGCAATAACTATAGCCTTAGAACAAGAAGACTCGGTAGTGAAACCACCAATAAACAATTATGTTAACTATGTTTCGAACCAGCGATTTGAAAAGATAAATAAAAACTATCATCAACAATATAATAAGTCACGTAACAACAACGCGACGAGTCAGCAAGGTCGGGGTCGTGCCTACTATAACTCGAATAGGTTTCAGGGTCAGCGCAACACCAGGTTTACGTCACCTCATAATAAACGTAGGAATGTACATTTCTTAGTTGACTCAGCAGAACAGTCTAATGACGAGAACGAAAGCGAACGTCAGAGTATACGTCAGAACGAACATCATAGCGATGATTTTTTTCGTTCTGAATAGCGCTGAGGTAGATATTTGTAGTTATGGTAGTGGTAATTACGTTTGTTTTACTTGTAGTCAAACTCAAATTTCTCTATTAGTAGACACAGGAGCAAGCATTTCAATTTTAAAGTTAGATTGGTTAAATAAACTCCGTAGCGTGTCCCGCGACGCAAAGCTAGTAAGGGATGAAATTAAGATTAAAGGAGTATGTGGGGATTTAGTATCAATAGGTTATGTTTATCTAGACTTATGTGTTAACAATTATAATTTTAGGCATAAGTTTTATGTGTTTAGCAACTTCCACTGTAAAAATGATGGAATTTTAGGAGAAGATTTTTTATTAAAATATAGTTGTAAAATTAACTATGAAAATAAGCTGGTTACATTACAGGATAAGATAAGTCTAGAATTAGGCTTAGGTAAAAACATAATAACGACTATTCCAGGGAGATGTGAGGTCGTAAAATATGTTTCGTCAGAGATAAAGGGCGAATGTGTCATTTTAGCGGAGGAAGTTATTGCAGGCGTATTTGTAGCAGGCGCCGTGGTAGTAGGAGACGGGAAAAAGATTCCGGTGCGATTTTTAAACACACGGGAAGAAGATGTAAAATTAAATAACTTTAGCCCGAAAATTAGAAAATACTCGGATTATTTCGTATGCTCTTTTGATACGGAAAACGGAAAATCTGTCGAGAGGGTTAAACAACTATTCGATTTTCTTAAATTAAAAACATATCTTGGTGATGAAGAGAGACGGTCTATTGAGAAAATATGTGCAAAATATGCAGATATCTTTCATATGCCGGGTGATAAGCTATCCGTTACAAACTTATACGAGTACAACATTAAACTGCAAAATGACGCGTCTCCTGTTTATGTCAAACCGTATAGAATACCGCACGCTCAGAAGGCTGAGTTAATAAAACAGGTAGGTAAATTGTTAGAAGAAGATATTATCGAAGAGTGTACCAGCGAATGGTCTTCTCCATTATTATTACTTCCGAAAAAAGCTGACAGTAGCGGTGAAAAAAAGTGGAGAATCGTAATAGATTATAGACTTTTAAATAAAAAAATAGTAGACGAAAAGTTCCCGTTACCAAATATACAAGAAATTATTGACTCACTTTCGGGATGCTTATACTATTCTCATTTAGACCTCAGTTCTAGTTATTACCAGCTAGGGTTATCACCAGAATGTAGGAAATTCACTTCTTTTACAGCTGATAAGCAATATCAACTGAAAAGATTACCTATGGGTCTCAAAACGAGTCCTAGCGTATTTTCTAAACTTATGTCTATGGCTCTATCGGGTTTAAATTACGAGATATGTTTTCTATATCTCGATGACGTGATAGTTTTCGGGAAAAGCCTATCGCAGCATAATACAAATTTAATGAGTGTATTTGAGAGGTTTAGGTCAGTTAATTTAAAACTAAACCCTTGTAAGTGCGAATTTTTGAGGAAAGAAATTAATTATTTAGGGCATGTTATTACGCCAAACGGGGTGTTGCCAGACAACAGTAAAATCGAGGTCTTGGAAAAGTTCCCAGTACCTAAAAATGTTAATGAGATTCGTCGTTTTGTGGCTTTTGCGAACTTTTATAGAAAATTCATAAAAAACTTTGCCACAATAGTGTACCCACTAAACCGTCTTTGTAAGAAACATGTCGAGTTTCAGTGGACGGAAGAATGTGACGTGGCATTTCAGACCTTAAAAAAGTCACTTAGTTCATTTCCTGTCTTAGATTATCCAGATTTTGGAAAAGATAATGTTTTCCGGTTGCAAACCGATGCGTCAGGGGTAGCCTTGGGGGCTGTATTATCAAATGGAAATAATAAGCCCGTAGCTTATGCAAGCAGACAATTAAACAGTTCAGAAATAAACTACCCAACCATTCATAAAGAGTTATTAGGGGTAGTGTGGGCTATAAAACATTTTCGACCATATTTATACGGACGAAAATTTAAAATATTAACAGATCATAGACCATTGGTTCATTTATTTAGCATAAAAGATCCTAGTAGCCGTTTAACTAAGTTTAGACTTTGTTTAGAAGAATATGATTTCGATATTGAATACATAAAAGGTTCCGAAAATGTAACGGCAGATGCCTTATCGAGAGTCATTATAACATCAGACGAGTTAAAAAATCTAAATTCAAATTTTTTGGGGGTATTAACCCGTTCAATGAAAAGAACCATGGAGCAAAATAATGAACCCGCTACCTCTGGAAGTAGCAGGGTTGAGCCCCCTGTTGATCATAGGCAACCAAGAGTGGTAGATATTATGCAGAAATCACAAAATGATGTAAGGTTAGATATTTGTTCGTATGAAAACTTCGTGAAGTTGAGGAAAAAGAAAAGATACGTCTCACAGACGGGTGATATGTTATTTAGTGACTCTACTATTTACATAAATCAGGAATCTCTACTAACGGAGGCGCGCCGAGACGCAACGATAGGAGAACTGAGTGCATTATGTAAAAAATATAATATTGTAGAAGTCGTTGTGATTAAAAATGGGTTTAATAAAAAGTTTATTAAAATTTTGACCCAAACTTTCATGAAACATAAAGAATTACCGCGGTTATGTATTATTAATAACCAAGTTGAACATGTTACAAATAAAGACTTGATACGTGTTATACTAAATGATTATCATTTATTGCCGACAAGTGGTCATGTAGGCATAAATAAAATGACTAAGAATATTCGAAAAAAATATTTTTGGAGTAATATGCAAAAAGACATAACTGAATATGTGACTCGCTGTAAAGATTGCCAAAAGCAGAAATTTTGTAATAAAAATAATAAAGAGAAAATGGTAATAACCACTACAGCATCTACTTCTTTTGAAAAATTATATTTAGATATTGTGGGGCCGTTGGAGGTCGATAATTTGGGTAATAAATACATATTAACAATACAATGCGAATTGACAAAGTTTGTAGAAGCTTACCCAATACTTGATAAGTCAGCTGAAACTGTTGCTAGGGTTTTTACTGAAAATTTTATTTTACGATATGGTACTCCCAGGGTTATTGCGACTGACTGTGGAACGGAATTTATTAATTCCACGTTAGAAACAGTATGTAAATTGCTAAATATTGATAAGTTAAATTCAACACCCTATCATCATGAGAGTATAGGTTCGCTAGAAAACTGGCACAAACATCTCGGATGTTACTTGAGAATACAAACACAGAATCAGTCGGCAAATTGGAGTACCTGGATACCATATTGGTGCTTTGCTTATAATAATTCTGTAAATACTAGTACCAAATACTCCCCTTATGAACTAGTTTTTGGGAAAACATGTAACGTACCTAGTAATTTAGTTAGTAAAGTTGATCCCTTATATGTATACGACAATTATCCATCGGAGTTAAAATTTAGATTGCAAAAAGCTCATAATGATGCCAGGAACAACTTATTAATATCAAAACAAAGTAGAAAAACTAATTATGATTTAGATTGTAAGGAAGTACACTACAAAAAAGGTGATCTACTCTTGTATAAGAATGAAAATTATAATAAATTGAATGACTTGTATTTAGGTCCATTTGAAGTTTTAGAAGAGCTAGGTACTAATGTAAAAATATTAAAGAATAATAAAGAATATATAGTTCATAAGAATAGGACTAAGATATTTAGAAAATAAGAGTTTACTTTTCAGGGAAGGGATGCCTAGCCTTTTCAGGGGAGGTGTGATATAGTGAATTACACTATCAGCACGTACTCAATAGTACGTGATAATTAAGGTCTTCCTGATTGACAAGGCGTCCTTCCTCTAGTCACGTATAGATGTGATGTTAATTAGTATTTAAGATGATACACTAGAGGATAAAGATTATTGATTCAACGCAAGACATTGTTTCATTTCGGGTCTCCGTCCCAACGCCATTACATGGCGACCGTGACATGGTGTCACAAGTCCGCGCCGCGAAATCGCTAGTTGAAGTCTACAAAATATCAGGAAAATAGTGCTACACGGGCCTACAATTTTGAATTAAGCGTCCAACTGAGGTGGGTACTTTCTGTATAGGATACGCGCTGCTCAACCCTCCTGCCACTCAATACTGCCTGGGGTTTCCCACGCTTTGCCTCAAAAAGCCGGGATGCTTCTTGGATCCGAAGATCCAGCGGAAGCAACCCCGACAGTATTACAGCAGCGTTCAGGGAAACCGTCCTGTTACATTTATCTATCTTTTGCGCGAAGCCCCCTCAATACTGCATCGAGAGTTTTCCTGGAGACTACTTTTATCGCTTTCTTCGACCAAACGCTTGCCGCGTACAAGATCACGGGTTCGATAACAGCTTTATATATGGTTTTAATTATTTCCGGGTGTAGTCCCCAGGTAGCTCGTGCAGCTCTGCAAACTCCCTTGTTAATTCCTAAGGATTTTTTACAAATATACTTTATGTGGCTATTAAATAACAACTTATCGTCAAAAATGACACCTAATATTTTATGTTCACGGACTATTTCAATAGCCGTGTCTCCCATCTCCAGACGGGGCGTGTCAAACTTTAACTTTCTGGTGATAACCATGGCCTTTTTCTTATGTGCCGCAAAGTTCAGTTTGATTTACACACCCCACTTCCGGATACAGGAGAGAGCGGCATTGGCTTTGATAGACACCTCGATGGATGTGCTGCCATCAACTATCAATATAACGTCATCCGCGAAGGCCTGGCAGTAGACGTCGGTTTCGGTGAGCAGGTTAAGCAGGGGTCGAGTATCAGGTTCCAAAACAATGGCCCACCAATTGAACCTTGGACGCAGCCCTTGTTTGTCCATACTCTTTCCCTGCATACTTCACCGTTACCGTACGTTCAGTTAGATAGCTATCCACCAGCCTCCGCAGATTAATCGGACAACCCTTCTCTTCCAATTGTACTTGGATCTGTGGCCACCACGCATTGTCGAAGGCCCCCTCTATGTCCACCGAGATCAGAGCCATAATCTTCTTCCCTTCCAGATTATTTCTTATCCGCTGGACCATGTCATAGAGGGCATCCTCTGTACTGCGCTGTGGCATAAACCCATACTGTGCGGGGTTCAGTCTCGTCAGCACATGCCATCGTATTCTCTTTATTAAAAGCTTCTCCAAAATCTTACCAAGTACTGCTAATAAACCTATTGGGCGATACGACTTGGGGTGGGTGTAATCATCTTTTCCGGGTTTTCTCAAAAGGATAATTGTAGCTTCTTTCCAGGGTTTCGGGAAGTGGAAGAGCTTAAAGTATTGGCTATATAATGCCAGGGATTTGTCTCTTCCCTTTGGGGAAGTTGGTATTTATTGCGGCCGCGCATATGTCTGCCAAAAAGCCATCCTTACCCGGGGCCTTTTTGGGGTTGAACGAGCTCACTCGGTGTCGAAGTTCAGCCTCCACGAATGGAGGGTCGCAAAATCTATTTTTGCTACCCTCATTCGTGTCGGCTGCGTTCTTCGCGTTTCTTCATGGACCTCGTTCTCCCCCACTTTGGTGTCATCCGGGTAAAAGCTGTCAGCCATTATGCCCACCGACTCCTTCGGGCTGGTGGTTTTGCCGTCCCTGGCTATAGGTAGGTCTTCATAGTTACTTTCTGTTTTGGCTATTACCCTATATATCCTCTCCCCCATTGTCTCCCTTTCCTGCTTGCCACAAAAATCCTTCCAACTCTCGATCCTAGCTTTGTCCATTGCGTTTTGATACTTTGCTTTTTCCGCCACATACTGTTCCACAACCCATGCCTCCCGTCTAAGAGCTGCCCATCTTATTTTGTTCTTCCACCTATTCTTGTTCCTTTTTAACCCTTCTAACTCGCTTATAGATAGAATAAGAACTAAGGCAGTAAGACAGAGACACGACATTTAAAACACGGGTTTAACTTTAAATATGGTACGGCCTTGTAAGTAGGTGGTAGGCCTCCGATATTTGAAAACCTGTTCACTGTCTAGTTTGGCTCTACGTTATTTACTTCGACGTCCTTACAATTTTATTAGTGTCAGCATATCTGGGAGACTAGCGTCACGGTATAAGTTGGTTGTAATTTTAAGGTTCAACTGTAAAAAAAAATTAAGCAAAAGAAAATAACGGTAATACCATTCATTTAGATTGACTTCATAACTCTTACTAACTATGCTATTTCATTAGCAACTAGATACTTTTTTTATAATAGATAATAGTCACCTGATGGAGAGTAATCTCCGCCGCCCATGGACACCCGCAACACCAAGGGAATCGCAGATGCGTTGCCGGCCTTTAAGAAAGGAATAGGGTTAAGAAAGGAACAGGGTTAAGGAAGGAATAGGAATTGTGAGGGGGGGGGGGGGGGAAGGACCTCCGGAACCCTCACTGGCCGGACAAAACACAACAGCACCAAGTGCTATTATTTCACGCTGGATATTAGTGAGAGGGTATTACGCCGAGCGAGCCGTCCCAATGCGTGATGCAACGCAGCGTGGCTCTACCACTCAGTCAGTGTCACTCATTTAGCACCAACCAGGGGTCACGTGTAGGGTCTCAGGGGTAAACCTACGGACGCGAGTAACTTTAACCCTCAAAACTGGCTATGACTAACTGTCCTATCTCTAAAATTAAAACCAAATCTAAACTAGATTTTTAAATAACTTGAAAACAAAGAACAATCAAATATGATCACGCTTGTTAGATTACAACCGAAGTTGGAATAGCACAATGTTCATCAAAGCAGCAATTTCTTTTACGACACAGTAAAACACTTTTGCCACTACACTTTTAGCTTTGAGAAAAGTTTAACACGCGATTAAACCCCAAACAATGTTAATAAATCACACTCGAAATAAGGTTGATGCGCAATATTCGATTATCGCTGATTTGGCTTATCGATAGTTTATTTATATAATAACCGTGTCTCGTGGCGTTGAAAGAATACTACCACCCCCTCTCTTCCCTTGGGTGTCGTAAAAGGCGAATAAGGGACAAAAGACTGCGCATACATCCAACAGCATAGAGCGGTGATTAGCTCACCACCTGTCACGCTATACATGTGCATTCGCTATTTGGTGAAAAGTGGACTATGGTAGAGTAATGCTTTTGCTGTCCTCATTTATTGCCTAGTCTCTGACTAACCCTTCGGGGATAATAGTCGTGATTATGTGTATGTATTTACTGAAAATCTAACTCGTACTGTCGCGCGCCGCCTTCAACCGAGAAAAGCCACCAAAAAACTCAAAAAGGAGCATCCTTATTATTACCAACCAACTTACTAGGTATAAAGAATACTAAAAAAGACTTGCATTTTCTTCTTTTAGGGGTATAAATTGTAGCAGAAGCAGATAAATACAGGACCACGGTGATATATGAAGGACAGGCACGCGAGCATTTCGCTATGGCAAGTAATGTGTGACGGGGTGAGACACGTTGCTTCGCATTTACATTAATAGTTAGCTTGTGAATTAAGGGGATCCTGCACGAAATTGTGAAAATTTACGTAGGTATTTTTAAGTTACTTGTACTTACTATGCGCTGAATTAGTTAAATACATTAAAAGAACTTACGTAAGTTAGCTTGATCATTGCACAAGGTCGTGGCATTGTTGAAATTTGAAACAAATTCTTTAAACAAATAACAAACAATAGATAAATCTAATGACTACTAAAAATATTTTTTTTCGACAAGTTTTTAAATTTTACGCATGAAACAATAATTCTTACATGAAATTATTTGTATTGATATTCCGCAGGTCACCCCGTCTTAAAAAGTAATTTTTAATTTTTTACACAAGCTGTTTTTTTTTATGTTTATGTATATTTATCCGTTATCTTACCATATTAACGAGTTTCAAAAGCAATCGGCTTGGTCTAGATAATTATTGTGAGCGTAAACAAATTTAATATAATTTAATTTAATTCTATTAATGAGCCGCCGCCACACAGCTCAAAAATTTATAATTATTTATACTGGAAATACTTCCATTACTAAGTGTTCATAATTTAAATCAATTTATAACTACAATTGGCTACTTTAAAATTTTCGAAAAAGTTTAAAAAAAATTACAAACGCTTATTTTATATCCCGTACAATATTTTCTTACTCGAAAAAACCTTTGTTTAACAAAAAAAAACATATTTTTCTTTATTGATTTCCGTGCGAAAACGGTTGGTCACGTGACATTCTGCTCTGTGACGTCACATTTCAATAAAATAGAAACATATTAAAACCTGACAGTTAATTTTTAATAATTTTGTGAAATGTGACGTCACATGAAGCTCAATCATGGCCGCCCCTTGCCGCCCGCGTTTTGGGTCTTGTAATCCACAGATAAAAAATCGCACATTTATTTTGTAAAAATAAAATATTTACAAATTATCGTATTATACAAACAAACAAAACTAAATTTAAAAAACTATTGGAAAATTATCGTTACATCATAAACTACCATTTCCGACATCCTTCTTATACCTACTAATATTAAAAATGCGAAAGTTTAAAGTATGGATGGATATTAGTTACTCTTTCACGTAAAAACTACTAAATGGATTTGTATGAAATTCGGCATACAGATAGCTTATAACGTGGATTAACACATAGGATACTTTTTATCCCGATATTCCCACTGGAACGTATGGATGGATGTTCGTTACTCTTTCACGTAAAAACTATTGAATGGATTTGGATGAAATTCGGCATACAGATAGTTTATAACCTGGATTAACACAAAAGATACTTTTTATCCCGATAATGCCACGGGAACGGAAACCACGCGGATGAAACCGCGAGCGGGCGCTTGTATTTATAGACAATTGATGGATCTGGCTTAGTGATCACAAACCAGGAGAATGTATAGAAAAATACGAAACACACTTTGCTGACACGGGAATTAAACTCAGAACCGTTATAAGCGCGAAGAACTCGAGATATTTTAATTCGGTCACCCCATCCAATAAATAAACTAAAAAAGCTCACTAACTCTATTCATTAGACGGTATAGGTACTTGTATTTACAAATATTTTCAAGCAATTCGTATACATAAATAAGAATTAATGTTTGTTGAATAAGGCTGTTTACTTTGTGTGTTTTGTGCGCGGAGTTTGCAACTTGCAAATACTTCTGAACTTGTGAAATTACGCCGGGATTGCAGGTACGACTTAAGTAATTAACGTGCTTATTGTTGGCACAAACGTAACAATACAAGAAAACGTTTTCAAGTTATTAATAAATATATTGTTACCATATTTTTGAGTACTGTAGAGTTTATACCATGTTAGGGCGCTGGCTGGTTTTACTTTATAGAAATTTATAAAAAACGTAATTTGAAATGACAAGATGTCAAACCGGGATTAGGGAGATCGATCTGAAGTGCCAACATGGGTAGACTTGACCATGTTATTTTTATATTGTAAATATGTAATTGTAAATGTATATAAAAGTATACAATAAATGAACTCGTATACTAAATAAAGGTTGTTGTTATTCAATAACAAACGCCCCCCAACCTTTACGAGTTTCACAATGGTGGAGGCGCCGGGTGGGCCGAGCGGGCCATGCGCGAAAAGTTTCCGTTTTTCAGGTGGCACGAAAGCACTGAAAAGAATGGTGAAAAAGCTAAGTGTTGAAGAATGAAGAATAGAAAAGAAATTAAGATAATCTTACCTGAAAGAAGAGGAAAATTATTTTTTAAAGCAAAATGGATCGCGTAGTCACTTGTTTTACGGGTCATTTTGATGAGTCGGTCGAAGAGTTTCTGGAGCAGTTCCAAGCAGTAGCAGTATATAAGAAGTGCACTAGCTCTGAGGAACTATTGTTGTTGTTGCCAGCATTTTTAAGAGGATCAGCACTTTTCTACTTTCGATCAATAAAAGCTACATGTAATAGCTTTGAAGAAGTGGTGGATAAATTGAGGGAAGAATTTGAAGTGTGTGATTACTCCGAATTATTTTATAATGCCAAGCAGGACCAGAAAGGCCTGAGCGAGCATTTTTATAATTTATCGGAGTTGGCTAGCAAAGCAAACATAACCAATGAAGCAACGTTCATTACGCAATTTTTAAAGGGATTAAAGCCTTATTTCAAGAGTAAACTAGCATATTCCCACTATGCGTGTTAAAGAGACCTCAGGGAGGTTATTTTGCAATTGGAGAAGGTGTATCCACAAGCACGTGAAGAGCAGATGAACTTAGCGCAGAATCCTGCTGCGTTCGTTCATAAGTTTGTTGGTGGGGGAGGTGATCGTAGTACTCCCACTCCATTTGGTCCGCCAATGACGACGGAAGTGCAAGATGTATGCCGCGTTGTACCAGGACCTGCACCTTCAAATAGCTATAATTTACGTTCTAATTTTAGGAAAACGCAGTCGCAGCCGGGTTTTCCACCGCGCCGACAATAAAGAAGGCCAATTGTCGCGACGGTGATGTTTTTCAGATGTCGTCTGGTGTTTTGCAAGCGCACACATCTGACGTGAAATTGCAAGCGATGGATGAAGCTAGTCAACAGGTTAGACCTTCTTCTGCGTTATTGCCATTATTAGCCGTGCCATTATGTGCCGGCTCCCCGCGCCCCGCAGCCGCCGGCCCCCCGTGCCGTGCAGCATGCTGACGCCGCGCTCCGCGCGCCGCCACCGCCGTCCCGCCCCGCGCCTTCGCCCGCGGTGCCGCACGTGACAGCTGTGCCTGAGCCTGTCACCAAACCAACGAAGCCCAGCCGTCGTGACTACGCCTCTGTTGCTGCATCCAACTTAACAGCTCAGAGAATGTCAGAGCGTGACACCATGGATCTAGACGACGACGGTTTCGTCAAGGTCCAAAGGAAGAGGGCACGCCGTAACCGGCCGAATCAGAACCGTTGCGGCACCGCACTGACAGGGCCTCAGTTCCTGTTGCGCGCTGCGACGCCGACCACGCTGATGTACCTTTCGCGCCTGCACTACACCATCACCGTGCAGGATGTGATAGAGTACATCAAGACGAAGACCAACTTCCTTCTGAAGGTGGAGCCGCTGGAGTCGCGACACAATGTCAGTTTCAAGGCAGTTGTGGTGCGAGTCCCGACAGCCATGCTGGACACTTTTATGAAGGAAGACTTCTGGCCGAAGGGCGTGATGTACCGGCGTTTCCGCGGGAGATTGCCCACCAACACCACCGGAGCAGCACAAGCCAGTGCTAAATACTAACATAGTTATAAGTTATATTTACTAACAACAATTGTTTATTTTGTATGTATGTTAGTCTGTAAGGTATATATTATATGGGCCTCATTGTATTTTTTACCATCTATACATTGTACGTTGCCTGAATTAAATTATTTTATTATTTATTATTAGTATTTTCTACAAATGAGGTAAATTGTGTAGCTCTTGTAGACACAGGCGCCACGGTTTCCTGCATCAGTCAAGCTGCCGCGGATGAGATAGGAATAAAATGTAGAGATATAGAAAATAAATGTATTAGTGCGAATAATGGTAGTAGGTTAAAAGTAGTTGGAAAATGCGATGTAATGTTTTCTTTGAGCGATTTTTTATTTAAACAAGAATTTATAATTATAGCTGACTTAAAATGTAGTGTAGTATTAGGTCAGGATTTCTTAATAACGAATAAAATGTGTATTTGCGCTTTTGTTGCAAGACAGAATTCGCAAAGATCGAGTTCGATTGCTAGACAAAAGTTAGGAGATATTCATTTAGTTCAGCCAAATGTGTCGAGCGAAATAGGTAAAGCCGCTATTGTTGCAAGACAGGATTCGAAAAAATCGGGTTCACTTGTTAGACAAAAGTTAGGTAAGTCATCGAATGTTCCATGTCAAACAATTGGTTTAGAAAGTTTGAAATTAGAACAAAAGGCAGATAGGTCATCGAATGTTCTATATCAGGCAATTGTTTTAGAAAGTTCCGAGCCGAGCGCGGAAAAGAAATACATTGATGTGTCAACAAGTGACAGGCATCAATCAATTGTTGACTTTATTGATTTTCAGAAATTGCGCAACAATGATTACGTTTATTTTTTGAAGGCACCAAATAGTGGTGAATTTTCCTTGCCGGTGGAGGAAAAACGTTTTGTAACTAATGTAGATTTAGGAACGGGTTATCCTAAAACGAAAATTCGATGGAACAGGTAGGTCGTATGAGTAGATCATTTACGAAGGCCCTACGTAAGAGTTAGACCGGTATTCTTTAACGTCAATGATTTAGTTTTATTATGTTCCAAGGCGAGTTATTGGCAGATGTACGAAACTGGCACGTCTTTATCAATGGCATATAGAATCATTGAGCGATAGGAGGTCTAATGTTGGTGGCTTGTAAAGTTCGTTTTTCATACAAATCGCCTGAAGCATTTCATGTCACGATGATGTGTGTTTGTAGACATTGTTGTGTGTGTATGTTTGTAAATTAAAAGGGAAGGCTTTAGTAGGTTAATTTTAAGTTATATGTTGTCATTGTTATTTGCTAATATGTGTCTTAATGTTTTCATATGTACTAGAGAAATATGAAAAACGTATTTTAGGTAGCAATTGATGTTTGAAAAAGAGGACCAAATACAAGACATACCTTAAAGAGTAGTTTGATATGATAAGGAAAATATTGTTAAAAAGCGTGAGATAGGTTTATTAACGTATTTGTAATGTTGAATGCTGGTAAAGTAAGTATTTGAGAAAGGTAATGAGTTGTAAGGGTTAAGTAGATTTAGATTGGTAGATCTAGTCGACTAATTCTATTATTTGGTGTAACATGATTAGGCAATAAGCTATTTGTCATGGATTCCTGATTTGGGTTTCACACACATAAATGATGGGATATAGGGTTAGTATCTGGTTTGTAAATGGTGTGTTATTATTACTGAGGGTTAAAGGATTGAGTATTTATAGCATAATTGGTGAAGGTTTAGGAGTTAGCAGTATGTAGTATGCAGATAAAGGGCTGAGTATTTAGAGCATTAGTTTATGAAGGGTTAAGGAGTTAGTAGTATGGAGGAGTATGATGTTGTAGATTATTTGATTTATAGAAGTAGTGTAATAGTAGTATAGGGTTAATTAATAGTTTGTTATTTTAGTAGTTTGTAGTGAGTTAATAAATTTCTCTCACGATAAGCAATTTCTGGTGTAGAATAGAGTGACTATTCTCATAAGCATTCGGAATTACTTAGTAGAAGTTCTACCTAAGTAATGGATTGGAAATAGAGGGATTATCTTTTGCCTTAAAGTTTAATCAATAATTCCCTAATTCTAAAGATTATGAGGGAATTTTGTATTTTTGAGTATCAAGTCATAACGTGGGATAGTTGACATGTTTTTGGGGATTTTGTTCCTTACCTTGTACTTGAGCCTCTTGAATTCTTGCGAGTTTTAAATATAATGGTGTAGAATATTTTTTCCTATTGATAAGTTGATAGTATCTGCTTTGAGTCTTGCTATAAAGCTTAAGTATAAGAACGACTATCACACCCTTAGAAAGTTGGTATTTTTCTCTGCATAACCATTAAATATTTTAAACATGCAGATTGATAAAGTTAGTTATGTAATTTTTGTTAAGGGTGATGTATATGAGTCGTATTAGTTTGTAATTTAGAGGATTATTCGAAATAGGTATATAGTTTTGACGGGTTTATATGTGCCAAGTTCTTCGAAGTTTAATTCTTCGAATAGCTAAATTCAAGCCGGGTTTAGGTTGAATCATTCTTGTATGTATTTTTTTTCCCGTTTCTGCTAGGCTGTTTAGAAATGTTTAGTAATGGGTAGAAATGTAAAAAAAAAGATGAAAAAAAATTTTTTTGTTTAAATTTTTTTTTTTCCCCAGGTCGGGAGGAATGTAGAGTTTATACCATGTTAGGGCGCTGGCTGGTTTTACTTTATAGAAATTTATAAAAAACGTAATTTGAAATGACAAGATGTCAAACCGGGATTAGGGAGATCGATCTGAAGTGCCAACATGGGTAGACTTGACCATGTTATTTTTATATTGTAAATATGTAATTGTAAATGTATATAAAAGTATACAATAAATGAACTCGTATACTAAATAAAGGTTGTTGTTATTCAATAACAAACGCCCCCCAACCTTTACGAGTTTCACAGTACCTAAGATTTTGACACGTACGGTCAACATCAAAAGTTGCATACACTTTTAACAGCTTTTACCTTTATGAGAATAGAAATAAGAACCACAAATTGCTAAAAGATGTCCATCTACTTTTGTTGTTGTTGCTGATTGTGTACATGCGCAATGGTCAGAAATGTCCGAATATAAGCACGAAAGAACAGTGTACATACATACAGACAGCTTCATATAATTGCGACTATTATCCCCGAAGGGTTAGTCAGAGACTAGGCAATGAGGACAGCAAAAGCAGTCCTCTACCATAGCCCACCTTTCAACGAATAGCGACAGCACATGTGCTCAGCGTGACAGGTGGTAAGCTCAACAGTCTTTAGTCCGTGTTGGAACATCCAACATTTTATAGTTGCAACACTTTTAGCATGGCAACACAATGTAAAAAATGGGTGTTTCAACATATCCGTTTCCGCCTTTTCTTCTCTTGTGTGTGGTGTTGTACCAAATACACGCGATTGCAAAAATCTGTCTTTTTAATTGAACCATCCCATTAAATCATAAGGATACATAAAGCCCGCTGCTTTAACAGTCCGTTAGTCGCCTTTTACGACACCCAAGGGAAGAGAGGGGGTGGTAGATTCTTTCACCGCTACCCAAAGATATAGAAATCTATGTCTATGCCGGCTACCTGACACGGTTTTCGGTTACAGAAAGAGCAGTGTTCGGTTTAAAATCCTGAGATCCTGGGTAACATTCCCAGACCAGACATGTTGATTCGGTAAAGCCCGATACTTCTCTTCTCTCTTACTTCGACCCTCAAGATCCGATCAAAAGTGACTTTTGAAACGTTAGCGTAGAGTTGAATTTTGAGAATGCAGATTTGATAACTCGAGCCTGAGTGAGCAATGAGTTTTAACTACGAGTATATTATAAGAGGGTTTACGCATTTCGGTTTCCCATACAGACTGCCAAGTCAAAAATTTTAAAAACTAATTAGCCAACTTTTATGTCACTTTGCATGCTAAAATAAAATACAGGGATCTAAATAGTTTGTTGAAAACATTTTTAAAAAACGTTTATTTAACTGAGTTTTTACGATTTTAAACTTTCTATGGTGGACATTAAATCGCAATAACTCAGGTAAATAAACGTTTTTTAAAAATGTTTTTAACAAACTATTTACTTTAGCATGCAAAGTTTCATCAAAATTGGTTAATTAGTTTTTAAAATTTTAAACTTAGAAGTTTGTATGGGAAACCGAAATGAGTAAACCCTCTTAATAAAAATTTTGTTGCGAACAAATTACAAATTGGAAAATCAAGAATAAATGATTCTCAATAGCATTCTCTAAAGCTTGGTTCTCACACACACACACACACCCCCACACCCCCACACACACACAAACACACACACACACACACACCCCCCCCCCCCCACACACACACACACACACACAAAACACACACACACACACACCCCTGTTTGTACAGACGGCCTTTCGAGGACTATGGTTTTATATGACCCATCCGAGGACTCTCTTAAAAACCATGTTAATGACCTTGTATTGTTACTTTAAAACGATAGAAAGAAACAGAAAACACTTTGTTAATGATCAGGTCTATTTGTCTAACGTTATTGCAGCATTTTATTTATTAACTTTTATTGACCAATGCGTGGACTTATTATACACTGCCAACGCTTGTGGAGACATATTTCCGAGGACGTCTGTGTGTACCTTTCGAGGACCCAATCGCTTGACTACAGATGGCAATCCGGGGACTCATTTTCACACACTTTCTCTTGAATCCAATACAATTCGAGGACCGTGTGTTTGACTGTACAGAAACAATATGAGGACGTTTTTCCGAGTCCCGCATGTACAAAGCGAGGACCACTAATGTGTAAATATAACATGTTTTAAGTACCATTCGAGAACATTTATTTTGTAATTAACATTCGATGTGGCCCTGATGTACATAAGCTCTTTACTTGACTGGACCTGATTTATGTTAAGTGATGATAAGGCATGTGAAATCGCGTTATTCCCGGTATCCTTAACCACTAAGGAACTGGCTATCTTACCTCGAACTGCTGATAACATTGTTGTTACGGCGACGCGACATACTAAAATAAGTTGGTGGTAGCTATAGCCAGGCGGACTTAGAACAAGGCCTACTTTTCCGTCTGGCGAGTTATAGGAGAGGTTGTGATGATAGAAGGTTCCTTGGTGATGGTTAATAACCACTGCGTCTCTTTATGTGATGTTGTATATTTATAGTGACTACATTGTAACTAACTTATTGTCTCTAAAACATACAAGACGATTTATACTACGTAGATGTTGGAGGGAGGATGCCGTCTTATTTTTATCGGATCTACACGCGTTTAGGAATGCGCTTATAAACTCTTTAACCATACGTGAGGATAATAAATTATGTGGCGACGCAGGCCGCAACACCTACCACTAACCAAACCGAGCACAGTTAGTACCCCCGCTGGGAATCGAACCTGGGACCTCATGGTTTAAGGTCTTACCGCTAGACCACAGAGGCGGTTAAAATTACTAAAAATGTTGAAATTTTTTATGACAGGCTATGACATTCTACCACCAGTTTTACCGCTACCATCTTATCTAAGTATGTCGCCATGACGACTATGTTATTAGCATTGTTGTTTTCTACATTGCGAAGTTATGCATATGCTTTCGTCGTAGTGATTGTTAGTTAACTACGGCTAGGTAGTCCACTACTACTACTAACCACCGACGTTGTTATATATTTTGTACAATAGCTAATTATTTGGTTCCATAAGTTACCATTGAAGTCTATTATATACTTATTGTATTTTGTATCTATATAAATATTATATGACCTGGTATATGATGAGTATGTATTGTATTTTATGACCTGGTAACGACATTTTTTTTGTAAATGTCGTTACTTCTGTGCGCTATGGTTTTTTGCGCCCTTCTTTGAAACAGTTAAAAAATGATGTCCTGAATTGGTGGTAGGTTAAAAAGATTTATACGATTTAGAGTAATTATTAATTGAGTTTATTAAATAAACATATTTTGACTAAGACTTTATAATCTTTTATCCAATCATAGGTACGAAAACCAGCTACTTTTCTTCGTACTCAACATAATAATCATCACAATATATGTACTGTTGGTGATTGAGGAGTTCCATATGGTATCTGTGAAGTCTGGGATCCTTTGCTCGTTGAATGTTACCTAACCAGCTACTTTTCTTTGTATCCAACATAATAACCAATTATAATATGTGTACTGTTGGTCTTTGAGGAGTTCTATAGGGTATCTCTGAAGTCTGTGATCCTTTGCGCATCGACAGTTACATAAGCAGCTACTTTTCTTCGTACTCAACATAATAAGCAATCACAATATGTGTACTATTGGTCTTTGAGGAGTTCTATAGGGTATCTCTGAAGTCTGTGATCCTTTGCGAATTGATAGTTACCTAACCATTTACTTCTCTTCGTACTTAACATGATAACCCATGACGATATGTGTACTGTTGGTCATTGAGGAGTTCCACATGGTATCTTTGAAATCTGGGATCCTCTGCTCATTCATAGATACCTAACCAGCTACTTTTCTTAGTACTCAACATAATAATAAATCCAAATATTTGTACTGTCGGTCATTGAGAAGTTCCATATGCTATCTGTGATGTCTAGAATCCTTTGCTCGTTGAATGTTACCTAACCAGCTACTTTTCTTTGTATTCAACATAATAACCAATCATAATATGTGTACTGTCGGTCATTGAGGAGTTCTATAGAGTATCTGTGAAGTCTGTGATCCTTTGCTCATTGATAGTTACTTAACTAGCTACTTTTCTTCGTACTCAACATGATAACCAATCACAATATGTGCACTGTTGGTTATTGAGGAGTTCTATATGGTATCTGTAAAGTCTGAGATCTTTTGCTCATTAATAGTTACCTAACCATTTACTGCTCTTCGTACTTAACATGATAACCTATGACGATATGTGTACTGTTGCTCATTGAGAAGTTCCATATGGTATCTTTGAAATCTGGGATCCCTTGCTCGTTGAAAGTTACCTAACTAGCTATTTTTCTTCGTATTCAACATAATAACTAATTACAATATCTGTACTGTTGGTCTTTGAGGAGTTCCATAGGGTATCTCGGAAGTCTGGGTTCCTTTGCTCATTGATAGTTACATAAGCAGCTATTTTTCTTCGTATTCAACATAATAATCAATCACAATATATGTATTGTTGGTCATTGAGGAGTTCCATATGGTATCTGTGAAGTCTGGGATCCTTTGCTCATTCATAGTTACCTAACCAGCTACTTTTCTTAGTACTCAACATAATAATAAATCCAAATATGTGTACTGTCGGTCATTAAGGAGTTTCATATGCTATCTGTGATGTCTAGGATCCTTTGCTCGTTGAATGTTACCTAACCAGCTACTTTTCTTTGTATTCAACATAATAACCAATTATAATATGTGTACTGTTGGTCTTTGAGGAGTTCTATAGGGTATCTCTGAAGTCTGTGGTCCTTTGCGAATTGATAGTTATATAAACAGCTACTTTTCTTCGTGCTCAACATAATAATCAATCACAATATCTGTACTGTTGGTGATTGAGGAGTTCCATATGGTATCTGTGAAGTCTGGGATCTTTTGCTCATTGATAGTTACTGAATTAGCTACTTGTCTTCGAACTTAACATGATAACTAATCACAATATGTGTACTGTTGGTGATTGAGGATAAATCCAAATATGTCTACTGTCGGTCATTGAGGAGTTCCATATGCTATCTCTGATGTCTGGGATCCTTCGCTCGTTGAATGTTACCTAACCAGCTACTTTTCTCTGTATTCAACATAATAACTAATTATAATATGTGTACTGTTGGTCTTTGAGGAGTTCTATAGGGTATCTCTAAAGTCTGTGATCCTTTGCGCATCGATAGTTACATAAGCAGCTACTTTTCTTCGTACTCAACATAATAATCAATCACAATATGTGTACTATTGCTCTTTGAGGAGTTCTATAGGGTATCTCTGAAGTCTGTGATCCTTTGCGAGTTGATAGTACTATAAACAGCTACTTTTCTTCGTACTCAACATAATAATCAATCACAATATATGTACTGTTGGTGATTGAGGAGTTCCATATGGTATCTGTGAAGTCTGGGATCTTTTGCTCATTGATAGTTACTTAATTAGCTACTTCTCTTCGAACTTAACATGATAACTAATCACAATATGTGTACTGTTGGTGATTGAGGAGTTTCATAGGGTATCTGTGAAGTCCGTGATCCTTTGCTCATTGATAGTTACCTAACCATTTACTTCTTTCGTACTTTACACGATAACCCATGACGATATGTGTACTGTTGGTCATTGAGGAGTTCCACATGGTATCTTTGAAATCTGGGATCCTCTGCTCATTCATAGATACCTAACCAGCTACTTTTCTTAGTACTCAACATAATAATAAATCCAAATATTTGTACTGTCGGTCATTGAGAAGTTCCATATGCTATCTGTGATGTCTAGAATCCTTTGCTCGTTGAATGTTACCTAACCAGCTACTTTTCTTTGTATTCAACATAATAACCAATCATAATATGTGTACTGTCGGTCATTGAGGAGTTCTATAGAGTATCTGTGAAGTCTGTGATCCTTTGCTCATTGATAGTTACTTAACTAGCTACTTTTCTTCGTACTCAACATGATAACCAATCACAATATGTGCACTGTTGGTCATTGAGGAGTTCTATATGGTATCTGTAAAGTCTGAGATCTTTTGCTCATTAATAGTTACCTAACCATTTACTGCTCTTCGTACTTAACATGATAACCTATGACGATATGTGTACTGTTGGTCATTGAGGAGTTCCATATGGTATCTTTGAAATCTGGGATCCCTTGCTCGTTGAAAGTTACCTAACCAGCTACTTTTCTTAGTACTCAACATAATAATAAATCCAAATATTTGTACTGTCGGTCATTGAGAAGTTCCATATGCTATCTGTGATGTCTAGAATCCTTTGCTCATTGATAGTTACATAAGCAGCTATTTTTCTTCGTATTCAACATAATAATCAATCACAATATATTTATTGTTGGTCATTGAGGAGTTCCATATGGTATCTGTGAAGTCTGGGATCCTTTGCTCATTGATAGTTACTTAACCAGCTACATCTTTTCGAACTTAACATGATAACCAATCACAATATGTGTACTGTTGATGATTGAGGAGTTCCATATGGTATCTGTGAAGTCTGGGATCCTTTGCTCATTCATAGTTACCTAACCAGCTACTTTTCTTAGTACTCAACATAATAATAAATCCAAATATGTGTACTGTCGGTCATTGAGGAGTTTCATATGCTATCTGTGATGTCTAGGATCCTTTGCTCGTTGAATGTTACCTAACCAGCTACTTTTCTTTGTATTCAACATAATAACCAATTATAATATGTGTACTGTTGGTCTTTGAGGAGTTCTATAGGGTATCTCTGAAGTCTGTGGTCCTTTGCGAATTGATAGTTATATAAACAGCTACTTTTCTTCGTGCTCAACATAATAATCAATCACAATATATGTACTGTTGGTGATTGAGGAGTTTCATTTGGTATCTGTGAAGTCTGGGATCTTTTGCTCATTGATAGTTACTTAATTAGCTACTTCTCTTCGAATTTAACATGATAACTAGTCACAATATGTGTACTGTTAGTGATTGAGGAGTTCTATATGGTATCTGTGAAGTCTGGGTTCTTTTGCTCATTGATAGTTACTTAATTAGCTACTTCTCTTCGAACTTACAATGATAACTAATTACAATATGTCTACTGTTGGTGATTGAGGAGTTCCATATGGTATCTGTGAAGTCTGGGATCCTTTGCTCTTTGATAGTTACTTAACTAGCTACTTCTTTTCGAACTTAACATGATAACCAATCACAATATGTGTACTGTTGGTGATTAAGGAGTTCCATATGGTATCTGTGAAGTCTGGGATCCTTCGCTCATTCATAGTTACCTAACCAGCTAATTTTCTTAGTACTCAACATAATAATAAATCCAAATATGTGTACTGTCGGTCATTGAGGAGTTCCATATGGTATCTGTGATGTCTAGGATTCTTTGCTCGTTAAATGTTACCTAACCAGCTACTTTTCTTTGTATTCAACTAAAAAACCAATCATATTATGTCTACTGTCGGTCATTGAGAAGTTTCATATGCTATCTCTGATGTCTGGGATCCTTTGCTCGTTGAATGTTACCTAACCAGCTACTTTTCTTCGTATTCAACATTATAACAAATTACAATATGTGTACTGTCGGTCATTGAGGAGTTCTATAGAGTATCTGTGAAGTCTGTGATCCTTTGCTCATTGATAGTTACCTAATCAGCTACTTTTCTTCGTACTCAACATAACAATCAATCACAATATATGTTCGTCGGTTATTAAGGAGTTCCATAAGGTATCTACGAAGTCTGTGATCCCTTGTCTACTCATAGGTACCAGCTACTTTCTTTGTATTTAATACGATAACCAATCACAACTTGATCATTCGTCATTGAGGAGTTTTGTTGCCTGTCGCCAAGGGTCTTCATCATATCTTCACCATATTTTAAATGTAACGATTAAAACCTATCGATACAAAAAAAAAACATCCAAATCAGTTTATCCTGAAAATACATTAAAGAAACATAGTATATACAACCGAATTGATAACCTACTCTTTTTAGAAGTCCGTTAAAAATATTAGACAACATCACATACATTGCTCTGATTCTGCATTGACCCAGCCGGGAATCGAACCTGGGACCTCAGAGATGGTGACATAAAAGTCCGCCGGCGTGCGACCACTCGACTAGAGCGGTCGTCAATAATGAAGATTGAACTAAAATCTATGATCGTCTATTTTAAAAAAAAATAGTAAAGAAATTTTTGAAGTTTTTATTAAAAATAAAGATTAAAATGATGTTGACAATGTACGAAAAGCTAAAAAAGCATTCGGTAGGTCCTAGGTACCAGTCATCACACTACTCTCCTCATCAATCTAGGGCATTCTAAGGCATTGATCAGACAAAAAAAAATCGTTCACTTGATAGAAATTTCACATGCCCAACGATTTTATTTTTTTGTTTGATCAATGCCCTAGAATGATGAGGAGAGTAGTTTGATGACTGGTACCTAGGACCTACAGAATTATGTTTTAGCTTTTAGTACATTGTCTACATCATTTTAATCTTTATTTTTAATTTTAATTTAGTTATAACGATTTAAAAAGAATGAAAAGTATATCGTACTTCTCATTATTTTTAATTCATTCAACTTGCCCTTTTATTTGATATCCATCACCCTTATTGAAACAAATCTGAAATCTGGCATTTCCGGCGGCATCTTAGATTTAAAAATATATCAAAACTTTTAAACAGTATTCTATTACTCAAGTCCTTTAATTTGATACCCATATTGAAGGGGTAGTGAAAAAAAAATTTGCCTGCCATTTTGTTTGCGGCCAAATTGGATTTTAATTTTTTTCATAGTGTAATCTATTTTACTAGGCAAGACCATTTATTTAATACCCATATTGAAGGGGTTGTCATAAGAAAAATGAACCTGCTATTTTTTTGGCGGCCATATTGGATTCTCATTTTATTTCATAAAGAACTCTGTTCTACTAATCAAGCCCTTTCATTTGATACCCCTATTGAGGATGTAGTGATAAAATATGTTATCCGCCATTTTGTAGCGGCGGCCATCTTGGATTTATAATGATACCAAATAAATTAAATTATATTCTTATTAGAACCAAAGGTGCGTACCAAATTTCAGATCAATCCGTCAACAGGAAGTGGGTCTAATTTTAATTACTAGATTTGACCCAAAGAAATAAACAGGTCAAGCTAAATAAAACCGTTTAAAATTAAAGAAAAAATGCTTGTTATAAAATAATAATTTAAACCTGATAAGAAAAATATGATTGTATAAGTACCTACATTGCAATTTTTAACGATAATTAACCATATTCGTCTACGTCACAATAATCCCATATCGTGAGATATACATTACCTATTATTAGTTGGTATTAAACTTATAGTAGCACAAAAGTACTCGTTAAGACGATTTAAACGAGCCCATACTCGATGGGGTTATGTTGTTTAATTACTGAGTTGCTATGGCCATCTTCCAGCTCTATCATCAGACCCTGGTTACCATCTAGCACAAAAGTACTCGTCAAGACGAATCAAACGAGCCGAGACTCGATGAGGTTGCGTCGTTTCTTTACTGAGTTCCTATGACCATCTTTCAGCTCCATCATCAGATCAGACCCTGGTAACAATCTAAAAACCAAGTACTCATCAAGACGAATGAAACGAGCCGAAACTCGATGGGGTTGCGTCGTTTCATTACAGAGTTCCTATGACCACCTTCCAGGTCAATCATCAGACCGTGGTTACCATTGAAAGACAAACTACTCGTCAAGACGATTCAAATGAGCCCAAACTCGATGAGATTGTGTCGTTTCTTTGCAAAGTTCTTATGGCCACCTTTCATCTATTATGTCATCATAATATTGCATGGTCACGCGATTTACACATGTATGCAAAATTTCAGCTCTATCGGTAACCGGGAAGTGGATGAAATTTAATTTACAAACGGACAGGTGAAACTAAATACCTAGCTTGTAAAAATACTTACTTTGCTTACGTTCTTACAAAACAAAGACGGAAAAACAACACTCTTTGATCACGACGTGAAAATGTATCCATATGAGGACCTAAATACACACTGTCAGGTACTGACACCAATACGAGGTCTTGAGTGTAAAATTTACACATAAGTCCTCACACAGTACAACAAACATGAGTCGAGTGTATAGCGAGTGTGTACAAATCGATAGTGGCGCCGCCTAGTGTTCACACTCTGTCGGTGTGTGAACCAAAATTTTCAAGACCAATCCGAGGATTCCTTGACTTTTCTTTATTAAGTATACAGGAAGGTTCACAATCGCACGTAGAGTACGATGCCGTAGTCAAGTCAAACCGAGGACCCACGAAAAAGTCCTCGGATTGAAAACGTCCTCGGATGTGCCTTGTGTATTCATGCCCACGTCCTCGTATAGTACTTAAAACAAACACACACAAAACACACACACACCCCCACACACACACACACACACACACACACACACCCACACACATACACAAACGTCCATTCATAATAATTTACTATTATTTTTTATCATGTTTTTGTTTTCTCTAATTTTCATAGTTCATTCATTACGTATTAAGTTTAGGCAAGTTTAATTTTAATTGTACTGTTGTCTGACGAAAGTCGCGTAAACAGACTCTGACAACTTGTGACAATAGATTGTCTGCAAGACAGGCCTAGCCTTGGTAGAGATCTCTGTAACTAGATTAAATTAGAAGCGTTCATCGATACAACCTTAGCATGTATAAACTTAACTTGTAATTTGAAAGCACTTTGTCTTTGTATGGTATTGTTGTTAAATAAACTTATTTTATTTATTTATTTATTTTTTAATCCCATCAATTGTAGCCATTAGGTCATGCATTTTATTGATAGGGACCTTTATTCAGCAGCATCTACAGAGTGTTTGGTAGTTTGCTGCAAAGCCTTAAGGGGATGTTAGTATAGACCATCTAGAACATTTTCAGCCACACTTGTCTTAGACCAAGTCTGTTATTATTATTTTTTTGTTGACCTGCTATTATCGTGCCAAAAATCCAAAATTTGCTAATTAATTGCTAAGAACATTCGGTTTAAGTTGAAATGTCAATATTTTTACAATTTATTTATTAATGTAATGTGTCTCTAATAGTATCGAAGCATTTTTGAGGCACCATTGTTAACTAAAAATAAAGTTTCAAACCATTCAAATGTGATAGAAAATTTGTAAAAGTAAATTTTCGACTTTTAATGTCAATTTAAAAAATAAAGAAAATAGCTTCAGATGTTCAAACACATTTAAAAAGATGTTTGATTATTGCCCTTTCTTTTGAGGTATCATTTGCGTAGATATCTTACCACTTAAGGGTGATAATATCGATTTTTAAGGAGATTTAATAATACATCATTTTTGGTGATCTAACTTTAATTTTCATGTTCAAAATGTCGTCCACCATTATGAATACAAGCTCGAGCACGTTCTCTTACTTTAGTTGTGGTAATTTTTAGCATCATTTCTTGTTTCATCCGTTCAAACGCAGAATGGATTCTCTTTAATAATTCCTCCTTCGTAGAAATTTCAAAATAATAATAACAGACTTGGACTAAGACAAGTGTGGCTCAAAATGTTCTAGATGGTATATACTAACATCCCCTTAAGGCTTTGCACCCAACTACCAAACATAGGCTAATAAACATAGATCGTTGCTCCACCTAGTCTGGTGTCCTATGCTACGCTTGCCGATACGCGGTCTTCACTCCAGAACTCATCTACCCTAACCTTAGAGCATTCAACCAACTGAATGCTCTAAGACCCCAACTGTCATAGGTTAGTTCTGCAACTCATATGGCCCACTGCCACATCAGCTTGCTATATCGATTGCTACTATTATTTTATGCATAAAAGCCTCAGTACAACGATGAGGGCATTTAAAAGCTGATTAACAGTGATTAAAGAGAATTCACAACCATTGAAGCTACGGCTTTATAATAGCAATTGTCTATAAAAAATCTATGATAAATAAAGCAACGCATAATTGATTTGAACTCTCAAGCGTCGAACTTTGCGTAAACCATTTTGAAATCTCTATTAATCCCGAAATAATTACCATCAAAGAGTATAAAACCGGCTCGTCTAAATTGGATAAGTTTTCAATAACTTTATTCATCCGAAATTAATGCTTTGATTTCTCTAATTCTCTTTTTAATATCCTGAATGGATGGTTTTCAGTTTCGTTTAATTTATTCAGGAGTTTGAACTTGGCAAATTGTTACTGAGAGTATGATGCCGTCGATTTAAATAATCCGGCTAGAAGCTCGTATTATATCTTATGTATAATAATAAGATAGCTGTTAGACGTTTGAGAAATTTTATCTTACGATTTTGATGGCACTTATGTAATTGTATTACTTACTTATGTAAATATTAGATATTACAAAGGTGATTAAATTGAATGTCTCATCTCGAAGATGAAGAAGAAATGGAATCGTTAAACATAATACATACATACATACGTTATAATCACGACTATAATCCCCGAAGGGTTAGTTTGAGACTAGGCAATGAGGACCGCAAAAGCAGTCCTCTGACATAGTCTACTTTTCACCAAATAGCGACTGCGCACGTGCTCATAATAATTAAGAATCAAACGAACTTACCTTGTGAAGTATGATTCCAATTATGCGAGGGGCTCAACCGAAGACGATTACTTATTACATGCAGCAGTACATGAGATGGTGCTATCTTCTTCACACTTTAAGATATATCCTTAAAGAAATATCTTATTTCCGTTCCCTGCACTGGCAACCCCGCGTCACGAGACGTCATTATTTCAGAGAGTTTTGTGTTATCCTCCAAATTTTTTATTTTATTTTTTGGGTTGGGAGGGATGGATTGACGTAATCGTCTTCGGTTGAGACCCTCGCATAATTGGAATCAAACTTCACAAGGTAAGTTCGTTTGATTCTTAATTATACTTCGGGTCTCAACCGAAGACGATTACTTATTACATGCAGATGTTCAGAGCATTGTAATGTTAACACAATAAAAAAAAAATGTCAATATAAACTTTACAATATGTAGGTAGTTTTATAGGTGCATAAGCCTCCTTTGATAATGGCTATCGATGCATTGATCGTTTTCTTAACAATGACTTTGACAATTTCATTTATTTATTTGATTAAGTATTATTATTTTGTTGTGTAAATACTGCATTGACGAATTCATTCTGATTTGTACCTAAACATTTTTCCAACAGTATTAACAAATACATTTAAGTGTTTACACCCACAACAGCTCTGCGAAATACCTCCAGACTAGATCTGTGAGCAGTGGGAGCAGTAAATGCCGAGCGAGTACTGTGACTGTGAGCTCCAAATACAGACAAATATTGGTATCGGCATGTCATCCAGTGTCTTGGAACCCTTTTTTTTATCTGCAACAATTGTTTGTGACCACCTTTTTATGAGGTTGGCACAGCCAGCAACAAACAACAAGGATTCTTACAAATATTGGACAATCTGATGAGCGGTTGCCAAACGCGGGTCCTGAAGTCTGAATGAAGTCGATAATTTCAATCACAATTAAATAATTTTGTATTGATATATTATTTTTGATTAAACTAATAGACTGCGTTTTTTTAGCAGAAACAATAGAAAATATAGTGTAAGAATCATAAGTGACAAATCAATGATTATGATCTTATTCTGAGGATAGTCCTGGAAATATGGTTTAATTAACATGACATTTATGTCCCATGTTGAATTGTATTTTTGATTTGGAGCAATAAATCTTAGTTAGTGTACACTAAACAAAACTGTGTTAAACACAGTTATTCATGTAAAGTAAATTACTTCCCTTAGATGACAGGTAAATCGGATCTATGCGTATTTAAACAACATAGAACCTTCCTCAAACTTTTTGGTTATAAATGATAACTTTATAACTATCAGCTTTGAAAACATTAAAGATATTATTTTTCGAATAAAGCCACCAAGATATTATCAAATACAGTACTGATTTAATGTTACTGATTTTGTTGCAAGAGATGTAAACATATATCTCAAGATGCTCGTGGTACCATGTTTGGTCAACGATTCACTAATAATTTGACGCCACCTGGATAAGACTATCTAGATGTGGAGGGCTCGCCTTGAAAGGAAATTACATTTTTTTTTGGACAACAAGTTTGGGCCACATTGTATGTAAATTTAAATTATTGGATGTAAATTCTAAACTGTACCCTGTACCACAACAATGCCTCCTGCTTTATGCAATTTATAATCAATGTAAGTGGTTTGGTCAGGATTTCCTGATGCATTCTGCGTTTGTATGGGTTTGTAAGGTCAAATTATGGCTTTGCCAATGAACTTATAATATGTGAAAATGCATGGTAGGAGTGTTACCTACTCCGTATCTAAGTATATCCGTATAATGTTTCCACAAGACTGGATGTAGGATGCGAATACAAAAAAGTTTTTAAATCAATTAATGCTAAGAACTTCTCTTGTTCAAACAACTTGGTGTAGGTAGGTAATTCAAACCGCAACGGCCGCTGTGCATGCCGTAGTCAATATTCCTGAATTCATCTAAATCCCTTAGCATTTATGTTTAAAAACAAGTTATGTTGCTCGGTTTTGTAGTAATGCTTTTGTGTTTGTGATAAACCCTATGACTCCAAAAAGGTGCTTGTACTCATAGTTTGAGCTTATTTTTCGTGCGTAGGTACAAAACATAAACTAAACAATTATTGTAGAAAATTCAAATATTATGCGCAATTGTTCTAGAACAGGTTCCAGTAATTTCGCAAACACAAATAGTGCAAACAAAGGCTGAACAGAAGAACATTAAATTCAACTGAGGCCTAAAACAAAACCTTAACTTTTTCCGATCAGCTTTAATTGCAGTAGATACTTAATTAAAAATAAGCATCTTGAATATCAATTGTTGACAATTAGTAGTTGTGATTTAATAATATAAGTGCAGTTCGATTCTTTCAAATATAATTATTTTGAAGCTGCTTTAAATTTTAAGTGAATCTGTGAGATCCTTTTAGATTTTAGATAGAGACATATTATTATTTTTTTTGTAAACTCTTCCTGACCTTTATAAACACAACAAAAGAGAATCAGACAAATCAGTCGAGCCGTTTTCGTGCACTTAGCAACACATTTGGCGATTCATTTTTATCAGATCTACATAGATTGAGATAGTAAGTAACAGACATTATTTTGGGGTATAGTTGTTTTGTATAGGTTTGCCGGGAAAATGAATATTACATTTACGAATCTAATGTAAAACATTACGTTTAACCGTAATTAAAGTTATTGTCGTAAGATGACAGTCGTTAAAACCCACTAACCCGCATTGGGCCAGCGTGGTGGGTTATGGCCCAATATCGTCACGTGCTGTTGTCCACGTGGGAGGCCTGTGCCCAGCAGTGGGACGTTTGTAGGCTGATGATGATGATGATGAAGCGTGGCGATAAGCCAGTACCCGTTAATTGTAGCGATGACTTGATTTTAAATTGATTTTGAGCCCTTTGCCCTGCTGTGGTACAGCATACAGATTTTACTTAACTTTTTTAATTTGCAAATGCATGATTGCATGCCCTTGCTGAGGTTCTTCCCAGTTATGCGGAGATATAACAGAAATTCAGTTTCAACATAATATTGCAACTATAAAAAAGAAGATGCACTAATTTACTATTGACGTTTTTTTAACAATAATATCGTTTTGTTTCATAAAGAGAATATATTTCTTGTTATTTCATTATAAAAGATTTAAAAATAAAATGTCAATGACTGTACATGAATTTTCCAGTTTTATTTCCGACATTATAAATCAATCATTTTGGGAAAAGGTGATTTTGATATTTGTTCAAATAGGAGATCAGTACAATGTAGTAATCGGTCCTAACAGACCGGAACTTACGAAATGATGACGTGTGACTCAATTATTGTTGACTAATATTAAAAAGGGGCAAAGTTTGTACAAATACAAATACAAGTAATTTTATTTGCTCTAAATAGGGTTACAGTAAAGGTGTTATTACAATATTATGTATATTGTGAAAACAAAATGGAGCTTAACCTATTTAGCCATTTTATACAGCATGCAAATATACAAATAATGATATACTTATAACAATTATTTAAATTTACCACCCAAGAATTCTTTTACACTATAGAACATCCTATCAGAAAGCCAATTATACAATGCAGTCTTGAACTTGCTAAAGGGTAATTGTTTTATACTTTCAGGTATTTTATTGAAAATTAAGATAGACATCGAGTTACAGTTTCTCTGATAAAGGGTGCTCCTAGGGATTGACGCAGTAATCAGTCGACAACCATTACGTGTGTTCCGCAAGTACACATCTTTCGCTTGTTTAAAGTGGGACATATTTAACTTGACAAATTTGGCAGTCTCTAAGATGTAAATACAAGGCAAGGGTAGTATTTTGAGTAATCTAAAAAGAGGTCTGCAGTGTAATGGCGTTGGGACGGAGACCCGAAATGAAACAATGTCTTGCGTGGAATCAATAAACTTTATCCTCTAGTGTATCATCTTAAATACTAATTAACATCACATCTATACGAGACTAGAGGAAGGACGCCTTGTCAATCAGGAAGACCTTAATTATCACGTACTATTGAGTACGTGCTGATAGTGTAATTCACTATATCACACCTCCCCTGAAAAGGCTAGGCATCCCTTCCCTGAAAAGTAAACTCTTATTTTCTAAATATCTTAGTCCTATTCTTATGAACTATATATTCTTTATTATTCTTTAATATTTTTACATTAGTACCTAGCTCTTCTAAAACTTCAAATGGACCTAAATACAAGTCATTCAATTTATTATAATTTTCATTCTTATACAAGAGTAGATCACCTTTTTTGTAGTGTACTTCCTTACAATCTAAATCATAATTAGTTTTTCTACTTTGTTTTGATATTAATAAGTTGTTCCTGGCATCATTATGAGCTTTTTGCAATCTAAATTTTAACTCCGATGGATAATTGTCGTATACATATAAGGGATCAACTTTACTAACTAAATTACTAGGTACGTTACATGTTTTCCCAAAAACTAGTTCATAAGGGGAGTATTTGGTACTAGTATTTACAGAATTATTATAAGCAAAGCACCAATATGGTATCCAGGTACTCCAATTTGCCGACTGATTCTGTGTTTGTATTCTCAAGTAACATCCGAGATGTTTGTGCCAGTTTTCTAGCGAACCTATACTCTCATGATGATAGGGTGTTGAATTTAACTTATCAATATTTAGCAATTTACATACTGTTTCTAACGTGGAATTAATAAATTCCGTTCCACAGTCAGTCGCAATAACCCTGGGAGTACCATATCGTAAAATAAAATTTTCAGTAAAAACCCTAGCAACAGTTTCAGCTGACTTATCAAGTATTGGGTAAGCTTCTACAAACTTTGTCAATTCGCATTGTATTGTTAATATGTATTTATTACCCAAATTATCGACCTCCAACGGCCCCACAATATCTAAATATAATTTTTCAAAAGAAGTAGATGCTGTAGTGGTTATTACCATTTTCTCTTTATTATTTTTATTACAAAATTTCTGCTTTTGGCAATCTTTACAGCGAGTCACATATTCAGTTATGTCTTTTTGCATATTACTCCAAAAATATTTTTTTCGAATATTCTTAGTCATTTTATTTATGCCTACATGACCACTTGTCGGCAATAAATGATAATCATTTAGTATAACACGTATCAAGTCTTTATTTGTAACATGTTCAACTTGGTTATTAATAATACATAACCGCGGTAATTCTTTATGTTTCATGAAAGTTTGGGTCAAAATTTTAATAAACTTTTTATTAAACCCATTTTTAATCACAACGACTTCTACAATATTATATTTTTTACATAATGCACTCAGTTCTCCTATCGTTGCGTCTCGGCGCGCCTCCGTTAGTAGAGATTCCTGATTTATGTAAATAGTAGAGTCACTAAATAACATATCACCCGTCTGTGAGACGTATCTTTTCTTTTTCCTCAACTTCACGAAGTTTTCATACGAACAAATATCTAACCTTACATCATTTTGTGATTTCTGCATAATATCTACCACTCTTGGTTGCCTATGATCAACAGGGGGCTCAACCCTGCTACTTCCAGAGGTAGCGGGTTCATTATTTTGCTCCATGGTTCTTTTCATTGAACGGGTTAATACCCCCAAAAAATTTGAATTTAGATTTTTTAACTCGTCTGATGTTATAATGACTCTCGATAAGGCATCTGCCGTTACATTTTCGGAACCTTTTATGTATTCAATATCGAAATCATATTCTTCTAAACAAAGTCTAAACTTAGTTAAACGGCTACTAGGATCTTTTATGCTAAATAAATGAACCAATGGTCTATGATCTGTTAATATTTTAAATTTTCGTCCGTATAAATATGGTCGAAAATGTTTTATAGCCCACACTACCCCTAATAACTCTTTATGAATGGTTGGGTAGTTTATTTCTGAACTGTTTAATTGTCTGCTTGCATAAGCTACGGGCTTATTATTTCCATTTGATAATACAGCCCCCAAGGCTACCCCTGACGCATCGGTTTGCAACCGGAAAACATTATCTTTTCCAAAATCTGGATAATCTAAGACAGGAAATGAACTAAGTGACTTTTTTAAGGTCTGAAATGCCACGTCACATTCTTCCGTCCACTGAAACTCGACATGTTTCTTACAAAGACGGTTTAGTGGGTACACTATTGTGGCAAAGTTTTTTATGAATTTTCTATAAAAGTTCGCAAAAGCCACAAAACGACGAATCTCATTTACATTTTTAGGTACTGGGAACTTTTCCAAGACCTCGATTTTACTGTTGTCTGGCAACACCCCGTTTGGCGTAATAACATGCCCTAAATAATTAATTTCTTTCCTCAAAAATTCGCACTTACAAGGGTTTAGTTTTAAATTAACTGACCTAAACCTCTCAAATACACTCATTAAATTTGTATTATGCTGCGATAGGCTTTTCCGAAAACTATCACGTCATCGAGATATAGAAAACATATCTCGTAATTTAAACCCGATAGAGCCATAGACATAAGTTTAGAAAATACGCTAGGACTCGTTTTGAGACCCATAGGTAATCTTTTCAGTTGATATTGCTTATCAGCTGTAAAAGAAGTGAATTTCCTACATTCTGGTGATAACCCTAGCTGGTAATAACTAGAACTGAGGTCTAAATGAGAATAGTATAAGCATCCCGAAAGTGAGTCAATAATTTCTTGTATATTTGGTAACGGGAACTTTTCGTCTACTATTTTTTTATTTAAAAGTCTATAATCTATTACGATTCTCCACTTTTTTTCACCGCTACTGTCAGCTTTTTTCGGAAGTAATAATAATGGAGAAGACCATTCGCTGGTACACTCTTCGATAATATCTTCTTCTAACAATTTACCTACCTGTTTTATTAACTCAGCCTTCTGAGCGTGCGGTATTCTATACGGTTTGACATAAACAGGAGACGCGTCATTTTGCAGTTTAATGTTGTACTCGTATAAGTTTGTAACGGATAGCTTATCACCCGGCATATGAAAGATATCTGCATATTTTGCACATATTTTCTCAATAGACCGTCTCTCTTCATCACCAAGATATGTTTTTAATTTAAGAAAATCGAATAGTTGTTTAACCCTCTCGACAGATTTTCCGTTTTCCGTATCAAAAGAGCATACGAAATAATCCGAGTATTTTCTAATTTTCGGGCTAAAGTTATTTAATTTTACATCTTCTTCCCGTGTGTTTAAAAATCGCACCGGAATCTTTTTCCCGTCTCCTACTACCACGGCGCCTGCTACAAATACGCCTGCAATAACTTCCTCCGCTAAAATGACACATTCGCCCTTTATCTCTGACGAAACATATTTTACGACCTCACATCTCCCTGGAATAGTCGTTATTATGTTTTTACCTAAGCCTAATTCTAGACTTATCTTATCCTGTAATGTAACCAGCTTATTTTCATAGTTAATTTTACAACTATATTTTAATAAAAAATCTTCTCCTAAAATTCCATCATTTTTACAGTGGAAGTTGCTAAACACATAAAACTTATGCCTAAAATTATAATTGTTAACACATAAGTCTAGATAAACATAACCTATTGATACTAAATCCCCACATACTCCTTTAATCTTAATTTCATCCCTTACTAGCTTTGCGTCGCGGGACACGCTACGGAGTTTATTTAACCAATCTAACTTTAAAATTGAAATGCTTGCTCCTGTGTCTACTAATAGAGAAATTTGAGTTTGACTACAAGTAAAACAAACGTAATTACCACTACCATAACTACAAATATCTACCTCAGCGCTATTCAGAACGAAAAAAATCATCGCTATGATGTTCGTTCTGACGTATACTCTGACGTTCACTTTCGTTCTCGTCATTAGACTGTTCTGCTGAGTCAACTAAGAAATGTACATTCCTACGTTTATTATGAGGTGACGTAAACCTGGTGTTGCGCTGACCCTGAAACCTATTCGAGTTATAGTAGGCACGACCCCGACCTTGCTGACTCGTCGCGTTGTTGTTACGTGACTTATTATATTGTTGATGATAGTTTTTATTTATCTTTTCAAATCGCTGGTTCGAAACATAGTTAACATAATTGTTTATTGGTGGTTTCACTACCGAGTCTTCTTGTTCTAAGGCTATAGTTATTGCCTGCCTAACTGTGCTTACGGACCTAGACGTAACTATAATGCTTGTACGAGCATTGTTTAGGCCGTCAGCGAAACGCTTGATAGCCATTTTTTCATTAATCGGCTTTAATAAATTATATGCCGACTCGTCTCCATTAGCCTGTGCTGTACTTAAATCGTTGGACATTTTTTCGATTTCACTACCAAACACTTCTATGGTCTTGTTTCCTTGCCTACATCGTAGCATTCGGTCTAAAATGACTGTGTATGATTTAATCGGAATTAAAACATTTTTTATATCTTTTATTAGGTCTGCCACAGACACATAAGACTTATTAATTTTTGTTTTAGCACTGCTAGAAAGACGAGTTTTTAAAACAAAATTGATTAACAGAGGCTGGTCCTCGTTTCTAAGGGTACTACTATAATACCTTCACTATATCACAGCAGGGTTCATCGGGTGGAGAACCACATATGGCCCGCAAACATTTCTTTTGACAGATAAAAGCTTTACCTACGTCAACACTATTTCCCCATATTATGAGCCCATAACGGAGTACTGACTCAACATAAGCAAAGTAGGCACTAAGTGCAGTGCTTCTAGACGCTATTTTAGTTAATTTATGAAGAGCAAAAGTGAAACTATTGATTTTTTTGCATACTACCTCTACTTGCTTCTTCCAGTTCAATCGTTGGTCAATTTCAATACCTAGAAATTTAGTTGTATTCTCTTTTTTAAGTATATGTCCTTGGTAGATTATGTCAAATGTTTTATTATTAAAATTAAGAAAACTAATAATAAACTTATTAATATTTATTATTAGATTATTATTATGCAGCCAGTCTATAATTAATGAAATAGTATTATTAATGTCAGTTTTATGCTCATCTAGATTTTTGGTTATTGTTGTTACTACTACCGATATGTCGTCAGCGAACAGAATGCAACGGTGATAAGTTATTTTATGTAGGTCATTAATATAAACCAGAAATAAAAACGGGCCGAGTATACTTCCTTGCGGGACGCCAAAATGGTTTTCCCCGTACTCTGATTTATACGTTTGAGACACCTTATTCTTGTCCAACCGAGATACTTGTACCAATTGCATTCTATTCTGCAAGTATGACTGAATCCATTTTAACACAACGCCTCTTATGCCGTATCGTTCCAGTTTTGTTAACAATAGTTTGTGACAGACAAAATCGAACGCTTTTGACATGTCAAAAAAGAGGCTTGTTGTGTACATACCGTTATTTAAGCCTGTCAATGTCTCACTTACAAGGTTGAAAACAGCCTGCGTAGTGGACTTAGTTTTCTGAAATCCGTACTGGTCTTTATTTAGAATCTTAAATTTACTAAAGAAAGAAGTAAGTTTCTCGAGCATGACTTTTTCATAAATCTTTGCCAAAGTAGGTATCAGTGTTATGGGCCTATAATTATTTAGGTTCAGTTTGTCACCCTTTTTAAACAATGGCTTAACTACAGAAAATTTGAGCTTTTCCGGGAAAGTACCTGATACCATTGAAAGATTTATTAAATATGCTACAATTGGGCCTAGTTGTTCGCTGCATGCTTTCAAAACTTTTGTGCATATTTCATCATACCCTTCTGAAGTTGTATTATTTAAAGAGCTTATATATTTTTTTATGTCATATTCGTCAGTAGGTGTCAAGTATATGGAATTTTTCAACATGTCATTTGAGGGCTCGTGTGAATTTATATAGTTTATTTTATTAGTACATTCGATAAAGTATTCATTAAATTTTATTGCAATTGTTTTGGGGCTTGTAATAATTATGTCACAATATTCTATTGATTCAATGTAGTGATTTTTGTGAGTTTCGGAATTAAGCTCAGTCTGTATCACTTTCCATGTTGCCTGGCAAACATTCTTGCTATTTAAAACGTATTTATTATTATTTAGTTTTTTAGCTTTTTGTATACATTGTTTTAAAAGCTTAGAGTATGCAAGGTTTTTTTTTGTTTGGTATGTTACGTTTTTTGTAATATTTTAGTCGGAGGGCTCTATTTGAAGCACAGCTTTTTTTAATACCTTTTGAGATCCATTTTAATTTATATAATGTATTTATTTTAACTTTACAAACTGGAAAATATAGTTTGTACAATAAGCAGAACCAGTCATAAAACATATTAAAGGCCTGATTTGAGTCAGTTTCCTTGTATTCATCTGCAAATGAGGTCTGTGCTAGATAAGTTTTGAACTTCTTAATGTTCTCAGCGGAGTAGCACCTTTTATAATTGTATATAACTCTAGGAGTAACGGGTTTATTTTTTGTTTTAAAAACCAACAATTGGGCTGTGTCATGATCAGACAAGCAGAGAGGCAGGGTTTTTCCTATGGCACTCTGTATATTACTAAAAATATGGTCAATACATGAGTTACCTCGTGTTGGTGTTGTTATGTGCTGGGTCAAATTATAATTTACTAAAATGTCAGAAAGGGTACTAGTCATATTATTATTTATTAAAGTGTTAATATTTATGTCACCTACAATTATAATTTTTTGTTTCTGGTACTTATGTTGATACTTATCTTGAAGAAGTTGCAACTTGTCAAAGAAACAGTCATAATGTCTTTTCTTTGTGGCTGTGGAGGCACGATATACACATAAGACTTGGCGTTTTACGTTCTCTTAACATATCTCCAGCTGCAATTGATTGGTTTCAAAGTTACCTGCTAGGGCGTCGGCAGCGTATCCGGCTTGGAGATTCATTCTCTGGCTGGTGCGACATTAGTGCCGGAGTTCCTCAGGGTGGCGTCTTATCTCCACTTCTGTTTTCTATATTTATAAACACTATCACTGACTCAATATCAAGTTCCTATCACCTATACGCGGATGACCTACAGATTTATACACAAGCTACCTTATCTGAACTCCCATGCGCTGTGGCTGTTACAAATTCAGATCTAGCGCAAATTGACAACTGGAGTAAATCTTATGGTTTGACCGTTAATCCATCCAAGACGCAAACTATTATTATTGGAAGTCCTTATTTTGTTTCGAGGATCGATTTTGAACAACTTCCTGCAGTAACTTTTGATGATACAATAATCCCATACTCCAAATCCGTCAGAAACCTCGGTGTTATTTTTGACCAGAACCTTTCGTGGAGACCTCAGGTGGATGCTGTTAGAAAGAAGATTTTCGGGGCATATAGCTCGCTAAACCGCCTGCGTAACTTTCTGCCAACCAGCACCAAAATTACTCTAGCGCAATCTCTTATGCTGTCTATTATCGACTACGGTGATGTCTGCTACACTGATTTGTCAGAGGAATTGCTAAACAAAATGGAGCGTCTGCAGAATGTTTGTATAAGATTCATCTTCAACCTTCGTAAATTTGACCACGTGTCTCACTATCGTTCCAAACTTAACTGGCTCCCAATTCGACGGCGCAGGGACTTACACGCTCTTACGCTCCTTTATTCCACACTTTTTTTTCCAACAGCCCCACTTTACCTTAAAGATTGCTTTTCCTTCCGTTCCTCAGCTTTGCATTGTACTTTGCGTTCCTCTTCCAACCTTTCCTTAAATATTCCTCAACGCTCTACCGACTTCTTCTCCTATTCATTCACTGTCCATGCTGTCCGCTTGTGGAATTCACTTCCTGAAAGTATCAGAAAAGCTCAAACTCCTAGGTCTTTCGGAGATCAAGTTAGAAGTTATTTTCTTTCTTCTGCTTCTAACTAACTGTATATATTTTCTTTCCTTATCTTCTATTTTTCCGTATTCCGTATTTAGTATATAGATAACTATATATTTTTCAATCCTTTCTTTCTTTAGATGCACCCACTCCCCCTACTATTTTATAATATTATCTCTCTCTTCACCCAAGGTTGCCTGGAAGAGATTGCTTTTAAGCAATAAGGCCGCCTAATTGTACTCTCTTTTTTATAATTTTTCCTGTTTTTGTAATTGTTGTTTTTTCTGTTTGTGCAAATAAAGTGTCTATTATTATTATTATTATTAAGACAATAACGTTACTAAATAAGATGTGTACAGCACAGCACTCAAAATGGAAGTCGACCGCCAAATCACTACCCAATGCAATTTTTTTATACGAGATTCCCTTTTTTACTAACATACATGCACCCCCTCGTCTTTTGTTTCTTGAGAAGTGAGTTGCTACTATAAAGTTATTTATATTAATATTTTTTTCCTCACCTCATTTTATAAATGTTTCGGTGAAACACAGTACATCTGGAGTGAGGTCATTGTCCAGGTCAGAGATAGTTAGCTCAATAATTTCCTTCTTAGAAGTAAGACCTTGAATATTTTGGTGCAGTACACCAAAATACTGTTCCTTATTATTAACGAAAAAACTTAACTCTCTCTGGTTCCGGGGACTTATGTGTGTTGTCTAATGATTTCACTGGTTGGAAATAATATGGAATGGTCCTTTTTTATACAAACAACTATTGGAACTGTTATTAATACATGTTTTGTTGTTGGATGTCATAAGTGTGTGCGATTTAATCATTTTTAAGCTGTTTTGAATGTAATCGTGGTTGTACTTTATGTAGTCTATTTCTATGTTTAATTTAAAGGAAATTATATCTTTTAATGACATTTTACAGTGTAGTTTCTGGCTTAATAGCTGATTAATGTCAATAAAAGTGCAGTTCACGTATTGGTTACAAACAAGGTTGAGTTTGGTATTTAGTTTTTTAGTATTTAAACAATTATTATGTTGCACACCCAAGATAAACACTTTACATTGTATTAAATATAAGATGTTACTTAGATTGGTAATTGTTTGATATGGGTTGTCATCATTATTTCCTAAGGCTATTATTACAATGTAATTTTTACTTAAATTGTCATGCAGATATTTACAGTTTTTTAATATTTCCGAGCTAGGGGCGTGTGGTTTCACTGTACCACTAACACTGTAGTTGTCATTCCATTTACCGCATCGAGATTTTTTTAATTCTTCAGCTAAACCTCTAATTTGTTCATCTCCAATTACATGAATTGTTTGTTTTTGTATTTTGGTAACATCAATGTCACTTTATTGGGTATGGTAGTGACATCTGGCTAGATATCTAATTTTCCTTCTGACGTAGGTTGTATGTTTGGACTGTTTGGAGTGCTTGACATTGAGGGACAAAGTTTCTCAACAATGCCGCTAGATGGCAATGATCGGTTAGTATTGTGATCGTCCAGTGAAAAATCCACTCTATTTTTTTTAACTTTTCCTCTTTCTTCTATGTGTTACATTTCTTTTTGTGCTAGTACTAATTTCTGTCAGTATTTTTGTTTTATTTTCTTGATTCTCTAATTGTTTCTTAAGTTTTGAGTTTTCAATTAACATATTTTCTTTTTCATTGTCAGCTATCTGTAATTTTTCTCTAAGAGTCTTTATTTGTTTTCCTATCTCGTCAATTTTTTCCTGCAAATTTATTTTACAAAGGTTTGGACAGCTATTGTTCAATCGACTATTTTGTGATAATAGTGGTAATGTGTCTGTGTGTTCATCATCAGATAACGATGCGACTGAGTTTTCAGTTGAAACATTGTACTGGTAAATTTCGTTAACTTGGTCAGTACAATTAGGTGTGGGTGTAGAACAAGTCTTCAAATTTTGCTCACATACTTTGCACTTCCAGTTTTTCTTTGCAATCGTGTCTTTAGGCGAAACAGCTTCTCGGAATACCCAATACAGTCATACTCAAAGTGATTTTTGCGTATTGAGCACAGTACCGTACTCCCAGTCTCAACTCTATTTCCACACTTGTAACATTCGACTTGCAGTGATATATTGCGGTCGTTACATGTAGGCTGATAAAGGTTTAAGAAAGTGTGCTTAATCCCTGTTATTACTTACTTATTTTAATCTCAATTCTTGCAATATGAGTGTTAAAAAAGAATTTGATTGTTTTATTGAATTTTGTAACTTGATTTAATGCAATGGGGTCAGTAATGGGCGTGGAGGTCTTTTGGATTTAGTGTTAACAAATATCAAAGATGATACAGTATGCGTAAGTGAAAGTTTTGAGCCGCTCGTGCCGATCGATGCTTACCATCCTGCGTTGGCAGTAGCTTTATCCAGGCCTAGTGGATCTTTTCCTAATCACCAACGACTATCTCAATTCGACATTAACGCCCTTGACAGGTTGGATATCCCTAGTTGGAATTTTAAAAAAGCTGATTTTTATGGTTTATATTCAGCGATTTCTAATGTAGATTGGACTGACGTATTCAAAAAGGTTGTGTAGATGTAGCTGTAGCTTTATTTTATTCTAAATTAAATTCAATTATTAGTGAATATGTTCATTTAAAAAGATTAAACTTTAATAATAATAAAAGAGCAAATTATAGTTATCCTATTTGGTTTACTTCGGAAATCATTCGTTGTATTGAAACTAAATATTTTCATCTTAAACGCTATAAGGCAAATTGGCTCGAATGTAATCGTGAGATGTTTAAATACTATAGGACCAAGGTTAAAGATTTAATAGACGTTGCTTATAACCAGTATCTGCAATCTATTGAACGTGATATTCACCATAATCCTTCCAAATTCTGGGCCCATATCAAGAATAAGCGTAAGAGCACAATGCAACCACGTGAATACACATATAACGGTACAAGTGTAGCGGGTCAAGAAGCCGCTTTTGCTTTCGCGAACTATTTCAGTTCTGTATTTTTAAGCGATGTCCCTCAACTAGACGTTCAAGCTGCTGAGTGTGCGGCTCATTCTCATCCTTTAACTGCAACATGTGTAAAACTTGACCGAGTCACTGTTTCTGATATACCCAAAGCTGTTAAAAGACTCAAACCTTTTTCAGCCGTCGGTCCCGATGGCATACCAGGATTTTTAGTCAAAGACTGCCTTAGTGCAATAGAATCTCCCCTTCTATATATCTACAATTTGTGCTTGCAAAGTTGCGTATATCCCACTAAATGGAAAGTAACAAGTGTAACTCCGGTCCTTAAGATTGGCTCTTCAGCAGACGTAACTTGTCAGAGGCCTATTGCCGTGCTATGTACCTTTGCAAAAGTTTTCGAAACCATCATTACTATAAGCATTACGAACCAAACTAGCCATCTTATTGATGACTCGCAACATGGATTTCGTAAGGCCCGCTCCACTATTACGAATTAGATTGTGTTTGTGGACTACGTCACGACTCAGATGGACATGGGCTACCAAGTTGACGCGGCCTATTTCGACCTAAGGAAAGCGTTCGACGTGGTTGATAACGATGTTCTTCTCACTAAGCTTTCTTGTCTTGGTTTCTCTCCCAAGCTCCTTAAATTTCTTGCGGACTATTTACGAAACCGTAGGCAATATGTCAAATTGGGCAGTTACGTTTCGGATGACTACTACACGAGGTCTGGTGTTAGTCAAGGGTCGATTTTGGGGCCTACCCTGTTCACAATAATGATTAACGATCTTCCGACCGTGCTGAGCACTGTTAAATGTTTAATGTTTGCTGATGACATGAAGTTATTTCACAGAATAGGTAACATCTCAGACTGTATAGACTTCCAGCGTGATATTGATGCAGTTTTGCAATGGGTGATGACGAACAATTTGAACTTTAATGTCTCAAAATGTAAAACGGTCACCTATTCTAGGTCTCCGACACCTATTACTTATGAGTATACTTTGGATAAAAATGTCTTAGGGAAAGTTGACACAATTCGAGATCTTGGTGTTATAATGGACAGTCAGCTTAGCTTCCGAGAGCATATCGAGACCATTTGTAAGAAAGCAAACAAGATCCTTGGGTTTATTTGTAGGTCCGCTGCTCAGTTTCGTAATTTGGGCGTCGCTGTTATGATTTATAATGCACGTTCGCAGTGTGCTGGAATTTGGTGCAATTGTCTGGGATCATAGAACCAAGCAGTATACTCTCATGGTTGAAAGAGTACAGAGAAAGTTTGCTAGGTACCTTTATAAAAGATCCTTTGGTTACTACCCCTTCCTTTTCCCGTCATTATTTGTAACAGGCATGGTAGGCCTTGTAACTTTAGAAGTCAGGCGTAAACTCTTGCTTGCAATGCATTATTGTTTTTTGCTGCGAAATAAGGTGGACAACCCCACAGTGCTAAATTCTATTGGCTACTACGTTCCGCAGAATTATGTGCGTGTTGGTCTACGTCGTCGGCACGACCTGTTAGCACTACCTTCTGCTTTGCGCACGCGGCATGCTCGTAACGCGCCCACTCCTAGGGCTATAGCTCTTATTAACCGTTTCTTGCAATGTGTCCAAGACGCCGACATCCATGCTGACCCTATTAGTTGCATTTATTGGAAATTGTTTTTTTGTATAGGTAAATTGCCCAATGTGAATGTTTTGGTTTAGCTGTAAGTTCACATTGTATGCTAAATAAATAAATAAATAAATAATTACAAAACGTTTATTAAAGTTACACTTAGCATTAAATTGACGCTGTCTCTATCTGTCATCTTTAACAAAAACGAGACAGCGTCACTTTAAACCGAGGTGTAAACATTTAGCTATTTTTATTAATAAGACTGAATATGTTTAGTATAACAGATTTTAAAAAATATTTGTGATAATTTTAATTGTTTTTGTCTTCCTCTCGTAGCGACGACAAAACTACAGTTTTAATATAATAAAGAAAAAATATAAGACGAAAAAGCTTAATGGTTAACTCTTTAATTTTGATATTCGCACAAACTTACACTCAAGACTTCATCCCCTAAGTCAGAGACTATGAAACGAGGACCGCAAAGACATTCCTTTGCCATACTCCACGTTTCCCAAAATAACAACTAAACACATGTGCTCAGCATGACAGGTGGTGAGCCCGTCGCCGCTCTATGCTGTTTGATATATGTGCAATATTTAGTCCATTAGTCGCATTTTTACGGCACCCAAGAGAAGAGATTGATTGGTAGTATTCTTTAAAGGACCCGCCACCCACAGCTCTGATTTTGATATTTGGTTGAAAAATAAATATACTTGAAAAATAAATCTACTGTAGGTTCTGCACACCCCTTACCGCACGGGTATCATTTGAGAGCCTAAAAAAGTATAAAGTTAAGGGTAATTTATGGACAAAATAAATTGGTTTCCGCGACTTGTTTGAATAGAATACCCTTACTTGAATTACCTGGGATAAAAGAGGCGTTTATATTATGGACGATGATTTAAAAAAAACAATCCCTTTAAATAAAATAACACTTCATTTATTTCAGACTTATAAAATGACTGATTCGGCAAACAAGCACACATTGTATCCGCTTGTAAACTTAAAGTGTAATTACACTTAGCTGACCTAGCTTTAAATATATTACTGGATGATAAAGTAACACCGCTGGAAACACGTGGTCAGCTAGAAAGATTAATGGTCAACAAGAACCTAATGGGTATTTGGGAAATATATGACATTACTGTGTTCTTATGCCCGAAGCTCTTCATTACTTAAAACGCATGCTGACTGAAACTTTTCATAGGGCGTAATTTTATTAAAGGCGTATTAAGTAAAAATCATTCTTCTATTTTTTTCACGAAGTACTGCCAGTGGTCAGTGGTCAGTGACCCTGACTGCGAAACCCATGGTTCCGGGTTAGAATCCCGGTAGGGGCGAAATGTTTGTGTGATGAGCACAACGTGTTTGTGACCGATTTATGGATAATTATTAGTATTTATGTATGTTTTTCCGTTATTCTTTTCTTATAGTTTACTATGATTTTTTTTAATTTTCTTAGCTTTAAAACTCCTTGCCATACCTCTTTGGCACGATCTAATTTTGGATTTAACGCGATGTGTGAGCTTCCAGGTTTGGCTAAAAAGTGACTGACGCTCTCTATCACTGTAAGAAATTAAAGTGGCGCTGGGCTGGCCATATAGCTAGACTAACAGACAACAGATGGACTCACAGAATAACATGCTGGAACGGACCACCGAGCACTAGGAAGAGAGGCAGACCAGCTGCCCATTGGACAGATGATATCGTACAAGTGGCTGGCAAACAGTGGATGAAGATAGCGAAAAACAGGCTCATTCGGAAATCTCTACAGGAGACCTTCACCTTCGAGAACGAGGGGTTCTCATTTAATAAAAACTAAATTAATGTACTTATTTATTTGTTTTTAAGAATTTAACATAGAATAAATTTTAATATAACAAGGCATGCTTTTGTCTTTGTTAGTTCTTTTGGTGAATGATTGGTGAAATAGTTGTGAAATTTATTATTTAATTATTTATAAACGCACCGGGCGATATATAATTTTTAAGCAGCAAATGGCCTTTCAACAGTTAATCTCTCAAACGCGGATAAATTCTCTAAACGACCCCAAACCCATTATATTAAAGGTGCGTCTTACCAATTTAACTTTTGAATTTATGGTCTGAGAAAAATTGTGGAGAAACCTGTCATTTAAATGACTTTTATTATAAAAAAACCGATTTAGCACATTCTTATAGTAGACATTTATTATTTTTGCTTATTTATTTGTTTAAGTTAATCTGAGTAACTTTGATTTACTAGACCTGTCTAGATACAATCTTGTAGAGGGAAATTCTTTATTTACTAATAAGAATTTTCCTCTTTAGTTCATCAAAACTAATACCAAAAATCAAAAGGCAACATTAAAATGAACTTTTAATAGAAATAAAAAAGACAAAAGCAGGAAGAAAAAGTATTCCTTTCATGTAATTGAACATAGTTATTTAAAATAATTTATTATTGAACGATGACCCAATTAGCTTACCAAGGCAACGCATGAAAGCGTCATTAAATTCATTGTACCCAGAGTTTGAGCCATCAATTCATCCTGAGTACTGAATTGGGAATAGTGGCTGGCGTAATAGCAGTGCCACAGTACAACCACAATAGTAAGTCGCTTATCACCCCATGCGCCAACCTCAGGGCGTTTTGAGCGCTAGTATTGCATTTGCACGGTGTCATAGGATTAGCGTGGTATTAGTTAATACTAGAGGCATAAGAGGCCTATTAGTTAATAGTTGTGGGAGAAGCTTGCCACTCAGAGATCGAACTGGCGATTTGCTGTCAAACTGGGTCTCCAAAACTTCGAACGTTCCGTCTTGAAAAATTATAATGAATTTATTGACCTATTTCGATAAAAACGATAAATACAACTGCAAAATTACTACAAATTGCGATGCGCCGACCGTCCGAATTCAACTTAAACTCACAGAATGGAGATTTGTAATATTATGCACAAATTAATTATTCTATTTCGATAAAAACGCAAATTAATTCTGCAAAATTGCTACAAAATGCGAAAATGGGCATTTTACGCAAAAATCACATTCGAGATGTAATAGGCCTCATAAGAACTTATGCTTCAGTGTCGGCAGCGCGCGCGTGAGTCCTTGGGCTGCGGTAGCCGCGCAACATCGGATAGGCCGTACGATCTATTACCGAATCAGTCTCATAAAAAAGTCTCTCTCTATCTACCCTTTTTTTAGAGCACTTCTTTTAATTCAAACTTTAGTGAACCAACTCTGTGGTCTAATCTAGCTATTCCACCGATATCAGTGTGGTTTTACTAGGAGTCGCTCAACAACTGACGCCGGTGTGGAGCTTTTAACCCAAATATTTGATACCTGTGAGGAATCACAGGATGCCCTAGGGGTATTTTGTGATTTATCCAAGGCTTTCGATTGTGTTTTACATGAAACTTTGGTCAGGAAGCTTAACCACTATGGAATTATGGATGCTCTTTGAGCCTTCTAATCTCATACTTAAGTAACTGAATTCAGAAGGTCGACATTAACGGTAAAATATCTGTGGGATCAGTAGTTACAATGGGAGTTCCGCAGGGTTCAATACAAGTATTGAACCCTGCGGGACCAAGGTCCATTCTTGTTTCTGGTAATCACTTACCTTATTTTGTAAAAGCAGTCATGAGATAGTACTGTTTGCTGATGATACTTCACTTTTATTCGATTAAAGCCAAATTATGACGATGTGAATTATGCGGTCTCTAAGATTTTTTACTGGTTTAGTGTAAAATAACTTGCTATTAAACAAGGGAAAAACCAAATGTGTAAGATTTGTGTTGCCTAATGTTAAGCAGGTAACAACTAGTGTACAAATTAAAGATAGGAATGTGAATCCTGTGGACACCACTGTGTTTCTAGGCGTCACGTTAGATGCCAAGCTTCAATGGGGCCCACATATAGTTAAATTGTCGAATAGACTAAGTTCTGCGGCTTATGCAGTAATGAAGATCCGTCAGTTAACTGACGTTGATACATCTAGATTAGTTTATTGCAGTTACTTTCATTGTGTAATGTCGTACGGCATTTTACTGTGGGGAAATACTGCCGACATTCAAACTTTCTTTGTGCTGCAGAAGAGGGCTATTCGAGCAATCTATAACCTAAAGGCTGGTGACTCTCTCAGAGAGAGATTTAAGGATATAAATATAATGACAGTTGCATCCACAATACATTAATTGAAATTTAATACATGTTCATAAAACTATTGAAATGTTTTCTAAAAACAGTGATATTCACTTTACAGAAACACGTCTTCAATGTCATAAAAATATAACATTTCAAATAATTTAAATCCTTATTATCATCGAACAACTTGTAATCGTATGCAGCATGCAAGCAAGCATGCAGCATCATCCAAGCATGCAGCATGCAGCAGGCATGGTTTCTGTCACGGCTCCGGTGCTTCGAGGCTCCGGCGGTACCACGCGAGCATATCATCGCACATAGATGGCTTTAGCTCACCACCGCAGCTTCGGCTTTCAGCCGGCAGCCTCAACTACGATGGCGACCGTTAAACCCACCTGCTCCTCAACTCGCGGGCCGCCTCGCCCCCCCCGCGCCTACGCGTTAAATTACACCCTAGCGTAGGGCTGACAAGACTACGTGGAGTCGGTTTTGCCGCGATTCGTTTCTGTCACTGACTTTTGTAGCACAACCTTACCGAAAACACAAAGTATTAACTTATTAAGAAATTTTAGTTTATTTACATAATAATTAGGTTACCCTGGTAACGACATTTTGACGGCCTCGTATTACCATCCCAGTAGGGAATTTTACTACCGACCGACATACCTTTACAAGAAAACACAACAATGCTACAATATTTAGCTAAGACGGTGGTAGCTAGTGGAGCGGACTTTTTTTTTTATTGGCAACGGGTAAGCGGTTGGCCTTCATCTCACCTGATGGTAAGTGACGATAAGGCCGAAGATGGAAGCGAAATCCTTAACAACTGAGGAACAGGCTATCTTATCTCAAACTGCCGGAACACAACAATGCTATAAACGTCGTTGTCGTAGCTAGCCAGGCGGACTTAACAGCCCTACCACCAACCAAACCGAGCACACAAAGATGTACCCTCCGCTGGGAATCGAACCCGGGACCTCTGGGTCTGAAACCGGTAGCTTAGCCACTAGACCACAGAGGCGGTTAAGACGCCCTACCATACCGATCACCTGGAAATCAAACCCAGGACCTCTGGGTCATAGACCGATGGTCTAAAAACCACTAGACCATAGAGGCGATTCAATTCAGCTTAGTTCTTTTAATTGAGCACTGTTCAGTGCGCGGCCGTAGTAGAAAGGATGACTTACTCGTTTTGATTGTGCTGTGGCATTACTGTGGTAATAACAGCTTTCCGATGGAGCGCTGGCTACAGGACATAAGTTATTCACTCCACCCATATATCGAGAACGGTACCCTTTAGTGTGCCAATAAAAGCATGTTAGATGAATGTTTCCCGACCCCTCCGACAATCGTGAATGCTAAGCAGTTTTCATAAAATATAGTAATAGATGGGTAGTTTAAAAAATAGATAAATCTTCGCTAACCCTAGGTTGCCTGGAAGATATTGCTTTTAGTGATAAGTCAGCCCATTATATGGATTTTACGATTACTAAACCGTTCTTGTGAGGGCTGGTCTGCTGTGGCGATGTTAAATGAAAGAGTTTTCAAAGTCTTTATTTTAAAAACATGCCTCCATATATATTAAATAATTTCGCAATACCAGAAAGAGACAACGAATACAATGAAAATTGCCTATTTCATTTTTCATACAACACAGAAAAACTTATTAAATTTTACCTACACACATTTTGCAGGCACACGACACACGTTAATAGAAACGCAAGGCTAAACCTCAGTGTCGCTGGCAGCTGCTACTATGCAGATGTACGAGTATGACTTGTCGCCTAAGTTCTAAAAAAAATCCTAATCCTTACAAAGGATTGATTAGTATGATTAAATAGGACTACGTAGGTAATTGATAGCGAAACGTAAAAAATGACTAGGTACCTCTGGGTTTTTTTTCAACGTTTCGGTTAGTTTGTGTGATCGTTATTAACGCAAAAAATCAAATATTACAAAAGTAATAATTGATAGATATGATAAACAACAACACAACCAGAAAGGTTCTAGCATTAACTAATTTATAATTATGCCGTTACAACAATATAATTAGACTATTTTATAAAACAAACAAGTTTCTGTTCGAAGTTTAATAAAAAGTAGAAAATAAAACATTATTTTGCAAATTTATTAGCTTACATCGCCCGGGGCGTATGATAACATAAATTATAATAGGTTGTACCTATGTAAAACATAGAACGGGGTAAAGTCAATTGAACAAATCGTTTATGAAAAAGAGAATAAAAGATTAATATATAACTACATTTATGAAATTATTCTGGTCAGAGTTGGAGTCCACTGTAACTTAATTTTCAGTAACAGTTTAAAAGAAATCACCAGTCTTTCCGGTAAAAGCTCAATATTCGGCAGTTCAAAAAGTCGGTGAAAGTGTGTTTCCGATTTTCAATGCATATCCCGAGTTTGTAATCTACTTGGCAACATCTGGGCAAAGGCCTTCGTCATTGAAATTAAGTTTTCGCTACAATTGATGGGGAGGTAATTAACCTAATTACCACACTTGCTAAATTTTTTTTTATTTATTTATTATGGTCAGCCAACGTTATTGTACAATGTTACTTACATCAATGCTTATAAACAACTCTTAAAAGAACTGATTGCCACAAAAATTCAAAGGTGGTTAAGAGTGTCGCGTAACGGTGATAGAATACTGGCACCCTCTCTCTTCCTTGGGTGTCATAAAAGGTGACTAACAGACTAAAGACTGCACATACTTCCAACAGCATGGAGCGGCGATGTGGATGAAAAAGTGGACTATGGTAGAGGACTGCTTCTGCTGTCCTCATTGCCTAGTCTCTGACTAACCCTTCGGGGATAATAGTCGTGATATTGCCGAGTTTTTTGCCGAGTTGTACATCACAAATTTAGGCTATACTTCGATAATCCGAGACACACTTTGCCCGATATGGATATTCAACATGAACGGTTACAGGACCGAGCGTTTAACCACTCGGCCACGAGGTATTTATAAGAATTTGCAAATAAAAAAATGACAAAGTTTAAAATATACGAAGGTACTTACGAAATTAACCGTGTCACGTAGCTGTAAAAGAATACTACCACTCCCTCTCCTCCCTTGGGTGTCGTAAAAGGCAACTAACAGATTAAAGACTGCTCATACATCCAACAGAACAGGGTGGCGATATGGGCTCACCACCTGTCACGCTGCAGCGTGAAATAGCGACTGCACATGTGCTCAGCGCGCTGAGCACTTGTGCAGTCGCTATTATGGTAGAGGACTGCTTTTGCGGTCCTCATTGCAGTCTCTGACTAACCCTTCGGGGATAATAGTCATGATTATATGTATGTATGTATATTATAGGTACTTACGACCATGCCTCGTGCAAGTAGAGCCTTCACGCGCCGCTTACTCAACGCCAACAAAATGAATACCTACCTACGAGTATGTCCCGGAATGAATTCGCTATAGGAATATTCACAATATTACCCCATCTTTCCGAATCGTTGACTCGGTAATGTTCAACCCGTATCGAGCATTCTCGGATCACTCGCGAATAACATCACTCATTTGTGAAGGGTTCCATGGATTTTTTTTCCGTATGCTTCCATATTTTTATGGACTACTTTGGCAGCTCAATCGAAAATTGGTAGTTGATGGGGATGGATTTATGTTTGGCAGCATCAGCAAAGGAACGAAAGTTTTACTTTTTCTCGTTCTTTTCGGATTGATTGTTCGTACACAGACATACAGTCGGCATCAAAAGTAGCTTAGCATATGAAATTTTTAAATGGTTGTTACGGTTGAAATGACCAGCATTGTCTGACAAAGCTGTTGAGTCAAAAGTACATGACAATATATTATTGCCTTAACCATTTATTATGAACACAAAAATGTCATATAATTCTAAAATGTTAAATAATGAGAATGTAAAGACACTTACACGTGACTATTACTTTTGCCACCTTGTTTTTGTTCAGTTACTTTTGATGCTGACTGTTCATGGTAGTTATATTGAGCACGTTGTTTAAAAAGCACACGCTTATTTTTAACTATATTAAATAAGGGACCGAACAAGTTTATGAGTTTTTTATTAATTAAAAATGTTCAGTCTTATTGTTAGGTTAATAATGGCTATATCCGACTTTGCTCACCCATCCGGTATTGTAAAAGTTACTTAACTAGCCAGGGGGCTTAACTTGTACCTTTTAAGTACAGTCCATTGCTTTGCTAATTTGCTTATTTAAAACTACAAACATACATATAATCAGGACTTTTTACCTGATTGGTTAGCCAGAGACTAGGCAATGAGGACAGCAAGAGCAGTCCTCTACCATAGTCCACTTTTCACTAAATAGCGACTGCACACGTGCTCAGCGTGACAGGTGATGAGCCCATCATCGCTCTATGCTGATGGATGTACGTGCAGTCCATTTTTCGCCTTTTACGACACCCAAGGGGAGAGAGGGAGTTGTAGTATTTTTTCACCGCCCCGCTACACGGTTATATTTAAAACTAATTTTTATTAATCAAAACAGCGAAGCAAGGCTTTTTTACTTGAAAGCTATTGCCAGAGGTATTGAAGTTATATACAATAAACCCCCTGATCGCAGCCTAGTCCACTATCTATGTTAAAATGTATGCATCGCTAAATCCACAAGGAAAACTTTAAGGAGACACCAAGCCATTATTCCCCAAATACATTTTAACAAAGCCCAAGGATCAATATTGGCCATCCACACACACAATTGATTTGATTTATAGTTTCACCTCGCAAACCCTTTTCCTGATTTATCCGGCCAACGTAATTAGACCTCCGATTGTCCAACCGCTGTACCTATTTGCTACAGAAAACATAACGTAATTGGTTTTCGTTAAACTGGTTGTGTTTTTTCTGGTGAGTGTCCACAGTAATCCCTCAAAGAGAAAGGTTCGGTGAATGGAGCGAAGTGCTTATGTGTTAAAGATTTAAAGCTAATGCGGAAATAAGCGAGCAATCATTTTGCTGAAGAGTTTTAGAAACTTCACACGTTTCGGTGTCCCGTACTAAGTTCAATATGTTTCAGACCAATAACCAATTAAACTTCCTTTATGTAACGGAAGAAAATTATTTAGAGATCTTAGAAAAAATAATTTAATAAATCCTGGCAGCAGCGGTTCTCTTGAAGATATTGTTTATTTAGAAGATATTTTTAGGTTTTTAAGTTATTGAGTTTTAGTTTATTATGGTTTGTTGTTTTCTTGTCTTGTGTATAAATATTTGGTAAAAAATCCTGTAAAATTTAATTTAATTGAATGACGAATTGAAACTTACTCGTACCATAGCGGCTTTTAAAACGCATGTAACGAATACATTTACGAGTATATAGCTGAGCCTGTCTTTTCTATCCTTAACATTTGTAAAAATATCTTTATCTTTAGATAGATAAATAAAACGCTTTATTGCACACACAAAAATACAGAAAACATAAATAAGCATATTAAAACTAATGTGGGCAAAGGCGGTCTTATCGTTTCAAGCGATCTCTTCCAGACAACCTTTGCGGTATGGGACAACAGAAAAAGAGCGACAAGCAGTGCACCAGAAACAAGCAAATATGAAATAACAAAAATAGAATTAAAATACTTAATACAAAAATAAATTTAATAAACTTACAATACAGATACGATACAGATAAAATATAATAATAAATAAATCATATAATATATAATATCAAAATAAATAAATATAAATAAATATACTTTATATCTATAAGTAACAAGTTTAGAACGGCAGCACCTATTTAGTTAATTCTTTCTTTGTTGTGTTTGTAATTATCAGGACAAGGTGTGTAATAAAAAGTTTCTTTTTGGAAATTGGTCACGGGTACGTTTTGTCACGCAGACGAAGTCGCGGGCGGGTCGCTAGTACCTAAATTAGTGATACCCAATACCCCTGCCTCAGTATAATAATGAGTACTACGTGCAGTATGGCCACTCCCTGCCTCCCGCTAAATGCGCCCTTTCCCCCGATCAGTTACCTCACAGGAGTTAGCGTATCACAGGTCAATTTCACTGATTCGCGAGTTTACTCATTAGACTGTTTCTGAATTCGCCAATTTCCTTTTTTGCCATTTTTTTTTATACACCAACGGGTTAGCGCTTGGCCTTCATCTCACCTGATGGTAATGACGGTAAGGCCGAAGGTGGAAGCGCGCTGCACTCGGAATCCTCAACCACTGAGGAACTGGCTATCTTATCTCAACTATCGGAACACAACAATGCTATAAACATCGTTGTTATGGCGACAGACTTAGATAAGATGGTGGTAGCTAGCCAGGCGGACTTAACAGCCCTACCACCAACCAAACCGAGCACACAAAGGTGTACCCCCCGCTGGGAATCGAACCCGGGACCTCTGGGTCTGAGACCGATGGCTTAGCCACTAGACCACAGAGGCGGTTAGGCGGCCATTGTCACTAAGTTGTCGTTTCCCTATTAAGTTAGTTTCCTGGTTCGCAAACATCTTTATTCGTCAGTTAGTTACACTCCGTCATGTTCCTAGCCCGTTACTTTTCTTTACCGAGTGAATGAAAAAGCATGTCTTATCTCACTCTCACACAAGCATGGTACACGATCACCTGCACGAGCTTATACCGTGTACGTAACAGCTTATTAGAACGCGTTTGTTTCATACATTTTGTCGCGAGTGTCAGAAGTGTGCCCATGCTGTCAATCGTGTACTTACCATCAGTTAGTACTCTTGCTAATTAAATCGCTTCGAAACGATACTTCTTTCTTAACCAAAAAAAATTAAATTAAATTTCGCCAACCTTCAGTTTACCAGGGGCTACCACCCAGTCGCCTTTTGTCCTCCCTAGTTGGAAAGTCTGAGCCCACAACAGCAGGACATTTAAGGGATAAACAATGATTTAATTGCAATAACAATCTCGATTACCGACCCAGAATGTCCCATAAACAAAGCCGCCAATTTCTAATGATCGTTCCCTTTGTCAGAATCTCATAATCGGATTCAGGTGGCCCCTTTTAAAACAGAATCGTATATTTGGCGAGTTCCCATGCTGTTTTCATAACGTTGTTGGTTTTTAGCCCTTCGAAGCCTAAAAGGGACGTTGTGAGATTGAATCGGGAATTGTTATTTAAATATTATTAGTATATTAATGACAACAGTGGGGTTTTGGCTTTTGTTCATTTTCTATTTGACGTATCAGTGACTGACTTTAGAATTGGAAGATATTTTATGAAATTTATTTTATTGAATTTTTAACAATATCGCAATAGTAAAGTACAAAAACGTAATATAAACACACCAATAGGAGTGGTGGTCCTTTCGACAGTTCTTTTTATTTTTTTCTTTGATAAATGTACACGATGTACATAGATAATTTTAACTAAATCCCAAAATAATAGATAGTCGCTTTAGATAAACGCATAAATCGGAACACTAATCCTCGTCTCTCCGACTTGTTGTGTAACATACGTATATATAATCATGACTATTATTCCCCAAAGGATTGTTAGTCAGAGACTATGCAGTGAGGACAGCAAAAGCAGTCCTCTACCATAGTTCACTTTTTACTGTTGGAAGTATGTGCAGTCTTTAGTCCGTTAGTCGCCTTAGGACACCCAAGCGAAGAGAGGGGGTGGTAGTATTTTTTCACCGCTACGCAAAACGGTTATTTAGACTTTTTGTGTAACAGAGATAAAATTACACAGGTTCAAATAATTAATTTGTATTTCAAAGTCAAAGTCAAAATATATTTATTCAATAAACTCAATTAATAAGTACTTTGAATCGTCCAAATCTTTTTTAACCTACCACCCATTCAGGACATAATTTTTTAACTGTGGCAAAGAATGGGCGCAAGAAACCACAGCGCACAAAAGCAACGAAATTTACAAACAAAAAAAAAAGAATATGTCGTTACCAGGTCAATACAAAATATGAATTTAAAAAATAATAAATGTTGCAATACAAAACTACAATACAAAGTAGTATCAATTAGATAAAGACAATTAGAAATAGCTGTTGGAGTGCTTGGAGCATTTCAGATCCAAGCTGTTTTGTCTTCTGTGTAATCTGACACTTTATAATAAGCTTTTTTATAAAGCTTTTCTTTGATTTTGATTTTAAATTTATTAAGATCAAATTTCTGAATATCATTTGGTACTTTGTTGTAAAATCTTACACACGGACCCTTAAATTTACCAAACTATGTGTAAGTATTTTAATTAAGAAACAAAACTGGAACCTCAGGTTCTGAAACTGATGGTTTAACAACTATACTAAACAGGTAATCCAAACTGACTAAAAAATCAAAAGAAAATAGACGGTAACAATAAATACCCATGTCACTAAAAGTGACCCGCTTGATTGTGTTTGCGAAACCTTACGTTTTTAAAAGAGACCTCCTGAATAAAAGAAATACCGTTCCACGATAATGAAATAAGAAGTAATAAAATACTTTTGCGTAACCCAACTTCCCTCGTTGCTGTAGCAATGATTACGTGGAATCAAAACAAAAGAGTAAAAACGTTACCGTAAGAACACTCTAGAAAATATATTGCTTTTTGTTTTAATGCCAGACTCTGACTTCAAGCACCCTTCGCAGTTTGATGTTTTTTAAAATTCTGTATGGTTTTTTTTTTGTTATTTGAATATGGCAAATATCTAAACTTGTTAGGGTGGATTCCACCAAAATTCAGAGTACCTAACTACTACCGGAGTAATTTGGTGGTAGCTACCCAGGTGGACTTAAAACAAGCACCAACCAACATAGAACACGGGACATCTAGGACTGAGACGGTGGCCTAACCACTAGAGCTCATGTCACCTGTAAATTGGCGAGAATCCAGGAGGAGAACACTTTTTATATCAATTTCTATATCCTCCCTCCTTGCGTGGTATTCCTCAATGCTGAGGGTCGTGACCTCACGGATATGCTACTTTCTCCCTGGAGAGCATCGTAAAATTTGTAGTCGAGTGTGGTGCGGATCTGGTCAGACCATCGCATCGGACTGCGCCCCCTGGGTCTTTTGCCATTTGCTTTGCCTGTGACAAGTAGACGTTCGAGGTTGTCACCGTTTTTCCTGGCTATATGACCGAAAAACTCAAAGATCCTTCGAAAGCAGATGGTGGAATAGCCTCATATTGATGTTAAGCTCCTTAAGGATCGATCCAATTTCTATATAGTCAATGTCAAATAATTTACTTACTATAGTTTATTTTAACTTTAAAATTTTATTAAATATTCTATTTAATCTATCACCTATTTGGATTTGGAAAAGCCTTCAACTGAGAAAAGGTGGCAAGAAACTCAGGCAGCTTTTTTAAATATAATATAAGAAGATACTACCTGACAGACTGAAAAACCGCTGGACTAAGACCGCTGAAATGTTGCAGGCATCCCTTTCGTGATGTAACCAGGAGATAAGATAAGGGACGCAAGGGGATTTTCCCGAATTCCTTCACGATCGCGGGATACGGGTGTTAACGCGGACAAAATCGCGGGCGGTTGCTAGTAAAATATGTTTAGATTTCCTTTTTTTTCTCTACGTGACATGTAGACATAAAAGTAACAACGAGCGGTTCTGGCGTCGCCATCTCTGAAGTTCAACGTTCAATTCCCGGTCGGGTCAATGTAAAAATAACTGTTTTTCTGAATTGTATCGAGTGTTTTCTTTGTATAATGAATATTTTAGTTTATAGTAAAAAACCACCTGTCACGCTGAGCTCATGTGCAGTCGCTAATTGGTGAAAAGTGGTCTATGGCAGAGGACTGCTTTTGCTGTCCTCATTGCTTAGTCTCTGACTAACCCTTCGGGGATAATAGTCGTTATTATGTGTATGTATAACCAATAAAAGCAAGTTTGTTTGAACTTAACTTGGCTAGATAATTGGTTTAAACGTGAGAACGTTATTTATTTATAAGCTAGTCACATGATGACGATTAAACTTTGAAGTATATACCTAAGAGCACATTAATCGCTCCAATCTGCTGTTAGCTGTAATTACAAAGGGTCGTTACAAAACCAGAGCTCAAATGGTTACATTCAGTTTCATGAGCCCTCTAATTTCCCATTATGCAATTAGGGTAATTAATTTTCACTATCGCGTTTACCAGATGCCGTTTATCCCGTTCCATTGCGGTAAATGACGAGTTGAAATAAATTATCATTAATGAGACATGACTTAAGATCGTTTGCATTAGGTAAAACTTATATTTATATTTGTAAGGCTTTGTGTAAACCAGCTTGTTAAAAGGTAAATAGCCCATATTCTGTCCTACTACTATGCAAAGTCTTTAATTTTTTTTTAACCTCTACGTTTAAGCACTTGGCTTTCATCTCACCTTATGGTAAGTGACGATAAGGCCGAAGGTGGAAGTGCTTCACCCGGAATCCTCAACCATTGAGGAACTGACTATCTTATCGTGGCTATACAGGGTGACCCAGGATACCTGTACCAGCCAAGGTCTGTGGTCAAGGGACACTAATACCTATTTATTGAACACCATGTATTTTCTACGATATTTTGTAGTTCTCGAGATTAATTTTTTTTAGATTAAAACTTATTAAAAATTATAGACGGGTTTGTCTAATACTTTTTCTGTGTGATGTTTCTTTAAGATTTTTTTTTGTCAGTATTATGGCTAGAGTGTGTGTAAATATTTAAAAACATAAAAATACCTAAGTTCTAACTACTGGTAGATCAGAAATTGATGACAGGATTAAAGTTTTTGCTCGAGAGAAAGTAACATTTCATTTCACCTTAAAAAAAACTCTTAACCTCTTAAAGAAACATCACTCAGAAAAAGTTATAAACATAACCGTCTACTTATAATTTTTAATATTCGGAGTTTTAATCGAAAATTTTTTTTTTCTCAAAAACTACAAAATATCGTAGAATATTGTTATATCGTTCCGACATGTTAGAAAGTGTCGGAATACAACAATGCTATCATCATTGTTGTTATTGCTCCAGACTTTAGATAAGATGGTGGTAGCTAGCCAGGCGGACTTAACAAGCCCTACCGTCCTGGTGGTAAGGTGTATGACAAAAATTTTACCCCGCTGGGATCGAACCCGTGACCTCCGAGTCTAACCACTGGTGGCTTAGCTACTAGACCACAGAGGCATTTAAAAATCCTTAACCTTTGAGATCAACCGCTTTGTATATAAACGTTGTAACTAAATGTGATACATTCAATTGATTGGTGTATAGTTTCCACGCTTGCCAACTGCTGAATGGTGAACATAAAACGGGGCAATGAACAAAATTACGATTTTGTCACGCAGACACGAACGACTTCTAGTGCCTCACAAACAGGGTTCAGAAGACTCCTAGTGAAGTGCGCTTCCATCCTCGGTCTTTGTCATCGTCACTTCCCCCTATCCCTTGTTCTGCACGACTGTTATTCTCTAAGGGTTATTCAGAAGCTAGGATATGAGGACATGTTTCACAACAACTGCACATTTCCTAAAGATTGCACATACATGTAACAGCATACAGCGGCGATGGGTTCACCACCTGTCACGCGGAGGACATGTGCAGTCACTATTTTGGTGAAACGTGAACTAATGGCAGAAGACTGCTTTTGCGGTCCTCATTACCTAGTCGCCTCGTAGTCTCTGACTAACCCTTCGGTGATAATAGTCGTGATTATGTATGTATGTATGTAGTAGGTACCTATGCACATTTCCTCATTGTTTTGAGCCAATCGCCTCTCTATGCTGTTGGATTTATGTGAAGTCTTTAGTCCGTTATTCGCCTTTAACGACACCCAAGGGAAGAGACGGGTTGGTAGCAATAATTCCGAAACTTTTTCTTGCAGAGTTTTAAAAGGGTCCAACTTACGTCCATATAGCAATATTACGAGCGGGCAGACTTCATGTTAAATATTTAAATAATTCGTTTATATTTAGTGAGCTACGCTCAAACGTGGGTTAGACGCTTAGGTAAGCAGCTGTTTGTTTTATAACGTGCAAATACGTGTTGTGATGGCAAACCGTAGTGACGTTACGCCTGACGTCACGGCCCGACTGTCTTGCGGTTTTGTCACTACTCGGCTTGTTTTTAGTGTAACGCGGACGCGGAATTGTATGGGACTACATATTATACTGATTCTTTTTTATTTCATTTGTTTGAGTCGGCGTAAATAATACAATGCTAACCTGCACACACACGAACACACAACGAACGCTCGTGTTGGCTGTTACCATTGAGGTAAATAAACTAGAGAAGACGTCCCATACCATAAATGTGCACAGCTACAATGATATTTGTACGTGTTGCGGTGCTGCCTAATTGTAATAAAACAGAAAATATTGTTACTCTATGTATTTTACCGAAACATGGCCGCCGCTTTATGTCTCGGCGATTTGATAATTATTGAAATGCATGTTACATCGATAATTTAGTACGTATTTCCAGGTGAAAAGTGATTCCTTTGGTTTTATTCGTATTTCCTGAGTTGTTTAAACAGTACGTTAGCACACATAAAGGCATATTTTGATAAAATAGAACACAGAATACATACGTATTGTTGCGTCTAGCGCCTGCCACAGACTACTACAGTTGGAGCGAGCTGGCTCTAACGCGTGTTACAAATAATCTAGTTGAGACGTCTGTATTAGTACGTAGTACATTATAACTCAATGGCTGTTACTTAATTTTTTACCGACTTTACTTTTTACTAACTTTTTACCTAAGTACTTATTTTATTTTTTACTTTACAATTTTTCTTATGTTTGTTAGTTGTTACTTTACTTATCCTATTTATCATCATTATCAACTCATAAACGTCCCGAGTAGTTAAGTAACATTACTAACCGTAAGTAATCATTGTGACACATTGTCGCTCGTCGCACCGCTCTAACTAAGTCGCAGCCCAGCCCCAAACAACTCTCACAATACACATAAAATAATTACCCGTATAATTGTGCTGAAACACAAAACAAATTTACATTTAAACTTCGGTGTAGACACGCTTGCTGTAACGGAACGTGAACCGCAATTAGGGTACACCGTGTTACGGCACTATTTCTTCTAAATAGTCATGTCGATTTTCTGAAGCTCGACCGTGAACTTGCCTCTCACTTCGACCTTTACGTTCCTAAGAGTGATATTTGTGACGTTTGTTAAGATTAAAATTTAGGAAATGCAAATTTGATAACTCACTGCGAATTCAGGATCGAGTTTTGGATCGAGTCTTTACAATCGAATCGTACTGCTGTTGTTACATTTCGGTGACACATAAAACAATAAAGTTTAATATTTTTCCAGCCTTTTAATGAAACTTTGTTAAGTTAAGGTGACTCTGACTGCCATATCGTCCGAGTGGCGAAGCGCCAGTATTTACGTATTCAATTTGATCACCCATCCAGTTATCCAGCATTGCGAAAGCTGCTTATCTACTATACGTACAGTTCTAATTGGTACGAAAACTAGTAAGGCACTTTTTTTATTAGTATTTTCTTCTCATTTTTTTTTATTTAATCTTTCTTGTACCTACAAAATGTGAATCGTAGCATATCCAGACTCAATACTAAATAACAATATTCTCTACCAGTCAACCATTAGAGCTAGGTATACAGATATAGGTATGAACTGAGGTAGCCACCTTTTATCAACCTTACAATATCTTAAAAAATAAAGTTAAGTGAAGATTTACAGAGTTAGTAAGTAAGTAAGTAATCATTTATTCGACTAGATACATCATTAAAAAAATACAGCTATGAAACAAAGAAAAGTATAAAAAAAAATATTTAAAAAAATAAAAATAATAATAGATAAGTAGGTAATAATAATAAAAAATAATAAAAATCGAACAATAATATGTTGGCCGAAAAGTCTAACCAGCTCAGCTTTTGTTGCTGCTAGACGCCACAACGCTGATTTTCAGCTGGGCCTTGAGTAGGGGCGACGTCTACACAAGAAAGAAATACCTATAATTACAAATTAGAAGGACAAATATAACGGGTTGGAGTTACTTTTTTGTCTATGCATTTTTTGACAGATAAAGCGTCAGTCATGACAACCTAACCTAATATTTTCATTCACTATAGTTTGACATTTCATCATGGAATGACTAAGCACGGCACAACGCCTACAAATTATTTAACTTTATTACGAAAATCAGCGTTCTACGAGGAATGTGTTTCGTGCACTTAGAGCAACATATGGTCCACATAATCGCCCTACCGAACGCACTATTCGCTATACCATCGAAAAGTTTGAAAGGTAATTTTCATTATTAGACAATACACGACCAAATAGACCACATCCAGCTCGCACTGAAGAAAACATTACGGCGGTAGCTCAGAGTGTACGCAATGATCGCGAAGAATCGATTCGGCGCCGCTCGCAACAGCTTGGCTTGTCGTATACCACAACTTGGCGTATTTTACGCAAAGATCTTGGTTTCAAAGCATACAAAATTCAACTGGTGCAACAATTGAAGCAGACTGACCTACCTAATCGCCACCGATTTAGTCTTTGGGCTCTTGAAAAGCTTGCAGAAAATCCACTGTTTTCAACGAAAATTTTGTTAAGCGATGAGGCACATTTTTGGCTCAACGGATATGTTAACAAACAAAATTGCCGTATTTGGTCTGAAGAGCAACCTGAAGAGATTCAAGAGCTACCATTACATCCAGATAAAACAACAGTTTGGTGTGGTTTATGGGGTGGTGGAATCATCGGTCCATATTTCAAAAACGAAGCCGGCCAGAACGTCACTGTCAATGGTGACCGTTATCGTACCATGATAACGGACTATTTGTTTCCTGAAATTGAAGCCCGTCATCTTCAAAACTTTCGGTACCAACAAGACGGCGCCACTTGCCACACAGCACGTGAAACCATGGCTTTGTTGCGAGAAAAATTTGGTGAACAGTTAATTTCGCGTTTCGGACCAGTCAGTTGGCCGCCTAGATCCTGTGATATCACACCCTTACACTTTTTTCTGTGGGGTTATGTAAAGTCCAAAGTTTATATGGATAAGCCACGTACGATTGATCAACTGGAAGCCAACATTACTCGCGTTATTCGCCAAATACCACTGGAAATGCTCGGTCGGGTCATCGAAAACTGGAACTCCAGAATGGACCACCTTAATCGCAGTTACGGACAACATTTGAAAGAAATAATCTTTAAAAAGTAAATGTAAGGAATGGTTCTTTTGTATTATAATAAAGATTACCCGATAAATTTGTTTTATTCATATTTTTTTTAGTTTTGGAAAAAGTAACTCCGAATGAATCACCCGTTACAAGCCTTAACAAAATGACAAATTATGATAAACAATAAAAATGAATAACAACAAAAAACAACAACATTAAAAAACCTTACAAAATAAAATAAACTAAAATTAATCTTTGAGTATGAGGTAGGTATAATATATTGGTTATTTTACGGTTATTCCGTATTCATCCCACATAAACTTGTGCCTGTACGGTCAGTAAAACTCAGATTCCACAGCAATAATAGAATTTATTTTAAAAATAAAAATATAAAAAGAAAATAACAAATTAGTATAAAAATCATCTGTTCCGAAATGGTCTGCTGGAGTAGATAAATCTTACCTGTATATGGGCAAGTACAGGTTCTTCTTTATTTAAATGGGTATGATGCAGAACTATAATAATGAAAATATAATAATTGAAAACGATGGGGTTGGCTTTTGAATGAAGTCGCCTGAATTTGAAGAAACTAACACAGTGGGGGGTCTAAGGGGTTCTTAAATAAAGGTTTATTAACATTTTAGCTGCCGCTGTTGCGTTAAAATATTAAAAAGCCACTTGAATGTTTTGTCAAAATTATATAGGCTATAAACACGAAAAATTACACGTTTTTAGGTTATATAATACCATAGTAGCAGAACCGAAGCGGGGTGACGGGGGGCGCAGCTCCCCCACCAGGGGGGGCTCGGTAAAATGAAAAATGTGTAAAGAGTTAATTAGGTTAGGTTACTATAGTATATTGACCAAAAACGCGCGAGCCGAGCGAGCGGCCGGCGAAGCGCCAGAAACAACGTATTTGTAAATTTCCATATTTAAAAAAAAAAATATATAACTTAAAAACTACTTGTCTACTTGTCTGCGGCAGGAGGGGTAAATGGGGGGTACTCCTCCCTCCCCCCCTCGGGCCCCTTCCCCCCAATTTAGGCGACTCGATTCAAAAGTTTACCACAATACATAACCTCAAAATACAAAAATTAACATAACTTAAAAACTACTTGTTTGCGGCAAGTGGGTAAGTGGGGGGATAATCCCCCTCCTCCCCCTATCCCCTCCCCCCCTCTCATCTCCCAATTCAGGCGGCTCGATTCAAAAGTTTTACCAAACGATGTGAGGCGAGATAACCTAAATAGTTTTTAAGTCTGGCGTGTCAGTCAACCCAATAAAATTTTCTACAAAGTATCTAGTCTGCCACCAGTGGTTATTTAATAAAAATTAACGTACTGCCGTAGGTCACGTGATAGGTTAGAAATTTAAGACGCAAGCGCTGCGTTGCGTTTGTCTTGAATTTCGAGGTTATTTTTTTTATTAGACAACAGAAATGCTAGCTGCCCTACTCCTGTAGGTCACATGTATTGTTATTATTGTCTTACATAAAATTTGTGGCAGAATAGCTTTTCCTGTAGAGCGCCCCACCAATCGCATGCAACGCAAGTCGCACGAAAAATTTAAGTATTTCTTTTTGTATAGAAGTTTTACGCTCGGCCTGAATATTTAATTTCTCGATAAATACAACATATAAAACAAATATATTAGTATTAACGTAAAGGGTATTTAATACTTACATATAAAAATAAACCATAATACACTTTATGGCTGTAAACAAATTTGTGTAAAAACATTGTAAAAACATATTCGTACATACGTACGCCGACCTTCAGCCGTATTTCGAAGATAAGTACTAAAATTAATTATCTTACTATTAAAATAGGTTAAAACGTTCACAATAAACATTCCTAACTAAATAACACACTCACATACAAAACACTTAGGTCTTTTAATACCTCTAACACACTTTACAACAAAGCTAATTTCACAATAACATTGCACTAACCTCGCAGCAGAGTTGTCCCCTGTGTTAACGCGTCTGTACCGTCTCTCGCTCTCTTCGGGTTGTGTGCCGGAATCTTGGAGAGAAGCTAATGTGCAACCGATCCCTAAAAAAGGAGATCGGTCAGATCCAACTAATTACCGCCCTATAGCCGTAACTTCAGTGTTGTGTAAGATCCTAGAACGAATATTGAACAAACAGCTTATTCGATACCTAGAAGATCACTCCCTAATTCACGATCGTCAATATGGGTTTCGGCCAAAACGGTCAACGGGCGATCTTCTAGCGTACGTCACACATCTCTGGGGTGAGGCTATTGACAAGCGTGGCGAGTCACTGGCAGTTAGCCTTGACATAGCCAAGGCTTTTGATCGGGTCTGGCACAAAGCTCTTCTCTCCAAGCTCCCGGCATACGGTTTGCCCGCTCAGTTCTGTACCTGAATTGCCAGCTTTCTGCATGAGCGTAGAATCCGTGTCCTTTCGGATGGATGCGCTTCGCGGTTCATGTCAGTGAACGCTGGTGTTCCTCAAGGCTTCGTTCTATCCCCCACGCTGTTCCTTCTGCATATCAATGACATGCTTCCTCTTGGAAACATTCATTGCTATGCAGATGATAGCACAGTGCATGGGGGATATAACGGGCACCCAACGGCTGGGCGGGTAGACACCGAAATGAAGCGAGCAAATCTTGTCATTGAGCTCGATCGGATGTTGGACCTCATTTCTAAATGGGGCTCCGATAATCTGGTGGAGTTCAATGCCAAGAAAACACAGGTGTGCGCGTTCACAGCGAAAAAGTCGCCATTCCTTCCCTTTCCCTCTCTTCAGGGTACATCTCTAGGCCTGCAGAGCAGTATTAACATGCTCGGTATGGATATCCGCTGTGATCTGAACCAAAAGGACTACATCGAAACCGTGATTAAAGATGCCTCACGTAAACTCGGTGTCCTGAACAAGGTGCGGCGATTCTTCACGCCTGATCAGTTGTGTCTATTATACAAGACACAGGTGCGGTCTTGAGTGGAGTATTGCTCTCACCTTTGGGACGGCTCCGCAAAGTACCTTCTCGATGCCTTGGACAGATTGCAGCGCCGCGCTGTGCGCATTATCGGCAATGCAGAGGTCACTAAAACTCTCGAGCCTTTGCAATTGCGTAGAGATATTGCGTCACTCAGCGTCTTTTACCGTTTATACCATGGCGAGTGCTCTGAAGAACTCTTTGACCTCATCCCTCCTTCTCCCTTCCTCCATAGGAGTACGCGTGCTGCTCTGCGGAGTCACCAATTTACAGTCTCTAACATTCCATCTCGCACAAAGAAATTTGGTGACTCGTTTCTTTGCCGCACTTCCAAAAGATGGAATAGTCTACCAGCACACGTATTGCCTCCTACCTATGACATAGGACCTACCTTCAAACGAGGCGTGAAGAAGCACTTTGTGGGCCGGCAGAGTGAGGATGACTGATGCTACGTCTCTTACGCTGCACCAGTTGTCCTCGCGCCTTGACCTCATTTCCACTTAACATCAGGTGGAGTGGGGTCATTTTCCGGGCTTAGTATAAATATATATATATATATATATATATAATTGCCTTATTTAAATATTTTTTTATCTATGTCTCTGTTACTTTTTATTATTGACTTAAGAGTAAAGAGGACAAGGGATTCGTTCCGTACGGCCTACACATAAAGACGGCTATACACAACACTTTAAACATTTTTCAACACAAGATTATTGCAACTGTTTTTTAATTTTTTTGACTGGTGACTATTGTCACCCAGGGACTTCTCGATTATTGATTTTGGGAAATTTTCTTTCCGAGGGCGCTTTACAGTTTAAATTAGTCTGCTGCTAATGAACTATTTCACTACGCTACCATAATGTTTATTTTAAAAGACTTTAAAAGACTTTTTTTAATCTAAAATCCTTAAAATAAAAAAAATAAGAAATTAGAAAATTTATATATTAAAATAGGATAATTTTATATAAAAAGTTAATTTTTTCTTACCTAAAACCTAAAAAAGGATTAATTTAGTACCTACTAATTCTCTATCAAAGTGTTTAATATGTGTGTCTTATGTGTTATGATGTACTGTGTACGAGCCATCGTACAGTTAAGTAAAAATATCATCGCTAGCAGTGTGTAATTATATCTGCAAGTAGTGTAGCGGCACCTTTACATGTCAACATCGCCGCGAGTTAGTTTTGTTAATTTAGCATTTTTATATTCAATTTATCATATTAAATCAGTGTACGAGCAGCACTCAATCAGAGCGGTTTGATTTCATCATCCCCGAAACCCTCTCAGCATATCAACCCCCAAAGTGTGGAGAACCCCCACATTTTTTTGGTCCTTCGAACATTGAACCTAGCGTGCGGTTTGGTTCACAGTTGGGACCTCGCGTATCATGATTTGGCGACGTAAATCGCGTCGCGAAGTGCCGGCATCAAATATCATTTATCGAACAATTAACAACTGAACTTAAGTGCTATTGAGACAGTTTATAGTGACCTGTGACTTTGGTGCGGTAGTGGCTAGGGCTGCCACTTTTTTTATCATCGTTTCACGATCATGAGCTACGTGTTATCATCATCATCACTCTGTGGGCTGGCAAGTTCGCAGCGTCGCAGCGAAGGGTAACTGATCCTGATTCCTGACTGTGCATTGGATTATCAACGGAAATCAAGTAAGACTGTTCCTTTTATTTGCATCAATACGAGATATTTTTTATCATGGAAAAACTTATTGCTTGTCAAGCAGAGTTTTACGAGACTCTTAAGCAGATACAAAGCAACTTTAAAAAGGATTCGGATAATCGTAAAACACCTGAGTATCTCCAAGAGAGACTGAGCATATTAAACAACCTTTGGTCTGAGTTTAAGCATAATAATTCGGCGCTTGCTGAATACAAAACTGTCGCGAGCACCGAAACCTACTTTTTAAAAGATATTTTTCAATCAGCTTCTAACATTTATCAAGCAACTCTGGACATGATTACATCATTTTCACCAAAACAGCAGCAACTTCAAGACGCTAAAGCAGGTTTGTCTAACAATCAAAGCGATCAAAATAAATCGGATAAGGGCACTAATCAAAGTGGTCAAATAGACGAGTTTATTACAGAGCAGAGAACAAACTTGAGAGCATTGCGTCGACTTATCCGCGGTATAGACATTGAGGAATAATCGCAAAAATGGGAACTAGAAGACGAATTACGTAACTTACAAATCGTTGGAATGCCATAGATCGTTTACACTTAAAAATTTATAATATATTGCAAGGTGGCGATCTAAATTATGAAGATGAATTCACCACTTACGAATCATCTTACAAGAGCATTAAAAGGGTTATTAATCAAAAAATCGTTTCATCAGCTCACATTCATCAAGTGACGCCACAGATTGAGATTCCGGTTTATACTGGTAAATATACGTCCTGGCCTACTTTTTTTAACGTATTTACCGAGACCATACACAACAACAATGCGCTCAGCATAGTTCAAAAAATGCAGCACCTTAAAGGAAAAATCAAGGGAGAGGCTGAGCGCCTTATAGAGCACTTGAATATATCAGCCGAAAATTACGACACAGCCTGGGAGATTTTGACGCACCGATATAATAATCCCCAGTTATTATTTTCAAAACAAGTAGAGACCTTTCTCAATCAACCTAACATTCAGAAACAAACAGCATTTGAAATCAAGAGGCTATATGACACCAGCATGGAGACCCTGAACGCCATCCACAATTTAGGCGTGGATACGATAACTTGGGACCCGATACTCGTTCATATTCTGTCAAAAAAGCTTTATTAAGAAACGTACTGTGATTATAAAGAGATGAATTTATGCAGTTCCTGGAGAATAAATTCACAGCCCTAGAGCCAATTCATAAACGCGAATCATCAGCGTCGTATCAACCAAGGCCTACCTATAATCAAGCAAAGGAAACTTTCATCAAACAGCAGCCTAATTATTATCAAGGCAAATATCAGAGGACACCATATCAGGCCATTGTTACGGCGCAAAACAATAAATGTCCATTGTGTTTTCAATATCATGACTTGTTCAGGTGCAAGAAGTTTTTAGGTATGACATCGGACTTAAAACTAAAAGCGGTTTCGCGGTTTCAACAATAAATGTTTTTCTGCGAAGCGGTGTAAGGAGTGCAACGGCAAACACAATACATTGCTTCACGATGCATGTGTACGCGCAACGGTGTCCAATTCGGGCAGCTTAGGCGGGCCGCCACTTCAGTCGATGACGCTACCGACTTATAATTCTGCGAAATCACATGCCGACAATAAGCCACACAATGTAAATTATGTCGCAAGTAATGACGAGGAAATTTTACTTACTACATTGTTGCTCAATATCAAGTCCGCGGAAGGAAAATTCGTTACACTGCGCGCGCTCCTAGACCAGGGATCTCAAATTTTCCTGGTATCAGAGAATGCCGCGCAGATGCTAGGTCTTAAACGCCATCAATATTCAGCATCTATCTCAGGGATAGGCAACGGTTGTAAGCAGAGCAAAGGCATTGTAAATTTAGAGTGCCAATCGATTTACAAAGATTATCATTTCTCTACGCAAGCATTGGTAATTACAAAGGTTATCAATAATCTACCTAGTACTTCATTCAACAAGCAAGCATGGCCACACATTCAGAACATCAATCTGGCAGACCCTCAGTACAACATCTCACGCCCCATAGACCTCCTCTTAGACGCCAATGTCTACTTTAATATCAATTTGAGTGGTCTTATCAAGAGTACACAGGAGGCCCCTATAGCCCAGCAGACTAAGCTAGGGTGGATCCTGTCGGGAAACGTGAAGAAAGCATTTAATTGTCACGTGGTCATTAATAACTTAAGCGACATTTCCAAGTACTGGGAGATGGAGGAAGTAACCACGTCTGATACTTCTTCTCTTACTAGGGAAGAGCAGTATTGCGAGGATCTCTGTGCAAAAACCACGAGACGGCTAGAAAGTGGTAAATACGAGGTAGCATTACCTATGAAGCCCAACTTTGAACAGGAGCTAGGTTTGTCAAAATCAAGAGCAGTGGCACAATTACGGCAACTAGAGCAAAAGCTTTGTAAAAATGAAAATATAGCTAAACCATATCGCGACTTCAAGGCTGAGTACGAACGACTAGGTCATATGCGCAAAGTCGACACTGTCCTTTAACCATCATGCTACTTTCCACATCACGCTGTTTGGAAACCAGATTCTGACTCAACAAAATGTAGAGTCGTATTCAATGCATCATTAAAAACAACATCAAATCACAGCCTGAATGATTTAATGGAGCGTGGTCCAAATCTGCAGCAGGACCTACAAACATTAATTCTTAGCTGGAGGCAGTATAAATATGTTTTAAATGCCGACATAGAGAAGATGTTCAGAATGATTTTCATCAGAATGGCTTATCAGCAATTACAGACGATCTTCTGGAGAGCATATCCAGAACAGGAACTGGAAGAATATCATCTGACCATGGTTTCTTTCGGTACAAAGGCAGCTCCATTCCTTGCCATGCGTACCCTACGCCAGCTTGCCATCAACGACGGGGACAAATATCCACTTACCCGGATATTCTAAAATACAAATTTTATATGGATGACCTCTTTTATGGAAGCAACTCGATACTCGAAGCTAAAAGCGTTCACAATCAGCTGATCGCTATTTTAAGAGGTGCAGGCTTCAACCTAAGAAAGTGGTCTAGTAATCATCCACAACTATTACAAGGACTCTCTAAAGATCAAATTAATGCAGCAGTAATCGACTTCCAGGACGCCGAAACCACAAAGGCATTAGGTTTACGCTGGAACTCAACAACAGACACCTTTACATTCAATGACAAACATCATCATTGCGACAGTGAAAACATTCGTACAAAACGGCAACTAAAATATCACTTCCAAGGCTAGAATTATGTAGTGCATTGTTGTTGGCCACGCTGATGAAGAAGGTGTTGGATTGTTTTTCACAAACAAATATAAAATTGTTTGCGTGGTCTGATTCAATGGTCGCCCTTGGATGGATAAAAGGAGACATTGCAAGGTGGAAGCAATTTGTCGCTAACCGCGTACAACAAATCATCAATGTTTTGTCACCATCAGCATGGCGTCATGTACGGTCAGAGGAGAATGCAGCAGACTGTGCGACACGCGGGTTATCAAGCGATCAGCTCATCCATCATTCGTTGTGGTGGGAAGGTCCCAAATGGTTGACCACTTTCAATTCCACGGACATCCCAGATGTCAAATATCAACAGCCGACTTTGGAAACAAAAAAGGCCAGTGTGTGCACAGCCTTATATCAAAAAGAAACAACAATTATATCAGAGTTATTAGACAGATACAATTCAATTACTCGGGCGGCGAAAACAATGGCTTGGATATCGCGTTTCGTTGCGCGCGCTCGGGGTCAGCAGAATGCTGAATCGACAAGTACATTGTCTTCATCGGAAGTAAATAATGCACTTTATACGATCATTAAATATATTTAAGCAATTGATTTCAAAGACGACATAAAAAATTTAAAACTAAAAGGTAAGGTGCAAATAAAGAGCAGAATATCAAATTTAAATCCGTTTATGGATAAAGATAGCATACTGAAAGTCGGGGGGCGATTATCAAACTCTAAAGTATCAAGAAAAAATCCCAAAATTTTATCAAATCAAAGCCGCCTCACCGAGTTGATCATCAATCAGGCGCACGCCGCTACTCTTCACGGCGGTCCTAGATTAACGCTGTCTTATATCAGAGATAAATATTGGGTACTTAGCGGTATGCGCACAGCTAAAAGCAGTTAAGGCGATGTGTCACATGTCGCCGATTTAGTCATCAAAAACTTAATCAGATCATGGCTGACCTGCCAGCACCTAGAGTCACACCTTCGCGACCCTTCAGCTACTGTGGGGTGGATTTCACAGGACATATAGAGCTAAAGGCGAATAAGGGTCGCGGTATAAGAACAACAAAAGGTTATGTTTCCGTTTTCGTGTGCCTAACCACCAAGGCTATACACCTGGAGTTAGTCTCTGACCTCAGCACAGCATTTCTGGCCGCGTTCAGAAGACTATGCGCCAGGCGTGGAACACCTAAAGAAATGTACAGTGACAACGGCACAAATTTTATTGGAGCAGCTAAACATCTCCGAAAAGAATATCAACAGATAGTTAAATGTATGAACACGGATTTCATAAACAGTAGTCATAGTCATAGTCATAGATATTTATTGCATCATGTTGTACATAGACATGGCCCTGCAAGGGCATTGCAACAATGAAATTAATTAGGTACTAACTACTTTGTAACTTAATTATTGCATATAATTGAAATCATTACTTATTAACTAATAGTATACTTAACTATTAAAAAACTCTGTTAAATTATAAAAACAATTCCCTGTTAAATATTTTTTAAACATTGTATAAAATACTCTTTCTTTTGAAACATTTTTTATTTCGGTAGGTATTTTGTTAAATATTTTAATTGACATGTGATAAGTGGATGAACTGACCATATGGAGTTTAGTGAAGGGAAGAGCCAGTCTATTTTTGTGTCTTAAATTTATTGGTTGTGAATATTGTTCATTAGCCTGTGTATATGAATTCTTGTTTTTTCTGACAAGTTTACAAAGGACATATTTTTTTTTGGTACTAAAATAAAATAATAATTTACTGCAACAGTTCATATACTTCCTTGTTCAAGAGACTAAATGCTATCATTCTGTATATTTTTTAGATTTTTAATTACCTCCGATAAAGAATACTATATTTTGATAAGTTTTATACGTTTCTGAACGAAAGTTCCGGTTTTCTTAATGTTAACGAACGCAGGGTTATTAAGTAAGTATTTCTATAAGGTCTATGGTAATGTAGAAACGGGGAATCCATCATTTTATCGCAATTCCTTTCAACGATTTTCATTACCTATAAAACGATTCGCAGAACTTTTTGTAGAATATTTAACAAATTCTAGAATTAGGTTACATCGCAATTTCATTTCCTCAAATATTAATTATCTACAAACACAGTTCATCGTTATTTCTTTTCATGTTTTATACATTTTCTTGAAATAATGTTACATCGAAGTTTTGCTAGCCATATTTTTGTTTCATAATAAGTTTCAGATTGCAAAATAATTGAAACATCAATTTTTACTTCAATAAATCAATGTAACTACATAAAAAATCGATTTCATGCAATTAATTAGTTCTGTGCATAATGTCTTTTTATTTCATAAAAGTCATAGTTTTATAAAGTATAATTGTAAATGTCCATAAATTTATTTTCTATTATTACCATGATGTATACTTACGTACGTTAAGCAGTAAGTTTGTGCTTAAAAAGTCAGTGACAGAAACGAATCGCGGCAAAACCGACACCACGTAGTCTTGTCTGCCCTACGCTAGAGTGTAATTCAATCCCGCGTAGCCGCGGTGGTGAGCGAAACCCATCTGCGACGATAAGCTCGCGTGGGACCGCCGGAGCCTCGCAGCGCCGGAGCCGTGACAGAAAACATGCCTGCTGCAAGCTTGCCTGCATGCTACATGCTTGCCTGCATGCTGCATGCTTGCCTGCATGCTGCATGCTTGCCTGCATGCTACATGCTTGCTTGCATGCTGCATGCTTGCCTGCATGCTGCATGCTTGCTTGCATGTTGCATGTTTGCCTACATGCTGCATGCTGGTTTGATTATATTATCAATAAGTTTTATCTTATTGCTTGTATGCTTTTTTAAAATTATGTCTTCTGAACATTATGGCAAATAAAACATATGCCTTTTTTTACTTACGCTTATCAAAATTATGCCTTTCTATGGTTATGCCTTTTCAATTTTGCCCATTCATGTTATGCGTTATGAAATAATAATATAGAACTGACCGCAACACAATTTATCGTCAACAGGCGAATGCATCGTTCGATGAAAAGTTACTGTGATAAAAAGTTGTTAAGTGAAAAAGTATTGAGGGTTCCGATACATATTGTAATATGTTTTTACGAATAGTTTCATCGATAACTTAATACTTTTATGAAATGTAAGTTCGATATACCGTTTTTCTGGTAATGAAATGAACTTTAAAAGATTTTTTGAAAGAAACGTTTTTTGATTATATAAAACAGCGATGATTAACTATTTGATGAATTGAAAAAAAATATATTAAAAATCGTGAAATAGTTTTCGGTAAAATGAAATTCGATATCAAAAAAATCTGTTTTCTAATAGACACCCTTTATTAAGAATTGGTGGAAGACCAACGCAAAGATGCATCTAAATATGAAGCACCCTCTCATCATACCTTCCAGCAGTCATCTTTCCAACTTACTAATCGATCAAGCGCATCAAATGACATATCACGGTGGAGCTCGGGTAACGCTGGCTTGGTTGCGTCAACGCTACTAGATCATCGGAGGAAATCGAGCTGTAAAGAAGCGTCTCCGAAGTTGTATTAAATGTAGACGTCATGATCCAGTCAAACAAGACCAACTAATGGGCGACCTACCTTCAGCACTCACCAACCCAACTCGACCTTTCTATCATGCTGGCTTCGCTTTCACATGCACGAATACCTAACGGAATTCGTGCATGTGAAAGCGAACAAAGGTCGAGGAGTGAAGACAACGAAAGGATATGTCGCCGTGTTCGTATGCATGGCCACAAAAGCGGTACACCTCGAGTTGGTTTCAGACTTAAGCTCCTCGGCTTTCTTAGCAGCACTACGAAGAATGTCGGCGCGTAGAGGCGCCCCCGGTCATGTCTACAGCGACAATGGCACGAACTTCGTAGGAGCAAGGAGAGCATTAGAAAATGAGTTTATCGATCTACAGAACACCCTCGATGATGAATTCTTCAACTCAATCACAGACATGCAGATCAGGTGGCACTTCAACGCACCATCATGGTCAAGCGCAGGCGGCCTCTGGGAGGCAGCTGTGAAGAGCCTGAAGTATCACCCCAAGAGAGTGATAGGCGAACAAAAGTTGACCTTTGAAGAGTATTCAACCTTGCTGGCCCAACTAGAAGCCTGTTTAAATAGCAGACCATTATGCGCGCTCACTGAAGATCCTGAAGACTTGGACTGTCTCACCCCATCTCACTTTTTATCAAGCGGACCAACGCTAACAATAATGGAGACAGAAAGAGACTTACGCACGAGATGGCAACTAACACAAAAGATCTTCAATGACGTATGGAGAAGACGGCGGGCTGAATATCACTATCAGCACGTAGCAAGTGGCGACAACCTCAAGCAAACCTTAAAATCAACGATGTGGTTATTATTCATGACGCCAACATGCCAGCAGGAAAGTGGGCCATCGCCAGAGTCGCTGAACTACACCCAGGCAAAGATGGCTACGTGCGGGTGGTAACCCTACAGACAAAAAACGGGCTGTTGAAAAGGCCTATCACAAAAATGTCATTATTACCCAGCAATGAACATCAAACTCCAAATCAAAACATAGAATGTGTTGTGGAACCAGCTCTCGGCGGCGGTATTTCCGGACCGTTACGACTTAGGGATCTTCAAGAAACGAGCCTATTCCTTCCTTAAAGGCCGGCAACGCGCCTGCGATTCCTCTGGTTTTGCGGGTGTCCATGGGCGGCGGTGATTACTTTCCATCAGGTGACCCGCTTGCTCGTTTGCCTCCTTCTGCTATAAAAAAAAAAAAAATAGAAAAAGAGAAACCAGCAATGCAAACATCAAATAAAAACAGATATCAATCACCGAACAGATTATGCAACTTTATTTATACGACAATGTTGTTATTATTTATGATCGTCATCGCACCAACAAGAGGTGAATAGAAGTTGACAACCCTAAATAATCGAAGCCTCTATTTTGACAAAATTATAAACATTCGATTGCAACGAAAAGAATAGAAACTGATCACTTATTGCCGGTAACCTATCATAAATTCGAAACTTTCCTGTACGAATTTCAATTGTTCGTAAACAGTATGACGAAGTTTTAAATTGTGCTTTTACATAATTTTGTTAATCCATAAACTTATCATACATACGTTTCATTTACCAGAAAAACTATTAGCCGATTATCAAAACTACGTTTTTTCTTTTGGAAGATGTTTTGTTTACAATAAATTTCATATCTAGAAGTATTAAAATTCGAAGTATCTTTTTCTCTAAAATATCATACTCATACCCAGTTTTTTTTTGTGTTTCATGTGTTCATATTATTAGGTGAATAAATTTAAATGTCTTAAAAAGTTAATACTTTATGTTTGCGGTAAGATTGCGTTTCAAAAGTCAGTGACAGAAACGAATCGCGGCAAAACCGACTCCACGTAGTCTTGTCTGCCCTACGCTAGAGAGTAATTCAAGCCCGCGTAGACGCGGAGGGGCGAGGCGGCCCGCGAGCTGAGGAGCAGGTGGGTTTAACGCTCGCCGCCAAAGCTGCGGTGGTGAGCGAAACCCATCTGTGACGATAAGCTCGCGTGGGACCGCAGGAGCCTCGCAGCGCCGGAGCCGTGACAGAAACCATGCCTGCTGCATGCTTGGTTGCTTGCTGCTTGCTTGTTTGCATGCTGCATGCTTGCTTGCATGCTGCATGCTTGCTTGCATGCCGCAGCTTGCTTGCAAGCTCCAAGCTTGCTTGCTTACATGCTGCATGCTTGTTTGCATGCTGCATGCTTGCTTGCGTGGTGCATGCTTGCTTCCATGCTGCATGTTTGTTTGCATGCTTAAACGTTACTACGATTACAAGTTGTTCGATGATATTATGGATTTCAATTATTTGAAATGTTGTATTTTAATAATATTGGAAACGTGTTTCTGGAAAATGAATCGTCTAGCATTAATAGCTTCGGCAAAACGTTGAGTGGGATTTCAAAACATAGAGATTTTGAAAAAATCAACAATCGATAATCGGCATTTCAAAACTTTGTAAATTGTGTTTTCGGTAAAAAGAAAATTATGGAAAACAAAAAATTACAAAACGTTTTCGGCCAAATAAAATTCGTACAGGCAAATTTCGAATTTATGATAGGTAACCGTTTGAAAGATAAAATGTCACAATGCAATGTGATCACATTGCAATTAGGTCACGGGTACAATGAACTGGAACACTATAACAACCTACTACTTGGTCAGCAAAACGAACTCGGAGCCCTGCGACGTCGCGGACTTATCAACGGCGTAGGCTATGTTGCCCACTCTTTGTTTGGTGTCCTGGACAATGACTTTGCCGAACAATATCAGAAAGATATTGAACTGATCAGAAACAACCAAAAACATCTCTGTACGATCTGTTGGCCGTACAACTTTAGATGATAGAAATGATAAGCAAAACTTCAACAGGTTTTGTGTCAGCACTTTACCTGCGACGCGCGGCTATTTATTAATTAGTTCACAATTATCAATCAAATCGCGTGCACTCATAATTTGTATTAATTTCTTTTATCGTAATATATCATTTTATCAACATATTATATTATATTATATTTATATCAACATAAAATGATATAATACGATAAAAGAAATTAATACAAATTATGAGTGCACGCGATTTGATTGATAATTGTAAACTAATTAATAAATAGCCGCGCATCGCAGGTAAAGTGCTGACACAAAACCATTGTGCAGTACTTGCACTGTACATGCTCCGGGGGCAAGAGAAGATAAGATAAAAAAGTAAAAAGAGATTATAAAAAGTTATCTAAGTCTAAGTAAAATGTTTTCGTATGATCGGTGACGTTGCCCTGTTGACAACGGGTTCACCGGACTGATTTGATTTGACGACCACCGCGGCAGGATGCTCTGCAGCCGTAGCACGCTCTGTAGCCGTAGCGTAGACAACAGTTGGGTCGGCTCGCTGAGGAGTACGGGGACTGAGGGGCGCGCAACGCTTTTGCATCCGGCGCCACACGTAAACCATACACGCGAACCCGACTACCGCTACCAACACGTAGATTGCTATGTAGTGGTGTATATCGTGGTAGGTCACTCGGTCTGTTAGAATGCTTGATCCGCCTTCTTTGATGGTCTGGATAGCTGCCCCAATCTCGTTTAGGTTCTTCTGCCGATCAGCTGCTTCTTTTGTCTCGTTCGGAGGAGTAGTAATCGGGATAGACAAATTAATTATGTTATTAATTTGTGGAATCTCTATGTTCATAACATCTGTAGCAACTTTCATTGAATTTGATAATCTTTTGTGCGAATAAATCGTAAATGTTCCACCTTTGATGACGCACCCGTCGCTAAGTGTCATTATACCGGCCTTGCTGAGTCGTTCCGATGTTATAGTATCCGCACATATTATTCGTACAGCGCATTGCTCGCAACAGAAGTACTGATAAGAATTGATTATGTTTAATTCAATCCAATTGTTTCTGCAGGTTGTTGTTGTTGTTTGGCATTGCTTTGATATCGGATCTTTAATGCACAAACTTTCATCTGATGTCATTTGATAAATAGGCCGTTGCAGGGGGCAAATGTGTTCATTTGAGTCATATGGAATGCATTTTGAAGTTCATTTGCCGGCATTGGAATATAGGAATCTTTTTGTATGTTCATTGCTATGTGACTTGCAATTGGTACAAGGGTGACCATGCTTCTGCCGATTTTATGAGGAATCGGTATGAGCTTGTAAAGTTCGTAACTCTCTCTGCTTACTAAAGGTATTCTCACTTCAAAAATCAGATATTCCCTTGTAGCTCTTGCTTTCACTTTCAGTAGATGAAAAATATTCATTAAATCTGTTTCAATGTTGATTGGTATTGTTAGGTCTTTTGATAGTTGCCCAGTTATGATGTTAAGTTCATTTCTTATCTGTGCTGGCGTTAAAAGATGAAAGTTAAATTTTCCGTAGTAGACGTTAGTGAGTGTGTCTATTAACGTTCCTTGTATGTTTTTCAGATTGGCCAAAATGCTGTTCGCGATGATAGTTGATAGAGTAAAGTCATTATTGTTGTTTGTTTTCTGTATCTCTGATTTAAGTTCGTTGACTTCTTTTTCAAAGTTAATAATATACTAGTTAATTAACTTGTGTTGCTTGTCCATGGCGAACTCTACTCTTTTGATGACGTTTAGCTCCGCTTCGACGATTGAAGTTTGGTTCTTCCATAACAATGCAAGATGTTTGTGATTGTTCGAGAAAATGCTTTAAAATGGCTTTTCTGTTTCCGAAGCATTTCTTCTAGCTTGCTTGCATTACCATGAGAAACAAAGCCTTGGCGTAATGACTTGCTTTCATTTTTGTTTGATTCGTCTCTGTTGATAAAACATTTAAAGAATCTTGATTTTGCGGTTCAGATACTCTAAGAGATGGTTTTGCTGGCGACAGATCTTCCTTCTGGGTTTCGCTGCTTTTGAACTGCTGAATCGTTTCTCTTGTTTCATTGTAGAAAGCCATGGTATCTTGGTACTTATTTTCGGAGAAGTTGGTATTGTCACGGTTGTCAGACTTGCATAACGACATGTGATTATTTTGAAACTCTTCCCAGTAAGTGTCTAGCATTTCTAAACGCTTTTTGATGTAGAGAGGAGTCTTGCGTTCAGAAGAGTCTTTCTTAAAATTTCTTAAGAGCTGCTCTGTACGAGTTGATGGTACACCAAAGAAACGAAGATAATGTTTTACTAAGATACAGTTTATTGTCACACAAAATACTTATGAATAAATGGTACTAAATGAACGATGTTTATGAGTCGCGGTTGGATGACGGACTGTCGCACCGTGCCCTAGATTTGGCACACTGGCGTAAAGATGCAACACTGCAATTGTGCGAGTTAATATGCGGTCTGCTGTATCGTACATGTTCCGGGGCGCGAGATGATGGGAGTGAACTGGTGTTAGTTGATGAAATGAAACAAGATGATCGAACAATTTTGTGTCGTTAGTAATGGTAATACAAACCGAAACCGACATTCAATCTCGTTTAAAACTTATTTTACTATAAACGGGCGATGTGCCGTTTGAGACGCATTTGGTGTCCGGTGCACTGTAAAATCCACTAATATTTTTATTGCACTGATCACTCGCACTCGCACTCACTTGCACTTCACACTGTTCACAAACACTGACCTCGGACGACGCCCTCGTGTGGAGCGCTGACGCCGGGCGCGCGAGCTGAATGCTCGCTGTTGAAGGGCCGGGCGGCGGCCGCGAGGGGTCTACGGCGCCGGGCCCGGGCAGCGCGGCCTGCCTCGGGGCCTCGGGGGATCCTGGAGAGGTGTTGCGGCGCAATCGCCACCACACGAACGCAGCACACGCTATCGCTATTGCCGCTAGCGTATAAATAGCAGCATACTGATGGACGTCATGTGATGACAATTCGTCTAATCTTTCCAGCTTGTCTCCTTCTGACCTCAATTGAGTTATCTGTTCGCCGACGCCTTTAAATGGGTCTTTAAAATAACTACTTTCACTGACGTCATCGGTATCGTCAAGTTGATAATTTTATTGACGGGCGCGATTTCTGCTAAGACTATGTCTGGTGTCATATTCAAATTATTTGTGTTTTGTTTATGTGCGATAATGTTGAATGTCTCGCCTTTGATTATGCAATCATTTCCGAGTGCAATTATATTCGAGCCTTTTAATTGTTCGGTTGAAACCCGACCCCCGCATATAAATCTCAAGTTGCATTTGTCGCAACAGGTGACGAGAAATTTATTTACATTGATAAGTTCTGACCATTTATCACGGCACGTGCTGACAGATGTTACGCAAGCCCTATTCTGTTCTCCTCTGATACAAAAATTTTCATCGGAATCTCTATGATACACTGGCTTTTGCAATTCACATAAGGTAGTAGTTTTGTCGAATTGGATGCATTTTAATAATTCTGTTTCGGATATTGGTAGATAAGTATCCTTTTGTAAATTGATAGCTAAGTAGTCTGCTATCGGTGAGATATTAATGACCGAGTTATCTTTTCGCTGTGGGATGGAATAGGTTTTAAATAATTCGTACCTATCTCTGTTTACTAGAGGTATTTGAATCTCAAAAATAAAATATTGTAATGTCATACGAGTGTTTACTTTGAGGACTTCATACATCTTTGGTAGGTCCGTTAGGATGTCGTCGATGGGAAGTGCCTAGTCTTTTGACAGCTACTCTGAAATGATATTCAGTTCGCTCCGAAGCTGTTCTGGTGACAAAATGTGGAAATTAAAATGGTGAGTATTGGTGATGGTATCCAATAGAGTATCTTGTATACTTTTTAGATTGCTGATGATATTGTTTGCAATAATACTCGATGAAAAAGGTTTCTTCAAATAAAACTATTTGATAAAGGAACAAAATGTAAAAAGATTTTATTGTTTACTATAGGTGTGCGAGTGCTGGCGAGTGACAATTAAAACTAAAACATGTTTGACTATATATACTACCAAATAAACACAACGATAGCGTGATTTAGAACATTTACCTACGCCATCTTGTAGAAATAATGAAAACTAACAGAATTTTGACACTTATAAACAACTTTGACATTAATAATGAAAACGGCTATATAACGTTGAACATACCGCCCACTAAGGCCATATTTATGGCCTTACTCTAACTATAATACCGCCCACCGTGAGGTCGAGGGGGTTGATTAATAATAACAAACTTAAAAAACTAATCTTCTCAAACAAAATTAACAAACTTATTTCTACGCTAGGTTCCGGTTCATTGGACTAAATTGGTGAGTATCCATTACTTACAATATTTTGTATTTCGTATTCATAGTCCCAATCAGTCGTTTCTCGACTGCCAAAGTTTGAATCCTCACTTTTGCTAAACCGGCACAAGAGGTCAACCAATTGAAAGGGTCGAAGAGGTGTGATATTTCTGCTATTACTTGTCTTTTAGTCATAGTTGCAACTTTCAGTGGAGTAATAACACTTGAGTACCCGAAACTGTCAGGTTTTTATTCCGGGTAAGCTTAAATGCTTTGACTACTTCATTCAATTTCATCTTTATTTCCTCGTTCTGATTTACTGCTATGACATCTCTTGCATTTGCTTTAATAATTGTCACCCACTTAACTAGTTTGAATCTTTCATTTGCTATTACACCTTCCACTTCCGTATAAACTCTTAGTCCTTCATCTACTCTTTGTACTCTTGCCATAAAATTATTTGCAAAATAAAAAATTTTTGCTTCTTCAGATGCAAGCAGAAAAGCAGCTTTAACATCGTGTGCCAGTTGCTGCAGGGTATTCACAGCGACGTAAGACACAGAAACAGTTCCGACTGCAACTCTAGCTTTATCTCTTTTAGATTTTGGATTTGTTGAATCTCTGCCAGTAGTCTTTGCTATGAACTCTTTAGATTGTTCTTTCTCTTGAGTAAGTTTGGTATTTGTATCACTTACTGTATCCGATTCGATATCACATAATTGATTGTGCATAACATTATCACAAATGTGGGAATGCATAATGGTCGAATCTTTGTGACTATGTGCTGAGTACTGATTGAAATCGGTGTATGTTCGTTGTGTTTGAGTTAGTATGACATTATCACAAGTTTTTGTACCTGAATGTATGAGTACATCTAAGTTTTTATTAGGAGTAAACTTTGCAATACAATTTTTTAACTCAGTTTTATACCATATATAAATTTCGTCAGTTTTGTCATAAATATCGTCTGTGAAATAAATATTGTTCTCTTCTACTGGATTTGCAATTTCTATGATTTTTCTGTGTGTTGTACTAAAGTGATTTCACTGTTCTTCTAACAATTCTAATATAGTTTTTATATATAGCAAAGTAATACGCTCCCTAGGTGATTTATTAAAATTAATTTGACTCTCTTCAATTATATTTTTAGTGTTCAATTGCAATTTGATCAAAGATTCCATTTTATTATTTAGCAGAGCTATTTAATTGATGACAAAACTGAAAAATACTGTACAAATATTAAAACAACAAACTTATCCTAATTTATACGATCTTAAAACTTTACAAGTGTTTGGGAAAAATTTGCTTTTTTGAGAAAATCGGGCATAGGTTCCCCATGTATTACACTTTATGCTCTAAAATTTCCTAAGTCCTAACCTAAGTAACTAACTTCTTAATACTAAAACTAAAACTATTCTAAATCTAACTTAGTTGAAATGTCTCTCCTGTTGATATCACCAAGTACTCACTGTTTAACTTCCAAACCTTGCTTTCTTTCTCAATGCTGCGTCACTTCACCGTAGTATCAGCAGAGATGGATCGTCGCTTGTGTCCGCTCCGAAGGCCGCTACCGGTGATTTCTGGATGCTGCTGTTGTCCGGTTGTGCCCTCTTGCGGTGATTTCTCGATACTCTTGCTGACCGATGATGAGCCCTGTATAGGCTGCTTAGCAATTTCCACGGATGGGTGAACGCTGATAAAATTCTAAAAATCCGGCTCGAAGGACCATGAAAAAGGTTTCTTCAAATAAAACTATTTGATACAGGAACAAAATGTAAAAAGATTTTATTGTTTACTATAGGTGTGCGAGTGCTGGCGAGTGACAATTAAAAGTAAAACATGTTTGACTATATATACTACCAAATAAACACAACGATAGCGTGATTTAGAACATTTACCTACGCCATCTTGTAGAAATAATGAAAACTAACAGAATTTTGACACTTATAAACAATTTTGACATTAATAATGAAAAACGGCTATATAACGTTGAACACTCGATAAAATGAATTCCTCCGCTAAATCGATTTGTTTTACTTCCTTTGTTAAGCCATATTCTGTTGCTTGTTCCAAAATATTCAAATGCTCTTTAAAAATCTTGTTTTGGCTTTCCATTGTGTTTTCAATGCGTTAAAGTAATTTGTTCTCCGCCTCGATGACTGAAGTTTGGTTCTTCCAGAGATTTACTAAAGGTTTTTGGTTGCTCCTAATGTTGGTAATGTCGCTTTCGTATTTTAATGCGAATTTGTCATCCAGTACTCCGAAGAGGCTATTAGCGATATTCCCCACGTCATTGATTAGCCCGCGTCGAGTGCGCGTACGCTTATCAAAGCGCTGACTTTGCAACATGAGGTTATAGTACTCGAGTTCCGAGAAGCTATGACGTAACTGTAGTTTTATTGTGTCACAATGGGATTTTCGTTCAATATTTTCGCATAATGATTCCAAATGTTTGTAGTACTTGCTTGGTAATTTTGCCCCTTGCCAATACGGATTCAACTTATAATAAACTATGAGCTTCCATTTGTCTTGTATGATTCGTAGATCTGATAACTTGTCAAAATAGATGCTGTTATTACTATTTAATGATTTAATATCATATGTGCTTTGTGCTGTCATTGATCCACATAGCATAAATAAAATGAGTAATGTCGTCATAAAGTTTATGCATGACGTCACGAACTTATTTTTTCTTACTATGGCAAATGCACTGTTTTGTTTGGTGGCCGGAGTATCATTTGACGACCTTTGTTACGTATAGCTTCAGCACCAATATCGCCGATCTGCAATTACCTCATTATAGCGGCGCATGGAAACTTCTTTTTATTATACTTTATTAAATAAATTTGATTTTTTTTCCATCCTTCGGCTGTAGCCTTCGTAATTGGCGCAGTCGGTAGGATCGCTGTAAAGTAAAGTCAGTGAATCGATCACGGCCTCCGGCGATCCGAACCTACAAGTGCTGCAGTCTAGAGGAATATCCAGAAATCGATACAGGCAGAGAAATCAAATATGCATATGTAAGTACCTTTAATCTATCTAGAAGTCCTTTCCTTTTATCCTATAAGTTTCCTAGTAATTTTCCAAGATTTTCCATCCAAGGCAATCAAGGTCTCCTAAGTTAGTTCTAGATCGTAGATTAGTACAGTTAGACAAGAGTAGGAATTTAGATACAATCTGCGAAGACGAAACAGAATCCGGCACAATGTCTGACGCCCTTGTGGACCAAATTTTTAAGGCCCTTCGCCTGGTTCCCGAATTCGATGGGTATTCGAACGTCCTAACGCGTTTTGTTAATTTATGCGATCAATTAGTGACAACATACGTAAGGCGAGAGGTCGGATATGAGTTAAGTAATCTATCTCTAATAAACGGCATTTTAAATAAAATCACTGGGCCCGCCGCTCGCACTATAAACTCGAACGGCATTCCAGAGAACTGGGATGCGATTCAGAGAACGCTCATTAATAACTTTGCCGATCACCGTGACGAGACCTCATTGTATAATGATTTACTAGTTATGAGTCTAGGTTCAAGGACACCGCAAGAGTTTTACGAAATGTGTCAAAATCATTTTAGTACTCGGTTTCATGCAAACTGATGTAAGTCATGATCAGACTTACATCAGTTTGCATGAAACCGAGCCGAGCACTATTGAAAGTAAACGCAAGTTATATAAAAAGTTAACCCTTAAATCATACTTACGCGGTCTCTGTGACCCGCTGGGTTCGCGTATTCGGTGCATGCGACCTGATACAATTGAACAGGCTTTAGAACTCGTGCACGACGAGATGAACACACTATATTTACAGCAGATAAATGAACATCTCCCTGACAGGAAATTGCAGCAGTCCACGTCTTCATTTAATCTACCTAATAAACTTTCTTACAGCTTACCGCAACCCGTCGCGTTATCACAGCAGCCTAGGTCTTTTAATTTTATACCGCAAAAACCATTTAATATGACAGGCCCCCCTAGGCCATTTAACATGCCCGGTCCTTCCAGACCATATAATAATATGTCGCAGCCACAGAGGCCAATGCAGATTTGGAAACCCCAAACGCCTCTCCATAGTGGCCCTACGCGTACGCAACAGATGTTCGCGGCGCCTCCGCCTAATTACAGACACCAGAGTAACGTCTTTAAATCACCACAAAATAATTCTCAATCTGCTGGTTATACGCCGCGGCCCATGAGTGGAGTTAGCCACTTCGTATCGAAGCCAATGCCTCTTAGAGGTCACGATTGGACTAGGTCAGGCAATCCGCAACCCTCTAACTATTTCAAGTCAAGAGAAATGAATTTTAATATGTGGGACGACTATCCATATGCTTATGACTATGAGTCATACTTTAACGTCGAAACGTACCCGGAAAACTATCAATTCGATTATTACGGCCAGCCAGATACTTATTACGATTTTAACTCAGATCAATTTCAACAGCCTACTGATTATAATTATCCCAGTAACGTATCCGTGACTGAGGAACCACAAGAAAACGCTTCATCTAATGATGAGGATTTTCAGAAAACCTCCAAATCAGACACACGAAAATAGAAATTAATCTCCAAACCCAGCGTCAATTACCTTTCATACAGATTAGAAATCCACCTTTAAAACTTCTTATCGACACAGGCGCGAATCAGTCGTTCATAAGTCCCGACGCGGTAACTCGATTCTTCCCGCATATACAATGGACATATGATCCATTCGAGGTAACGAACGTTCATGCTACTACGCGGAATGATTATTCTATTTCATTACCTAACTTTAGCGAATTTAATGATAATGACAATATTACATTTTTTATATACAAGTTTCATAATTATTTTGACGGTTTGATTGGTTTGGATTTATTAAATAAATGGGAAGCAAATATCGATTTAAAAAATAACAAGCTTATAACGCGTCTCGCTAGTAACCCGATTCAAATGTATAATTCACGCAATTGTAATCTTTATGAAAACATAATTCCCGCGAACTCGTCTAAATTATTACGTATCCCGGTTAATTTTCATGACGGCGACGTTTTAATATCAGAAGAAACTATCTCAAATTGCCATATAAAAGATTGCGTAACAACTGTTACCAATAATCGCGGCTTAGTCGAGGTTACAAATCATTCTCAACATGACATAGTATTTTTAATGGACAGGCCGGTTAGTGCAGAAATATTTAACATTCAGTACACGCACACCGAACAGCCACGCGACCGAGCTAGCGCAGTACTCTCGCGATTACGTACCGACCATTTGAATCCTGAGGAAAGAGCCAACTTACAATCACTTTGCGCTCAATACGCTGATGTCTTTTACATAGACGGTGAACCACTAACTTTCACCAATAAAATCAAGCACAGCATCAGAACAACTGATGAAGTGCCCGTGTACACCAAAACTTACCGGTACCCTTTTATTCATAGACAGGAGGTCCAAGATCAAATATCTAAGATTTTAGATCAAGGCATCATTAGACCCTCACAGTCTGCTTGGAGCTCACCCATCTGGGTAGTCCCAAAGAAGGCTGACGCGTCAGGAAAAGCTAAATGGCGCATTGTAGTAGACTTCAGGAAGGTCAATGAGAAAACCATTGATGATAAGTACCCGATCCCAAACATCACTGATGTTTTGGACAAGCTGGGCAACTTAAGTAAAATTTCTCAGAGGTGAAAACTTCTAAGATTTGATGAAGCAATGTTGACTAAAAACATAAGCATCAAGCACTGACAAATTTCGACGGTTGAAAGCCAGACCTCGGTAGCCAAGTGGTTAAGGCAGCCGCCCGGAATGCGGAAGGTGCGTGGTTCGATTCCCGCCTGAGGTTGTCGTCTTTTTTCAGTGTTTAAAATTTTACTTAAGTATATTTAAGCGTTAATAAAACGCTAAAATATAAAACATTAATCTGTAAACGCAGCTTCATCTTAACCGAATGTTCAAATATTTGTAAAAATATTTCTTTCGGATCTCAGAGGTGAAAACTTCTAAGATTTGATGAAGCAATGTTGACTAAAAACATAAGCATCAAGCACTGACAAATTTCGACGGTTGAAAGCCAGACCTCGGTAGCCAAGTGGTTAAGGCAGCCGCCCGGAATGCGGAAGGTGCGTGGTTCGATTCCCGCCTGAGGTTGTCGTCTTTTTTCAGTGTTTAAAATTTTACTTAAGTATATTTAAGCGTTAATAAAACGCTAAAATATAAAACATTAAGCTGGGCAACTGTCATTACTTTACTACTTTTGACCTTGCTAGTGGATTTTACCAGGTCGAGATGAATCCAGAGGATATACAGAAGACAGCCTTTAATGTGGAGCATGGGCATTTCGAATTTTTACGCATGCCCATGGGATTAAAAAATTCTCCATCTTCTTTCCAACGAGTGATGGACAATGTTCTCAGAGACCTGCAGAACGTTGTATGCCTAGTATACCTTGACGACATCATCGTATTTAGCGTCTCGTTACATGAACATATGGTAAATTTAGAAAAAGTCTTTAAACGATTAAGAGAATCTAACTTCAAGATTCAAATGGACAAGTCGGAATTTTTAAAATTAGAGACAGCGTACTTAGGACACATTATTAGCAAAGATGGGATCAAACCCAACCCGGATAAAATCACGGCTATCCAGAAATTCCCGATACCAAAAACTGCAACTGAAATAAAACGGTTTTTAGGACTTTTAGGCTACTACCGCAAATTTATTCCTGATGTCGCCCGGATAACGAAACCGATGACGCAATGTTTAAAAAAGGGTTCTAAAATCACTTTTAACGACGCCAACTATGTAGATTGTTTCGAGAAATGTAAGACATTACTGACAAACGACCCGATCTTGCAGTATCCCGATTTTGACAAGGACTTTATCCTGACAACTGACGCGTCCAACTTAGCTATAGGTGCTGTCCTTTCTCAGGGCGTCCAATAGCTTACGCGTCGAGAACTTTAAACTCTAGTGAAATTAATTACAGCACGATCGAAAAAGAACTTTTGGCAATAGTCTGGGCCACTAAATATTTTCGCCCATATTTATTCGGTAGAAAATTTAAAGTAGTTACGGATTATAAGCCCTTACAATGGGTTATGAACCTAAAGGAACTAAATTCAAGATTGACGCGATGGCGATTAAAGTTGAGCGAATATAATTTCACTACAGTTTATAAGCAAGGCAAGTATAATACCAACGCCGACGCTTTATCCCGGATAGAGATCAATAATGAAGATACCAATTCCATAGCAGTAAATCCTTCTGAAAGGCCACCATCTTTAGCCGGTTCTACTACCGTGACCGCTCACACCAGCGTTGAACACCCTATTCTAGAGATTCCTATCTCTGACGATCCGCTCAATAAATTCAACCGCCAAATATGTTTCGTGGTAGTAGGGGACATAAAGAAAAGACCGACAGTAACTAAACCATTCGAAACCCACACTAGAACTACAATTCAAATATCAGAGGCTAACCTTGAAGATGACGTAATAAGCGCTGTTAAAGAATATGTGAACCCCAAAGTTAAGACAGGACTTATTATTAACCCGCGTTTAGCCATGTATCAAATCATACCTATAATTCAAGATAAGTTCAAAAGTTCAGCTATGAACCTAGTACTAACTAAAGTCGAGTTGGAAAATGTTAAAGAGTACTTACGACAACAAGAAATCATACAAAAATATCACGAAGGCAAAACCAACCATCGTGGTATTAATAAATGCTTCTTAGCATTATCTTCTAAATTTTACTGGCCTAAGATGAGAGATCATATTACTAAATATATAAACGAGTGTAATATCTGTGGCCAAGCCAAATATGATCGACATCCGATTAAACAAAGATTTTCTATAGTACCGCCACCTACTAAACCATTTGAGATTGTTCATCTCGATCTCTTTACGGCCCAAACAGAAAAATATCTCACAATAGTAGATGCCTTCTCAAAATATGCTCAAGCATATCATCTCAGAGTTGTCCAAGCTCTCTTAACTTTTTCCACACATCACGGCATTCCTATAACTATAGTCACCGATCATGATCACTAAATTGTCGAATAGACTTAGCTCTGCGGCTTATGCAGTAATGAAGATCCGTCAGTTAACTGACGTTGATACATCCAGATTAGTTTATTTCAGTTACTTTCATAGTGTAATGTCGTACGGCATTTTACTGTGGGGAAATGCTGCCGACATTCAAACTATCTTTGTGCTTCAGAAGAGGGCTATTCGAGCAATCTATAACCTAAAGGCTGGCGACTCTCTCAGAGAGAGATTTAAAAATATAAATATAATGACAGTTGCATCACAATACATTTATGAAAATTTGATTTATGTTCATAAAAATACTGGAATGTTTTCAAAAAACAGTGATATTCACAATGTAAACACTAGAAGTAAGAACAAATTAGCAGTACCTTATACTAGGCTCCATAAAATAAATAATTCTTTTAGGGGTCTGTGTGTAAGATTTTACAACAAAGTACCAAATGATATTCAGAAATTAGATCTTAATGAATTTAAAATCAAAATCAAAGAAAAGCTTTATAAAAAAGCTTATTATAAAGTGTCAGATTACACAGAAGACAAAACAGCTTGGATCTGAAATGCTCCAAGCACTCCAACAGCTATTTCTAATTGTCTTTATTTAATTGATACTACATTGTATTGTAATTTTGTATTGCATCATTTTTTTTTATTTTTAAATTCATATTTTGTATTGACCTGGTAACGACATACTCTTTTTTTTGTTTGTAAATGTCGTTGCTTTTGTGCGCTGTGGTTTCTTGCGCCCATTCTTTGCCACAGTTAAAAAATTATGTCCTGAATGGGTGGTAGGTTAAAAAAGATTTGGACGATTCAAAGTGCTTATTAATTGAGTTTATTGAATAAATATGATTGACTTGACTTGACTTGACATGGTCCCGAATTTACTAATCAATTATTTTCTGAGTTTACTAGACTCCACAAAATTCAGCATCACAAGATTCTTGCGCATACTCCTAACGATAGCGGTATTGTGGAACGTTTCCACTCCACTATTCTGGAACATCTTAGAATATTAAAGCTTGAGAAACGTAATGAGCCTGTTATAAATCTTATGCCCTACGCAGTGCTGGGTTATAACAGCTCTATTCACAGCTTCACCAAATGTAGACCTCTAGACCTTATTGTAGGACACTTTGACCCACGTGACCCGTTAGACATAGATTTAACAGAACATCTTTTACAACAGTACTCTTTAGACCATAAGAAACGAATGACACAAGTATATGACTTAATAAACGAAACCTCTTTGCATCATAGGACGGAACTGACAGAAAATAGGAACAAAGATCGTGAACCTGAACACACTCCTAACCAACAAATATTCGTTCGCAATCCTATGGCCAGCAGACAAAAATTAGCACAAGATACAGTTCTCGCTGATCTTCCCATCCACATCTATACTAAAAAGAAACGCGGTCCCGTTGCTAAGTCACGCTTAAGACGAAGTCCTAAAGATCCAACCTTGTTACAGGATACTTCTACTAACGTCACTGCTCCAACTGACCAGAGGTCAAGATGTAACGATTGACCCCTTGGACGACGGACCAGGACTCCTTCCATTTAAATTAGGACCATGTAAAATCATATCTCACTATCACTCCTTCCTAAACTATATAGATCTTGACACTTTTCATAAACAGGTCGAGTTAGTTAAATCTCAATTATTAGAACTTAGACCTCTACTAAACAATAAGACAATAGCTCTCTACGATCCGCACATTGAACATCTTGATATTAAACTCACGCGAATATCAGACCAATTACGTACCTTTGAGCCAAATCGTAGTAAAAGAGGCCTCGTTGACGGACTTGGTTCTGTAATTAAGAGCATATCTGGCAATTTAGACTATACAGACGCTATAAAATATAATAACGCTATCAAAATCCTCCAGAATAATGAGTTTAAATTAGAGTCAGAATTAAATAATCATATTACTTTAAATAAGGAATGGTTTTCTCAGAGCTCTAAAACGTTAGATAACATAGTTAAAAATCAGAATAGTATCAGTACAGTTATAAAAGTAATAATGGAAAGTGATAGTCAGAAAGAAAATGACCTAATCAAGTATGCCCATCTGGCACAGCATCTAATTATCTTAGGAGATAACATCGAAGATGTATCTCAGGAGTTAGTTAAGCTAGGGAATACTCTAGCATTTATTCGTGCATCGAGCACCCCTCATACTGTAGTTAGTTTAGATAATGTTAAGAAAATGATAGCAAAGATAAGAATTTTATATCCAAAAGATGAAATCCTAGACGTAGATTTTAGAGATTTCTATGATATAATTAAGTTAGGATACTTTTATGTTAATAATAAGATTACAATAGTTATCAAAGTACCGATTGCCTATCCCTTAACCTATGACCTTTATAAACTGTCTGTCATCCCGAACAAACACCATAAAATCCTAATACCTACCTTACCGTACATATAGCACTCTCTGGAAAAGATTATACGTACACAGAGACAGAATGTCCGAAGATCAACTCATGGTTTCTCTGTCAAACTACACATAACTACGTGATCCGAGACGAACCTGATTGCATCCAGCAGCTGATCATCAAACAGCATCTTCATTCATCATGTACCCAGACTCCAGTCATCCTGACCAAAGAAGCCCTGGAACAACTGGACGACCGACACTACGTATGTCTTTTCCCACGCCAACTAAAGTCAAGATAACCTGCGTACAAGAACAATACAGGACACTACAAGGAAGTTTCCTAGCAGTTATCCCATTCAACTGCCATCTTAAAACGCCTGAGTTCACCATAGCCAATATGAACGAGCAGATAAAAGGTCACGTCGTGAAGATCATGGAAATGCCTCTGTATAACGAGTCGGGGCCCCAAGAGCATCCATCAGTTGTTCTTTATTCCATCAACCTGGAAAATCTGCATGCTGTTAATACCAAGATTTCCCTACAGACTCCAGTTCATTTGGATGATGCCGCCAAGCAGTCATTGTACCACACTACGATCCCAGTATACGTAGCACTGTCGATTGTCGTAGCAGTACTCATTGTCGTAGCAGCCCGACGACTACGAACACGTCATATACTACGGACGGGAGACGCCACCGAACCAGTCTACGCCGTCCCTGAAACAAGCAACATCAATCCTAGCGAGATCAAAGTGGACCATAGAAAGCTCTCAGCAACTATCTCCAGCAGAGCTCTCCCATAGTTGCTGAACTGCGGGGGGAGGTGTTACGTATAGCTTCAGCACCAATATCGCCGATCTGCAATTACCTAATTATAGCGGCGCATGGAAACGACCAGAATCTAGGTGCCAAGTCAGCGACACGTGTGTCAGCCGACACCCGACGGAGCCACAGCGAGTTTCGTCACTTTTGGATCAACCATCGACCATTAGGCATTGTACTTAGCTATAATTAAATAAATGTAATTTCTTTTTATCATACTTTATTAAATAAATTTGATTTTTTTTCCATCCTTCGGCTGTAGCCTTCGTAATTTTATCACTGTTGTATGTATTATTGTTGTTTACGGGCAGTAGTGACACCTTGACTATAGGTATTTTCAGGACACCGTTTTTTGTCTTGATGGTGATAACTCTAACGTGTCCGTCCTTCCCTGGGTGTACGTCGACTACTCGTCCGAGCGCCCATTTTCCAGGTGGTAAATTGACGTCATGGACAACAACAATATCATTTAGCTTTATATTGGATTGCTTTTGTTGCCACTTTGTCCGTGCTGACAATTGAGCTAAATATTCAACGCGCCATCTTGCCCATATATCTTGAAAAACCTTCTGTGTCAGTTTCCAGCGGGTCCTTTCGTCTTTTTCTGTTTCATAGATAGTAAGTACGGGGCCGCTTGCTAAGAAATGGGATGGTGTCAAACAATTGATTTCATTGGGATCTTCTGTGATTGCACAGAGAGGCCGCGAGTTAAGACAAGCTTCGAGTTGAGATAATAATGTTGTATACTCCTCGAATGTCAACTTTTGCTCGCCTACTACTCTACGCATGTGGTGTTTTAGACTTTTGACGGCAGCTTCCCACAGTCCCCCTGCGCTTGGCCAAGACGGGGCGTTGAAATGCCATTCAATTCTCATTTCGCTGATTTCTGCCAGGAGTTCGTCTGATATGATTGATCTCAAGTTCAAATGCTCTGTTTTGAGTGCCTTGTTTGCTCCGACAAAATTCGTCCCGTTATCACTGTATAGATGACGGGGCGTGCCTCTTCGTGCTGCGAGACGTCGGAGGGCGGCCATAAACGATGAAGATGTTAAATCAGAGACAAGCTCGAGGTGCACAGCTTTGGTCACCATGCAAACGAAAACTGCTACATATCCTTTCGTTGTTTTAATGCCCCGACCCTTGCTTGCTTTAACATCGACAAACCCACTGAAATCTACCCCAGCGTGGTAGAATGGTCTCGAAGGGTTTGTTCTGGCCTCCGGTAAATCACCCATCAACTGTTGCTGCTTATGTGGGGCGTTTTTCTTACAAATTATAATACTGAGTGGTAGAGCCACGCTGCGTTGCAGCACGCATTGGGCCGGCTCGCCCGGCGTAATACCACCCTCTCACGATTATCCGGCGTGAAATAATGACACTTGGTGCTGTTGTGTTTCGTCCGGCCAGTGAGGGTTCCGGAGGCCCATTCCCCCCCTCCCCTCTCACAATTCCTATTCCTTCCTTAACCCTATTCCATCCTTAAAGGACGGCAACGCGCCTACATTTCCTCTGGTTTTGTGGGTGTCCATGGGCGGCGGTGATTACTCTCCATCAGGTGACCCGCCTGCTCGTTTGCCTCCTTCTTTTATATAAAAAAAAAAAATTACGCATTGGTGTAAGCGTTTCTTAACAGCTCTATTTCCGCCAAGTATCCAGTACGTCCTGTGGAGTTCGGACAATGTCAACCTAGCTCCACCGTGGAAACTTGCTTTGTGTGCGTAGTCAATGATAAGGTCTGTGAGATGGCTGGAGTGAGGAATTATCAGTGGATGTTTCATATCCTCACTGATGTTGGAATTCTCCAGTCGACCTCCGACTCTTAATAATTTGTTGTTGTATAAAAACGGATTGAGGTTACTGATTTTACTATTTGGTTTAACTTTTCCATGTTTTTGTTGAATAGTGAAATCTTCCGAAAACTCCCTTTCTTGTACATATTTAATTATTTTTAATAGTGCATTGGTTAACTCAGTCGTTGTTAGGAATAATTTCATAATATGTTGTTTTTGTTTTATCGCGCGCAAGACCCATGCTAGGACGCGCGTCACTCACGTAATAGTGCTGTGGTTGTGTAATAACTGTTCAATAATATTTATATCTGTTTGTATCATGTTACTTTGCATTGTTTTTGCTGTTTCTAAATTTGTTTCTTACTTATTCATTTCGGTTAGTTGTATGTTGATTGATGGCAACCTATAAGGTCCATTCCACCAAATAGTGTGGTCTTTTAACAGGTTGACTGATAGACTTCGGCTCGCGCAATCAGCTTGGTTTTCGTTAGACTTGACATAAGGCCAGCTGTTTGATGGGATAACTTCCGTTACTTTCTTGACCCTGTTTGCTACGAACGGTTTCCATTTGCAGGGGTCCCCCTGCAGCCAACCAAGAACTGCTGTTAAATCACACCATCCGTACACTTCGATTTTGTGATCATTTAGGCTTTGCACTAACTTACTCATTAATTTTGCAAGTAAGAGAGCTCCGCATAACTCTAGCCTAGGCAATGATGTCGTTTTGTTTAGAGGCACCACCTTAGTTTTTGAGGCCAGGATTCTAACGGTTGCTTCACCAGCCTTTTGTATTTTAACATATACGACAGCGGCGTACGCTTTTGTGGATGCGTCACTAAATCCATGGAGCTGCAATATGTCACTCTCTCCACTCTTTATCCATCTGGGTATCGTTATCTGGTTGATGTCTTCAATATCTTCTCTGAGTTGTATCCATCTTTGGGAATGTTCCTCTGTTATTTTTTCATCCCACTGAAGATTGCTTTGGAACAGCAGCTTCAGCTGTACGACTGCTGGAGCTAGCCATCCTAGGGGATCAAAGATTTTGGATATTTCAGATAACAGTACTCTTTTGGTTGGTTTTTGTGACGACTTTGGAGACAGCTTGCATTAAAACGTGAAGTTATCTACGTTTGAGTTCCAGGCTAGCCCTAGAGTTTTGGTGGATTCTGTATGACGAAAGTTGTAAGTTTGAGCATCAGATATAGTGTCATCCACGAGTGAACGTTCATTCGAAACCCACTTTCTGAGATTGAACCCTGCCGAGCTGAGAAGACTCACAAGTTCTGTTTTTAACCATTTTGCTGCTTCTACTGTAAAGCTTCCGGTTAAAATATCATCCATGTACACCTGCTCTTCCAGGACCTTCGCTGATGCTGGATAATTTTGACGTTCGTCTTGTGCTAGACGTCTCAGCGTCATCATAGCCAGAAAAGGTGCAGCTTTCGTACCATATGTGACGGTAGAAAGCTGGTAATCGCGATTGATCTGGAGAGTTCCGCCATACGATTTTCTGGTATTTTTGATCATCTGGATGAGTCCAGATTTGGCGGTACATTTTTTCGCAGTCCGCTGTAAATGCGTGTGGATATTGTCTCCATCTAATGATAAGTACTAGTAGATCGTGTTGCAGATTTGGACCCCGGTACATGACATCATTTAGACTATTACAAATTACTTAGTTACAAATTTAAGTGGAATAAATGAATATGAATATGAATATACCCGGTCGATGTTTTTTCCGATACATTGTAAACAACTCGTAACTTAGTAGTTTGCGAATCCGCCTACAGGTGTCTTGTTACCGGCAGCCGCTATCGGTTCTAATTGCATATGACCTAATGAACTATATTCTTGAATAAATAATTTATAATCAGCTGCTAACCTTTGGTGTCGTATAAACTTTCGTTCTAATTGGTAAAATTGCGCAACGGCCTTTGGCTTGGACTGGCCCAGCTTCTCATCTATGTCGGAATGTAGTGGTAGACGAACGACATATCTGCCATCGGCTCGGCGTTCAGTGGTTGACTGGTATAGTTGGATGCAGTGTAGGTCTTCTGATGACATATCGTGATTAGGTGACAACCTACATCTTCGATTGACCAAAATTTGTAAAGGTCATCATCGATCAATGTCACATTGCAGTGATATGATTTTGCAACACTAGCGCTGCCACATAAAATCCACCCTAACCGAGTTTGCTGTGCTACCGGCATTGTATCATTATCTTTTATAATTCCGTTTAAAATTATTGCAGAATAAACATCTGCTCCCTATAATATGTCTATTGAGTTACTTTTGTAAAATTCCGGATCTGCTAGATTTATGTTCTCAATATGTGACCAATTTGGTTTTAAAAACGACCTATTTGGCAAGTTGTTTACTAGCCGTTTCGTAACGAAAACATTAAAGTCAAGATTGTAGTCATTATACATAGAAGATAGTGACAGTGAGACTACCCCGTTGCATTTATTTTCCTTGGAGCCAACCCCGAATATAACTGCTTTGTATCCCTTGCGTTTTATGCCTAAACTCTGTGCTGCAGATTCGGTAATCAGAGATATTTGTGACCCCTGGTCAACTAGTGCTCGCATAGTTTGAACAGATCCATCATGCTTGCTTACTTGTATCAACGCAGTAGCGAGTAAAATCTCACCTTCTTGTTCTTGCAATACATTCGTTTTTAATTGGCTTGATTTATTGTATGCGTCATCTTGTTGCGATGCTGCTCGGTTTTGACCGACAAACATTTTAGCGCCGTGCAATAAGGTATTGTGGTCCTCGTCGCACTCACGGTATTTTTTGTTGGTGAAGCACTTTCCGTCGCGATGGAAATGCAGGCAATTTGTGCATAGTGATAACTTTTTAACTATGTTATGTCGCATTTGTGGTTGCATAGCTAGAAATGTTTCGCAATTGTAAATGCCGTGATCTCTATCTTTATTGCAAATTGCGCATTTAAAACTTTTTTGGGTCAGTTTGTTGCAACTTTTCTGACTGGTTTGATTTTGATGGCTCGTTAATGATTTGAAAAATTGAGTTTTCTTTAAATGATTTATTGGCTCTTGTTGATATAGAGGTTTGGATGACTCTGGTTTGCGTCGAGACGCCTCTAAGGAAGTAAATTTATTTTCTCGGAACTGCAACAAGTCGACTATCGCCGGCAACTCCCGTGGATTTTTTAAAGACTCAATGTAATCAATGTGCGTGTCGGAATCTAGTTTATTTGATAAAATATAAACAATTAGTGGATCCCACGTACTTATGTCGACGCCGAGTGCTTTTATTGCATTAAGACACTTTTTTTTTTTTTTCAACAAAAAAAGTGTTAAGTACATTAATGTTTTACAACATTCTGCCAAACTGTGAAACAGTTTGTCGGCAGCCAGCTCTCTTGGAATCGTTTTTACAGTACTGCTTTTAATGTGAAATAATATTATACATTTCTATAATAATTGTACTTAAACTATGTACTTAAACTATGTGCAGTCACGAGCACCAAATATGTATAAACTTTGACTCTTATTCCATTGTATTCCACTCATTGGTGGTGTCGAATATCTTTTTAACAGCTGTCGCTGATTGTTGTTGTATGGAAGGTAAGTTTAATAGGATACTAACGTGACTATTGAATTTGAGTTTCGCATTATTGTACCTGCGATTGAGAATATCCCAGCTCACCTCATAATTTTCGGAAGTGATGGTTAAATGTTGCACCAATTTTTCTGCTTCACCCCGTAGTTTGCTCTTGAGATGCTGTAACTTTTGAGCATTTGATAGAGAGCGATTGTTGTGTACTGCCTCTACGAACAAATCTTTAAAGAAACCCATTGATGGTAATTTCCCATAAAGTTAGGTATGTCCATCTGGGGCGTAGACTTTTCGCGATGACATTATTCCACATTTTGCTATTGATGTTTCTTTTGAGATCATTGAACTGCTGCTCGTACCTACCAAAGGCTTGTTCGTATTCAGTGTCTTCGAAAAGCTCGCTATCTATTTCCCAATGTAGGGAATCTATTATCGACCATCTGGCTTGTACAGCTTTCAATACATCCTCATATTCCCATTTTTCGGAGATAATGTCAAGGTTGATGTTACTGACCGTCCTGGAGAATGCCTTGAAGTTGCTCTTTTGTTTACGGAGCATCTCGTCCAGCTTGCTGCTGGTTCCCCGGGCGGCGCTGCTGCACGAAGCTTGAAGCTCAAATGGACGTGTTTGTACCTGTTCTACCGCCGGTGACGCGGTGCGAGATGAAGTTGCTCGCCCCTCAACACCTAAGGGAGTGGCCGGACGCAGGAGCTGCTTTTCCTCCGATTGTGTATCAGAGGGAGAGGGCAAGTATTTTTGTATATGTGCTCGTGTATCAAAGTAAAATTCTGCAGTTCGTTTATATGCATCGTTTGTAAAATATTCGTGAGATTTGTCGTCATACTCACAGAGTTTAATGTGGTTACATTGAAACTCTTGCCAATAACTTTCTAACGTGCTCAATCGCATTTTGAGGTATGACACCGTTTTGCGATCGGACCCGTCTTTTTTGAAGTTAATAGAAAGCGTGTTCATCGCTTCCATGATGAGGTTCTGGTTATTCAGAAGATCTTCAATGTTGATAGTTGTAAATACAAAGACAACTCACCGAAGGCTGGAGCTGGTTACTTACTGACTTCCACGTAGTGACGTGATGTGGCGTTCTAGTTCTACACACTATATGGTAATCACACACGTTTTACGCGAAATTGTCCCGTTTTCGGATGCTCGAAGGACCATTTGATGTACGGGTTGATGGTACACCAAAGAAACGAAGATAATGTTTTACTAAGATATAGTTTATTGTCACACAAAATACTTATGAATAAATGGTACTAAATGAACGATGGTTATGAGTCGCGGTTGGATGACGGACTGTCGCACCGTGCCCTAGATTTGGCACACTGGCGTTAAGATGCAACGCTGCAATTGTGCGAGTTAATGTGCGGTCTGCTGTACCGTACATGCTCCATCCCTTCCATTACTTGATATTGATTTGATAGAATGTCTTCCATGGTGCTCATTATTGATGTTGATTGATGATCTGTATATATTGTTGTTAATTGTTAATCGTAATGATCAACTGCTAAATAAATCGTAGGCTGTACTTTACTTCTTTCACGATATATGCGCCTTCTCAATTTCACCGGTGAGACCCGCTTGTGGGAGGCCGGAAAAACCGATTCGCTATCGTAATATGAAATATTACTCACACCACAAAGATGTTATGGAACAGTCATGGCGACGTATGACAGCGTCCACAGGCTGGTTTCCGCACTCGCAGGAATGATCACTTGGCAAAAGTCACTGTTGTAACGCACCCGCGACCTGATCCCGCTTTTACGAAAGCTCGAAGGACCATAAAGATGTACGATCTGTTGGCCGTAGATGAAAGAAATTATAAGCAAAACTTGTTGATAAAATGTTATATTACAGTAGTGTAATATTGGGCATTCTAGATCACTTTTCACTCCATTGATCTCACTGACGTTCGATCAATGTCGTTAAAAGTGATCTAGAATGTCCCAATATTACTTTTGAAAATCACTGCCACTCGCTCAGTCAACGTCAAAAAGTGATTTAGAATGTCCAATCGACTTCTCGTGTTTTAGAATGTCTAATCGACTTCTCGTGATCTAGACTAATATTACTTTTGAAAATCACTGCCACTCGCTCAGTCAACGTCAAAAAGTTATCTAGAATGTCCAATCGACTTCTCGTGTTTTAGAATGTCTAATCGACTTCTCGTGATCTAGAATCCCATACAACGACTGCGATCTACTTTACACATTTTCAAGGTCTTTCGTTCATAGGATGCAGGAGCTTTTGACAATATGGAATTACAGCACAACTATAAATGAATGTGACTTAGTGAACTCTCAGTACGGAATAAGTGTTGTTTAGACGTAAGCGCCTACACGATTAAAATAGCAATATACCATTAACAGCTACGCTCCTCAGTCTTTCCGAAGGCGCTTGGTCAATTTATTCTATATTGTTTATAATGCCATTTTGTAATATAGTTTCGATTCATCATTGAGATCACATTATTAAACTTAAGTATCCGTCATATACGGTTTTTATTTGCCACCACGCTCCAAGGTGTATCATATAGTTGCATTTGTCAAATTTTATTCCTGACCCATAAGAAAACACTTGTGTATTTTAATCGAATTCATATTTCAATTTCTGTATACAACGACTTCGATCTACTAAACACATTTTCAAGGATTTCGTCTACTGAATGCGAAGGTTTTTGACAATATGGAATAACAGCACAACTTAAACTGGATGGGGCTTCCTGGTCTCCCAGGACTGGATCCCCGAATAAGTTAGTGCTATGAATAACATTTATCAAAGTAGTACCTCGACCCATAGGAAAACACTTGTGTATTTTGATCAGAATCCAGTATGTAATAGTTTAATTTCTGTATACAACGACTTCGATCTACTTAACACATTTTCAAGGATTTCGTCTAATGAATGCGAAGGTTTTTAACAATATGGAATTACAGCACAACTTAAGCTGGATGGGGCTTCCTGGTCTCCCAGGACTGGATCCCCGAATAAGTTGAACTATGAATAACATTTGCTAAAGTTGAACCTCGACCCATAGGAAAACACTTGTGTTTTTAAACCAAACTTCATTTCAGTATACGGTGACTCCGATCTACTCTACACATTTTCAAGGTTTTCAACAATTGGAAGAAAAGGTTTTATGCCGAAACACCTCAACCTCGATCCAAGGAAAACACTTGTGTATTTTGATTAGAATCAGTTGCCAATTGTCATTGTCGACTCTGATCTACTCAACACATTTTCAAGGTTCTCATAAAAAAAAAAACACTTGTATTTTTTGATCTAAGTCAATGCAGACAACTGTGCAGGGAATTGTTAGTTACCTTATTTATATCAATCCCGCAAACAACAACGTATGCAATCACTACACACACACACACAAACACACACACATACATTAACTACGAGTTCGACTTTGAAACTTCCCGTTTCAATGCTAACGAAAACAATTTTAATACGGGTTATTCCCAAGCGCCATCAAACATTTGTTTGGAAAATATAAGAAATCCATACATCAATTCCTATACTCCTCCAAAGACCAAATATTATAAAAGATATTATCGAATCAGAAATGAGGAGATCCGTAGACGAACTAAGGCAGCCGATATAGCCCGAAGAATTGCTAAACATAAGTGGCAGTGGGCAGGGCATATCGCTCGAAGAACCGACGTCCGTTGGGGCAGATCGGAGTGGCAACCGCGCACCGGAAGACGCAGTGTGGGCAGGCCTCCAACAAGGTGGTCCGACGATCTGGTGAAGATTGCAGGTAGCAGCTGGATGCGTGCGGCGCAGGACCGGACGTGGTGGGGATCCTTGGGGGAGGTCTTTGTCCAGCAGTGAACGTCTTTTGGATGATGATGATGATGATGACCATTTTTTATCACGGAGGAGCATGAAAATTAATATATTTGTATTTTTTCTGGGGAGGACTTTGGGCCATTTTGTTGTGGGAGAATGGGAATAACCTTTAACATAAACACAATTAGAAAGATAAAGCTAAGTCTATACTGTTTTAATTGACAAACGCATTAAACATACATTTTCATAATACATACAAACACAAACATCACGGCGTATTCCCACAAGTGGGATAGACAGAGCAACAAGTAACAATTAATTACGTCATGCTGAAGTCACGTTTAGCAACAAGTGATCAGATAGGATTTTCATAACAGTACCTTTCAAATTATGGTTTAACTTATAAAGCAAATGTCGATTTGAATACGTACCCACTAAATATGGTTAGATTTAATTATTGTGGGAATAATATGAGTACATAAACACCGAAGTTATAAAAATAGACTGCCTCACGGTAATCGAACCCGCGTCTCTCGATATCCGAGCGGCTAACTTGTAACATACCGAGACATTTGTTTAATTTAGTACGTACATCAAAATGTTTAACTTTTACCGTCTCATTAATAAAAATGGCCAAATGTTACACCTCGGTTTAAAGTGACGCTGTCTCGTTTTTGTTAAAGAAGACAGATAGAGACAGCGTCAATTTAATCCTAAGTGTAACTTTAATCAACGTTTATTAATGACAGGGTTAGAGTGTGAGGAACTCGATGAGGTACCTAGTGGTGAACTCGATCTGTGATTGTGGTGGTTATGAAACTCTCGTTAAGACGATCATGAGATGAAATGTAATAGTAAATTTCATGCTTAGTGAAAACAGTCCTAATGTTGCACATCCGGACAATCGTCGTCAGCGCTTTATCGAAAGGTTAGCAATTACACAGGAAATGTAAAATACTTTCGCTGCAAGTTTTCGCACTAATCGATAAACTAAATATTTTGCTTAAAATTTAAAAAAACAGAGGTTACAAACATTGCTTCAATTTTGTAATTACTTCCTTTCTTGCTACTAATAACACATATTTATTTATAACATTGTAATACTTATTTAATTACTTTTGCTTAAACGTACACTCGTTAAAATATAACAGCTAATGTAGTGGTTAGGTAGGTACTTGACTATAACGCGAAAAAGGTTCAGGCTAATGGTTTGATGAATGCAAGCATTTATGTGTACATCGTATAGGTAACGGTTTGTAGTACAGAAGGTTACGCTACCGATTAAGCTTGCTTTACTTAGATAATGTATGTGTTTATAATAAGCCCAATATGTACCTATTTGGTTTGTAATAAAAGCAATAATAATAAAAAAAAATTTGGAATTAACAGTTTTTACATACGGTGTTATTCTTGAAAGTAAAAACTAGCACTAATAGTTTAATTGTATACAAGCAAAAAAAAAAAAAAAGTTGATCACTCCTGCTTAGTAAAATTGCTGTTAAACACTTTTCTCCAATAAATACCCGAAAAATGGTAGTTGTCGTATCAGTGCTTCCTAAGTCAGATCGACCACTAGTACGCCTAAGCTACGCCTAAGTTTTTAATATTTAGTGCTTCGGTACTCTGACATCGCTACGAGAATCATCCAGAAGATATACACCGAAACAATGTTCGTAAGTTTTAAATATTTTTATTTTTCTATTAGCAATGTTGTGTTTGCTCGACTTCGTATATGTTTTGTAAGGTATGTCAACGGTTGATCCCTTCTGCATCTGCAACCGTTAGCACCGCCAAACCGCAGTGGGTGTGCGTGGTGGGCTATGGTCCGTTCTCTCTATGTCATCATCATCATCATCATCAGCCTATAAACGTCCCACTGCTGGGCAGAGACCTCCCACGTGAATAATAGCACGGGGATATTAAGCCATAACCCACCACGCTGGTCCAATGCGGGTCGGTGGGTTTTAACGACTGTCATCTTACGACAACATCCGGGACCAACGGCTTAACATGCCTTCCGAAGCACGGATCTCTCTCTATGTGTAAAGAAGTTATTAAAGAAGGTCTGTAGAGGAGCAGTGACCTAGACCAGCAAATGTTATTATTTAATCGTACTAGTATTTACTGTCATATGTTAAATGTTAATGTCACTAATATTTATTGTTATTTTAGGTCTGAAAGCAAGCAAGTTAAACGCTCTGCCAAGAAAAGCTGTGTGTTAGCCAATTCATTTGACTCGGACAACGAAAGCATAAGGTAATTTGCGTTGATTACTTTTAAAACCTGTTAATATATTTTATGTTATTTCGTATATCGTCAATATTAATAATTAGTTTTTAATTACATTTCTTATCTTTCTAGCTCTAAGAAGAAATGCCTGTACTCGTCGTCGGTGCCTAAGACTTCAACAACGATTGTGAAAAAACAAGAAGGGTCTAGCTCCGCTTTAGACTGGTTAAATGATTCAGAGTCAGATAACGAAGTTTCGCCGCCTCCACGCAAGACAGACCAGACCTTCGACAGTGTACTAACGCGACGAGTACCAGGCGGGGTAACGCGTCGGACTGCGAAGCTCGACGGTGAACTGGTGGCGGAGCTGCGTCTCTACGACGCTGAGGAGGTGCGTAGCCTCACCGGTCTTGAAAGGTGTGAAAAGGCAATAATTTGGGTTCGACTACAAGGCGAAGCTGAGTCTCCTGAATTGTTGACTATAAAAAAATTCATAAAATTAGCCAAATCAAAATTTACTGAAGAGGGGGTATTCTTTAGTGATAAAAAGAAAAAATAGTCACAGTCAGCTAGGTACTACATATTAACTAGTTACACTCTCTTCGGTAAATTTTGACTTAACTAGTTTTACTTATATATTATATGTGTGTTAGGTTTTATACATTTTACTTAAAAACTACTTTAACCTCTTGTAATTTTTTAACACAGTGAAAACAAAATCATAATGGTTAAGACTATATTCTGTTCAACTTGCAACTTATCCGTTAAAAATAATGCTTTCTCTGCTCATTTAAAAAGTATTTTACACAAAAATAATAGTTCTGTAATTGAGAGCGAGGGTATCGAACAAGTGCATAGCGCTCTTCGCGGTCGCATAGCGTCGTACCGTGTTCAATGCGAGGACGTTGAAGAACGTATGCATGTGTTTGCTCCTGCAGATTTTTTATCGCAATTGCGCCTCCGCGTGAAACTTTTACTCTCAGCCCGAATTGAGGCTTATACAAACCTTAAAGTAAATTTCGAATTGTTTTCTGAATTTTTTCTGCATAAGGATGACTCGATTTCAACGAAATCTTTTGCTACTGAAAATATTATCTTACATAAAAGTTATAATTTTGATGCTATGTATACAAACATTAGCCATAAAATTTGTAAAAAAGTTGAAGAATTTGAGGAAAGAGATAGTGGTTGGGCTTACTTACGAAGCTTGTATCTAGAAGTAAATATAAACAAATATAACCCGTTGAGAGCCTCAGGTTACTTAGATTTACCTAACGCTATAAAAAACAAACGTGCATGTATCAACATTAAAAATTCGGATGATTACTGCTTTTTATGGTGTGTCATGGCATCACTTTTTCCTGCAAAAAATAACGCAAATCGAACCACCGCATATCCGCATTTTGAAAGTGTACTTAAAGTTAAAAATATGACATTTCCAGTAGGGTTCACAGATATAAGAATTTTTGAAAAGAATAATCCCAACATAAGTATTAATGTTTATGGCCTTAAAAATAGCAGTAAGGTTGTTGGACCTCTGTACAAATGCGAATTACGTAAAAGACATCACGTCAACATGCTTTTTCTCGAAAATGGAAAACGTACGCATTACTGTCTAATTAAAGATTTAGCTAAATTACTTCGCAAGCAGTTAACTAAACATCATTCCAAAATATTTTTATGTGAGGATTGTATGATATTTTTTGATAACAATCTTAAACTCGAAGCCCACGTTTGCAGTGGTGTAGCAACAATTTTACCTAATCAAGGAACTCGAATACAATTTGAACATTATGAACGCATGCAAGACATGCCTTTCGTTTTATACGCAGACTTTGAATCTTTGTTAGAGCCAGTTGAACCAAATTCTGAAACAAGTTGCACAACGATTACGCAAAAGCATGTACCAGCTGCATTTGCTTACTACGTTGTATGCTCCTACGACAGCTCCCTTAATAAATATGTGTCTTATCGAGGACCTGACTGTGTGAATAAATTTTTTGATAACCTTCTATCTGATATAACTGTAATTTATAATATTTTGCATTCATCGATCCCTATGTTCTTAACAGATAAAGATAGAACCAATTTTGCTCAAGCTAAAAACTGTTATCTTTGTAACAAAATATTATTTGACGACAAAGTAAAAGATCACTGTCATCTTACTGGACGATATCGTGGTGCAGCTCATTCTTATTGTAATATAAAATATTGTTTGCCTAAGTTCGTTCCCATATTTTTTCATAATTTAGCTGGTTACGACAGTCATCTTTTCATACGACAGTTAGGAGAATTATCAGGTAGGATACAAGTGATTGCAAAAAATAAAGAAAATTACATATCGTTTACCAAATTTTTTCAAATTAGTAACGAAGCTATCATACCTGTTCGTTTTGTCGATTCTTTTAAATTTTTAGGCACAAGCCTAGAGAAGCTAGTTGCAAATTTAAATACAATTGATTTTAAACATCTATCTTTTTTTTTTCCTTCTCAGGAACATTTTAATTTACTTAGACGTAAAGGGGTTTATCCTTACGAATACGTCACTACTTGGAGTTCTTATGATGAAGAAGAAATACCTCCTTATAAATGCTTTTTTAGTAAATTGCACAATTGCAACGTATCAATAGTAGATTATGAACACGCAAAAAGAGTATGGCAAACCTTTGAATTACGGAGCCTTGGAGAATACACTGATTTATATCTTAAGTCAGATGTACTCTTACTAGCGGACGTCTTCGAAAGTTTTCGAAAAACGTGTAAGACGAATTATAAACTGGATCCTTCTTTTTACTTAACAGCACCTAGCCTAAGTTTTGACGCTATGCTATTAAAAACAGATGTTAAATTAGAATTAATAAATGATTTGGAAATAATAAGAATGATACAAAAAGGCATACGCGGTGGTATATGTTTATGTTCTACAAGATATTCGAAAGCCAATAACAAGTACTTACAAACTTATGACCCCGCAAAAAGTGATAACTTCCTTGTTTATATTGATTGTAATAATCTTTATGGTTATGCTATGTGCGCTTATTTACCTCATTCAAATTTTAAGTTATTAAGTGAACTAGAAATTTCAAAAATTGATTTTCATAATATACCCATTGACGGGGACATTGGCTATATACTCGAAGTAGACTTAGAATACCCTTTCCATTTGCATAATTATCATAACGATTTTCCATTCTGTGCTCAAAAATTTGCTCCTCCAGGATCTAAAACTTCGAAATTGATACCAAACTTATACGATAAGTTTTTTTATGTCATTCATTTTTCCCATCTGAAAACATGTCTAAAACATGGTTTATTGCTAAAAAAAATACATAGAGTAATTCAATTCAATCAGAGTCCATACTTAAAACAGTACATTGATATGAACACTGAGTTACGAAAAAAGGCCAAATCTATATTTGAACAAGATTTCTTCAAACTTTTAAATAATAGTATATTTGGTAAAACACTAGAAGACACCGAGAAAAGGGTCAGCGTGAAGTTGGTTAATAAGTGGAATGATGAAAAGAATATAACAAAGAAAAGTTTCGGTGCTGAGCAACTAATAGCTCGACCAAATTTCCATAGTGCTACTATTTTTACAGAAAATTTTATAGCTGTTCAAATGAAACCCGAGACAATTACTTTAGACAAACCCATATATATTGGCTTTTCTGTATTAGAAATATCCAAAAGTCATATGTTTGATTTTCATTACTCTATTATGAAACCTTTTTATCGGGAAAAATTAAAGCTTTGTTATACGGATACTGACAGTTTTCTTTATTCAATAGAAAGCAAAGATTTTTATACAGATTTAAAGTTGAATTTCCTTAGATATTTTGATACTAGTAATTATCCATTAAATAACTGTTACGGTATACCTGGTCTTAACAAAAAAGTACCAGGTCTTTTCAAAGATGAACTAGGTGGAAATTTAATTTCTGAATTTGTTGGTTTACGATCAAAATTATACTGTATAAAAACAGTACAAGAGGAGTTAAAAAGGGCTAAAGGTATACAGAAACAGGTTTTGAAAAACGTACATTTCGAAGATTACAATAACGTATTAAACAAAAATACTTTTTTAAGAAAGAAAAACTTAATTTTTAAATCCTTAAAGCATGAAATATTTACCCAAGAACAGAACAAGATAGCTTTGTCAGGTAATGATGACAAACGCGTAATATTAAAAAATAAAATATCTACTATGTCTTGGGGCCACTGGGATTATATATTTTAGCAATTATTTTTTTCACTGTGTTTTTAAATTCTATTATTTAGATATATGACTATGATTTAGATATATTATATTAGAGTTATATTATACTTAAGGCTTGAGAAATAAAAAAATGTATTATTATTTATTACCATTACTAAGATTCATTGGTTGAATTTAAAATAATATTAACTTTTTATAAACTATTGTAACCAGTTTTTCAATATACTTAAGTAGGTACATATAATGAATATTTTGATTTATAAAAATTGTTAAAAAATATGTAAGTTGTTGCTTTTGCTCAGATTCATTTATTGTTTGAATAGGAAATCTAACTTAGATTATGAAATGTAATGTAAAATTTACTCTACCCAGCTGTATTAATATACCTAATAAAATATAAAAGTAACCGACTAACTTGCATTTTTATTTAATTTATTATATATCTTTGTATAATAAAACATTGACGGTAAATAAGTAAGAAAATTCTAACGCAAACAAGTTTGAACAAGTCAAATTCAGAGTAGGTTGTACTCTTCTGATTATAAGGTAATATGAAACCTAATTAATACAAATCAGGTCACGTTATTGGCAAGTTAATCATTCTTTAATAATATCAATTCTTTCTTTTTATTTTGCTGAAATGTCCATTAATTACATGTTTTACTACCTATATTGTCTTGCTGTGTCATCATGTACATTAATATAAATGGGTTTCAAATTAGTTTCAATTTCAATTATTAAAGTGAAGGCGTCAGTAGTCCAGCTAGATAATATCAACATGGTAAGTTTAAATAATTTTGTATGATTATAAATTAATTTTATTTGTGTTGTAATTGTGTCGTTATTTGGTGAAAAGTGGGCTATGGTAAAGGACTGCTTTTGCTGTCCTCCTTGCGTAGTCGCTGACTAACCCTTCGGGGATAATAGTCGTGGTTTTATGTATGTAATAAACTATTTTATTTTATGTTTTAGAATACTCAAGAGAACCTGGTGTCGTTCAGCATCAACAAGGAGTTCGTACAACCGTCATCTCCCACTTTTGAACAGAACGCTCAAGATATGCTCGAGGGATTTACAGAGGAGTATCCGAATTGGAGAGCAGATGAACGGCGAGGCGATTCCCCGCTGTATAACAAGGTGGTGAATAATATCACCAAGAAGAGACTTCGAAAAAGAAGAAGTTATCTGAAGCATTCTCATTCTTACGTGATGAAAAGTACGCCGATTCAAGGTCGTCGATTAATTAAGATTGAAGTGGTGGACTTCGAAACAAATCATACTGATCCATTATTATCTGCGCAGTATGTGGTAACAGAGCATATTGACCCCATAATGGATCAAACAGAGGCTATCATTAGCAATATATCGAAAAAAGTTTGTGGATATAGTTATAGTTTTTAAGAAATTCTAAAATAAATATTATTGAATTGAATACTAAGATCGTTTCATTCACCCTTTTTACTTTTAGTAATTAAACAAAAAGATATTTATACACATTTGATTTATTGAGGAAAATACTTTATTACATTAATAACTCAATTAACATTTAAAGTGTACCACTTTTTTAGACACAGAACATTTTTTAAAGCACACATTTTTTTATGGTACTCACAATTAAATTTATTTACATCTACATGGTAATCACTATATAATTTTAAAAAGTTAGGACAACCTATTTCTTCCAACTCCATTATTTCACAATCTTGACATAGCTCGCGAACCCATATTCCTTTTTCCAATCCCTTTACTAATACCTTCTTACTGCTTAAATACGGAACTATTATTCGTCTAAATTCACGGTAATCAATGAATCCCTGACTCCATTTGAGCCCGCGATTCCTTTCTAACCACCGGATTTGCTTCTTTTCTTCATCTGTTAGGTTTTTAAAAGCATATGGTGGCTTAATTAAGAACGTCTGCGTATGGTTTTTAGTTGCTATTGATAACTCTTTTACAATAAAATTATTTTTCAAATCCTTAAATCCTTGCACATCCACTATAATAGTATCGTTATTCATGATAGCTTTTTCACAATGTTACTCAGTGGTTTATATTCAAATATGCAATCGTTCAGTATAAGGCAGTATGCAGCGGTCTGATCAGGTATCTCTTGATCTGTTTCGATTTCTACTCTTACGTCGATTGATCCCTTCAGCATTTCTTGTTGGCGAGAACAGTCAACAACGAATAAAGGAGCAATATCTTTAAACTCTTTTAAACTCGACAACGGTTCTGATCGACGTCCGTGATAATACTGCTGAAACCTTGCATACTGTTCGTATATTAATAAAAACTTGTTGTCAGAGAAATTTATGTTAAGTCCTTCGTAGGGGTAATATGATGAATTTAAAAACACTCTTACGTCACGAACATTGCAATGGTCGAACTCAGCCATTGACATTTGAGCATTATGTTTTCGGTTTGTTTGTAAGGCAATAATAACAAATCGAGGTTTCTCTGTTTGCGATGAAGTTTTAATGGCCCAAGTATGCTTACGTGTCTTGGGTAGTAACGGATATTCATACAAGTCCCAGTTACGAAACGCTAGTGTAATGGCTCGATCTTTTTCTAAATGCTTTAATAAATTAATTCTCTCTCGATCTGACACTTTAATATGTGGAACACGCCAAACGATTTTATTTATTGTTATATTTTCCACTATTTGCTCTTTACTCAATTTTATTGCATTGACATTTGTGTTGCTCCTCAACAGTACTAACTCATGTTTACAGTTAATTAAAACTTTTTCATAATCTTCTGCAAATCCTAATATTTTATTTAATGGTATGGAGACAGAGAAAACTCCGTTTGTAACATTGGTTATTCCTGCAGGAGACCAACCCCAAACTTTTGCACTTTTGGATTCATTTTCATTCAAAGACAAATAAGACTTCATTGTCGTTGTGATACCTGCATTTTTTATTTTATCTATTTCTATTCCATTTAACTCATATCGAATATCTTGGAATAGAAATAACGCAGGATTGTTTACAAAATGCACACTTGTTACCTTTTCTTTAGTGGTACTGTTATATACATCAGCTTTACCTTCAATATACAAAGTGCTGCGTGACGGCAACACATACAAATCTTGCTGATTGATTGGTATTCTTATTTCATCATTATTGTTGAAACTTGTTACATACGGCTTATACGAATGATATTCAAAACTCTCGATACTGTTATCGTATGACGTTGGCTGAGATATATTTAATATGTTCATTTTAACAAGCCTACTAGCTTTAGAAATTCTTTATTATTTTTAGTAACCTTCTTTTTTAAGTCAAACGGTGTTCTTTTACTTATTGCTCTTTTGGAACTGACTTGAACACCTGATGAGGTAGGGTTTTTATTAAAATTAATCATTTTTTTCTAAAATGTAAATAAAGTTGTACGTCTTCTCCACGTAAATTAATCTGTCTATTATCAGCGTCTAACAACCTAATATTAATTGCACTAATTGAACTTTGATTGACTGGAAAATAGATTAAGTTTTTAGGAATTTCAATAATTCTATAACCGGGTGGTACATTAGGCACAAACTCATAAATAATATGGCTTGCTTTCCCATTCACGAATGATCCGCTAACTACGTCACATTCGATGCGTACGATGGTTGTTGCTAAAATACTGACTGGGTACTGAGACTCACAACTTATATTTGCCTTAATTGTGTCGTTAGCAAAACCTAAAATTCTACCAATGGAATTATTTTTCTCGAAATGAACATCTTCTGAACAAAATATTTTGGTTTTGAGAGTATTATTATTACAAGTCAATTTTAATGCAGTGTTCTTAATGTTGCTTTTTAAAAATTCGCAAATATCTTGAAGTTCATATGATCCTTCAGGAATTTCGATGAACTCATTGATACCGTAATAAAACTTATTGTTCCTTTCGTCTATATTAGGAATAGAATTAAAAGTAGAAAAGTATATAAGTCCGCACTCATATTGCCCACGTAATTCTAAAGTTGGTGAATAGTTAGTTATTAATGAGGCTCCTTGCCCAGTTATGGATACAGTGAAAGACATTTTTATACTGTCAAGTTATTTTAATTGTAACCTATATAAATGATTTTTCCAATACTTTCTTAAAAATAATAAACAAAGATGACCACAGTTTACAGTACCGAAAGATTGATACTGTTTGTAATTATAATTTATGTGCCTATCTTTCAAATATTTTATTAATTCTAATGGAGGTTTTAAGTTACCAAAACTGTTAAAATATTCACAGTAATTATTTTCTTTTACATAGGCTACCCAATGAGTTCCAGGATTTGAAGAACTATCTAAATTAAGAATAGCACACTCAATTTTTCTTGGTTTTGAGGGTAACGTATCTCTCATAAAAACGCCACGAAAATATGGAATATCAACTGAGTGCTTTAATATATCTAAATTAGTAAGTGCTCGTTTGGGTAACCGTTTAATTAGTTTTTTGGAGGTTGCAAGTACAAGCCCGCTCCTTTTTTGTGAGACTTCAAATACAACCCTTTTCCAAGTGCAACAGCTTCCATCATCTTGTTATGTCGTTCTGATTCTTGAAGATTTTTTTGAGCGACCTTGTAATCGTTAACAGCCTTTGTTATACCTGCAGCACCCCCAGCGAGTGAACCAAGAGCTGATAAACCAGCAAAGATTGGTATGAGGGGTAACAACCCACCAGTTTTCGGAACAGGAATGCAGCGTGGGAAGCGTATTCCTTTTATATTAGAAAACACTTTTTTTGCAGCTGCATGCGCATATTTTATAGCCGTGCGGTTATCATTACATTTTATTTTTTTCATTTGCTTTTGAATTTTTTTAACACCTTTCATGAATGACCGCACTCCTGCTCCGGCTTTAAGTTTTGCTTTCATTGCATTTTTTACTATCCATGATGCAATCTTTTCTCCTTTCCCAGCATCTTTCGATTTCAATCTTTTCTTTGCCATATTTAAAAGTTCTAAATCGGCGTTTTGTCTAACGTTCCAATCTTTATTATTGTAAGCAATATCGTGATACAAGCAAGCTTCATCCAATTTATTTATTCCTCGTTCACCTCTTAGTAAGCGTTTTTTAAGTTTTGTTCCTGGACCACAAAACTGATATCCAGGTAAGTGTAACTCGAACGGAATGTTATCTATTAAATTGTTGACAATGCCGCTTCCTTCCTTCATTGATGTTCGTAAAGTGACTGTACAACATAATCAGGCGATATTTATATTAAGTCATTAATAATTTTCTGTCAACCCAACTGTTTTCACCATCACTGAGACCCAACCATTTGACAAAGAGTTTGTTTCCTTTTTTCTTTAAAACTTTTTCAATAAGATATATATCGGGAAATTGGGTTCTTTGCAGTTCGTATCCGTAAAAAGATCCTAAAATGATTTGCTTATGTTTGTCTTCTAAGTGGTATGTGACAGGATTTGTATGGTTAACTTTCACAACGTTGAAGATTTCTGTTGACCAGTTGGGAGTATAACCTTTGTAGAATTCACCTTTGTATTTACTAATCCGAACATGATCACCAACACGGTACTTATTTTTTTTCGTTATGTTATTATTTTGTGATTTGATGATGTTGTACTTTACAGTTGTCTGATTTCTTTTGTCAACATCAATAGGTTTAAATTTTGTTATACGATGAACAGTGTTATTATAGCTTTGTACCACGTTTTTCAAATTTTTATTTATCCACTGGTATTGACCGCATAAGCTAAATAGCTTATAAAGGTGACCTTTTAGCGTTCTAATTACTCTTTCAACAATTGCTGCTTTTTTCACAGAATAAGTGGAATAATGGTTAATGTCATATTTTTTCATCAACTCTTTAAAGTTTTCATTATAAAACTCTTTACCTAAATCTGTTTGCAAATTTTTTGGTTTCCGAGACGAATTCAATAATATATTTTCCATTGCGTTGGTGACATTAATTTTATCTTTACTCTTCAAAGGATTTGTCCAAACGTATTTCGATAAAGTGTCAATAACTACTAAAACATATTTATATCCTTTATTAAATTGTGAATACTTTTGAAAATCCATAAGGTCAGCTTGCCATGAATCATCTACTCCTTTTATAATTGTACATCGGCGAGGAAAATTTCTTCTCGCCGCTCTGTGAATTTCTTCTACTATATCTCTTTTACTCATTTTTGTTTGACTTTGCTTGAATCATACGGTCTATTTCTGTTTTTGAGTAAAACATAGTAGACAAGCGATTGGAAGTAGCTGATTCTAAGTTCTGGATGTAAATTTTTACACGACTATTAACTTTATTTATTTCATTCCTTAGATCTTGTACAGTTTTATCCAAATATGCCTTATTTACAGCTTCATCGTCCTTGTCTGGAGATGATAAACCTTTAAGTTTTGATGATTTTAAGTCGTATTCGCCCGTTTCGCACTTTTTTAACGTATCGTTTATGGTATCGATGTATTCAGATAACCTCAAACGTTTATGAATGTGATGACCGAATTTATCTATATTCATTATAATCTCGAAGCTTTGCTTACTGCGAGTATACTGCTTAATTTTCCCCGTGTTATTTGTTTATATTCCATATTTATGATGCCCGCTTCGCGCAGTTCTTCAATTATTGCAACGATTTCATTATCCAAACCCGTGTTACCAGCAGCTTTTGACGCAAGCAGTAATTTCAATCGTTCTATTAATTCATTTGGATCATCCCAATAAACTAAATCTGTATTTGTTTTAACTTTTTTTAAAAGATTGATACCTTTTCCCTGTGGAGGACTCTCAGTACTAGTAGGTTGTTTAGAGAATTTAAATAATGGTTTTATAATACTCATGTATTTAAACCCTTTATTGCTGTTTATTGGTTTGGCAGGATCAAAGTTACGTCTGTGTGCATTAGTATTGATAAGTAGTAGCTTGTAGTTTTCAAGGTCGTCATCTGTAATAACATCTAGATTTGGTACCTTTTTATATAATAGTTCTTTTAAGCCAAGAGTCTTTTCAAAAGTAATGTTTCCAACTTTAAGAATTCTACCGTCATCATGAACGCGAGTGTTTCCAAGCTCAAGTTTCCCTCGCTCATTTCTAATTCCAAAAGGTATGGCATTAAATACTTCAGATGACGTAGACCATGAGGAAGACTCATCTTGATTTATAATGTTTGGTGATGATTGGAGGGACTTAAAAGAACCTTTACTTACATCATGGTTCTTAAAAGGTGACGTAGTTAGGATTTTGTCTGATTTTTGTGGTGTGTCTTGATATTCCTCTTCATCTACACTATTAGAATCAATATATTCTTCACAAGAAGAATACGACTTCTCGCTTTCATTTTTCCTGTTTTTTTTTGATATGGGATCATAAAGCTTTACTTCCTGTAAGTTCTTTTCATCATTTCTATTCGCTAAAATGTTAAGAGGGTCAACAATAGGTTTAAATATTGTTTCCAGGGTAACATTGTTAGAATTTTTAGCATCCTTTATTAAGTCTACCTTCCTTTTAACAGCTGATGCTGATTTTACAATTTGTTCTTTTAAATCTCTTTCCATTTCAATAAATAGGTTTCCTTTCAGCTTTAAGTCACAAATGAAAGTGATTTTATGGCATAATTACAACTGCTTTTGTACATTAATCTAATTCTATAAACGTATCAAATGTCTTCCTATAACATCCTTTGTTTCGTTCACAATCCTTATTTATTACAAGATAATTGAATGGTTTCTTCCAAACAGTTGAGCACATTTCTCGAAATTGTGACCAAGTCATGTCCGACCCTACGTGTTCATCATATACGTGTTTCAAATTTACATCGTCCTGCTTAAATAATATAATTAGGTTAGAATTGTCCCTAATAAGTTGTTTTGGTACTTTTGTATAAGTTTGATTAATATAAAAACAATCGATATTTTTATGACGTCCCATAGCAAAATAATCTCGGATGTGGTTTTGGTTTTCACAAGCAACATCATCAAATATAATAATCGAGTCAGACAAAGCATCATGTGGACTCAAAACTTCGGTGTTGTCATTATATTTATGATACGATGTACCTGCAACCATATTTAATACTTTTTCTAAAAATATGTATTTAGGTTGATACAAAGATTTTGAATAAACATAAAGGTTGCGGAACCGTGGACCATCTGTATGTAGTAATAAACTAATTACTAAGTTTGTCTTTCCACAATTCGAAGGGCCGCAAACAATACAACGGATACTGTTCGGCAATAAGTTGCCATGACGTTTTAACTCATTTGATGATGGTGGGCAAATGCATTTTAATTTTAATGACTGTTTTTGTTTAACAAATCTCATAGCAGCTGTTTTCTTATTGACCACAGTGTTTCGGGAGTTTCAATAAAATGACTTTGAAGCATAGCGCTTAAACATATATACGAGCGAATGGCAGTGATTTTCAAAAGTAATATTGGGACATTCTAGATCACTTTTTAACGACATTGATCGAACGTCAGTGAGATCAATGGAGTGAAAAGTGATCTAGAATGCCCAATATTACACTACTTATGCGTGACGATAAAATCGGCCAAATCAGAAATATCTAATTGTCTTAAAGCGGATAGTGACGAGTGTATTTTTTCTATAAAATTATTTAAATGAGCGGGTGAATTAGCGGGCGGTTGCGATTCAAAAATATTATTTAAATATAAGGTACCCAACATTCTTTTATCTTGGTACTTAGTTATGAGCGAATCCCAAATTATGGGATAATTAGACTCGTTAGGTATAATACCTGCAAATACCGAAAGAGCTTTCCCACTCAGTTTAC